>OV281354.1:5015000-6265000 GCA_923062675.1 Marasmarcha lunaedactyla
GTTTGTTTATGCATAAAAAGAACAGCCTCATAACTTTAAACGAAGTTACTAAAAAATTCTACCTAAGGTTGAGAATTTATGTTAAATGAGCTATCATTCAAATTTTCAACTTAAAATTTAAAACCTAAACTGGTAGTTTCTGCGTTTCTAAGTAGGTTCAGAGAATGCGTTAGACTCTAAGCTTTCATAATAATAATAAATTAGTACTTCATAGGCTATTAATCGCTGAAATTAACCGTCAAAGACAGCGAGGTGGAAAATTTGAATATGCCAGCGCTAGCCGCGAGAACGGGCAAACTTAATTAAATAAACTTTCAAACTATGTTAGATTTTAACTTTTCTAGAGTTATTTTTGGTTTGTTAACAAATTAATCAATCTTACAAATGGTAAAAAAAGGAATTTCTTTTATTCAAAAAGATTACAGATCCCTCAGATACCTCTCAACACGAGGCACCTAAAAAAAATTTTTGAACGTTACTTTTCTGGCCACCCTGTGTACAGGGTGTAACATAAAGGAAGCACTTTCACACATTTCATTTTTTTTACTCCAAAATATTTGACATTCCTAAGTGTCAAAGAAAACCTACATGCATAAGTAGGTTTTCATACCTACTTATGCATGAGGCGCGCATGCACCGTTTAAATACATTGAATTTTAGTTCAAGGTATGTATCGATTATCGGTAGGTAGCGATTTTTCCCATCTTGGTATGAAAGACATCTGTCACCTGAAAACAAAACTTAACAAACCACTTAAGGCTGTCAAAGGCGTTGAACTAAATAAAATGAAATAAAAAATTATGGAAGTCTCATACAGCCCCAATAACTCCAATTCTTTTACAGTATATTCTAACAATGGTATATTTACTGACCCTTAAGTATTATGCTTCGTATATGTTACACCTTGTATAAGGATAAAGTATTTCCAAAAAGTATCAATGTTAATAACTAATACTAAATTGTTTATAAAAGAAATAAAGCAAATCTTACTAACAAAATGTTATTGTAATTTGCCTAAATGATAAATAATTAAAAAGTAAAGTTACCCAAACACCACCAATTGAAAAAAATTATGTTAAGTTCAAATTAAATATTAACATGCGGTTCCTGGAGTGTATCCTCCAAAATTGCAGCACCCAGCAGGGTTCTTAATTTAATTTATTTTTATTGTTGTTGATATAATCCAATGTATGATTTTGAGAAGCAATATAAATTTTAGGTTTGATTTTGAGTTTAATTTCGCAGTGCAGCAGTCAGGACAATCTATAAACACAGACAAATCAGTTTAAAGATGTTTTTTTCGTTTGTACTGGCGTACTGAGCGCCAACAGTTTTATTCCGCGCGAAGTATACTGTACAATGACTAACGAACCTTTTGTACACTACATTCTTTAAATAGTTCAAACGTACTATCGTAGACCACACTCTTCGACCAAGCCAACTAGATGACTGTCAAACGTGACGTCACTATGACAGTATTTATTTACCAAAATAAATTATATAAGTATTGAGCGGCACTTCTTTCACTTTCAATAAAGAGTTAAAAGTGGAAGCTGAATTCCACCCGGTCCTCTACTTCACTGGTCAAGTAGTACTACTCCAGTGTATAACTAGCGGAAGAGAAACTTCAAAAAAGTATTACATTACAAAGGTATGTGTATATGGTAAGGCAATCTTTGCAAATGCACTATCGATCTAACTGGCCGAAAAGAAACGTTTAAACCGTTGCACCAAGATGTCTGCTCTCACTCTTTTCTACCATTTAAAGCATCAGTTTATACCTGGTCAACAAGAAACTTAAAAAGAGGTCACACCAAAAATATCTGCACTCACCGATCTCTATCATTTGTAGTAAGCCAGTGGGAGTGAGTTGTCCAAGAGCGCAATGCGTGGTTTCCGTGTTGGCGGGTAAAGATGGAAAGTTGTGGAAAGGCCCAGGCCCTGAGACCCACCAGGCGCGTCCCGACGCACTGCCATTTGCCACGAAATCCTCGTAACTGGGGAATTAAAATTGTTTTTTAAATGTTTGTAGGTGAATGTCAAATTAAAATGTAAGTCAGAAAATGAATAGTGAACTATTAAGACTCAGATAAAAAGAAAGCAGGGTAATCAACTTATTTGCTACTGAAATGTAAATAAATGGACTAAACTGTCCGAAACAAAGCTGCTAAGGTGATTTGAGTGTACGCCTTCTAGTAGAAACTGCTTAAGTTGAAAAACTATTTTATACAAAAATCAGCAGTATTGCAAATGAAGCATGAATTAAATTCACAATTGGGTACATGACAAATTTTTTTTATTTCATATTTAAATAGTTTATCAACAGAAAATAAATAATGCAAAAGTAACAGTATGTTTACAATGAATAGTTTTCTAGATACAGCGATGTGTTCGAGGAGCCGCTGCGAGTCGCCGGAAAACGCTCCATACAAAACGGTACTGAGCTGTGACGTCACGACTTGTGAATCGTACTAAAATTGTATGGGCGTTTGGATAAAATATATAATAGCTACGTAGATAATGCGTTTACATGCATACTGTCATAGTAAAAATTTTTATATTTAATGTCAGTAAGCTAATGATATTTAAAAATTTAACATATACTATAATAAGTTTTTGCTTCTTTTTTTAAGTTTTCAAATCTATATAATTTCGACATTAAACTCAAAACTATATTTTTCAAAACATTGTACCTGTCAAAACAACTAATATTTTATAAATAAATTATAAAAACTTGCATTTTTAAATTGTGTCATCTACCCAATTACATGTCGCAGTTGTATACGAGTACTATGAACAAGTATATAAGAAGTTCGCAGCTTTTAACTAGGACCTCAGACCTAAAATAAAGCTTATGGCCTGCGCAGACGACGGACTTTTGTCCGCGGGCTTTTTGTCCGCGGGCTTTTTTGTCCGCTAAAATAGATCGCTTACAACTGTATCGAATAACTCAAACGAGGGATTAAAAGTACCGCGTACAAAGAGTCCCCCGAAAAACGCGGACATGCAGGGAGCGGACCGGACAAAAGTACGGGGGAGTCCCCGAAAAAAATAGAACTCGTGTGACTAGGCGAAGCAACGCACATGGCGGACTTTAGTCCGCGTTTATTTCTACTTTTCCGGACAGCAAATGATCGCGCGCCGTGTGCGTTGAGTCCGCGGTAAATTCGCGGCGGACTTGTTATTCGCGCGTATCTCCGCCGCGGAGAAAAGTCCGTCGTCTGCGCAGGCCATTAAAACTAAACTTTAATTCGTCAATCAGATTAAGTATTTAAATGAATATGAATATAGATGACAACAGTCAATTCATTCAATTGCATTTATATGGGGTTTAAAAGATAAGTCTCTAAGATCTCAGTTGATTATTTCTAAACTATACAAGATATCGTAAAACTAAAAACTGATAACTGATCCTGATAGTGCTTTGCGAGCTGGAAACGACGAATTTTCAGATAGATCCAGTTCATTTTATAAACTATTGTTCATACCATTGGACAGAGCTAGTGAAGCACTTTCAGGATCAGGTCTTCTTTTTAATAAAATTTCTTCCAAAAATATATATTAATAACACTACATGCATCTGAAAACTTGTTAGGAAAAATTAACCACTTATTTAAAAACACAATTTTATAAAAACCCTGACAGACAAAGCTTAGTAAACTTTTAAATCATCAAACAGAAAAAACTGCATTACCATCGGTTCATTCAATGGGCGATACGAAGCCACAGACAGAAGCACAGATACAAACACATGACAAACTTATAATGCCCCTCCTTTTCTTGAAATTTTATGCACCTCCAGACACTACCAAGTTTCCTCGAGCTTTGGTGGATCCTTAGACCTCAAGACTTATTTTGGCCTTTCATCTAAACCTATTCTAGTAGACTTAATGTGTTTCAAAGCAAAATTTAATATTCAACTTGTAGTAAATTTCTATATGCCACATTCAAAGAAGTTTAATGGTTACTTAAGATACGCGATACGCCTAAGGGCAACCGAGAGGGCACAAACCGGTTTAAGATCCGGCTATGTGCAGTCAGCGCTAAGCTAAATAGGCCATAGAGCCATAAATAAACAGTCCATTTCGAAAAAAAAAACTTAGATATTATACAGTTAGATTATCCAGAAGTAATATCTACATTAAACTAAAGCAAAATTTTACAAATTTTAAATAAAACATATTCATAATTCAAAATAATTTCCATTTTGAAAAATCTCCACATTTGTTGCTTAGGATAAAAATATTATAATCGAAAACTATATACTACCAAAACACTACTCTAGCTACAAAATATATTAAATTTACCTCTTGAATATAATTTTATGACTGTGAGGAATTTTGTCACAGGGCACTCTGTCGCCATGCTGTAGATGAGTCAAGGGGCCTCGGTCTCCATGTCTTAAAACTGTGAGGACACCCTGTAGTAAATAAGTTTCTTTGTCTATCAGACCTAAAACAAACATTATTCTTCATTCTAAATTTATTTATTTATATTTGTCTTATAATTAAAATTAATAAGACTGACTTGCACAGACCTGAGTTAATAGTTTAAATCAAGGTTAGCTGGTTTGTCAGTTGAAATCACTGTCAGTTTCTATAGAACTAACAAAAAGATATACACAAATATTTTCACCTGCTTAAATTTTTTTTATGCAGACAAGCAGCAAGATAATTAAATAAGATTATTTGCAGAAGACTTCCTCAGGTGGTCAAGTTGTTAACACCACTGTTCAAGCTGAAGATTTGTAGTGTAAAAGGCAGGTCATCAATACATAAATCAAATCAATAATTATCTACATTAAATTTATAAAATTGTAAGTGATTGAAAGTTCATGGGTAGATAAAGCAAATTACAGTATTTAATTACTTTAGTCTCAATAAATATAATAGGAAGCATTAGACTAATATTTCAGAACCCAAACAATAGAAAAATTACAACTAAAATTAATATTCTCTAGTCTTGAGCTTTAAATTTTCAAGAAGAAAAAACACAAAAAAAAAATAAAATTACCAATGAAATGTTTTAGTTTTAGTTATTATTAAAATATTAATTATTATCCTATTAAAAAATCATAAATATTGTATGAGCAATAAAAGTAGTAAAAGAAAATCACTTTTAAACATAAGGACAAAAAAGCAAGGATTTATAAATCAGTAAAATCAATGTGATTTTTTAACATAAGATCAAAGATAATATCTTACCTTCGGATCCTCTTACAATAGTTTCTGGTGGATTGCACACCTCCATAGAAATTTCTCGATATCTTAAATCAGTTTTAGAAACCTCCACAGTCTTTGATTCTCCTTTCTTTAATGGCGTTGATTCTGCATCGAATGCCATGTATCGATACATAGCTAAATATAAGGAGAAATATAATTAATTTCCTTATGAATTAAAAAAAATATCAACACAAATGATTATTATTAGCACCTGTAACAAGGAAGAATATCCACACGCTCATTCCGAGGTAACAGTAAAATGCTTTGTGATGCAAAGAAAACTTAATCATTTTAGAGATAAACTTGTTTTTATTTAAATTCATGGGCACTTTCAAATCAAAACATTGATGTCATTTCACAAGTAATAACAAGGATTTGTTAACATATTTGGTAGCTTAACGCATATGCATTTATTCGGCACATTGTATAATTATTTATACTGCACCCATTATCTAATCACGTTATTTAATTATTTATTGTAGACGTAAGACGTAATTTTTGTATAAAATGTACAAGAAAACGGTAAGCTTTCAAATCAATCCTATGACTGAAAAGTGAAAATGTGCTTTGGTCAAAATAATAATAGTACGACGGTTGATTGTATATTTCCATAAAATGAAGAAATTGTTCAAGCAAACGTTTCATAGTGATAGATAAAAATCAACACTTAGAATTGATTAAATAGTTGAATTTTATAATGACATCAATAAATAAACTTTTCTGCAATTTAACAGTTTTGGAAAATACTTTACTTTGTTGCGGTTGGTAACACAAAAAACAATTTTTTTTAAATACATGCATTCAGTCAGTAGTTTGGCATCACAGTTAGTTTGTGGTAGCGATGGGCGATTATTACTAAAAACAATCGAACTAGTCGATTGTTCAGTTCAGTCGATAAAAGTCGATAACTATGGATGTCAGTCGATTGTTAGCGACTTGACGCGCGTGCGTGCGTCCCTCTATCACAGACGCGATAACCGAGTAACTAACTACTACGAGTAATTCGAGGCGCGCGCAGCGCAGCGCGACGCAGGCCGCAGACCGCACTTATATTACTAACTCTTTCTACTGAATTAGTAGTTAAAAAGTTGATGCGTGCGTGCGGCGTGCGATGTGCGCTGCGCTTAAATTCAACTTACTTATGGCTGCAGTTGTTTATGCGATCGCCATGGATTAAGGAAAACATCCATTCGTATTTACATTATGAATGGATGGATAATTGAGGAGTTTCTAAGTAAAACAAAAGACTAGAATATAAAAATGTAAAAACTATAATTGTTCGATTTATGTTATAAGTCTGAAAGAGATCAATGAGTTACTTATTATAATTAAATTAACTAAAAAAGCGTTACAAAATCAAACAAAAAACAAACAAGTAGTCTACACTTATTTATTTTGTTAAAAAATATAGTTATTCGTATTATGTTAATTATTAGGTATTATGTCAAAGGGCAAGTAAACTCTCAAATACAGAAATTCCACTCAAACGTCCAGGTTGCTATATATAACCGAATGTATAGTAACCGAATGATCGCCTCGCTGACTTGAAAGTTGAACACTTTGAACGATTATGTCTAAAAGCTTCTCGAATGTGACACTAGATATTGCTTTATTAAAAAACTAGTATATTATTCGGTAAAGTAGCACATTGAAAAACATTTGTATATTGTGTGTCGTGTGGGCGGGCAGTTTGTACTGGAAAGGGTACCTATTTATCAATATTAGTGTCAGCTGTTATACTTTCATTATTTTTTACTTGACTATAGCCGCAGTAGTTCGCTACAAAATCAAACTTTAAATCAGAAATACTAAATATTTTTATCTTTCACACCACATTATGTTGCAAAAATTAAGTTTTTTAGAGGAAATGTGCTCTGGAAACAAGATAGCGGGCGATTAAACTAAAGAAATATATAAATATGTACTAAAGACCAGGCTTTGCATGAATCCAATCTCTTCATAGTAAAAAACTTCATAGTTTATACTGCGATAGAACTGTTCGTCTAGAAATTAATCCATGTATTAAGTATTATTACAATTTCTTTAGCTTAAAGTTACAAAGAAATCGGTTTATGACCGTGGGTTATTTAAAAAAAATCTTCGAAGTCTATAGGTTTGTAAGTATTGAAAAAGTTTAGTGTACATTCGGTAAACTATCACACAAATAACAAGTATTATATAAAAAAGAACGAAAAATCCGACTACATTGAAATTACTACATTTCGCATTCGAATGAATTTTATAGCCTTTGTCACTATTCTCGTCAAGACGATTCAATTGACACCTCAAATGTCAAAATCCATCAATCCGCTATAGCCCGTGAAATAGAAATTTCAAAGCAGAAATTTCCGATAGTAGCCCGCAATTTTTATTTTATAAATTATGAATATACCCACTGTCACCCGTGCTACTAGAGAAATCGAACAACACCTCATATGTCAAAATTTATCAAGCCGTTTAGTCTGTCTGTAGCTCGTGAAATCGAATTATTCATACATGACATGTCATGCTCTTGAAACAGATAACCCTACTTTTGAGGCAGTCGGGTAAAAACAAATTATTATACTTACTTTTAATTGTACTTAGAAATTTCTTACTTATAATGTAGGCAAGTGTCAAATCCGAGTGGTGTAGTGGTAAGTAGCCTTGCCTCATAAGCCGAAGGTCCCGGGTTCCAATTCTGGTAGGGGCATTCATTTGTGTGATGAACACAGATGTTTGTTCTCGGGTCATGGTTGTTTGTATTTATATATGTATGTTTATTCTGGGCTTTCCCCCAGTTCGCTGTATGGTCATCCATAACACAAGCTCTGCTTACTTTGGGGCCTTCAGTTGGTGTGTTCGTGTAGGGATTTAAAAAAAAATCACACTTAGAATGGATATTTTCCTTAAAACAATCGAAACTCCGACTCGCACCACAGCGCAGTGTAACATCGCACGCTCACTACGCAGAGTTGTACATTCGCACGCAATTCGTTTACGAATATATTAGTATTTAGTAGTTAGTCGATTGTTATTCGAATAATCAGGGCGAGGAACTACTGAATCGACAATCGAATACGCAACGGCACAATATTCGATTCAGTCGATTGTTTTTTTTGGAACAATCGCCCATCGCTACTACCTACCACAAACTAGCGATGGGCGATTGTTCCAAAAAAAACAATCGACTGAATCGAATATTGTGCCGTTGCGTATTCGATTGTCGATTCAGTAGTTCCTCGCCCTGATTATTCGAATAACAATCGACTAACTACTAAATACTAATATATTCGTAAACGAATTGCGTGCGAATGTACAACTCTGCGTAGTGAGCGTGCGATGTTACACTGCGCTGTGGTGCGAGTCGGAGTTTCGATTGTTTTAAGGAAAATATCCATTCTAAGTGTGATTTTTTTTTAAATCCCTACACGAACACACCAACTGAAGGCCCCAAAGTAAGCAGAGCTTGTGTTATGGATGACCATACAGCGAACTGGGGGAAAGCCCAGAATAAACATACATATATAAATACAAACAACCATGACCCGAGAACAAACATCTGTGTTCATCACACAAATGAATGCCCCTACCAGAATTGGAACCCGGGACCTTCGGCTTATGAGGCAAGGCTACTTACCACTACACCACTCGGATTTGACACTTGCCTACATTATAAGTAAGAAATTTCTAAGTACAATTAAAAGTAAGTATAATAATTTGTTTTTACCCGACTGCCTCAAAAGTAGGGTTATCTGTTTCAAGAGCATGACATGTCATGTATGAATAATTCGATTTCACGAGCTACAGACAGACTAAACGGCTTGATAAATTTTGACATATGAGGTGTTGTTCGATTTCTCTAGTAGCACGGGTGACAGTGGGTATATTCATAATTTATAAAATAAAAATTGCGGGCTACTATCGGAAATTTCTGCTTTGAAATTTCTATTTCACGGGCTATAGCGGATTGATGGATTTTGACATTTGAGGTGTCAATTGAATCGTCTTGACGAGAATAGTGACAAAGGCTATAAAATTCATTCGAATGCGAAATGTAGTAATTTCAATGTAGTCGGATTTTTCGTTCTTTTTTATATAATACTTGTTATTTGTGTGATAGTTTACCGAATGTACACTAAACTTTTTCAATACTTACAAACCTATAGACTTCGAAGATTTTTTTTAAATAACCCACGGTCATAAACCGATTTCTTTGTAACTTTAAGCTAAAGAAATTGTAATAATACTTAATACATGGATTAATTTCTAGACGAACAGTTCTATCGCAGTATAAACTATGAAGTTTTTTACTATGAAGAGATTGGATTCATGCAAAGCCTGGTCTTTAGTACATATTTATATATTTCTTTAGTTTAATCGCCCGCTATCTTGTTTCCAGAGCACATTTCCTCTAAAAAACTTAATTTTTGCAACATAATGTGGTGTGAAAGATAAAAATATTTAGTATTTCTGATTTAAAGTTTGATTTTGTAGCGAACTACTGCGGCTATAGTCAAGTAAAAAATAATGAAAGTATAACAGCTGACACTAATATTGATAAATAGGTACCCTTTCCAGTACAAACTGCCCGCCCACACGACACACAATATACAAATGTTTTTCAATGTGCTACTTTACCGAATAATATACTAGTTTTTTAATAAAGCAATATCTAGTGTCACATTCGAGAAGCTTTTAGACATAATCGTTCAAAGTGTTCAACTTTCAAGTCAGCGAGGCGATCATTCGGTTACTATACATTCGGTTATATATAGCAACCTGGACGTTTGAGTGGAATTTCTGTATTTGAGAGTTTACTTGCCCTTTGACATAATACCTAATAATTAACATAATACGAATAACTATATTTTTTAACAAAATAAATAAGTGTAGACTACTTGTTTGTTTTTTGTTTGATTTTGTAACGCTTTTTTAGTTAATTTAATTATAATAAGTAACTCATTGATCTCTTTCAGACTTATAACATAAATCGAACAATTATAGTTTTTACATTTTTATATTCTAGTCTTTTGTTTTACTTAGAAACTCCTCAATTATCCATCCATTCATAATGTAAATACGAATGGATGTTTTCCTTAATCCATGGCGATCGCATAAACAACTGCAGCCATAAGTAAGTTGAATTTAAGCGCAGCGCACATCGCACGCCGCACGCACGCATCAACTTTTTAACTACTAATTCAGTAGAAAGAGTTAGTAATATAAGTGCGGTCTGCGGCCTGCGTCGCGCTGCGCTGCGCGCGCCTCGAATTACTCGTAGTAGTTAGTTACTCGGTTATCGCGTCTGTGATAGAGGGACGCACGCACGCGCGTCAAGTCGCTAACAATCGACTGACATCCATAGTTATCGACTTTTATCGACTGAACTGAACAATCGACTAGTTCGATTGTTTTTAGTAATAATCGCCCATCGCTAGTAGGTAGTTTGTTTTCATGTTGGAACTTGTACGTAATAGTACTAATAGTTTTGTTCGATAAAGTTTGAAAAGTTTTTGTTAAATCAAAGATTATTATTATTAATTTTACTTCTACGGCTTTAAGGTAAATTTAATCTTATTTCAGTATATTCTTTTGAAAGCACTAAGCTTTTGGTGGGAAAATACTTTATTTATCTTGCATCTTCATAGGTGCGTGTGGTAGGTAATTATTATTTGTAAGTATCTATTTACAATATAGCTTCACCATTTTGTCTAATGCTCTTATAATACTAATAGTTTATAATAAATTCTACAAAACTTTAAGAATTAAAACTAAGAAATCTATTAAATTGAATTTTAAAAACTTGACTCAACAAATAAATTGTGAATAAGTTTTTCAGATCACGTCGCAGCAATGGTGGTAACTGTTGAGCAAGGGACCATCATTATCATTGATGTTGGACGAAATGTAGCTGAATCAAATGAAAAAAATTCTAAAACATTTTTTGAAGAAGCAAAAGAATGTGCATCTAATATTCTTGAAAAGAAAATTGTATCTTATGATAAACATTTAATTAGCCTGATATTGCTTGGTACAGTCAAGACAAAAAATAATATGTCTGAGTGTTATAATGGTGCATTTAGACACATTGAAATGTCTGCAGAACTGCAAGAACCAACCTGGCAAATGATCGAAAATCTACCAGAAACGGTAAGAATAAATTTTTGAAAATATTACAAATTAGATACCTACAGTCACTAAACCCATTTAATGCAGCTGGGCACAAACAGAATAGAAAAACTAGTTATCTGTCATTTGGTTTTCAATGAGTTAGACAGCAAACGTTTTAAGTTATAATAATTAAGACATAATTCAAAGTATTTCTTCTATATTGGTATTAAACAAATCACTAGTAGAATTTGTATAGCCAAATAATATTTCCAACATTACCCATGAAATCACTCATACAGAGTAAAAATTGATAAAACCCCAGTTATTCTAAAATGTCTACTGAAGGGACTGCTCAAGGCTCCATGCTAGGTCCTCTCCTTTTTTTCTTCAATGACATGTCTAACACAATCTCCAGCTGTCCATGTTACCAATTCACAGACCATACTTGTTTAGTAATAGTGGACAGAGATATACAAAAGGTGTATACTACTCACCTTCAAACTGATTTAACTCTTTTATTATATAAATGTTTTTAAAAGAAAAGTGATAAATGCTAGTAAAACTAAGCTTCTCATTGTTCAGTCAGCCTACAAAAAAGCACTCCATCTGTCAACAATTTAATTGCTCACGAACATTCTTGCCTTTATAGTTCTAACAGTACTAGATGCATTTTTCCCTCTGTTGCAGTGTTTCTAATCAAACTAATCTGGGATTAGAAATAGATAATAAACTTGATTGGAGTAAACATGTTCAATTTGTTTGTAATAAATTAAGACAATTTCTTGCAAATACATATAACAATGTGTATTTTTTTTTTTTTTTTTTTTTTTTTATTTAAGGAAACAAACAGTACAATAAGACAATAAATAATACATTTTACAAACACATCAACCAATAAAGTTTCCACTATAAAAGTTAACAATTAGAAATATCGATCGGTGCGAATACACTTACTAAAGGTGGAAAATAAAATGTAAGTAATAATTAAAAGTTGAAAATATTGTACAGAACTAAAATAATACGTGACATTAAATACATCTAAACATGCTTAATTGTCAGGCATTGGAAACTACACTGATAATATCCTTTCGGAACCTTTGCGAAGACACGTAAAAGATGTCAATATTTGCGAATAAATAATTATTATTATACAGGTTACATGCTCTAATAAGGAAGTTATTTTTATTATAGTTTGTTTTGGAGTTCGGGGTCCAAAAAGTTTTCTTTTTCCGAGAAGAGAAGCGAGGGCACAACATATATATGTTTTCTAACAGAACTGGTGAATCAATTTCATTTTTTAAAATCCTTTGTAGAAACATTAAGTCTCTAATATGACGACGGTTCTGCAGACTGATAATTTCACTAGTTGAGGCTGAGGGGAAACGGTATCTAAAGCACTTGATGAATTTATTTTGTATTCGCTCCAATTCTTGAATGTGGACGTTATACTGGGGGTTCCATACTGTAGAGGCGTATTCAAGAACTGAACGAACAAAACTATTGTATAGCAATATAAGAGTTTTAGGGCTAGTAAATTCTTTGCTAATTCTCAAAACAAATCCAAGCATGCGGAAAGCTTTGGTAGACGTTATGCTAACGTGAGAGTTAAAGGTAAGTTTACTATCCAGGTGAACACCCAAATCCCTCAAGCCATTGGACCTATTGATTATTAAGTTATTTAATTTATAATCGAAACAGGTTGGTTTTGATTTTCTTGTAAAAGAGATAACGTTGCACTTATTAACGTTTAGAGATAGCGAGTTAATTTCACAATAAGTCACCAGTCTATTCAGGTCCTCCTGTAACAAATAACAATCTGAAATTGACTTGATTTTTTTAAAGATCTTCATGTCATCAGCATAAATCAAGCATCTACAGTTGCGAAAAATTTTTACTACGTCATTGATAAAAACTAGGAAAAGTAAAGGTCCAAGATGGGAACCTTGAGGCACGCCAGATGAAATGGGCATGAAAGAGGACGTATAACCTTTGATCGTGACAGCCTGACTCCGGTCCCGAAGATAGGATTTGAGCCACCTCAATAAATCCCCATGAATACCAGTCTCATAGAGCTTACAAATCAACTTCGAATGGGAAATCTTGTCGAACGCTTTGGAGTAGTCGGTATATACCGTATCAGTCTGGACTCCATCGTCCATACCCTTAGATACGAACTGGATAAATTCGCAGAGATTTGTTTCCGTTGAACGCTTACTTATGAATCCATGTTGTTCGGTAACTATGGATGGTCTCAAAATTGGAAGCAGTGAGTCGTACACTATTTTTTCGAACATTTTAGCTACCGTGCAAAGTTTGGAAATAGGGCGATAGTTTTTAACATCGTGTTTATTACCCGATTTAAAGATAGGAATAACAAGTGACTCTTTCCACTTGTTAGGCAAGCGCCCTGTTTGAAGTGATAGATTAAATAAAATATATAGGGGACAACACAGGGAATCAGAATATTTCTTTAAAAATTGTGGTGGTAAGCCGTCGGGACCGCAGCCCTTATTTATATTGAGATTGTTTAAATATTTTTTAACAGTATCCATAGACAAAGCGACGGAACCCACACTGACACTACTGTTGCTGTTTTGAGATGTATCAACATAAATATTATTTGACATTATATTACCATCCGAAGGCTCAAACACGGAGTGGAAGTACAAATTAAACATTTCACAAACATCCTCAACATTCGAGCTACTGTGAATATCGTAATGCATAGTGCCTGGGATATCGTCAGATTTCTTTTTGGATTTTATAAAGGACCAAAAGTGCTTGCAATCTATGTTAATTTTACGTTCAGCTCTGTAAATAAATGCTTTGTAACATTCCGCTTCTATTAACTTTTGCCTTTCCCTAAGTATTTTAAATGTGTCATAATCTGAGCTATTTTTATATATTTTCCATTTTTTATGGAATTTAAGCTTCTCTTTAATTATTTTAATTAGAGGTTTGGTATACCATATAGGATATCGATCATTAGGCTTTATATATTTTTTAGGAACATGTGTTCTATTATTTTATTTACGGTATCGTAAAAAAGATCAGTACATTGCTCAATGTTGTCACCCTGCAACAATGTAACCCAGTCAACCTCCTCCAGTGCTTTCTGAATGACTAGATGGTCCGCCACATGAAATAAGCGAACTGTTCTAGGTGCAGAACTTATTCCTTTGTACTGAAGGTTTGTTAGGTAGAAATGAAGGGCTGGATGATGAGCATCTTCCGAAATTAATGGAGTAGAGCATGCTGACAATACACAGAAACAATTACTTATAACCAAGTCAAGTAGCCTATTGTTTTTATTAAAAATTTTGTTATATTGCTTAAAACTGGTAAAGGCAAGAAACTTATTTAGTTCAAAAGTTAGAGGGTCGGCAATTGTAGTGACAAGTTTAGGTGGTTCAGTGGATAAATCCCATTGGCTATTAGAGATATTAAAATCACCAGTAACGAGGAAAAAGTCGTTCGGGTGATCTAAAAACTGCTCAGAAATAAGTTCATAGAAGTATGCTACCATACTAGTGTGCAAGGAGCCATGCGGAATGTAACAGCAATATATTTTAAGATTAGCGCTACTACTCAGGTCAATGTTCACAAGTATACACTCCGCATAGGATCCATCAAATGGCAATACTTGGTACGAGGACACGGAAAGTTCACGGCGGGTCGCTATAAGAACCCCACCGCCCATGTTATCTCCACGAATTTGATAGTTACGGTCGCTTCGATACACATTGTAACGGGAATCGAACAGCTCACTACTAAAAACACCATCGCTTAACCAAGTTTCACTCAGACATATGACGTCAAAATCCGACATTAGAAGATTTTTAAAAAATGTGCAGGTTTTGGTACGTAGTCCTCGAACGTTCTGATAGTATACACTTTGTTTATTTATGTTAGCCATTAGAAAAAAATAAATAATATACAAATAAAATATTACAATTAAAAAATAAACAATAAACAGCCCGCAAACTATTGAATGGCATGGATATTAGAGCATGTAACCATAAAACAAAATAAGCAACAAAATTAGAAATATGGTGAGTGCATGGCCAGGTTAATCACACTGTGGTTAATAAACCAACTATCCTCTGAATTATAGAATATGTTAACACAAGACAACAAAAATTATAAACTTAATAGTTATTTTACTTACATACATTTTACATTTATTTTAGTCCTACTCCTAAATTAGGAAATAATTAATATTCACTTTTAATATTATTACATAAGGGATTTAATGAAATTGAAAAATCATGTAATTGTACAAAATACCAATACATAAAATTTTGTATCATTATTAAACTCTTAGAAACTGAATTATATAAACCTAAGTGGGTTTCAAGGTTATTGTATACCTATATTATGTAAAAATTTTTATTTTTAAATAAATTATCTCCAAAACTTGAATTTTCATTTTAGTATGATACATGTGTCTTTATTTTTCAGCCTACAAATAAGACAGGTGATTGGTTTGATGCCCTGATTGTGGCGGCAGATCATTTCAAAAATGGCATTACTGGTTACAAGATTATTAAAAGAAAGATCATTTTGATTACTAACTTTCAATGCCCCTCATATATAAATACTGAAGATATGAATCAAGTAAGTTCAATATCAATTACAATCAGCTTGATACATATGCACACCAATTATATGATCCAATGACCAATTTGGAATGACCAATTATCTTTTTCTGATTCCTTCCAGTTTATCCTAATTCACTTTATTCACTCACTTTTATGTGGATAAAATTATATACAACGGATTTGCATACTTACCAATTAAATAGGTATTCTATAAACTGCTGTGAAATTAGGAGGTATGTAATTTTTTGTTTTTACATGCTTTCAGGCTATTGAAGGATTTAAACTAGAAGGGTTTGAAGTTGATGTCATTGGGCCCAATTTATATGGTGAATTCCCAAACAAAGACATTGAAAATGCCAAAAAAATTATTGAAAGCACCAACGGTGTGAATGCTACATTTGAAGATGCCATGAGCTACTTGCAATTTCACAAAAAGAAAAGTTCTTATAATTCTAAACCTTGGAATGTAGATTTGAGTGTTGGTCCAAATATTAAAATACCTGTTTCAGCATTTATACATGTAGAAGACAAAACTGTAGTTAAATGGTTTAAAGCAATCAAAGACAGTGTAACATCAAAACCGAGCACCACTGAAAGTATTTATACAGACAAGCTTCACATAAAACAAGATGATCAAACACCAGTAGATCACAGCAATGTGATTAAAGGGTATCATTATGGCCAGAGAGTTATTCCATTCACTGAATGTGACAAGCAGCTGCTGTATGATTCTGGAGAAAGATGCCTGTCAGTTTATGGTTTTACAAAAGCTGAATCTATTACATGGCAAAACTTAAATGGTATAGGTGCCCATTATGTGTTTGCTCGTAAAGACAATCCTAAAGCACAAGCTGCTATCAAATGCTTAGTAAAAAGCCTGCATGAACTTGATTGTGTGGCTATAGTAAGAAAAGTTTACAGTAAAGGTTCCATCCCTAAAATGTATGTCCTTATGCCTGTAATTGACACCATGTGCTTGTCATTAATAAATATTTGTTACAAAGAAGACTACAAAGTGATGCCATTTCCTCAAACAAAACTAAATAAATATTCCTGTTCAAAAGACCAAGTCAACACCTTTAAAAAATTAATTGAAGCTATGGATTTGACAAAAGCCTATGATGAAACCTATGATGAAATGGAAGCATTTCCTGTTGGTGAAACTGTTGATCCATTTACACAATATATATTAGATTGTCTTGTATATAGAGCTAAAAATCCCAATAAGCCTTTACCACCTCCAAGAGATGAGATCTTGGCCTTATTTAAAGTACCTGCTGAAGTTCAAAAGAGATCTAAAGAGCCTCTTGAAAAATTGTCCCAATTGTTTAACCTTGTAAAGGTTGAAAACAAATATAAAAGGAAGCAAAAGAATGATGATGTTTTTAAACATCCTTCAGTTATGACTAATTATAAAGATAACTTAGGGCCAAAACTTTTATTACCACCTATCAAAAAAGAAGAAATAGAACATATAGGAACTTTGCAACCAGTGGAAGACTTTGAATATCTTATAGAAGCTGGTAAATCTGTGACAGAACTAGCATCTGAAATGACAGATATTATTGAAAAAATATTTTTCTTTAGTTTTGATGATACCCACTCAAAAGCTTTAAAAACAATGAAATTCTTTCGTGAGCAATGTGTTGCAGATCAACCGTCAGCTTATAATGATTGGCTCCAGAAATTTGTGCAAGTCCTCACAGAGTCAAAAAAGGTTGACTTGATTTCATGTATTCGTGATAATAACCTAAGCTTTATACTAAAGGAAGAAAATAACAAGAGCACATATTCTGGAGATACACAAGAAGATAGTCAAGTGTATGAAAATGATACAGTACCTATTGAGTCTTCACAAATGACTATTGATTCAGAAGTAAATAATTTATTTGATGCCTTGTAACCATTTACTACACCTTGTAACCATTTAAATAATATATAACTATTTACAAAATCCTATAATAGTACAACATGATAATATCACATAATAATTGTTGATTTTGAATAAAAAATTATGGAAACATTTGGAGTCATTATTTTATTTCTGTTTAAATAAGAATACATCAGTAGGCCTAATGATTTTAATAATAGATCTAATCTCAGTTTTGCACACCACAAATTCACAATATTTTATTTACCCTCTATTTAAATTTTAATCATTGTAAGCCAGTCGGACTTATTTTATTCTGTGATTGAAGCAATTCAAGGAATTCTTGCAAAGAAAGATCTTCTTGACAATCTGTATCCAAGTCATGTTCCAGTTGAGCCTCCAAGGAGTTTGCTTCAGGACTAAGTACAATGTTTTCGTCCAAAACGACATGATTCAGTCGAGATTTTAAGCTTTGAAGAATCTCTTCAAGCTCCAAACATTTATTTCGTATTGATGTGCCGAGATCAGAAGAGGGGTCGATATCGTCAATTGTTGCACTCTCAGAAAACGAATTTGCAGGCGTACGAGTATGAGGCGGCTGAATTATGTTGAAAATGTGTTCCGGAACGTTATTGCCATTCCTTGCAACAGCGTCAGGCGACCGAGACTCGGTGAATTCAGCCAAGATCTCGTCAATTATATCTTCAGCATTCTGACGCGGATCCACGACTTCATCTGGAGTTTCAGCTCCACCTTCTCCATTTATCATTTTATTGTTAGAATCAAGCTTCATGATAACTAGCAAAGTAATTTGCCTGCACACCAATATAATATAACTCCAAAATAAACACTGTACAGTTGCAAGCAACAAACAAAGTCAGATGATTGATTGATAAATGATAATGAACGAACTGTGTTGCCAATTAAACGGAGAATAAACCACTGTTAATGTAAAAAAAAGTGTAAATGAAAAGAAGTAAATAATGAGACATTTTTACTGACGGATATGACTGGAATATTTTTTAATATACTATTTGAGCTTTGAAGGTGTCTTATCAATGACATATTACATTAGACAGGTTATCCGCTCTCAAAAATGGCAACGCAAATGCAAGGTATTTGCCGCCTATTTGACTCGGTCTTGTGCAACCCAGTGTCACGGCTAAACGTCAAACAAAACTTATTCCCTATTCTGCGTTTTTAATACCGTACAGTGCCTTCTTGTGTGTTTAGACAGAGTACTGATTACACTGTTACTTTAAATAAAACACTTTTTTACCGGATATTATAGCGTATATTTTAGTTAATTTTAAAATTAAAATTATTTCGACGTTTCGGCATCTTTGCAGTTGCCGTGGTCTTTGCAGTCTATCGTGACCACGGCAACTGCAAAGATGCCGAAACGTCGAAATAATTTTAATTTTAAAATTAACTAAAATATACGCGATAATATCCGGTAAAAAAAAAAGTGTTTTATTTAAAGTATGTATCGTGAAAACTTAAGAAAAGATTACACTGTTACTGTTAAAGATAGAATAAACGTTTCTTATTTTTTTTTATAACTATCTTATTTATTATTTTATTTTGCTATTTAAAATGACGTTTTAAAATTGAAATGGCTATTCGTTTCAAAAAACTCGAAGAGCGAGATGTAATATGATTTCGTATGTGGGAGTAAAAGGCACAACGCTGTAGAGTTTCGACAATGTCACTTCGACTACGTCACGTACGCTCGCGACCAATTAGAGCGAAGCAACGTCACGAAGTACACAGGTATCTCTTTCTTACAACAAGTAAACCGTATTATTCTTTCCTTCTCCCACAAATTATATTACTGTATATATCGGGTAGGTTCTATAGTTACGTTCTATAGGTCTATAGTTACGTTTACGCCGTTATTTTCTGCGGTAATGTTTGGGCATGACTTGTCTATATGTAATATGTCATTGTTTCTTATGACTTTTGCAGCATCACTGCTTTTAAAATGGCATGTATTGAAATCGATATATGTAAGTATATTACCTTTTTTCGAACAAAATATTTCAAAGTTCCAACAAAAATACTAAATAAATGCACACTTGCACAATAAATAAATCTAATTTAGTAAGTATACTGTTTAAGAGCCTTTATACAAATCAACGTTCTCCCGAATCGGTAAACTGCAACACGCACACGTATTCATTACATGCACACATCTGCAGTGCTGTATGATACAGTCGCTGGCCGTCAATTAGCGCGTCCGCAATGGTTTTGATGCTTTTTCAAATATGTTTGACTTATATTACTTTATAATATTTTACTTTTGATTTATAGAAATATAAATTTATGTAATTTATTACTTGAGTTATGTTATGCAATATTTAAATACCTGGTTAAGATAATAAGGGACGAAATAAAATTGGGGTACAGTAAGGGCTTAGTTAAGAGATTGATATCGAGTTAATCTCTATATCGAGATTGATATAGAGTTTGTTATGGTATTTATGATTTAAGATAAGAGTGATTACAGAATAAAATTAAATAAAATTAGGTGAAAAAATATTATTTATTATTATACAATACAGTGACAAACTTTAATTTAGGACCTACTAAGGTGCAATATCGCATAGCAAATTGAAAATGACTAGAGCTATTAAATTTACTGATTACGTTGACATATTTTTTACACTGACAAAAAGTAGGGATAAATACCCTGCAGTGGGTTGACAATGAGCTGATGATTACTTTTTTACCGGGTACTTAAAAGTTCAGACTTTTAATTAATATACAGTGTAAACTATGTGTGCTAAAATTGGAATATAGACACCTTCTTCGCCTTCTTCACCTTAAGCTCATTATGTTAACTGAAGGTATGCAGTATTCGGTTAGTATTCGGTAGTTATTCGGTATTGTTTTATAGATTAAAAATCACTATGAACAAGGAACAACCAGCTACTACTATAGTCGAATGTATTGAAGATCTGGGAAGTAGCTCCAAGGCTGTTAATTATCTTGTAAGTTAATTATTTATTTTAAAAATTTTATAAAATATCTATCTGTTGCCCTCAAATCTAAAAAAGCAGTGATTAGACTATATGACAAATTGTGACTTTCTCAGATTTACGTTTTAGCAAGTGAAAGTGAAAACCTTTAGATCGTAGATTACATTGCATTCAGATCCCTTAGTAAACCAGATTGTGACATTCTGGAGTACTACAAATTGTAGTCTAATTACTGTTTTAACCAACACAATCGCGTTTAAGTCTAACTACACTCGTGTTTAAAATAAAATGTTGGCCTTTATCTTTTTATTTAACATTAATCTGTAATTTAATACATCTTACTCTGATGATGGAGCAAGTCAGAATGTCTTGACTTTTTTATTTCTTTTATGTGAAACATATATTCAAATATATTTTCTTCTTAATTTATATCGACCTCCTTACTGGAACATCGTAGCATTCTGACGTGCTTCTTAAGGCTTAGCCGTGACGGTACCCAAAAACAAAGACTTTTATAGATTTGTGTATTACTTATTAGTAAAATAATGCTTGGAGAAATGCAGTAGTTCAATTCTCCTCAATTAATCCTCCGAAGCGAACTGTTATTTATAATAAAAATAAATATTTATACCAAAAGTATCAAAATTGATGGCAAGCATTCGATATTTACGACGGAGTTCGATAGCACTAAGCAAAAGCGCGGGAAAAAGAGCGATACGTCCACATTTCGGAAGGCCTCGGCCGGTACAAAATACAAGCTGTGTGTGCATTAGATTTTAGAAGTGTTTTTAAATGGAAATGAATAATATTTCTGTTTTATTTAATTAGTTACATCTTTGTTGGTAATAAGAAGTAAAAATTATTACTTTTGTAACAATACAAGTGTTTCGAAAACTGCAACAAACTGGACTGAAATCCAACTTCTTCACGCTTAGATTTTTATGTTTTAGCCTTAAAAAAAATAATATTTTGTACTATTTTCTCTATAGACTTTTTTGACGACAAAACAGAGACCATAGCAAACTTTGTTTTTTCTGTTTGTATCAGTTACTTTTATACTTTTCGAACGGCAAAGTACGCATGTTTCGTCGGATAACAATAAAAAGGCGCATTGTAATGTTTATTATCTTCTTGAAAATTAATTCTATTTGTTTTTCTTGTATAAATAATAATATTTGTCATATCATTAGACAATTCAGTTGATTTTGATGACTTTGTCAAATTGTAATTTTGATTAATGTAAAGTAAACCAAAGAGGTTGTAACATACTAAAGGCAACCGCACATCATGCATACTTTTCGAAATATGAAACTCAAGGCGGCAATAATACCCACTCGGACGAATTCCGACCAATAAATACGACTACAGTAGCGCCCTCACAAGTAAGAACTCGTTCGATTATCCGTGGCCGGCAAGACGGATTCAAACTTCAAAAAACGGCTTCGACAGAACACGATTTTCTTATAAAAGCCCACACTTATCGAAGAAGCCATTCTTGTTCCAATCGCCGCCCGGTACGGACGTTCCAGGACCATTCTGATTGATCGGTCTCTTCCCGTTATTCAGTGGTGCTCAGTTTACTGACGTCATAGTATAGCGCGTTGGTTCCGTGATACGGGTTTTCTGGGTTTTCTTACTCCCTCCGAGTGATTTGTAAACTTTGCGAAAGCGTTCGCCCAGGCGCTCGCCGCGTATCTATCTCTGAAGAGGTCTTCACGCAGGCCTTATTAGCGCTTAACGCATCCCCGGACCCTCAGGCCCAAATGCCGGCCCCTAAGGCCACCAACGCCCAGACCCCTCTGGTCTTTAGCTCCTCTCCCACGTCTCCCGTGCCCTCCGAGATGGACTGGATGTCGGACACATCCTCCCGCACGTCGTGCCGCAAGCGTTCCACTCCCGGGAGCCACTCGGAATCCGCGTCTGATGCGTCGTCGGACGCCGCCATCTTAATCGGCTCTCCTGAGCCCCCAATCCAGTAAGTCACCAAACGCTCTAAGAAGCGTTCGAAAAAAGCCGCGGTGTCTTCAACACCCGAGCCCACCCCGGTGTCTTCAACACCCGCCCCCGTGCCGTTAATTCACTGCTGCGCTCCCGTCCCATCTAAACCTCAGCTCCCTCCGCCCGTCTTCCTCCGCGAAAAAGTGCGCTGGACCGCGGTTTCTAACTTGTGCAAAGAACACAAAATTAATTACGTTAATGCGGCAAACGCAGGCGAAACTATAAAAAATCAAGTCGCGACTATTGACGACTTCCGCGCGTTTACTAGGCTCTTATTAGTTAGACAAATCGCATATCACACCTACGCCCTCCCGGACGAGCGTAAGATCCGCGCAGTATTACGGGGCGTCCCGTTCGAGCTCGCGAACGACGATATCTTGAAGGACCTTAAGTCCCAGGGCTTCCCGGCTGAAGCAGTGCACAAGATGAACTCTAACCGCGGTAGACGTTTTCCTCCCGCCCTCGTCGTCCTATCCAACTCTCCCAACTCGAGGGAGCAATGCCACCGTTGCCAGCTTTACGGCCACGCAGCGGCTAATTGCTCAGCCCCTCCCAGGTGCATAAAGTGCCTAGATCTGCACATTACGAAGGAGTGCACTCGCACTCCCGACTCCACTTCCCCGGCCAGTACGGCCACACAGCTAACTACAGGGGCTGTCCGCGCTCTCCGCACTCCACTGCTAAAGGGGTTGCGCCTAAACCGGCGCCGCCGCTCACTCACGCCAACTTCCCGCCGCTGCACAACCAGGGTCCCCCGGAAGCAAAGCCCGTGCAGCCGACGCCGACTCCGCCTCTCTCCTGGAGACAGCGTCCAGCCGCTCCACCTTCCCGTCCTATCCCAGCTCCTGTAGCTCCCGTAGGCCCGCATCCCGCTCCGTCGTCTTCACCTCAGTCGTCGTTGGCTGAGGACATGAAGACCGTGTTCGACGACCATACTCGCACGCAAACTGCGAGCCGCCCGCTCTCTTCAAGAGCGTCTATTCGCATTAGCCGAGCATCACTCGCTACTTAGTTCCTTGTAAATTATATATTTATTTAGCTTAAACCCTTTATCTTAAAGGCTTATCCCTAGTTCCATTTAACGCTCGTAGCCTTAGTACTAACCTTCCTGAGCTCAAACTGTTCCTTCAGAACAACAAGCTAGACCTATTGCTTCCCCAAGAGACGTAACTCACTCCAAACCGCTCCAGGGGATTCTCTATTCCTAAATACGCGTTCACCCGTAACGATAGGCCCAACTTCGACGGTTACGGCGGCACAGCTATCTACTACAAAAGAGGTTTCCACTGCATTACTCTCCCTACCCCTCCTCTCCTCAACATGGAGGCCACTGTGTAGATTGGCTATGACTGGTAATCCGACCATCATCAAAGCTTCAATCTACATACCTAGTGGCACCTGTCCGCAGCGACTTTGAGGCCATTCTCGCCCTCGACCATTCAGTCATCATGTTCGGAGATTTTAAATCCAAACGACTGGACGTGCCTATCGACCAACCCCAGCGGTATCGCTCTCCTTGACATCACTGTGCAACTCGACTTAGACGTCATTTCTCTACGTCACTCCCACTCACTATGACAACCTCGATTTTGCAATTGTCAAGCGAATCAACCTCGATCTCAGGTCTATTGAACCGCTCGATGACCTAGGCTCTGACCACCGCCTCGTCTCCCTCGTGCTAGGACCGCCCAACGATAACGTTACGTCTCCTAAGACCTTTACCAATTGGAAAGGCTTTAAAGATACGCTAGTTTCAGCCCTAGAGGTCGCGAACTCTCCGCTCACGATCTCGCCCGACCAATTAGATAGTCCGGATAAAATAGACTCGTTATTCAATTCCCTCACTGTTGCTATCAACTCAGCCATCAGTGATAACGAAAAGATTGCTAAGCAAGGCAAAATCATGCTTCCCTTAGCCGTTAGCAATCTTATTAAAGCTAAGAACGCGGCTCTTCGGAGTGCCAAGCTCTATCCCACGCCCGCCTGTAGATTAGCTGCGAATCAGCTACACCGTAAAGTTAGGTCTTGCCTCGCGGAACTCCGAGACATTCAGATAAACAATCTCATGGAGAATATCTCCCCGTCCCATCAAGCGTACTATAGTATGGTGCGAGCCTTGCGCGTAGACGCCACCTCTCACGTTCCTTCTCTCACTCGTCCCGACGGCACTACCGCCTTCGAAGACGAAGAGAAAGCCGAATGCTTCGCTGACAGCATTGCCTCACAATGCTCACCCAGAACTTAACCCGTGGATCCCTCACACACCCAGGCGGTGGAGGACGAAGTCCTCCGCAGGGACTCTCTCCCCATCACCACCGACTCCGTCACAGTATCTAATGACGAAATCTCTCTTCTCATTAGACGTCAAAAATCCAAAAAGGCTCCGGGTGCGGATGGAATTTCCAACCACGCACTTAAGCACCTGCCTCAACAGGTGCTTACCTTGTTAGCTATCACTTTCAATGCCTGCTTCGACCTTAGCTACTTTCCAAAAGCTTGCTAAAATAGGCTTACCGGATCGCCAGGATAATCGCGTCGTTTCAAAAAGACCGTACTTCGTCGCTTTAAACACGCGCCCCGTCCCATAAAGGCTGGAGTCCTTCAAGACTCAGTCCTCGCCCCTCTGTTGTACACCGTGTACACCAACGACATTCCCATCCCGCCGAAGGGCGTTGAACTCGCCGACGACACGGCCCTTTACAACAAACGTCACAGTGCCCCACAGCTCGTCACAAGACTCCAAAAGGCCGTAAACGCCCTCGGTGTATGATTTCAAAAATCGATGTGAATCCACACAAGAGTTCTGCGATTCGCTTCGACCCCAAACGCCGTCGTCCCGCTGACGACCCCCCACGTTCGAATGTTAGGCATTCCCATCCCCTGGAAGCGCAGTACTTAATACTTAGGCGTCACCTTAGACCCAACGCTTTCTTTCAAGCCACACATCGATAGAGTATTGAAACTCGCCCGTCTGTACTTAGGTCGCCTAAACAGTATGTTAGGTAGAAAAAGTAAAATGTCCTTAAGAAACAAACGTACGCTCTTTAAGACCTGCGTTAGACCCGTCATGGCATATGCCTCGCCAATCTTTGTCCACGCTAAACCCTCCCTCCTGCACAAACTGCAGGTAGCTCAAAATATCTTCTGTCGCAGGGCCACAAACGCACCTTGGTTCGTGCGCAACGCGGACCTGTACAGAGATCTTGAACTACCTACAGTGCAACAGCACCTCAAAACACTCTCGGAAGCGTTCTTAAAACGCTCTGAAACCCACCCCAATCCTCTAGTTCGAGATTCAGTCTCGTATACTACCCCTGTCATAGATTCGAAGTTCGGCGCGGCCTTTTTCTCCAATTGGTCGTCGCTCAGATGAAGGTTGTGAGGCAAAAAAGTGCACGAGTCATTCAGGGGAGTTTTTAGTGGGTAGGGCTCTGGTAGGCTCGGAGCGAGTCCCAGACACCTCGATCGCGCCCGAGAGGTATGCGTATGAGCATTTTTTATATTCCCTGCCCTAACGGGGAACAAAAAAAAAGAAGAAAGCCAGTCGATATATAGGTTCGGGGCTATTAACATAACTACCGACAAACCTTCACTACTTAGTACTTCTACCCTGCGTGCCACCATACTTGCGGTGTGTGCCAGTCTGCCCGCGCGCTTTCTCCATTCCTGCCGTGCGTGCCAGTCTGCCGGCACGCCGTCTTCACTCCTGACTTGCGTGCCAGTCCGCACGCTGACTCCACTCCTGCCTTGCGTGCCAGTCCGCACGCCAACTCCGCTCTTGCTTTGTGTGCCAGTCCGCACGCTGACTCCACTCCTGCCCTGCGTACCAGCCTGCATGCATCACCATTTGCATTTTGCGCGCTAGCCAGCACGCCCACGGTGATCCTGCTACACGTGCCAGCTAGCTCGCCCTTATGTCACCGCTCCTACCACACGCGCTCACGCCTCCTCTCCATCAACGATATCCGGATACGCCTCGAGTCACCTAGTTTAGTATTTTATTTCTTAAATTTAATGTAAATAATCTTTTGTAAAAACCTTTGTAAATTAACTTCTTTGATATATTAAAACCTTACTTTATATTCCCGGTAATCAGCTGTTTTATTCCACTCCCGCAGGACGGTTACCGGAGTCATCGTGGTGACGGATCCTTCAAGGAGGGTCCCTCATTACGTGACAGCATGAACAATGAATTCCTACTAAAAAAACTATCTAAAGAAATGAAAATTTTCTCAATACATGTTTTAGACGATGAAATTTCAAATAATTTAAACTCATATTTCGATGCATACTTGTAATATTTCGGTCGGAAACACTGAAAACTCCTAAAATTGCACGATTTTGTATAAACGCTCTTAATGGTATTTGCACAACTGTCTTACTGAACGAATAACTATTATCAAAATAATATATTTATTATATTATTATCTAACAATTATTAATTTTAACAAAAAAATTAAAGCTTTTTTAAGGAAAACCATCACCTAATTTACTTTTAGGAACATCGTTTATTCTAAATAAAACACAATTTAATCAGTAATCTTTATATACTTAAGGGTAGTATTTAAACGCAATATGAAGTGACACTTTGCCGGGTGCTGCCACACCACGTTCGCCTCGCTCACTCGGCACGCGCGTATTTTCATCACACATCGAACCTAACCTAACACAATATAATATGGACCCCAGCGAGGAGACCTCGGAAAGTCGGGGTCTACTTGATGTGGGAAGTGTGTGTGTGAAGCTTACTTAAACACAAAAATGGCTAAAGACGTCTCCTCAATAGTCCAGCAGATCGTTATGCTTTAATTTCATTATACCAAAACACAAATAAAAAACAAATTGTACAATTTCGAGTGCAAATTAGTATGTTTGATAAGCAATTCGTATTCTTGTTTTATAAATCATATATTTTAATGCACCAATTACATTTTTGGTGTGAATTCGATAAAAAAGTTCATCTTGTTTTGTGTGATTTTTTTGTTTTTTTTTTTTTTGTAGGACATGTTTTGTTAATCAGTTAATTTTTTTGCAGAGCAGTCATCTATCTGGTATGCATTAGTTAATTAGTGGAGTGACCTAGTGTGCTGAAAAATTATACCGATGTGCAATTAAAAATATCTCTTAAAATTTCCCTACTATCTCCTTCAATAGGCCCCAATATTTGAGAACATGTAGGTATTCCTACTTCTTAGCTTGTGACTATTCATTTTTTCTTGAAGCGGTCAACGAATCGGAAAGGCATGCATAGTTTAGCCACAAAGTGTAAGAGCTACGGTAAAAGGCGAATATCTAAAATTTAATTTGAGGCCAAAATGGATTAGGATTAACATATAATTTTTAATCTATTAAATAATTAAAGTCCGAAAAGTATTTGGTAAGTTGTACAAATAAAGTGTCTGCATTTTATTAAACTAAGGGCCCGTTAATTATTACAGAAACGCCGTTGGGGGAAATATAAATCTAAATAGGCTTCTTTTCTTAATTTCTTTTCGATTTCCTCAGTCTTCATGATTTTCAGAGCTGCTTTACAGCTATTATGTGCATGGGCGAAAAAACAATCTCTGATGGACTGAAACAAATGGAAAAACATTGGAACAACAGTTAAGTCAAATCTTATTTCAAAGTGTTCCTACTATACGTATAATAAACAAACCACGAAACTATGGAATCTGGGAAAATATATCACCAGTGATAATGAGATAATCTAACAACGCAAGCTGCGTTGTTAGTTTATATCTTAAAATACTGTGATTTATGACACCATACATAAGTTTAGTAAAGGTTTTTTTTTTCAAATAAGTAGTCTCTTTTATTTTGAAGGCCTTTGTTTCGAAGTAAAATATATAAGGCAGACTAAGCAGTTACCTGTAGAGTTATGTTGTCAACTTTTGGGTACGTACAGAAATATTTAACAAAATTCTTTCACTGTTACAAGTTGCAGTATTTAGAATTAAAACAGACCTTTTTTCCATAATGCCCACGTAATCAGAGGACCTAACCAAGCTGAATTCGAAAATAAAATAGAAAAGTATTAAAGACGGCCGAGTACTGTGTTTTAGTTTCCCTGCGTCATACGCCGGAGGTCCCAGGCTGGTGTTCTGGCCGGGGCGTTAATTTGTGCGATGAACACATATGTTTGTTTTCGGGTCATCATTGTTGATATTTATACAGGGTGTCCCAAAGTTCAACGTCAAGCCGAAACGAGATGACAGGATAGAGAGTAACCATTATCAGAAAAATCTGTAAAAAAATTCATCCCATGTTCTTTAGAAATTATGGGCGTTAAACCAAAAAAGCAGAATTTCTCCATTTTATCCATTTTTTGGCTATTGTGGGTAATGTTGGTTATATTTGTCCATTTAAAACTTGCCACCATAACACGTTACGTGCAGAACGTACGTCGTACGTACTGCTCACAGTTCACACACACCATTCTATCAAAGATTCTGAGTATGACGCATATTCCAATCACTATTCAATTACAAAAAATTACCAAATGCTCTTACTTTAAATTCAGCCAGTTTTAATCCTTGAAACTTAGCTAAGCAGTTTTTAAACAGTCTGGCGTAATGTTTTCTGCAGAGAAAAACACGATTTTCATATGCCCAGTAGTCGCCTTGCGCTGAGCATGATCTTCCGCAAACAGCGCATGCGTCCAAGTTGTAGGGAATGCATTTGATCTGTTGATATTATAGAATTAGTTATCACAGTCCTCCGGTAAACTATTTACAGATTTTTTTTATCTCGTTGATAATTCTGGAAACGTAAACCTGACCTTACCTGTTATTGTTCTGTTATTACCTACTTAACTATCATAATAAAATCCGAAGTAATAATAATAATGATAATAAATGATTTATTGTTTCTTCTCTCACAAGGAATAAAGTGACGTGACGAAGAAAGATGAAGTGACGAGAGCTTTTCTGAAGTGCGATCCATTTTGCAAGCTTAGTTGTTCAGATAAACCTATTTCAAGACCATATGCGATTCTGACAAGCCTCAGGTAAGCAAAGCGTATACATATATCAATAACACATTAAAAAATAAACATCAACACCTGATGGATTGCGTTCTCGTTGGCTACCAGCGAGCAAAATATGCATGGCAGATCCGACACACATTGGCGTCAAACAAATGCACGGTGGATCTTATACAAAACGGACGTAAAGTGTCCCGGGAAAACCCACAAATGTAATTTTTGTGCACTCACATCGTCCGGTGTATAGACCATAAAAAGTGTATATCTGCTATCAACACGGTCTAAGCCACAGGCAAATATTAGTTGGAGATAAGTAGGTATGTAACAATTACCTGCACAGGACATTTTAGTATTTTCCGTCCTGAAAAGCTGTACGCAAATTTCATTTCACGCTTTTTGTACTCAGGATATTTGTAATCGCAGGGTCTGAAAATGTAGAATAATTTAGTAATTAAAATTCTTGCAAATTATTTAATCATTAGAATAATTTAAACCTACCTATGATTATCTACACCTCTATCAAATAAAAGGAAAATATTTTTTGTTTCTTTAATTAAGTATAATTTTATTATAAGAAGGAAAGTTTTGTTTATTTGATCAACTCATAAAACTGTTTAAATTTTTTCAGAAGTAACGTTAAATTCTATCAAAAAGTTCAAATGGGACCAGCAACTCGTATGAAACTGCACAAAAATGATTGTAAACTAGGTATAACATTTCTACTTTAAGAAGAGTCTAAGAAAGGTCTAAGAAACACAATCTTCACGAGATGATATTACCCTAAGGTTGCAGACATCTACCTTACCAAGCTAAATCTTTCTGTTACCCTTTTTGTTCGACAACTTTTCGTGACTGTTGATAGAAAGCTTGTGTGCTTTATATACCACCATGACAACAAATAAGCCGTATCCCAATACAAGGACATCAGTCATCAACCAACCCTTCAGGCATTTAATAGACTTCACTCATAGAAATAACTTAGACACCTTAGAAATAATTTCATTGGTATGCAGGTTTCCTTACAACATTTTACCTCACCTTCCACACGCAGCCTTAATCACTATGCTACTGAAGCTTTTGTACTTTATACACACACGCCTTAAACATAGACTAATAATTTCATTATCATTCGAATATTATCGTCACTCCGTAGAAAACTTAAAAGTAGAGACTTACGCTTAGCTTTGCACGTCCGGATAAAGCCGGACATAGGCTTCTTGATTGCGTGTCCGGCCAAAATAAACAATGTCCGGCTTTTGTTAGGCGTTTCACATTTCGCAAACTTTTTAATTTTGACTGATGACTATTTGACTGATTAATAATAAGTACCTACCTAAGACTGATTTGGCATTCGATTTTATTTATTATTTCACTAGAATTAATCAAGATTTATGATAATTAATAAAAAAGCTTGATTTTACATACAATTTTTTTTGTCGTACGTACAAATACTGATACAAAATCCTCGATAATGTAGGGTGTCCGGCCTTTCTACCCAAATGTCCGGCCTAACTGGCTGGTCCGTCCGGCTATTAGGTTTGGCGACCTGGCAACCCTACTTACGCTGGATACTTGGCCGATTCAAAGAAACTCGTTCTCTTCGATGTGGTGTTAAATGGAGCGCAGGATTGCTTGGGTTCTTCAGGTTCAGGTGGAGGCCGTACCGGGGGTTGGTACTCATGTTTCTCTTGAAATCGGGCTGCCTTTGGACCGTAGTAGAGCTTACTGTAAACCTGTAGGAGACATGAAGCTTTAGGGTGGTCAATGTTAGTTGTTGTCGTATTGTTTCTTTCTGACTTATGACCCTTCATTTTATAGCAAACACTACACTGAAAATAAGTATAGATTATTTTATTCATAGACTATCATGACTATGGATCGTCATCTATCGTATACATAGCGTCTCCTGCAGCATAGTCCCAAATGCGGTTATTGTTCAAGAGTATCAAAAGTCTTGTGTATTTTCTATTTATTCTTATATATTATTAGTATATAGGTATTCTGAACTATTCTTTCCACTAAAATTCCGTAACATCGCAACATAGTAATATCAGTTTGCCACACAAGCTTTTCTCACATTAAATATACATAGTAAGTAAATTTGTCTAAAAGCCGCTCTCAGAGAAGTCAAATACCTATGGTTAATTAAGGCGCTCCTAAATATACATTTTGCCAAGAGAATTTATACTTTATTTAATTTTCCTTTAAGTCTATATTGGTTAAGATATACTAAATTAAATAATAATAATGTTAAATAAATAAATAATGATATTAATTTATAATATAAATATAATATAATGATTATAATTTAATAACAACATTTCCGACGAAGGGCAAATACTAAATGCTATTACAATAACAGGCGTAGATATCAAATTAAGTAGTTCAATTAAATTGTAGTGGACTTATCTAGGTTTCATTACTAATTTCTGTTATTAGATAAAGATAAATAAAAAAAACTAAGTTGTTTAATCGTTAGAATGTAGTATTAGTACAGTTAAATATATGAAAGCATGTAAGTACCCTACAAATATATGTACAAACATCTAAGATTCTCGGTAAATACTTTTTTGTATTCATTAGGATATGAAATCCTTGTCCTGTTAGGTAACCATGTACTGGAAATAAAACTACTTTGTCACAAAAAAGCACTTACCCTAGAAGTTACCCGATTAAATGCATGTATAGGATTCTTGTACGTATTAGGTCCTATGTCGGGTACTTCTTCAGGCACTAATCTCCTCATAAATGGACTTAACCCTACGCCGGTGGTGGGGAGGACGTGTCGTTCCATTGCCGTGCCAAAGCAAATCTTTGGTGGCGGTTTTTGGGTTACTACATACTCGAAATCTGTAAACAAAATTATTGTCTTTAATAATGTAATATTGTATTGCAATACTGACATAGACTCGTAGCCAAGTCATATATCTTATATGGATTAGAAAGTTTGTTAGATGTTTAAATAAAGATGCAATTTGGCGTCGATGATGTCATGCTTTTAAATAAAAGACCCTGAAGTAATTTGGGTAATTTGCAAAACATTTATTGCCAACATACTTAGGTATTTTTTATCCTTTGTCTTTGAATTAATCTACTAACTGTAAATAATAAAAATACTTGTGTAGGTGTCTACTATTTCATACCTATTCAAATACATTTTACCGTAAGAGCATTTCATTTAAATCAATCACTCATGTGTTAAAACACAAAAATATTTTTAAATTACTTGTATATACTTAATAAAAAACAAATGAAAAGAAACAAAGTTTTACCGCCAAACTTGGCCTCATGCATATTATTTGGAGGCAAATATCTTCGAAGTCTGGGTCGTTGCATGCTGCCTACAACTTGACAGTCTGACTGAACGGAAAATGTGAACTGAAGGAACTTTCGTGATCGGTGGGATAATAAAAAAATATGACAAATCCCACCATTACGGTCTATTTGAGCGCACGCTCGTAGTTTTGTAGGGTCGGTATCATTGCGGAAAATTTCCGTGAGTCAAACTCAAATGTACAATTATTTTAAGTATCGGTCTGATTAGTTTTTTGTTAGCTTGGAACTTTATTTCAGAAGTTGTTTTAGTAGATTGTTGTTTTTGAATTTAGGTACTGTATTAAATGCACACATTGTGCTTACCATAACTAATAGTATGCGTGTAGGTATTGTTTATTAGTAATATACATCATATCAATATTTAAATATCTAATATAATATTAAATATTTCAAAGTTTAAATATGTAATATTATTTTAGTTATTTAAATATTTTTATATAATTAAAATAATTGTTCATATATAATTATTTAAATTAGGTATAAAATTGTAAATAATAATTTACAACTTGCATACATACTGAATTTTAAAACTGCTTACACAATTTTTTTATTTTTATTGTAAATTCATTTATGTATACATAGACACAACTTAATTTCCTTCCTACTGTATACCTCAAAGTTGTCCTGTTACTTTTTATTTGAAATACTTATAAACATTAAGTACCACTTCTTTGCGACGCATAGTCGGGGATCTGCACAAGGATTTCGAGCTGCCCACCATTGCTGTATTCATGAAGTTGGCGTCTAGACGCCACTTCGACAATGCCCCCCACCATCCCAACCCGCTGGTCAGTAAGTCAGCTGACTACAAAGCCAACCTAGACGCGGCGGTTCGTTATAGGCGTCCGCGTAACGTCTTAACAGATCCCGACGAGACTATTACAACAAGGAACGTCGGCGTTCCAGTTAGAAATAGGGCAACACGGCATTCGAATCGCCTAACCCACCGGTGGGCCAGGCTAACGCGGCGTACGCATTCCTACTGAGTTTCTTGCTGGTTCTTTGGCAGTACATGACCGAATTGAGTAGATTCTGAACCAGTGGTAGTTTCAATATACGACGTCCTAAGCCGAGGTCTCGGGTGCCAGGCGTATCGTATGTAGAAGTAGTTTAAGATCCGGCGAAGCGCCGTCAGCGCTAAGCTACCAATTCCAGTGAAATTTAAAAGGCCCAGTTAAAAAAAATCGAAACCATCGTGGTTACCCTATTCACAAATCGTGCACATCTAAGGGATGAATATTATTACTTTACGAACGACATGTAACTAAATCGAAAAATTCGCGAAGGTCATTTCTGTGTTAGACATTTTAATTTGCATTTAACCTTGTAGTATCAATAGTAATTTCATAAAATATTGTTAGTAAGCATGTTTATTAAATAGGTACCTAGGTAACATAACTTTTTGTTACATTCCGTTTCCTGAGAGGTAGAGTTTTTATTGTTAATCTCTTGTCTTCGGCGATTTTACAGGTGGTGTTTTTTATTTTAACGGTGATAATTTTATATTTACGTGGTTGTGTTTTCGTCAAAGGCCAGAATGCCACTATGTCTCTTGCCATGCTCGTGTGTCCGCTATGAATAAGTTATACAGGGGGAGGGGACGGTGTTTGGAAATACGGAATTTGGGAAGTTATAAATAAAATAATTATGGTCTGCTAAACAATACGACAATAGTGAGGCAGGTCTTCATGGATGGCAGTCACTGACTAGTTTACGACAGTGCTGCCATATTCTATGTCGATATTACATAGGTATGTAGCATTTTCTTCAATAAATTTTGTAAATAAATAAATGTTTATCTTAGGCCTGCAAATTCGAGTCTCGGGAATATTTAGACAGATTTCTTAGAATATTTAGACGAAAGAGTCGAAATAATAATTCTGCAATAGGATGTGTGCTTTGTGCAAAATCAGGATATTGGCTCAGAACTCAGAACTATGTGAAAAATTATTAAAACAGTAATTTAATTCGCCACTTTAGTAGGTTCCATCTTATGTAGTTCATGGGTAATATAACCCAAGAACCACATGGATTATACCGCAAAAAATACGATAAAGATTTTGGATTGCTGGTTAACAATGTGAATGATGAGACATGATTCTATTGGGTTTGTCACCGTGACACATAGTACGAGTAGTTAGTTAATAGGTTTTTATTATTTTTCAGTACCTCTAACACATTTGACACCTACCTATCTATAAACTTCCAGATTATCGTTCCGGAATAAAAGCGTGTAAGTGGTTTCCTTCTTGCGGAGATAACGATCTTCTTAGAACTTATTTCTGGCACTTGAAATGTGTTATTCTGTGATTGAAATTAAACTATAAATATTCCCTACGCTGTTTTGTTCATTGACACTTTCGTAATTTTTGTCGGATTCTTAAGTTCAAAATATTTTTTGTGTAATTTGGTTTTCCTTTGAAACATTTGAGAATGTCTTCAAACGATGAACTCTTCTACCTGGACAGTAAAGGGAGAGAACAGCTCTTTACGAGAAATATCAAAATCACTCGATATGAAAGAATAAAAATGGTTCGTCTATGATGAGATGCTTGCAGTTCAGGAAAAAAATATATATTTTTTGTAAAAGTAAGTACCTACTAATTTTATACTTAAATATGAAAGATGAATTCCAATTATACAGTTAAGGAGAGATTGGATTTAGCGAGATCCTGTTTTTGTAGGTATGTTTTTTTGTATTTTACAAATTGCAGTTACTTCGTTTTAATACCATTTTAGGATGACGTCGTGTTCAAAAAGAGAGACCACAAATGTGCCATAAACTTATTAAAAAAATTATTGTTTAGAGAAAAGGCGTCTTTGATATGTCAAAACCTCTGGTAGTTCACAGTTTTTCAACATTGTGATTTATAAATAAATAAGAAAGGTCTTAATTAATTAGCATCATTTAACATCTTATGCAAGTATGAAGCGTAGCCTTTACAATGCCAGAAACAAATCGAGTAAAAGATGTCGAGATTCCCGATGATTATCATAATGGAACTCGAATAATTTTGTCTTGTTGTCGTCCAACAAATTTTTGTAGATTCGACATTTAACAGCTAACAAAAAACGGTGAATTATTCGCAAACTGCATTGTGACTTCGAAATAGCGTTCATCAACGCAGTAAATGAACAATTTCCAAAAACTTATATTGTTGTGTGTTTTTACCAGTAGATGAAAAATTTATGGAAAAGGCAAAACTATGGTATTTGGGCAGCGGCGCTGTACAAATAATGTTGTTGAATCGTGGCACCCGTAACTCCACAAGCTTTTGTCTAAAAACAACGTAACTGTTTCGAGAATGTTTTAACAAAAATTAACATATTAACACATGTCAAACTTAATAATAATTTGCATTTGAATAGAGAAGTTTGATATATTATAAGAGACAGTTTAATAAGACATATCCAGATGCAGCTTAAAAGTCAAGACATTACGATAGGACATGCCATAGAAAAATTAAGATGGATAAGGATTTAATTTAGTTTTAATAGACTTTTAAAAAGATGTCTCGTTTGTTTGTCATAAAATAACATAAAATTACATTTTTAATTGTATCATTATGATATATGCTTGGTATATGATTGGTACCTTCCTTCTTACTGACTTTGAATAGGTTGTGTCACAGGGGTTAAGATGAACAATGTTTCTTAGCATAATTTTTCATAACACAACTGGTTGCGCCACCATTGAAATGATCGCACAACTAGCTGTTCTATCAAGTTGGTCCTTGGGTGCGGAGGGACACAATCTATGGTAACTATAATTACTGGCCCCTTAAAAGTCTCTCAAAACTCCAAGGGAAACTATACATGCTTCTTAATTCATAACCTTGGCCCTTAGAGGATGAGTTAGCATTACCTTACTGTTCCAAGGAACAGCCACATACTATTTTATAATACATTAAGGCCCACTTGCACGGCTCTGAATTAACTAGCACTAGGCTAATTATTGCTATCCGTTCAATAGAAATAGAAAGTGACGGAGGGACAACTCAAGGGTGCGCAAGTGGGCGAAGGTGAAACACACGTTACTATTAAAACTACAATATATAGTCGAGGAACTCGGTGGAGGCTAAGGCTAAGGCGAAAATCGCTTGCGCGTTAATGTGTCTTCTTTAGGCCCTCCACATATAAGGGGTGACAACACTGCAGGGGATTTGAATGCGCATCTGAGCCTGCAGTAAGTTCCCTGATGATACATCGATGTAACATGGTAAATACTGTAAAACTTTTACATGTTCGCAAGCTAACTAGTTGTCAGATAACTACGTATTTAAATTTACCTAGAGTAATATCCCAAGTCATTTCGTATTAAAATTTTGTCTAAAAAATAAGTATTGTGATTGAGGAAAATCAGATTTCAATTAAATTTGGCGTTTTACGGCAATCAGCTATCAAACCAGTTGATTTGTAAATAAAGAAAATTTGACGTTTGATTTGACTATAATAGCTCTCAATGCATTTTTTTACACCACAGATTATCAATTTTCATTACATTAATCAGATTTATTCAGATTTCAGTTTCACTTTCACAGAAATTTTGAAGAATCAAAAATTATTGTCAAATGGTTTTTCCGTTCTAAGATAGGTTCAAATATTATTAAAGATGCACAAATGAATTGTGTAGTGCAATATTAATTTCTTATTTTGTAGTGATGAAAATGAACTTTGTAGCAGATGCAATATAAATAATCTCTTGTAGTAGGTAATCTAGAGTAGGTAATCTTTACACGAGCATAGAAGGGCCAGTACTTTTAACTTTTAACAGTATTAAACTTACTTTTTTGTATATTAGGTACTTAGCAAAAGGAAATCTTGTATTACATAAACCTGTTTCTATTTTAAATCGTATGTGGTGCAAACCTAGCAAAGAAGAACATTTATTAATTTTGTAAATAATATTTTAAAACAATTTGTATTTTATTGTTGGTTTATCACAAATAAATAAAAATGACCTACTTAAGTATTTATTATTTTCACATAAATTAAGGTTACCACACAAATGACTTTCACTAGATTTTAGGATGGATATTATTTAAGTATGAACAATACACATAACTGAAATCTCTGGTAGATAAAGTAAAGTCGGTTTGCAACCAAGTTTTATTAATGAACAGGTATCTATAGTTTTCTTATTTATAACTATAAAATAACTTATTACACCTATAACAGAGTGGTTACATTACAGAAATAAAGTCAAAGAATAAAGAAAAAGATCATCGCAGGGTGTCAGGTTTTCCGAATTATTAAGTAATAATTAAATAGTACGGGATCAAAATTGTTTTTTAATATTTTTCTGATAGCTGTCACGCTTATAACGCGGTTCCGGCTTGACGTTCCTTTTAGGGACACCCTGTATATGTGACATCTTGACATGGACATCAATAATGAGAGATTTTCAGTAAAAAACAAAGTTGCGAATTAATTTCAACAGTGGGCGCAGTAGTGAACCTGTAGCACCAGGTAGCTGTACCAGGTAGCTGTACCAGGTAAACTGATATGTCAATGACATATGAATGACGACTGTCACTGATTGAACCCACAGTTTTTCGAAAGCATCGAAAGCAAGAGTTTTTTAATTATACAGGGCGTCCAAGGCTATGCCACATGGAGGGCAAGTACCTCGAATATTGTAGATGGAACATTTTACTGAAAGAAGACATTATTTTATTTTTAAAACAATTTTAACTGCATTCTTAGAATTTTTAATAATAACATGGTTGAACCGGTAATCGAACCCACTACATAAAAAAAAAATTACCCTGTACTTTTATCATACCAATCGAAAGGCTCATAAGGATTATTTTTTACTAAATAACAAATTGTCAGAAATAAAAGGAAGACCGTGAATTTTAACAGTTGACGTGAAATTCTGTACAAAATTGAAAAGCTGGACATTGCCGTAAGGAAGGAAGGATGATAAAGAGATACGTAACTTACTAGTAATTCCCTACTACTTAGTAGGAACCTGGTTGTATGCAACAAGTCGAGTTACTACCCAATCAAGTTTCTGCCATATCCTGAATCTGCCGAAAGACGCGTAAATAATTTTGTCCATCGCAATGCGACTGGCTGATTATAAAGAAATAATTCAAAAATGTGTTCCATTTCCAAACTTTTATGCTTTTTTTTCTGTGATTTTAGGATTTTTGCATTGTATTTTGAATTTGTTACCCATGGCGTACCAAAATAATTTCGATTTATTGGAAGCATACTTTTTAAACCACAAAAACATAACATTAGCCTTACATTGGCACCGCGAAAGATATCCTGATAAAAAACCCTATCTCTATTTGTTATGAAACGGTTGGTGGATAATCTGATAAATTTGAGACTTTCGATCATCGCTTACCACAACCGCGGCACTAAATATACTGAATAAATAAAAATTACGGCCGGGTGATGCTAAAAGACGACTTATTTTCTGCCATGAAATCGAGAGGCTCATCCTAGAGGATCAGTATTTTCTAAATAATATTTTCTGGTAAGAAAAGACAAACTTTAGCAACAATGGTATGTACAACCGACACAATAATCGCATTTGGTCCAGGGAGAATCCCTTAAGTATTACATTCTAAAAATCCACCACAACATGATCAAAAAATCGACAGGAAGCGAAATAATCAAAAGAGTGCGACTTTATATTCAACAGAATGGGACTCATTCATCTTCCAATAAATATGGTTGTCTGACAGAAATCGGTGTGTAGCGATAAGACCGCCAAATTATACCTTATTTTTAGAGTAAATTTAATTGTTTGTACCATGTTTTACTGTTGTTGAAGTATATATTGAAGAGTAAAATATAAATAAATAAATAAGGGAGAGCAAGTTTATCCAGAAATTGCCTTCGCATCCAGCGTGCCCCACCGTATCGTGTCGTGTAGCACTCCAGATGATGTGAAGGTTCGTTTAGCTGAATTCTCGCAGAATTTATGCCCTGCTTCTTTTTTTTTAATAGTCTTCTAGATAGAGCAGAACCTTTCCTCATTTGAAACATTAGCAGTGTGTATGCGTATGGCAACTTTGTGCAATTTGACCATTTCAGAACACTCTAGAGTCCCACCATGGCTCTGATTGTCTTGTCTGGCTTCCTTTGGGGATATGAAGGTCTGCTGCGGTGTGTGTACCTACAAGAGATGAGGCTCTCATAGCAAAATTGGATGTTGTTTAAAGACGGTGGGGAAATAAGGGAAGGCAAAATGTTTGTAGCCTCTGCACATTGCCCCCAGCCCTCTTTGTCCAGTTTATGCTTACAGCTGTTTAAGAATTATGGTAGAGCTGAACAGAGTTATGACTATGGGGAAAGGGCCGCCACCACCATTAATTGTTGAATTTCTGAAATGTTGTGCTCGCACACAAAGGGGATGAGCACGGAGCTATATCTACAGCACTTAGGTTTTGGTGCGGACCTGAAATGCGAGTAGTGTGCCCTGTGCCGGATTTAGGGGGCGGACAACCGGGGCTGCAGCCCTGGGCCTCCACAAGAATGAGGCCCCAAGAAGAAATTTGATTACGAAAATCTTTTTAATTGTGTTTTTTAACCATTAACACTTCTACAAAGTAAAAACTTATACAAATATATCCACAAATTACTATTAATTGTTTATTAACGTGTTAATTCTAATAATTTGAGTTTGTTTCGAATTACTTGATTTGTTTTTTATTTTATTCGGAAATAAATTTGGGGCCTCCACTCCTTTATTGCTCCAGGGCCTCCAGTCCTCTAAGTCCAGCCCTGCCTATCATTAAGGACGTAGAGATTCTGATCCTCAATGATTTCCGCAAGTCGGGTGCCAGGGCCATTACAGGCCTGCGAGCAAGAACTGCCCCGTAGATAATGATAACTAAGTATAATAAGTGGAAAGGGAAGAGAAGACAGGAGGCAGCTAAATTCATCTATGAATGCAACAATTGTTTCAGAAATGTAAATGGATACAAGGGTATAATTAAGAAGTTCAACAGCAACTAATAATGTTGGAAGAGTGGATAGGAATAGAGATTAACAAGCAGGGGATTGAACATTTCACAAATATAGCTACCCCAACATGACCATCCAGTTCAAGATTTAGTAGCGTTTGCGTAGGATATACGACCTGAGGGGAAACAGCTGGCAGCGTCTTTATATTACACATTATCCTGGGACATACTTCATTTTTTTTGCCTTTTGTTTTGAGTGTTCAAGGGAGTTCCTATCTGTTGCTGGATGTGGGATCGAACAATGCAGGCAGGTGGAATTTACTAGGGGTATAGGTCAGGAGTCTCGAGAATGTGGTAAGCAACACTTGTAGCACCTAGCTTTCGATCAGCACTGTGTCTTAACATGTTTAAAGCGACAACAATGCATGCACTTAATAATAGGCATACCTTTTCGGGTAACCTCTTGTTAATACCACATAATAATGGACCAGAATGGGTAAATAAAGGAACCGACCCAAGTTCAAAGCATTTAGTATGGTACCAGCCGACGGATGCAATTCTGCACTTGAAAAGTGAACAATAAATAGCTCAGAACCATTATTAAAATAAATTCACTTTATAAGTAGGCTTGGGTGAATATATGATGATTGGATAGACGAGAAAGAGGAAGGATTAATAATGGTTTTTGTTGAGGGACGGAAGGGAAAGGAACTTCAAAAACTTAATTTGGCCGCCTACGCGGGATTGGGAAAATATTTCCTGGGTTCTAGACTTTTCGACATTAGGGCATGTTACTTCCAGAGACGGTGAAGTGTCTGGTGGTTTCGAAGGAAAAGGATCTTTATCCATGTTAGCAGCGTAAGGAAGTCCGACAATTACCCACTCTCGACAGCAAAATATGAAACATAAAGGGGGAATTAAACTAAATAAGCGATAAACACAAAGAAAAATAAAGAAACCAGTGTTTGAACCGCAACTTGACAGTCCTATAATTTAGAGTAATTTTCAACAAAATCCACCTTCCTACAGGAGCCCTAACATTCAAGTACATTGACATACTAGTTTTAGGCAGAGCCTGATTGTGATGGTAATATTTTTGGACATTCTAAAAACCTTTCATGAAAAATATACACAAAACGCAAATATACGCTTCAAAAAAATTGGTATCATGAAAATATGCTCCGTATTAGGTTACTGATTTGACTGCTACGGGCTTTACCTGTGTGAGTTTAGCTCAGTTTTGCTGTTGTAAGCATATGATTTTAGTTTGGTTAAACTAGGCCTAATATTGCTATCTTAAGGTAATTTTTATTATTATTTAACTTTCATTTGAGTTGATTTCATTTTGTCTTTATCTCACCTTACTGCGCATTTCGGAATGTTAATTGTCATGTCAAATGTCAACAGTCATGTCAACAGAGAAAATTGTCAATTGCAAAAAAATCAAGCAAGCAGCACGAAAGGAGAGATCGCTAGCCGAAGAAAAGCGTTTTGTCTACAACGATATTGTTTTCAGGTTTATAATCTTTTATTACCAGTTCTTTCCCACAGCTTACAAGTATTTCTCTTATAAGCTAATTTTCAAGAATAATTATATAGGTTCGAATCATTTATTGTAGATTTTTGGTGTCGAATTACCTGTGAAGTAATTTTTGCTCTCGTTATTATGTCATACATGAATATAGCTAATAAGATTTATTTAAATCCTTGACTAATGCTTGGGTAGATAAGTCGGTTATTTATTGCTGCATGGTTTAGGCTAAATTTTACTGCAGTTTTTATTGTTGTAAACGTTTTTTTGTATTAAAGAAATGCCACTGATAAAAGTACTTTATTTACAACTATTGAATATCAATTCTAACTTTTAAAAACCATGTGTGATAGTTACTTTGCTTATTGCGTTACATTTTATATTTCATTTTTCTTTTATCTTAACATGTATAAATTATTGAACTTATGGTTGCTCACAAATGCCATTGTACATTTTCAGAAACATGCCTTCTCCAAATTCGTTGGTATTACCAATTGCTCTTGGTGTGTCCTTGGCTACTGTGACAGCGTTTGTAGTGTATTATGTGTTTAAAAAAGATGAAGATGAAACAGAGGAAAACAAAAAAGTGAAAACAGGACGAGTCAATGTTATTGAAGTTAATGTTCCTAAAAGTATTGTGCCAGCGTTGATTGGTAAGTGCATTTACTTTTTATTTAATTATATTCAAATTCAGATGCCATACTTATTAAAATTAAATTTCCTTTATTTGACTGACAATGTGTTTTTATAAACCCTTACTATTAAAATTTGTTATAATTTTCCAAGCCTAAAAAGACTTTGAACAAATTAAACAAATTGTGTCATGCACTGATTACCATTGTACAAAGTTTTTTAACCATCTCAATTATATACCACTTTTTTCTGTTAAACCTAGATGTTTATTATATTTCTGATAAAAGGTTTTGATATGATGTACATATCTTAAAAATGTATTGCAGCTAATAGAAATTTATAGCCTCTACTGTATTTTAATGATTAAGTGTTATTAAATTGAATATTGAGTGTTTATGAATCAAGGACATTATTCTACCTTTTTTTGGTTTAAAAGTAATCTTAGAACTGACTTTTTATTTACAATCTGTGTTGTTGGGTTTTCTGTAAGGGCATTTGTGAAACTCAGAATAAACCTTAATAAATAGAAAAAAATACCTCTTTGCATGATATAAATATATTTCTTTCTTTGATATAAATATATTGGTGGGTCCAATGGTGATTCACTGCAAGACCAAAATTTTTTTCCATAATCTGTGAATGCAGTTTAGAATATCTCAAAAAGGTATGGATGATCTCCTAGGAATTTTTTCCTGTAACTATAATACTTAAGGTTCTTAAAAATCCCCCTGTACATTTCAAATAACATTTTGATCTCAACTATGAATACTTGTAGTTAAGTACTTATAATTTATGATGTAATTGTTTGTTGTCACTTGCACTTGTGGCGATGATGTCACACATTACTTGGGCTTCTATTATACCATCAGTTATTGTAAAGAATGTTGCATAACACTTAGGCTTTATGAGATTTGGTTACTATTTCTTTCGAATTTACTGTTTAAGTAGCTAGTGTTTGTATATTTATGTGATAAAAGAATGTTACCAAGATTTGTGTCAATAACCTTTTGCCAAGCAATTAACTATAGTTACTCTTAAAATTTATTAGTAACATGGAGTTAAAACCCGTATGCTGTTTTAACTCCCGCATTACTCCTGATCATGTAGGTGAATGGTGAAAGTAGTTTTAAAAATGGTTTAGTAGCTTCAAGTAGCTGTCTTCTTTCTTTTGATTTCATACTGGTTATTCCCGACTTCACATCTAATTGTACCATTAAACACACTTTCGTTTTGAAATTGAAATTCAAACTCTACTTCGAAAAAGATAGTTTAAATCATAGCAAAGTTTTTTTGTCAAGATTTAGTCTTGGGTGGTACTAGAACCCAGTTTTATTTTCCATAATAATTAAGTTCAAACACCCTCCCAAGTAACTTTCCTTCTGTGGTTCTGTTAAAAGATATCTTTTGCTATCAAAATGTAACTTAAAACAATAATTCCCTTTCTTTCAAGGTCGCAACGGTTCAAACATAAAAGAAATAGAAAAGAAGACAGGTGCCCTCGTCCACTTCAAGAAGTTCAGTGATAAAGACTATGATGTCTGCATAATTCGCGGTCGAAGTGAGACCACTCAGCTAGCCGAGACTTTGGTACACGACTTTATTAAGCAGCAGCCTGTTATTGTGGAGGAGAGTATCTTTGTGCCTAGCTGGTCTTGTGGAAGGATTATTGGTGAGTGTATTTATATATCTGTTATTTATTTGGTATAATAAATAATAATATTAAATTAGTAAAGTCCGTTCATAGCTGTAAAATGTATATTGTAATTTATAGAAGACAATTTCAAATTAAGTAAATTTTTTTTCTTCTGTTTGATCAAACAAATTACCATATTTTATTGTTTATCTCTGCAATAAACAGATAGTGTAACCAAATATTATTATTATTATTATTATTATTATAAATATTATTCCACAGAATATTTTCTCCAATACTTAATAAAAACCAAATTAGGGTCTTATAAGATTAAAGTTGTTTACATACAATACAATATTCACCTCTAACTAGCCAAAGAAAACCTACCACATCTTTGGTTGGAACATAAAAATTTCCCAGTGTAAAAGTATTTAGTTTTCATTCTCAAATATTTACATTCTCTTTTGCTATTTATAACTCATTTCCATTCCATTCATTTTTTCCTATGTCCACTATACTAAAAAAGAGAAAATAATTTACTATTTGGTAATTTCTAAAATTTATTTGTCCTATTAATGGTTAATGTGTAGAATATTAATAACCAGTATAAGGCAGTCATAGCTCTTATTAACTATTACAAAACTTAGGTACATTAATTTGGTGGTAATAGAGAGTCATAGAGAAGTCGATTTTCTTATGTTTTCGTTCGAACTGTTATTAGATCGTTCAGATAGTATTACAACTCTTCCTATTTTAACTACCATAAAATCTTGAATGTGGTCTTATTTAGGATAACAATTGTATCCTAATGGTCGGCGACAAATCATTAATCAATAATACCTACGAAACCCTCCCTAAGACTATAATTTACCGACAATAAAAAAGTTAAAAAATTTGATTTTTCACTTATTTGGTATGACTGACACGCTTTGATATTTCTGCTTCATATTAGATCTTTTATGTTTAAAGGAACGGGCGGGGAATCCATAAATGACATAAGTCACCGAAGCGGCGCTCGAGTTAAAGTTGAAGGGTTAGCGGGCGCGGACGGAGGCAACCAAAGGGTCATTTCCTTCAGAGGGACGAAAGAACAGATTGATATGGCTAAGAAACTTATTGAGAATTGTGTAAGTCGAGATTTAATTACGTTTTTTAAAGTAAATAAACAGTAGACAATATATAAAAGTATTCATTCAATAGAAGGAAAATAAATAAAAATACATCAATGTCATGTTTAGGTAATTTCGAATTTCAAAAGATTTATGGGTGTCAATAATATGAAAAAGAAAGATTTGTTGGTTTGTTTAAGTGGAATCAATTACCTTTGGAAGTATCTAAGTTATCTACAAGTATAGTGAGAAGACGTACTTAGCTACTTTTTGGTCGAGGTCACACTATAATGAATACTATGCGTTTCAAGTAACAATAGGACCGACTTACCACCATATTGTGACGTCATAGCCGTCAATTCGAACAGGTTAGGTAGGGTGAGCAAAAAAAGAATTTTATTTAATAGAATTTATTTAAGCAAGCAATTGCTTCTAGCGCCATACTCTCCCTATGCTTAATTAAGTGCCAAATATGTTCGATTGGATTTAAATTACAATTGTAAGGAAAATGTTATCTATGACATAGTTTGTTGGCGGTTCGTGCCTTTGTATTAACTCATACAGTTCCTTATTGAATATAGTTACATTTTGAAAAATTTATTTTCGGTATAATACTGCATATATATAAAGTTTACTACTATAAAAAGATAAATCGTTATTTTTATTCAAAAAAGTTTTCTTTGCAGACCATAATTTTCAAGTGACATTTGACAGATAGAGGTCATTGGCGTTCCTATGCTCATTTGAATCGCATAGTAGACAACAAATGTAATGACGACCTAAAAATTAGTTCTAAATTAATATGACAAATTCTAAAATAATCATCAAAATTTGTATGTACTAAAAGTTTAAAGCAAATCTAAAACATTATATTTTGTGCACAGATTGCCCAAGAAAAATGCCGTCGCGAAATCGAGCAATCCAAACGCAGTCCGCGTCACGTACAACCCTCGCCGTCTCCCTCCCCCACGCAAGAAAGGAGCGAGACAGAAGATAGCGCAGGTGATGTCACAAGGCATGCCAAGTATAAACGGAATGGTAAGATTTGTCTAACAGCATGAATTAATTTTTGTTTTCCTTTGATTGTGTGATGTTTGAAAAATTATTTAAAGTTTACTTCTGCTGTAATATGAACTGCAGTGTTGCTAGCATCAATAATCAAAAAAGAAAATTAAGTGTTAACGAGTAAAAATTATAATTATTTAGTACGATTTAGTTGAGAACTAAATCGTATTATATAGAATAGAATATATATTATATAGAACTAAATCGATTTAATTGAGAACAAAATCGTAGTTGAGAACTGCATTAAATCACTGAGTATTTATAATTGTTCGTCTAAAGGTTAAGAAATATGAAATAAAGATTACAAATGAATATTCAGAACATTTACTTAGATTATGGTCCAAATAAATTTTTATAAAAAAGTATATTCAAGATAATAAAAAGGTAATAAAAATACATACAGCTGTACATAAATTGTAAAATACTTATGTTAACATACAGAGATGCGTGTTTGTTGATCATATCTTCGTTGCCCTTACCGGTAAGTTTTTTACGGCACTCGGGATATAAAATGCGATAGAAAAATCGTGCAATATTTGCTCTTACATTGCTAACTGTCATAAAAACCCGTATTACTTACCAGCGATAGCAGCGCGATAGCAAACGAATTGTATGTAATATGACGTTTTTTTGACGTCTAGCGATTATCAATGATAATAATCCCGTAGCGGGATTCGAACCAGGAACTTCTGCATTAAAAAGCAAGTTTGTTAATATCACCTGATGGATCTAAGGGAAAATAAAATAAGGGCGGCAATATCAAAAATAATACTTTTTTACTTTAGTTTTGTAATTGTAATAAAACAATTTGTTGAATATTGATTTTGTCATATTAATGTGACAGTAACTTATAATATAATAAGTAAAATTCAGATATTTATTGGATTCTCAAACAGCGGGTCATAAAGAATTACTTCAAGAGTTGAGTGACAAATCAACAGCTCTTGCCAACATTTCTGCTGACTCTACAGGTTATACTAATTTGAACCTTATCTCTATGAATTCAAAGTTAATTTTCGTTTTTATTATTTTATTAATATATGTAGTTTTAGTTTGAAAGCTGTTGTTATAATTTCAAAGTTGATTTTAGTTTGTTTGATTTTTTCATTAACTATTTATGTTGTTTTTCTTGTGTTGTTTAAGTAGTTAGTTCATATTTAAGACTGTGTTTGTTTTGTTTGATTTTCAGTTTTGGGGTGAAGGTTATTAGTTATAAACGGATATTTTGAGTGATGGAGGTGGTGTTTTATTTATGTATTTGGTTTTAAGTAATGTCATATCATGGATTTCTTGGTAGTAGAATCTTTGTGTGAAAACTTTAATCTAGGAATTTAGTATTTAGTTACAATAAGAAAACTTTATTGTAACTAAATACTTGGGGTGCTTCAAATAAAAAAAATTGCCTTTATTAGTATGAAAAAAGCCGTTTCAGTGTTAATATAGTATGAACAGGTCAGTGTCGAAAAGAAAAACTAAAAACAGAAAAAAAGATACAAAATATTAAATAACGTATGGATGACATGTTTGCCTATAGCGTTGGTTGTTAAATATGTCTTAAAACTATGTTAAATATGTCTACGAGAAAAAGCAAAAATATATCCGTCATATTCAATCAGTTTATTATATTCGAAATTAACGCAAATAAGTTAGCGTGCATTACCTTGTATTCATATTATATAAAGTAATGTTGTAAAGTAGCGATATATGATATGTCTAATTGTCAATCAAATTGTTTTAGAAATGCAATATTCATATCATAAAACAAAAGACAATAAAACGAAATAACGCGCCATCGAGGTCTAATGATATTTAAATATTATCTTACCGTTTTATTATTTAATGGTTTTCAAGAAAAAGTCAGCTTTAATTTTTTTAGTATAGTTTTGAAACAGTTATAAACTATTACTATCTCTTGGTTTCCCTTGCGTAGCTATTGATTAAGTGCGAATTTCTTAATAAAATGTAGGTAGTCTGTGTTTTCTTTTTTATTTATTTATTTATGTTGTAGCTTTCGAATAGGCATCTCAGTTTACAGTTTATTATTTACGGAGTTTATCTTTATAACATAAGCATTGAAGTACAATCTCATTACAGTTTTTTTTGTTAAGGTACAAAGGGAACTACAAACCTTCTTATTTTATTTTATTTTAATTTGTTGTTATTAATTTTATTTGCATGATAAGTGTTTTACAGAGATCTTATTGTAACAGTATGGAACTTACAACTTAGTCACCCATGCAAATGTTAGAGCGCATTACAAATAATATAATATGAAATATTCAATTAGTTTCTTAACATAAACATGAAATTTTTGTTGCATATATTAAATTTAATTGCAGATGTGGTGTTAACGTTCGAACTACGGTACTTAATTTCATTGTTTTGACCGGCATAATAATTACCTACGTGGTTGTGTTCAGGTTATCCAGCAGGTACAAAACTGGAACACAGGAATCCCAGCTGAAGCCTACGACCGGCGACGCATCATTAGTCCATATAATAAACATTCAATATTGATACATAAAAAAACCTACGAATAATGATGTCCATGGGCACGCATGCCACTCACCATCAGATGGATCGAGAGCTCGTTTGCCGGCTATAAAACAAAATAAAAAAGGATTTACTTATTTATCAAAATGCTTTAAATTTCAAATACTAGAATGTATTACGATAGAAAAAAACATTATACCTATACTTAGGACATTTAATACGAAGAATTTGTTAAAACTTGCCGTTACTTACTTCAACGGTATTACAAAGATTTTGCTACCATAACTATTACTGTACATTTATTTAAAAAATGATCTCCAAATTCTCACATTTACGTTTTGTCAAAATTCCCGATCCAAAAGCACGAATTCTAACAAAATATATATCTTTGATCTTAAACGACATCTAAATTCCAAAACGTATAAATTCCTTAACCTCTCCAGAATCAGCAGCCAGCACTTCTATAGAAGTGTACGTGTCCGCTGTTTCGTCCCCGTCCAGGTTTTGGGTGCAGTTCGTCGGCCCGCAAGTCACTCAATTGGATGAACTTGTCAATCACATGACTGAATACTACGGCAGCAAGGAGAACAGGGCGGCGCATGCGGTACTTATATTTATATGGTTAATTCCATTAATGCAGGGTGTTTTCTTCACTCAGTTGATAATATTCACTGTAGGACAGGCATGTCAAAGATACGGCCCGCGGGCCGCATCCGGCCCCTGGGCCATATCAGTAAGGCCGCGATCGATATTATTTTTAACGACCGTATATTATATACTATATAATTTAATAAATAAAATGTTATAATAATTCAGTTCATTCTTTTATTTTCAATCTGGCCCGCCTACGAATTCAAAATTGAATATATGGTCCTCTGCAAAATTGAGTTTGACACCTCTGCTGTAGGATAAAAATTTGTCTTTTTCGGCTCGCATCCTTTGCATACCGGTGACTTTAACCAGACTCCAGTTACGATCTACACAAATAAGTTATACGATGCTGAAGTTACTCTTACAATTTACGAAAAATGTAAGGATTACTGATTAGTAATAAGTAATAATACTTTGAATTTTAATAATAATCATTATATTAATAATTATAATATTAACATCCTCAGACAATAACAACTGTACGGCTCAAAGCAGAGCTTGTGTTATGGTTGACCATACAGCGGACTGGTGAGAATCCAATAGAAACATAAATATATAAATACAAACAACCAGGACCCAAGACAAAGGAATGCCCCAACCAGGACTCGAACCTGGGACCTCCGGCGTATGAGGCAGAGCTATCACTGACGCCATTCTGCTGCCATCCGTCCGTCACATTCTTACATTATGTTTAAACGAACAAGTTGACGGAATAGAAACGCAAGTCAGTTATTCTCAAAAACTACTCCTTGTTATATGAGGAAAAAAATACGTTGAAAATGACATATTATTAAATGCTAATAAAAATTAATAAAAATATGAATTTGCCATAGTTTTCCATTTTCACGCGTTACTCACAAATCTTTCACATTTCCCCACAATTTGATCTATGGTTGCAGCTGAAGAATGTATCAGTTGGACAAGTGGTGGCGGCGGTGTTCCGCCACGACGGGCGCTGGTACCGCGCCAGGATCGACCATATCACCAAGAACGAGTTCGATGCTACTAAAGAGGTAATAGTCCACCACGCGGCCCTACTGCCGGTTCGCAGGCTTTATGCATACATACCTCAAAAATTCAAGTTCAAAATTCATTATTGCTTTGTACATGCGTCAAAATAGAGGGAGAATTATAAATTGTGTCGGTACATATACTGCTGAGAACAGCGTGCAAATAGTTGTCACAACAGCAATAATAAGTCTAAATAGCTTAAGTAATTACACAGTACTTTGGTAGAGCAAACATAAATATACAATAATTAAAAAGGGGTGCTAATTAAACAGACTTCTTTCTAATAGCATTATTCGCCTCTAAACTGCCTTCTAAATTACAAAATTTACGAGCGTAAACGATACTATCTTAGCCACTAAATATAAGATGTTACATGATGTTTTTTGCTATAAAATTTTGAATTATCATCCAATTTCGATGATGCGATTCTATCGATGCGATAAATGCAGCCTAACATTAACCCAACCCAAATGTAACTACTACGCTTTCTATAGAATATTTAGTAGGCGTTGCAAAAGACGAATTAGGGTATTAGAGGCTATCTCATTTTCCCGTGGCTTAGTTATAAAATTAGAAGTTTGATCCAATAAAAAAATCTGTGGCTTGACTTATAATTTCCCATTAAAAAGCATACAATGCCAATAATAAATAATAATAATAATAATAAATAATAATAATAAATATTTCTAACAATCACACCACATTATCTAGCCCAAGTTAAGTATCATTAAGAACTTGTGTTATGGATATTAGATAACGGATAAATAAACTTAAGAAATATATTAACACACATAGATATTTTTTTAATATATAAATATTATAAATAAACGTAAATACACATCCATGACTAGAAAGCAAATATATCTGCCCCTGCCAGGATTCGAACCTGGGACCTCTGGTTAGTCGATGTTTTGCGTTGTACATCTGCACGTTGCATTTCTTCGGCACATTTGGCTGTCATCGGGATCTAAACAGAAACCCGAGATCTTTATTGAATATGTTTATAGCCTGACTAAATATTTGACGGCCTGTTAGGTGTGGAGGTAAGTAGCCTTGCCTTCCATGCCAGAGGTCCCGGGTTCGAATCCTGGTAGGGGCAGATATTTTAATATATTTGCTTTCTAGCCGCTGAACAGCACGTTACCCACGTGCTGGTAAGTGCCATCCGCCCTCATGGACGTACTCAGCCGTCGGTGTCTTGTTTCTCAATATTTAATGTGATTATTGTATTGAGTAATGACGCGTTGCTGGCTATAGGCTCCAAAAAATGAAAATAATACTATTTTTATAATCGACTAAATAACACTATCTTTTTCCGGGATTACATTGTTTTTGGAGTAATTACGTATTGCTTTGATTTACTGATAATTGAAACAAACAAAAAATTGAGCATGGCAATAAAAACCATAGTAACTACCATTGTCATCAATTAAATACATTTCTGACCTTGGAAAATATGTTTTCTGAAAAAAAATACGAGCTGATGGCTGTTTCTTCCCTTCAACCGGAACGCAAGCAAGTAGCAGCGGTTACAATAGGAAGGATTGTAGTACCGCCCCAAACGAGATTAAAACTGAAGAAACTCCACTACACCTTAAAATAACTATAAAACTGCTCAATCAATTTAAACATTCTAACCCATTCGAGACAAGAAGCGAAATAGGCCATTGTCTTATACCGAAATTCGAACGGGATCAAGATAAAAACGCACCAGGACCTCAAGTTAAACGAAAACAAACACTGTTGCTTATAAAAAAATTTCCTTTTTAAATCACATAACAATGTTCTTACTTATTTAATTCTATAGTCGGCAACGCATCTGTTATTCATAAATCAATTAATAACGATGTCAACAATGCCTACGATACATGATGTGTATGGGCACGGGTGCTACTTACCACTACAAAGATAGATATAAAGATGATAGATAGATAGATAGATGAATCCCGATGAATCCCTCTGGATCTGTAGATAAATTTCACAATTCTTTTAAAAGTAAAGTAATTATTACCCCTTAGGGAATTGTGCGACTTCATCACTTTTCATCAAGTGGGACGGAAGACAAACGCCTAGATAAAATGAAATATATTTTGTATTTTGTTTTTGAATTCGATATGCTTTCAACCCTTAAGTACGCAGACGATCATCATGAACCGACACAAAATTACAACACGCTGAGCCGATCGGTCACGTGAGCGAGGCCGCTGGCGTAACCTTGTAAGTAATGTTGCTAATGAACGTGATCGACTTGCAGGTAGCTGACGTATTCTTCGTAGATTACGGCGACAGTGAATACGTCGGTATACATGAGCTGTGCGAGCTGCGGGCTGACCTTCTGAGGCTGAGATTCCAGGTTATTATTTCTTATTTTAGGATGAACTACAGTTATTTTTCAAATCTAATAATAGTCGTATGAATAATTTATTTATCTTTGAAAGACGTAATAATAACCCTTTAAAACGAACGTTACAGGCAATGGAATGTTTCTTAGCGGGCGTGCGGCCGGCAGGCAAAGAAGAAGACATCGTAGTGACAAGTCCCACGGGCCACGTGTGGGACAAGTGGAGCCCGCAGGCCATCGAGCGATTTGAGGAGCTCACACAGGTCAGACATTCAGACAAACGGTTCGCCTCTATGTATACTATTTTGGTAGAGAGGAAATATTTGAAAGAAGTAAAAAATATAGAGGTGATTCTTTTTATTTTTATAGCGAGCATATATTTGAATCAGGATTCGCCGATTTAAATCAGATTGTTTTAAATCGCGCGTGTTTTATACCAAGTAATATTCATTTAAACAGTTGGAAGACAAATCAAAATGCAATATATTTTTATTAATCTAGAGTGAGTGAAAAACTGGACATATATTTATAACACAGACATATTTCATGTTACTTTTGTAGACAATTCTAAAAAAGTAATATGAAACTTAAAAACTATACTAAAAATAATGTGATTCCACTCTATACTGAAAGATAATCGGATTTTATTTCACCTTAGGCTTAGTATTTAAAATATTTTTATTGTAGAATATAAAAGGGCTTTTCGTGCAACTAGCGCTGCCAAAAATCATAGCTCTCAATAAATAACGATATTGTAAACTATGTCCTTTATACGCACTCCGAGAAAGTTTTGTGGTACTATTTATCGCCAAAACTCAGTGTTTTTTATTTTGTCACAGCTAAATGACATCATTCTTCCAGCGCAAACAGAAAAGATAATTTACAATTTTATTTTATTTTTTAAATTAATGGAAGTTAAAAGACATCATAATAATCCTGAATTTTTCGTAACCCGGTTTGAATAATAATTTGAATGCTTACCACAAGACATGAGTATTGTTACGAAAATGTAGGCCTTGGTGCGTTCAAGTGTTAGTTTTCAGTATTTATTTATTTATTTATTTAAGTAGTATCATGCTTTCCATTACTACTGCTCGGGTAGGTTTATCCCATACCCAGGTATACCAGGAATACCCAAACCATCAAGCTCGTCATATAAATAATATGTCAATTTGAATTGTTTAATTATTTCAAGTCTTATAAAATACTGTAATGGTATAGGATAGTTTTGAAAAAACGTGCTATAGGAATTGAATTTAGATTTTTTTATTTTTATTTTATTTATTTATTTAGGAAGATTAAAATTTAATTATCACTAAATAGCAAATATCAATTTTCTAATGACAAATCTCTCCTATAAAAAATACGTATTACTTGTTTTTTTTTAGTTACGTGTAGTTTTAGTTATTTCTGATGCTTTTAATTCTTGCTTTTCTCGAACTAACCCTAACAGTAGTTACTGATAACACAAAAAATGTGTGAATGTCGTGTGAGTTCAAGAAATAATAAATCGTATTAATAATAAACAAATAATAATAATAAAAAGAAAATGAATACTGTGTGTGAAAAAGAAGCTGTTTCGGTATGAAACATAATATATTTTTCGCTTCTTAAGATGACGCGTGATTTGAGCGCAGCAGCGATACAGAGTGACATCGCTCAAGTTTCTTAGTTGTTTGATTCCGAGCAGGCTTACTTCCTGGGTATAAGTGGCTTTCGTACTGAAGGGCGTGATAAAATTATTTGATGATACATAAATAAATCCCCAGACAATAACACCAACTGTATGGCCCCAAAGTAAGCGGAGCTTGTGTTATAGATGACCATACAGCGAACTGGGGGAACCCAGAATAAACATACACATATAAATATCAACTGCCGTGTTCCGAGAAGAAACACCTATGTTCATGACACAAATGAATGCCCCGGCCAGGATTCGAACCTGGGACCTCCGGCGTATGAGACAGATATACTAACCAATTCAAGTTCGTATTTCAGGTAGCTCGTTGGAAACCGCTAGTGTCTCGAACGATAACCTATAAGAAAACTGCGACAGGAGACGGTGACAAGGAAAAAGAAATACCCGGCATTAAGTTGTTTGATGTTACTGAAGGTAAATATTGTAATTTAAGGTGGTTCGATGAGCCTACAAAAAGCTAAAGTCCCGCTAGATGGCGCTAGTTCCACAAATTTCTGGTTTTTATTTATTTGTGAAATCAGCTTTAAAAATTTTTGACTTTAAAGATGTTTCGCGACATCTTTATATAAATACAGAATTGCCAAAAATTACTTTACACGTGTTGTTGTATTGTACTATCCAAATAAGTTAATTATGTATTCCTTTACGTAGTTTAAGCATATCGCACACAAGCAAACAAAACTCCTACAAGTGCGATAAAGACCGCAACAGACGGCGTCCTTTTTACATGTATTATGGCCTCCTCGTAGCGAGTGTTTGATATTTAGTTTACGTAGTAATACGACGCAAATATAGCATGCTGGCGTTTTATGCGTGCGCCTAGATTCTAAGCGGCAAGTTGTCAGTTCGAACCCCAAAGTATAGTTTTTTCGTTCGGATAGAAATATAATAGTACCTAACTATAATATAGCTATATTTAGACCAGGTTGTAAAAAGGAGGCGAAATTCTGGTGTTCTCTAAAATTTATTCTTTTTGCGTATGTTACTGTTATCATATCCCCAAAGTAGTAATCCATGGCGCCTAAGAAACCAAGGTTTGTGTTATGGATTATCATATGTATAGCCAACTAGCAGGTACTTATTTACATATACCTATACATATATATTACCCGCGTTAACTCGTGAACGGGTGCCGTTTGAGGGTGTTCGTCGTTTGGATACTTGGGGGGAGGGAGACTTGCCGAGCTAACAGATGCAGAAAAGAATAATTTTGTATAGACATAAAGAGACTCTGTAAATTTATTTTGAAAAAAATATACCCGTGAAGTTTCTTGCCAGTTCTTCATCACGAAGGTTTTTTTCGAACTGGTGGTAGAATCATGTTTTATTTGACGTCAATAAGAACAAGTAATTGTCAATGTTGAGAAATAAAAAATAAAAAATATATATATATACCTAGAACCGGAACAATTTTTTTGTTCTGTGTGACAATCAAACCAGGACCTCTTGATCAACAGCTTGGTGAGTTAGCCACTGCACTATGGAGGCCGTCAAAACCCGATGTTTGTGGTGTTATGGGTCCCTATCCAACGCAATATCTTTGTGACAAAGAAAGGGGTACCAAATAATTTTTCTTTTATTGGATCACACTGAGATGTTAGCCTAAAGTGCTAGCCGTAAGATCGTGAGGTCGCGGTTTCGATTCTCGCACGGAACAAGAATTAATAAAAAACAAAAAAAAAACCAGGTCTTGGATGGTATACCTATATTTATTAAAATTCTAGGTTCCCTCCCCCCTAGTTCGCTACTTGGTAACACAAGTCTTGGGGCCCAGTAGGCAAGGCAGTGTGATTGTCCGGGGACTTTATTTATATTGTAATAAATAAATTAGGTGTAAGTATGAAAAAATATGCAGCAGAAAATGTTTGTATATTTCTTTATGTAGAAAGTAGAATTTTTGGGATAAGAGGTCTTGTCAATAATAAAAATCAAGAAACACACAATAGGTCGAATGGGTTTTTATTTTATGCACTTATTCTAGATCAATAAATTTAGCTCCCTTTTGTATTCGCCTTTGTATTATTTCTGGCTATATGGAGTTTTTATAAAAGCAAACCAATTTATGGATCATTTTCTTAATAAATGGTTCGTTTTTTTTACTTCAATTACAGTTACTGGCGTAGTTGAATTTACAAAACCAATGATATAACATTTTTTCATTCTTGTAATCCTTAGTTGCCCTGAACCTAAAAGAAAACCATTATTAGTACCTGGTAGAATACAAACAATATACAACAATTTAGCACACATGTTGTTCATAGCCCGGATTTACTATATTAATATAGCCATGCCAATGCATCCCTGGGTGGAATGAAACAGGTAACATGATATAATTGAATTTGAAGATGAAGCCCAGTTTTAGTTCCCAATTTCAACCACCATAATAAAAATGTGTAAAGGAGTTGCCTTTCAGATAAAAGGGAAGACCAATCAGGGAAATTACACATTTGAATTTGAACATTTAAATCTTGGGTCACTAATGCATTATTAATAATTTCATTTCATTTCAATAATTTCACCTTTGATTAGCATACATACATAGAGATATATGTTGGCCTGGATTGTTTTTTACCATCAGATTGCTCCAGTGTTTGTTTGCTGGCTTTACTAAAATAAAAATAAAGTTTACAAAATAAGTGTGATGCGATAATATCATGTTTTACTTGGTAGTAGTAATTGTGATTTTCCTTCAATGATAAAACTCCATTCTTTTCGACAATGGGAAAATTCTTCTCATCTCTCACAGAGCAGTCAGGATGTCTATTGATTTTCTTTCTAGTGAAAAAAAAATTGTATTTCAATAATTGCCTCCTCATTTAGCACTACAACTGAAATAAAATACAGTTTTAAAACATATCATTCAAAACTCTTCAGAAATATTGACTCCACAATTTCCTACTAGGTATATGTTTTCAAAACAGGTCTGAAAATAATAAACATAGAAAATATGGTATTCACTATGACATGTACACATAACATGTATTGTAGGTATAGGATACTAAAACTAACCTTTTACTTTTAACTTCCTCACTTTCTACTATAGCTATATTCTCTTTTGTATGCCATACCTCCAAACGACTGAAAGAACAAAATATGTAGAATATTTGTTGACTATATAGGTACTATGTAAAAGGAGAAAGAAACTAAATTACTTTAATATCATCCTTTCCAACCCTAGCTACCCAAATGCAGGCCAAATGACAGAAAATATAGGTAGGTACCTAATCAAGAAGTAAAACAGATAATTATTTACGATACACCATCCCCGTAATGGCGTTTTAGTTGAGCTCGAGCCCTTTTTTTAGATTTCGGTGGGCCGGAATATTTGTGTTTTCTATAAAGTGCCTTTGAAGTTCCTTCCATGATTAATTTGATTTTCACGACGGCTGATTGGCGTATAAACGACACAGTAAATGCATAAGGGATTCAAAAACAAATTATGAATCTAAAGACGCGTTGTTGATATTATTTGTAAGAAAGAAATAACCAACAAAACAAAGTGTAAGTAAACTAAGTAGTGAGCAGACAGACAGTAAGAACGGCAACATAGCGCACGAGCAACCATCCCCGAGCGTTTGTCTTTTTCGGTGATCGCACGAAGAGGCAACGTCGCATAGCGTGTTATTGTCACACACATTCGTAAATTAGATGACAATTTTCAGTTTTTAATTTTGATTTCTAAATGAAAAGTATGATTTTTTATTCATTTCGCGACAAATTTAACTAGAAAATAGTTTGTAGAACTCGTAATTAAAGCTTTATTCTATATCCTGTATCAGTGAATACCGATTGTTTTTTGTATGGAAATCGAACCACCTTAAGTTATTTTTAATACAAATTTATGTTTTAAATATGTATTTACATTTGAGGTCCTTTGTGGAAGTATTCAGTTTCATCATATTACATCAGGCTAATGCCCGTTTCCACCAACTGCCCCTGTATAATCCCATTACTGCATATTGTCTAATCTGTGATCCTCTAACATTCCCTTTCCAAAATTAGTTTTCACCAAGCCGAACTAGGGACTACATAGTAAGGTAAATTGGTGCACTATCCCATGAAATTATAGTTAGGGAGGCGAATAGGGGAATTTTCGGTAATACTCGAGCGTGGCAGTTTAAGATATGAGAGATACCTTAGACCTAATAGAACAACCTTGTAAAGTATTTAGCTCTATATATAGTGACGCGCGCCTAGGATAGACGATCAGATTAGTAAAAAAAAATCGATAGTCTGAAATACTCGAGCGCGTCAGATTAAGATATTGGGGGTTGATTTTAGTGTTTTAAGACTAAATTTAACTAATCTGACGATAAGTCCTTGACGCCGCCGAGTTACAGGGTCGCGAACTTGTAAAAAAAAACGTTAATCCGGCATTCTCGAGCGCGATTTTTTTATTTTTATTTTGAAGAATATAGTCTAAAACTTACTAAAAATACAAAATCTGCCGGTTTCCGCATGACCGGAAGTGTGGAGGAGCCATTTCGTCTTCCGAAAAACGCGTTGCGGCATATAAGTCGCGAACGATACATTTTACAAAAAAAAAAGTTTAAATAAACAAAAAAGGTAATTTTATTTTACACAAAAAAGGTCTCTTTACATTTTTGTCCAAAGTTAAAACTTTTTGACTTGAAGCATCATAAAAACTCAAACTCCCGGTTCTTTGAGTATATCTCGAAAACTGAGGGTGTTAAAAAAAATTGATATGAAATAACGATGATTAAATTATGTGACTTTTATTATATCTCAAAATTTTTTTTTTTCTATAGCTTCTCGGCAATTTTCGTGGACTCCGAAAAAGTTACGCGTATCTGTATACAAAAGTATTATTAACATGTGTAGTTTTATGTATGTATATTATTCAATAGCCTGTTGATCCTCAAATTGTTTTTTGGACGTACCGTAAGCAAAACGAAGTGAAGAATTGAAGCAAAAAAGAGGAATTTGCCATAAACATGTAATACAGACTGAGCACTTCGCGGAAATATGCCGTCCTACCAGTATTTTTCCTTTATTTCGCAACATTGATGGTGGGGAAAGAAGCGGTAGAAGGGAATTACATTTACGTTGGTTGTATCTATCGCTTTATTGTCATTCTTAAATTCCCCGTTTTATCAAGGAGAAAGAAAGGAAAAAAAAGAAACCAAAAAACCCTTTTCGGTCAGATTAAGAGAACCCAACAACATTTTTGTCAGATTAAGAAAATATGCTTTCAGGATACCGAGATAAACCTCCTCTATGAAAATCTTTCGCGCTCGAGTATTTCAAAAAAACTTTTTTTTTTGCATTTTCAAAAATTCATCGTAACTTATCGTCACGCCGAAATCGTCAGTTTTTTTAAAGGGAGCTTCCTTGGGGCCTACTTAACACCCCTTCCGAAAATCTGATGCGCTCGAGTAAATTTTTTTTTTTGCATTTTTGACTACTTTATATGCCTACCCCCACCACGCAAACCGGCAGATTAGTATACCGTTGTTATCATATTGTTATGTTATATAGAGGCACTTGGGGCATACGTAGTATGAATATCTGACGCGCTCGAGAATGCCCAAGTAACTGTTTTTTTTAACATTTTTGAAAAACCGTACACAACAAACCCACCGCTAAAATGGTTTTTACCATACGAGCTTTTCTTTTCGAAATTATTTTATCTTTCGATTGCGATAGGTCTCGACGGCGCCGTTGAATTACGCCATTTAGCTACCTCGCCTCCCTAACTATTATAGATGAATAACTGTGATAGTTTAGAAAAATTTATATATTTTTATTATGCCTTTCTTTAAGTTTCATACAACTTAAAGAAAGGTATAATAAATAAGAATCCAATAAGAATGATAATTAATTCGTTTATACTATAGAAGGCGAGTTAGACGTCGGAGCCACGTTAATATCGGAGGGGTGGGCGGTGCCGGGTTCGATGCCGCTGCGAGCGTCCCCGCCCAAACATAATAACCAGTTTGGAGACCTCGGCAATTCTAGGTTAGTATCCTTGTACTATCTTTATAAACCGATGTAACACCTCTTTCTAATAGAAATAAATGTAAAAAAAAATCTACCGTTCTATCATCACAAATGTGAAATTTTCTAAAGGCGGGGTTGTAATGATTTAGATGTATAGAATTAACTTTCATCCTTGCTTTTTTGTCAAATTGAGTTTGATGTAACAAGCATTTATTAAATATTTTCCTTAAAACTTAACCTGTTTTATAGGTTATTTCTATGAATTTGCTCACTATTTGTGGTGACATACAAATTGTACAAATAAAGCACTCTTAATAATACTGCTTTTATTTTTAAGCAGTGCCTAGCTTTTCAATACTTTAACATTAGTTTTGTCATCGACAAAACTAAATTCTAGTACTTAATCTTAAATATAATATAAAGTCTAATATAGATTACTATTAAGCTTACAGAATAAGGTTTTGCTGTTTTTAAATGATTTATATTTCCTTTATGCTATCAGGAAGATCTAACAGGTAATTCACACCGACCCGAACTCTTTTTTACAATATTTTTACATTTTAATCTACTGCTGTTATTTAATTTTAAAATATTTCGTGGTTCGTATGATTACATTCTGTATAATTGGTCTGTATACGTACAGAATACTCGGCATGCTAAGTGGGAACCGCGCGTCTTCAATGCCAAAGGACCACAAGGACGATAAGATTGAGAACAAGGCTTCCAGCGCTGTTACTGCAGGTACAATTATGCTTAAAAGTCTTTGTGAATAATTACAAAGGAAATATAATTGGAGTTTTTGTACACTTCACACATAAATATATTCTTTTTGTATCGGTTTTAGGACAATATGAACAGAGTCACGTGAGCAAGCAAAGCAAAGTTTTGATACTTAGGTTGTTATTAGACAGAAGTAATCATGAATTCTCTTTATAAACTTTAGAGAAACATAAAAAAAAAATTTGGACTGTATCAGAATTTCGAACTTGGGTCCTCCAGTGTAAAGTTAGTTTATGTGCGTGGCCCTGTGTGTCCACCCCACCACGACAGCCTTAATAGTCCCACTGCAGGGACATCAGCGTCAACCAACCAAGGGGTGGTAACAACTAAAGGCAATTTACAGTCCACCAGGCTTGCCTACTGCGGTTTGGCAGACTTACACACATACCCAGCAGTGTAGTGGTTGGTACCCCTGTCTCATACACAAGCTTACCTTGTGCTTACCTTGGGGCCATACAGTTGATGTGATTTGTCTGGGGATTTATTATTATTATTACCTTCGAAGTAATTACTTAGGTATGTTGGTTTCCTCACCATGTTTTCCTTCACCGTTAGAGCGGTCGACTTTATGTACTTAAGTTGTAAAAACTCATCGGTACAATTGGCAATTTCGGGTATCGAACCCGCATCCTCAAGATCGGAAGCCAGCGTCTTGACCACTGCCACCTACGCTACTGCCCATGTGTCCGTTTGCTTGTAAATATGCAATTTTCATTTGTGCGGCAGCCGCCATCTTGTCAAACCGTGTTCTCGTCGCTGGTGGTGTGCGTGTTCAATTAGTAGTATTGGACGAAACCGAACCATCTATACCATAATACTAGGTGACAGAATTTTTAGTTTTAATCTTTGCTATTGTTTACACCAAAATATACATATATTGTAATACATTACAATACGCGTGACCTAAGTTGCCTATACCTGCACGGCGTGAAGTTAGCGCTCGAGCGCAGCGAGGATGTTAAACTCCAGGCGTTAATAGACAACGTACGTCCCAAGTATCGTATACTGTTTTATAGCAAGTGTGACATAAACCCGCCCCGGCCCGGAGCGGGGGGGGGGGGGTTTCAGATTACTATTTTGAAAGTGTATTTAAAAAAATATATAAATATTAAATGTTTCTAACAATCATACAACATTATCTAGCCTAAATTAAGTATCATTAAAGAACATGTGTTATGGATACTAGATAACGGATAAATAAACTTAAGAAATATACAAGGTTGATAAAAGCGAGAGGCATTTAATGAAACCACATATACTATAAGTGCCTACTGTTAATCCGAAACTATTAAAAAAAAGTTTACGAGAAGTATACAAAACAAACGTTTTTCAAAGAACTTAAATAGCTTAATAATAAAGTTAAAATGTACACATCCTTTGTTGAGTAGCCTGCCGCCACCTGCGTAACAAATTGGCAACTTAGCATTTGAGTAGCATAGCGCGTGCGGCGGCAGGCTCACCGGCTCGCACACCTACCTACACAGCGGAGTGCCCGGGTTTGATGTGGACGATAATGTAAACATGTGTTGTAGGTAACGTTGGAAGGTATGATTAATGAAAATAATTAATTGTAACACTTACACATTAAATCTTCAATTGTTCGAAATGTCCGCCGTTTGCAATGGTACACAAATTATAACGACGTATAATATTGTTATTTAATCGTGCAATAAGGTCACTGTTTGTTGTTAAACTTTTTAATTTATTAAACGCTAAAATAGTCCGGTTTTTAAGTTCCTCTACGGTATTCACGTCTGTCGCGTACACTTCACTTTTCATAAACCCCCAGATAAAAAAATCCATTGACATGCGCGGCTGTCTCCATACCTTTCTCGGTAAGTTCGCAGAGCTAGAGCTGCGGTTCCGTGGGATTCCCCGTAGATTAAAATCATGTCAGTGTATTCTGACGCCGTGTATGTAGCACGAGGCATTGTGGATGTCTTACGTACTTACAAAATAATTAAAAACTACTCACAAAACTAAACCGAAAATACTCAGTTACGTGTCCTATCACAATAAAAACTTAACATTAGTAAATGGGACGCGTGAGCGACAATAATCCGTGCTGAATTGCGCAACGTGCACCCCGGATGCAACGCGTCTTCGCACTAAACAAAGTAAAAAGTGCGCCCTTGACCTAATTAGCAACATACTGATCTATTTCTATTTCTGTTACGCTTATTACATTAGAGTGAGATAACCGTGATCTGTACTTTCTTTTAAGAAAATATTTAGTACAAGTACTTCCTTGTTTGTACTGCAAACTTACGCTGCGAACTGGCAACGTCGCATCGCTCGCGTGAATTTTGTCGTTTAGATAACTACATATGCCTATAGTACAAACTGACGATCAGGTGATCGGGAAGATACAGAGTGTTTAAATGAAACTAAGTAAAAACTAAAAAACATTCCTGTGACTAAACTATGGCGTACATTGATCTGATTTTTGTTGTGTAGCCTGATAATGATACACAGAATATGTGGTTTCATTTAATGCCTCTCGCTTTTATCAACGTTGTATAAACACACATAGATATTTTTTTTTAATATATAAATATTAGAAATAAACTTAAACAAACATAAATACATATCCATGACTAGAAAGCAAATATAATAATATATCTGCCCCTACCAGGATTCGAACCCGGGACCTCTGGCATGGAAGGCAAGGCTACTTACTTCCACACCAAATACTATTATAACAGAATAAAATTTCCAAGTATCCATGAATGTTTATTTCTTGATGGGCATAACAATAGATTAGACAACAGGAATGAACTTTATTTTTTCTCATATAATTTAAACAAAACAACAACAGCTTCACATATAATTCAAATATGTTTTCTTTTAATTTTTCTACGTGAGTAAAGTTGGTCAATTCGTTTACGCACCGTGCAGAAATACGCAACTTAGGGTCACGGAAAAGCGTGCGTAGATTGCGGGCTTAGGTCACACCGCGCTATAAAACTTATTTACCACGATCACTCTTTGACATTTACTTATTTATTTTCCAGAAAACGACCGAATGACTACATCGAAATCGCTAGGCTCAGGTCTAGAAAAATCCGAAACGAAACCGCAAACCAACATCCAACTTTCGTACTCCGCGCAAAATGAAACGACGCACATGAAAAGTTCGCACGCGGACTTTTTAAATTTAGAAAAAGAACATTTGAACAAAGAACAAAGCAGTACGGAGACCCTAACGGACGTTCAAACGCCTATTCATGCGAAATCTATTCTGGATGACTTCAAAGCGAATATGAATAGGATAGATTCACATCATGGTAACTTAGAGGCTTTAGGTAAACAGCGTGAACATAAAAACTAGGTTTGTAGGTTGCTCTACGTGACGTATTTAACTATTGGATCTTGTACTGTCACAACGACAAGTATATGTATTATGAAACTTAACAAGAATAAAACTACAATTTAGCCTCTGTCTTATCAATTTAGCAACTACATGTTGTACAAGCTATCTCGCTAGCTCTCATATCGTGTCGTATCGCGTCGGTTATACTCTGGTGACTGTCGCATTGCGCCTAAGTTAAATCAGGCGACGGGTACAGTATTTATAAGGTTCGAGCGTCAAGAGCCTGTCAGCTATCCTCCGCTATTTTACTATAATTCAAGTATTTGATTGATGCTTTCTCGAACCTATTTTTTTCACGGAGGTCCTAGAGTTCTTCAAGATCTTATGTTCGTTTTTAAATTTTACAAAATGTTCAACAAAGAAGAACACATTTCGTAATAACTATTTGTCTACTAGTAACTATTGTTCTGTCTATTGTATAATAGTAACTTCGAATAGTTGTATATCCGTCCATATTTTAACGTAAAGGTACAAAGTTGGAATAAATAATATCATTTTAAATAACATAAACTGTATGAGGATTCGAGAAAGTATCTTCATTAGGTCACTTTAAATACATTTTAGTTCTTAGTGCAAGTATTTATGATAAAAATACTGTCTTTAATGTTTTGTAATCTTGTTCAATTGATATTTGTGAGAATTGGCAAGTTTTTGCTATGAGCTTTAAATCAGAATTAGTCCGTAACAGTACAAAGTGTTATTCTAGTAGTAATGGTCTATAAATAAAATTTGCTTTGCTAAATACCTGTCCCTCTAGGGTCTGAAGAAAATGTATATTGGTAGCAACTCCACAATTTGCTTACAAAAAGTGCATTGTAAAATAAACTGCCATTGTCACTTATTAATAAGAATATTGATTAAAAAAGATATTTTATTGTTAAAAGTATTGTGTAAATATCGTTCATGGTCAATTTTGACAATAAGATAACAGGTTTGTCTGTACAAGTTTTAGATATATATTTTCTAAAACATATAAAAGAATAACTATTAAACGAAATGTTATTTATTTCCGAAACTTAAAACAAAGATACGTTTATATTACAATATTTTTATACCTGGGACCGCAACCATTGATATATGTAAGTTTATTCTGGGTGCCCCGCCCCCCCAAGATAGCTGTACGTTCTGTTCTGTCCACAGAACGAGATCTACTTACTTTGGGGCCATACAGTTAGTGTGTTTTTCTGGGGATTTATTTTCATTTCTTTTGTAAATAAAATCGTCCTAATATAATTCATGAAACAGTGCTCGTCTTCAGTGGAAGCTTGTGGGTGCCGTACTTGTATTTATTATTTTAGTTTATTCACTTTGTTAACAATTAGATTACCAAGTTATCATCGTAATTTATTCATAAAAAATAAAGTAACGTTTTAAAGTTTCTGTAAGGACCTATGTTCCTTCAAAACAAAGATTGTCGCTTTTGCTACATTAGATTTTTGATTTAGGCATTTATACCTTAGCATTTTGTATATATTTTACTAATTATTCCTTTGTTTTTCTTGTATAGCTTTTAATTATAGCCTGTGATTGTCACTAACTCTCGTATGTACCTCTGCAGGTATTTACATGTTGTATTAGTCATTTCTTTTAGTTTGATATGGAAGTGGTAAAAAAATCTTTTTTCAAAGGAATGTACTTACGTAATTTACAGCTGTGTAATTTAAATAATTTAATTAAGTATTTTACTTAAAATATGTTTTAATTAGGTAACATATTTGAAAGTTGCTTGCTACGAATGTGTATGTAAAAAATTTGTTCAATTTGCAGTCGTGGTATGCGAATACAAAATAGTTCATCACCAAGACATTTATTAAACTTAATATTTCCTTAATAGATTTTATTGCGTATAATATACTTTTACATTTTAAATCGACGTGGTCTTGAGTAACTCGTGTCTTATCAAAGTTTTTAAATCACAGAGATTTTTCATAAATTGATGAATTGTGTATTCCGTGAATCAAAATTACATAAAAGTAATATCATACCTTTTAAAATATTTTTGAGATAAAAGTTGTTTTTAACTAACCCACTGTCTTAAATCTTACGCTCGGATTTCACAAAAGTAAGTCTCAAAAAGTTTACATTAAGTACTTAAATTAGGAGTAAGTTTAAAATATACGATATTTTGTTATCTGAAAGCTAATGAAATGTATTGTTTCAAAGTTTGCCATACCCTAGTACAAAGTATTAGTTTCCTTGTTAACGGAAGGTTTTAAATCTCGAATGCTGTTTAGATTTTATGTTGGTTTTGAATAAAACGGCTGAAACCAATGCCTTGTGTTTAATTGTTATTTAAGGTTTCGTCTGTGTGCGTCATGTTGCATTGAGGACGCTTGCCATCTGCTGTTCAAGCTGAGCGACGAAGCTAGCGGGGCTGGATGTTCTACTCTACAAGTCACCGTGCGTTTCAATGTTTTTAATCATGGCTTTATTTCTGTTTGCAACGTCACCAATTAGACTTTCCTAAATACGGAGTATATCTGTACTACATTAATAAGACTGCAAAGGTTAAGAAATAGGTACACCGTCCTATGTGAATTCGTTGATTTAGGATACTAAATTTCTAAATGATTTATACGTACACTTTTGCGTGCGTGCCCTTCGAGAGGCCACGGTGGAAAATGTAGATTTCGTATACATAAATATTTAGCAGGAGCTTTAAAAAAATTGTAACCAGAAGGTTACATTTGTAACTGTTGTAAGTCGAACGCTACAACTCATCGAATTTGGTCCCTCAGATGAACGGCGCCAATTACCATATTACTGAATCTGACCAATTAAAATGATTTTGATGAATGGTAATATTTAAATTGTAGGTCTACGTACAAAAGTATGAGCCCTATTTACTCACTAAAAATAAAGAAAATCCAATTAGTTAGTCGGCCCTCAGTTCTCACGTGCTCAAAATTTACTCTAATGCTCCAAATTCGTAGTTAAACCTAAGTTTCTTTGGCAAGCTTTAAATTTTAGTAGAAGTATTCAAAATGCTTCCCTGTGAGTAGGGTGTTATATATTCTACGGTTATAAAATAAACAGCTTTTTAATATAAGCCCTCAGTCCACACGCTCAAAAACGAATTCCATGAGAAATGCCCAACTCATAAAATGAAAATAGTTTACAGTATTTTTTGTAGTAAGTTTGTAGTTTACTGTATTCAAATATTATTGCCTTATACAGTCTCCTGCTTTTTAAATTCTCCCTTATGATTGTGCGTATGTTAACCACACTTTGTATTTTTTAAGGACACTAAGTAAGTACACACGTCAAAAAAAGTTTGAGATCACTTTGAAAATATGAAGTCTTTTTTGTTACAGTAGAATAAAACGTTTTTATCTAACGGAACGCTGAAAGATAAAGAACTGCCACTGGAACCATTCAACAAGGCGAGAAATCAGTATCCTTTTGGGGCGGTATAATGATTGGTGCTTGAACGCCGTTGATCCGTTTTTGGACGTATCGTGGTGGGATGACTGGAGCTTTGTAACAAACCATTGCTATTAAAAAATTGTCAGGTCATTTAGAATAAATCATGGCCACCGATTCGTATTGGTTGACGATAATGCACCCGCACATCGAGCTCAACGAATCAACGCTGCTCTGTGTGAATACGACATTACCAGGTTAGACTGGCCTGCCGGCTCGCCTGACTTGAACCCGATATTTTGAAGCCCCTCTTTACTGGCTTGTTGGGCATATATTGTTTCAAAGTACTGCGCCCTTTGAACTTCACCATACATTCGTCAATACTTTGTGACGAAGAGTTCTTTGCTCCATCTTGAAAAGCAGCATTCATAAAGCCAACTTAAGGCCAAATTTTATACAGTTTATTGAATCCACTATTGAATCTCCACTTTTAGGCATTTTTGTATTGTCATTTAGGTGTAGATTCCCTAGTATCACTTTGAATATTTTGGATGTCATTAGGTACATCTGATATTTCGCGGACGCAAAACAACGGATCTTTTGCCCAATAAAGATCTAGATTTGGAAGAGGATGCCCACCTATTAGCAGTAATAATCCAAGAAACGCCTGCATTTCTACATCAGAAACGTCAACTCAATTTTTCTGCTTGTTTTGCACCGCATAAAGTTTCGTTTGCTCTTCTATAATTCACAAAATTTCTTCAGAGAAAAATAATCTAAAGTACGCTTGAGCACTACTTCTGCTTGGCTTTGGTTTTACTGTAACTCAGTCAAACTTATCAATAGGAGCCTTATGAGGGAAAAAAACTTTCTTCCAATCATCATCGTTATCACCGTCTTCGGTGTCAGAAATAGTTAAACTCTCCAGAATATTATTTATATCATATGGTGTCGATCCATTGTCATTTTGAATTACGGAAACTCTACTTACAGCAGGTACTGGTGAAATGAGAGAAATTTGGCTTCTAGAAGTCGATGGGGAATCTAAAATATTTTCAAGTTCTTCTTGGCTTACTTCCGTAAAAATCACCTCATTCTCCCTTTCATCGCTTTCAAAACCATCTTCCGACTGCTCACCATCCGATAATCCAAATTTTTCGTTTTGTTCTAGGCAACAAACTGTCAGACCACATAAAAAAAATTGAATTTGATTGACTTGTCATTTAGCTGCCATCATTTAAATATTATGGTGTCCAAAAATGGACAGAGCGTTATAAACAATCTAAATTGAGACTGTCAAAATAATGCAGAACAAATAAAAATGGATATCATCGCGAAAAATCATGCTGATAAGAATTTCACCAGGTTCTGGAAAAACACAAATAAATTGAACCCTAGACCGAGTCTGCCTGTGAGCTTGGGGGGCGAGTGCGAACCTAAGCTTATTGCAGATGCTTTCCTGCGTCACTTTAAGGTGCAGTCTCCACTGACACAGGGATCTCAAAGGCTTGATGCTGAGGGTTTCCAGGAGAATATTGAGATACAATTCACTGCCATAGATGTAGAGTCGGTAATAACGAAAATGAAGAGAGGTAAATCTCCTGGACACGATAGCCTAAGCATTGAGCATCTAAAATACGCTGGGTCTCATGTACATAGGGTACTGGCTATTTTATTCAACTTATGTCTAAGTCACACTTACACTCCTGATAACTTTATGTATACGGTTGTTGTACCGGTGATTAAGAACAAAACGGGAAATTCCTCCGATGTGTCCAATTACATGCCTATATCGCTTGCTACTATTGTTGCTAAAGTGCTGGACAGGCCTCTCAGTACCCGTGTTAAGGTGCATGATGCACAATTTGGTTTCAAACCAGGCCTATCGACTGAATCAGCCATCCTGTGCCTCAAGCAGACTGTTCAGTACTACACAGCGCGAAAAACACCTGTGTACGCCTGTTTCTTGGACCTGTCGAAGGCATTTGACCTTGTATCCTATAATATCCTGTGGCAGAAGTTACAGGATGAAAGTAACTTGCCATCTGAAATAACAAAAATTCTTAGGTAGTGGTACAGCAACCAAAACAACTGTGTAAGATGGTCAGGAGTGCACTCAGATATGTACAGGTTGGAGTGTGGGGTGAGGCAGGGGGGGTTGAGCTCACCTGGGCTCTTTAATCTCTACATCAACAGATTGATCGAGGAGCTCAGTAGCACCAGAATCGGATGTCACATAGATGGCGTTTGTATGAATAATCTTAACTACGCTGATGATATGGTGCTGCTGAGCCCCTCGATCGGTGCACTGAGAAAGCTTCTCGGCTTATGTGAGTCCTATGCAGTGAGCCATGGACTCAAATACAATGCAGCCAAGAGTGAGCTTATGATATTTAAAGCGGGCAGTAAGTGCTATAACGAGAACAGTAGATTGACGCTATTCGGGACGCCACTTAAGCTAGTACATAAGTTCAAGTATTTGGGTCATTGGCTCACTGATAATCTGGACGACAACATGGATGTAGAGCGAGAGCGTAGGGCGCTATGTGTACGTAGCAACATGGTAGCGCGTAGGTTCGTACTTTGTAGCACACCAGTGAAGACTGCCCTTTTTAAAGCATTTTGTCAGACGTTTTATACCTGCAGTCTATGGGTAAATTACAGTAAGCGTGTATATAGTTCACTAAGAGTGCAATACAACAACGCGCTCAGGATGTTGATTGGGTTGCCGCGATATTGCAGTGCGTCGGCAATGTTCGCCGCGACGAACATTGACAGCTTCTATGCTATCATCCGCAAGCGTAGCGACCCGCTACTGCGCCGTGTGCGAGCCACCACAAACAGCATCCTGGGCGTGTTAGCATATAGGTGGGATTCCCAGATGTTAAAACACTGGGTTTCCCTACATGCAAAAGGAAGTCCGGGCTGCTCATTAAATTAAATTAAATTAAATTAATTGAAAACTATTTATTTTCATAATGTATTTATCTTATCTTTTAATATTTTTTATATTTTCGTGATTTTTAACTTATATATATATATGTTTTTTTTTTTTGGACATTTGTATGAATTTAAATTATAATTGGTATTTACTAACAATAGTTATAAGTCTTAATTGTCTACTAACAATTATGGATGCAAATCTGAAATAAATAAATGGATTTGAAAAAAATTTGAAATAAAGGGTAGTGATAATTTAATTCTTTTAGCAGTTATCTGCATTGAAAGAGTGTTTATATAGCGCATAGGATGCATTTGTTATCAATTTTGTTTATTCTCCTGTTGACTACATAAGTACAAGTACCAGTAGCTACGAATGAGCGATTGGTTGATGATTTTCGTTAGGATTTTGTTTAATATAGTTAGTTGAATTGCTTACATTCGAAAAGTCCTTAGCAATAAAATTGTATTTGCTTCAAGAATTTTTTTATAAGTTGGTTTTTATGTAACTGTTGTACTATACTCAACATCCATAATTGTTATACAGAGTGCCGTGAAACTACGAAATAATACTTCATAGGGTCTTCGTACCGGAGGAAACAAACAACTATACGCAAATAAAAAAAACAAACAAGTTTTATTTAGCGTTTGTGTGCGCAGAACAAGATCTGATTATAGCCACTAAGATTATTATTAGCTAGATTTTAACCATCACATTTTTGATAAACCTTACCTTACTACCTACTTATGTAGGCATACAATAACATAAATAGGCATACTACCGTTTAGAGGTGTAACTGCAACGCAGCCTAATTTTACTTTGATCTCGATTTACGCAGAAACTATTTGAATCACATATTACAGAAATGGCATTACTCCATAAATATCTATTTTAAGAAATTGAGTAAAAACTCTATACATTTTTATTGGAAAATTGTAGTGCCATTTCAATTTATACATTTATTATTACTTGACTCATTCATTACATTTAATTTAAAATTTTATAAAAAACTTTACTTATAAAATTTTACTTATACGTAGACAATAGAAATAGAAATATTATTCCGTAGTTTCACGCCAGTATATCGATACCTATGACAGTGATATTCGTCATGTTTTTCAGTGTTAGTGGCCACGGAGCCAAGGGTCGTAAACCTTTGCTAAGTTACGAATAAATAACAGATTTAGTCCAACGACATTCTGCTTATTTTTTCAAACCTAAAAATCGTCCGATTCGTTCTACAGACCAAATTTTTTCCATTATGTCGCAAGAGATTGCTTACAAAATGTCACCTTTAGCCTTTATATTCGGCATTTAAACGGCACCGTTCAAAACTATTAATTACTGATATGGAGGTAGGAGTATTTTCAAAGGACGAAATGAATACAATAAGCTTGGCATATTCCGACACTAATAATTCGTTAAAAAAAATTGGAAAGTGACTATAAACAGCAAAAAGAATTTTCGTTCGATTTAGACAAATTATGACTTGAAAAAAATTGAGCCAATATATGCATATAAGAGAAGGTCTGATACTTGCTCATATCAAAAGTATAAAACATTACCGAAATTTAAATGGAGTTCCATGATGAAAGAAAAAATATGGATGAATACAAAATTACCTTGTACGTGGTCATTGAGAAAAAGCAATATTTGGGAAGATAGTTTCAATTTAAACGGAAAATGTTCACAATGTAACGCTGGAATCAGAATCAGAAGTTCGAAAATTACTGATAAATTTGTTACATGTACGTGTATAATTCATAATTTTGATAAATCGTCCAAACATAATCCAATAATCAAGTCCAGATTAACAACATACAGAAGACAACAGTTGACCAAAAAATTATGTTGTAAACCAGCGGTTGTGGTCCATAAAGAATTAACCTCTAAATTTTTGTCGGGAAATGAGAAAGTCAGTTGCCCTGTTGTACCAAATATGAGTGCTCTAAGAAAAATTAGACGTGACACAAACCCTATTATGTATGGCAAAAACTCCAAGCGAAGATAATTTACAAGACATAATACGTGAGATTTGTGTGCACCTAAGCTTTCGTTTATGTTATTGGAGTAACCAGCAAATTGAATATTATAATTGTAATTTTCAGAAATTTCTTAAAATTACTATAACCGTAGATGCGACAGGATCCTTCTTAAAAAAAATTATCCTACCCGACGGCACAATAGCCACGAAAAGATTATTTTTATACAAAGGACTCATTACCGCAAATGAAATACTTAAATCCGTTCCGACATTCCAAATGATCACAGATGCGCATGGTCATCAATCAATTTCAAAGTGTTTGAAGAATTGGTTAAGTTTTATAATATGTCTACCGCATGAAATTATAACGGAAGATTCTTCAGCAATAATTTTAGCTTGTGTTCTTGCTTTTACGGTGTACAGGTCTACAAAAGATTATTTAAAAAAAATGTTCTCTATTTTGGTAAGCCCCTCTTTAAATAAACCCAGTACTTTTATTACACTGGATACAAGTCATTTTATAAAAACGTTACACAATTTGACATGTTTTAAAAAATATATAGATAGCAAAATCAAATATTTTTATATCCGGTGCATTGTACTAATTAAAGGAATGGAGGATTTTGAAGCTACAAAAAAACTACTTATTGATGTAATTGAAATTAGTCTTGGCGTAACTGATGACAATACCAACGACAGTGAATATATAGCAGCTAAATCAAACATTGAAAGATTGTTCAAAAAACTGAAGGACCAAGATACGCCTGAAGACGAGATTCAAAATGACGATCGCGAATTAGACGACTTTAATTGTGAAAGTACAGAGGATTTTGAGTTTATTATTTGGTTTGATAAAGCTGTCGAAAATGTGAAATTGAGGAATCAAGGCCAAAACATACATACTAACAGAAATGTATTCTACTATCCAGCATTTATCCCTATATTAAGAAGATTGTTAATTAAATTACCGATGTTGTCAAATTTACTTTCCCTGTTTATAATTCAGAAAACAAAGCTCCATCTTCTTCTGGTGTAGAGAGCTATTTTTAATCTTTGAAGGATCATGTTTTTAAACCAAAAGTTCAAATTTTTTCAAAAACGAATTTTTTAAACAACATTCAGAATTTTTGAACGGGGAAATAAAATCAGCATTAGGTGACTTAAATTTGAACGTAAAAAACAAAGCAACACTTGTACCAAAGCTTTCCAAAAAGCGCAAAATAATTTGCACACAGCCACATTGCACCATGAAAATAAAACCAAAGTTTTCTCTGGAATCAAGTCAAGTGTTTTCAAAGGATTCTATTTTTGCGGATAACCCAACATATATTGAAAATTGGAGAGACCAAGGAAAAGAAAATTCGTCAAAAAGTTTCGATAATGTAAAGTATTTTAAAAATGGTAACATAAGTCAATCTGTAAATGTTGCAGATAAAATGATTAGCGTGATTAATACTTGTGCCTTTGATTCGGTTATGTTTCTTTTATGCGTAGGATTTACTGAGAATGAAAATATTCGTAGTATAGTACTACTTGATGGCCTTGATGATAATTTAATATCAAAGTAATGTTTAATTGATATAAATGACGTAATTACAATTCCTTACACGCTGAGAGCAGAAATTATTTTACAATATGAAGACAGAGAGACTGAAAATGAAAAACTTTTATTATATAATTTTCAGTGTCACGTAACTAACATATTTGAAAAAGTATTGTTTAATTATAATATATAAAGCGCAATATATACTAAACTGTGTTGCAACCCACTTTGCCAGTCGGGCAATATAACAAAAAAATATACATTTCTTAGCATAAACATAGATCTCATTAATGTATTTGATATAAGTGTTTTGGAAAAGGCTATTTTAATTCAAGAAGAGCAAAAAAAATTTTTTTTTGTGATAATCAAGTCACTTACAATTATCAAATTTCCAACTTACTTTCTTTTGATTTAAATCAGACAGAAAAACAAATGATAAGCACTATTCCACGAACAATTAAAGTAAAAGATGCGTACTATAATTGTAAGATAATTGGTGCAATTGATTTTATTCCCGGAGCTACTTTTGGATCTCATGGATTTATCAATGACCGCGTAATTACGTATGACGATTTAAGACTGGAGTTCGTTGAAACCAAACATGATCAATATATTTTTATACATTCATTAAGTTACGGATTCATTGAAATTTAAAATTAAAGTAAAAAAATTCATGTCAATTTTACAATTAACACCTTTTCATTAGTAAATATCGCTTTTATTTATTAAATTTAAATTATAAATTGTTACAATGTTGTCAGATTTGATTACGCATTGATTAAATACGGATCAATAAAATGTGTATTATTTTTTCACCTTCGCTATCACTCTCCGTAAATGCTCTGAATGTGTGGTTACCCTGATACGAATATTTTGTAAACATTTAAAAGAATCAGTTTTATTTCAAGAAAATAAATATTTATACACCAAACAGATGAATAATTTTGTACTACGAAATAACTACAATTTAATGTTATTATGTATTAATAAATACAACGCCCCATTGTCTTTAAATATAATAACTTTTTTGTAAATTGTGTGGACTGAGGGCTCATATTAAAAAGCTGTTTATTTTATAACCGTAGAATATATAAACATCCTACTCACAGGGAAGCATTTTGAATACTTCTACTAAAACTTAAAGCTTGCCAAAGAAACTTAGGTTTAACTACGAATTTGGAGCATTAGAGTAAATTTTGAGCACGTGAGAACTGAGGGCCCACTAACTAATTGGATTTTCTATATTTTTAGTGAGTAAATAGGGCTCATATTTTTGTATGTAGGCCTACAATTTAAATATTACCATTCATCAAAATCATTTTATTGGTCAGATTCAGTAATATGGTAATTGGCGCCGTTCATTTGAGGGGCCACATTCGGTGAGTTGTAGCGTTCGACTTACAACAGTTACAAATGTAACCACCTTCTGGCTACAATTTTTTTAAAGCTCCTTGCTAAAGTATTTATGTATACGAAATCTACATTTTCCACCGTGGCCTCTTGATGGGCACGCACGCACAATTTTCTATTTTAGTACTTTAGGGAACTTAACCACGCATTCCCACCGATGGAAAAGGGTGAGCAGGCCGCGGCCCACGGCCCGACAATCATTGTCGGAAAGTCATATATGTTCTAATCGCTTAAGTAAAGTTGATGTTGCGATGTAGGACACGCGTTGTGATTGGTCGGTTGAGTACCGTCTACCGTAGTCACCGCTACAGTACCTTGCTGAATTTTCTTAATTTAGGGAGGTCTAATAATAGGTTCAATCACGCAAAGCAGTTTTTCGGTTATCGGTTGAGTGTTCTACCTACTAAGCTACTTGAACACTTGAGTATTCTGAAATATCACACATTGAGTTTTGAATAGTTAACCTTGTTATTTGTTATTTATAGGCCAGTTTTAACTTTCATCTGTCCCCTCTTTTTATCTCTTCTCAGCGTCCAAGTCCAGCCATTTTTGGGGTTACACTTCGGAATAAAATGACAGAAGGTGAATTTTTGTAGGAACCTTTATTTTGGCATTCTAAATGTTGTCTCAGCAGTCACACAAGGTCACCTGAAATATTCAAGGTCAAATATGTTTTTTTGATTTCCTTTCCTTTTTTAATTTTACTCTTAGGCAACAAATAACGTTATGTCCTCATTAAATCTCAAAACCACTAAAAGATAGCTGCCAAAGCTTAAATCAGGTTAACTACAGAAAATATTCGTATACTGCGAAAGGTTTTTACGAAGTATTTGTGCTGTTGGGGTAGAAACAAATGAAAGCGTTATTGTATTGTATGTCCCGATTTAATTAAAACATTTGAATTATAATATTGTGTAATTTAGATTTGCTGAAAGGTGATTTCATTTCAAACACCTTTTGCAGCTATGACTAACAGGAGCACATAAAATTTACCTTACAGAACAGACCCTTTTTAGGAGAAGCGGGGTGCGGGGATTGCAAATTCTTTTTCTTAATGCATCAATGACTTACATGCTATGACTGTGTACGATGTCTACTAAGAGTTACCTGGCTCCAAAGTTTGATGTTAAACATTCTTTTAATCTAATATTAGGTCATTATATATGAAATTGGCGTTTTGTAAGGGCGGAACATAAAGTCAGTTTAAAAAATATACAATATATTTATTTAATCAAAGTATGTAACATTGCTATCTATACACTATTGCCATCTCAGGTAGTTCATTTATCCCTTTACTAAAAAAGCCATTTGCACGTGAATCAATAAAATCTCTGACGGCGCTTTGGACTGCCCCATAGGAGTTGATTTTTTTCCCTTGCAAGAAGTTATCCAAGTTTCAAAAAATATGGTATTCTGTTGGAGCAAGGTCCGGGGAGTACGGTGGATGTCTTAGACATTCCAATTGAAGCTCCTCTAATTTGGTAGCCGTCTGTTGTGCAGTGTGTGGTCTAGCGTTGTCCTGAAGCAGCAGTCGCCTAGAGCGATTGACCAGCCTCGGTTGTTTAGTAGCTAGCTTTTCTATCATGGTTTGCAGTTGCTGACAATATATATCTGCCGTACTCGTCTGGCCAGATTGAAGAAAGCTGTAGTGAACGACACCGGCACTAGTCCACCAAACGCTCACAAGTAACTTTTTTTGAGTCAATTTTCGGTTGGAGCAGGATTTAGTTGGTTTGCCGGGGTTCAACCATTGCGATGAGCGTTTCCGATTGTCGTACAGGATCCAACTTTCATCACAGGTAATTATTCGATTTAAAATTTTTCATTATTGTGCCGTTTGAGTAATGTAACGCAGCAGTCGACGCGCGTTTGTCGGTTTGCTGCACTCAATTCATGAGGTAGGTACCCACCTCTTAAGCTTTTTCACCTTCCCAATTTGCTTCAAGTGGATTAAAACAGTTTTGTCACTAACACCGCAGCCTACAGCTAACTCGGACGTGGTTTGCGATGGATCCACTTCCACAATAGCCTTCAATTCTTTATTATCAACATTGGTCTCCGGCCGTCCACGGGGCTTGTTCTGGATGTCGAAATTTCCAGAACGAAAGCGTTGGAACCAAAAACGCACTGTGTTTTCTTTTGTGACACCGCCACTATACACAGCACTTTGACGGCCACGCTAATTTAATTTAAAGCTAATTCAAATTCAAATATTTGTTTCTCAACATTAACAATTACTTGTTCTTATTGACGTCAAATAAAGCATGACTCTACCACCACTTCGGAAAAGCCTTCGAGAACTGGCGAAGAAAATAAATCAGCGAGACGTAAACATTTTGTTCACAACTGTAGGTATAAGCGTCGGGAGTTTAGATTTCCTATAAAATCGTATAAAATTGATATAATAGATGTGATCATGTCATGAACTTGAAAAAAAATTTAACTCTTAAATATATAGCATTATGTAAATGCAGTTTACCTATTTAAAAAGTAAAGATTGTTTTATCTTTAAAATAAAACATCACAGTACAAAATATATTTTTGAGGATTATTCAGGGTATAATTTGGCAATTCCACCTGGAGAGAAAGTACTTTAAATACCAGAACTTGCTAAGTTTCTCTCTAAGGAAACATTCATGTATTTTGGTTAAAAAGATTGGCATTGCAAAATTCCACCCTCTATAAATGTCTAAGCTGCGCGTTCGTCTACGAGGTCATATGAGATATATAAATGTCGAAATGATAAACCCTCAAAACAAACATTAAACGAATTATACTCACTTACGAATCTTTTATTCGGCATATTTTTATTTAAGCCATTATTTTTAAACAAAGGTTATATGACAAACTATTAACATTTGGCGACAGATTACTAAATTTACTTATCTGGCGCTGGCTTCCCAATTATAAAGAATATTTATAATTATCATTGTGTAACTAACTTGCACTTTATTACTTATATAACAATAATAATAACATTTATTTCCAAATAAAAAGTACATTGTATACACAACAACATTTACTATGATCATCGCACAATGCACAGCATGAATCGCGAGGATCACATATAAATACAGTTACGAGGAAAAGCATTTGTGTTTTGGTTTTGGTTGTTTGGGAAAAGCATGAAGTTTAAAAAGACAGGGGTTTCATATATTAATAATTAAAAAGGAAAACAATGTATCAATTCCACGAGGATAAAGTGGGAAAAGTGATGCGTGATATATCAGATATAAAGCAAGAGTTAACCGATATACTTACGTTCCAATGTAATTCTGGTGTAGGGGTCACTTTTCGTTGCAACTACGTAACATTTTACAAAAGCTCACAATTTAATCATAATTGTGTCAATAATAAAAACAGTCTTCGCAATCATGGTGGAATATCAGAAACCTGAAATTGAAAATCAAAATTGTGATAAGCATTCTGCACAATATAGTAAAAAAATATGATTCCTCGGTCTGGGCACGCATGTGTTTGTCCGAGTTCGAACCAAAGTCGTCATCACCAGCACTATACACCAGACTGTATCGATAGATTTCTCAACCTTCTACAAATTAAATCTGATGATTCTTTTAAATACCTTCTTTAAGAAACTTCCCTAAAAAAAAATTCTTCTTACTAACAGGCATATGAATGGACCAAAGATAAGTACCAAAGCCTTCATAAATTAAACTTTCTCATGAAAGTGCGCGCGCGCAGGCTTGAATCAATCCTTCACTAGATTGCGTAGAGGTGCTTATTTACTCGGCCCTACAATCAGTTCGATGCGATGATTTAACTTGAACAAACTTCGTTGTGGTGCACGGTATACACTTTGACGATTTTTTTATTGATGAAAGTTAGTGGATACAATTTTCCTTCACACCATAGACTTAATATCTGTACGGTATCTCATTATTTACCTCCGGTTAAAAGATCTTTTTTTCTTTTATCATAATGGTAATATTATGAGTGAAAAAAAAGAAAAATCAATGAAGATCACGACTTGCTTTATCCAAAAAAAGGGGGCACTAGTCGAATATGTGTAGTAACTGCTTCGGGCCGGCCTTGTCGTTCAACAAATACCGAATGTAGCGGTCCGAACATGTGGAACGTCCCTTACACACAGTACAGGTATAACAGTAGTATTTATTTATTAGAATGCATTCGGTAAAGACCTACTATTCAACTCGGGCGTTAGTCGGTTACTCTGGACTGACAGACAGAAAACAATATTTTAACCAAAGTTAGCTTAACTTTGTAACTCAGGTTCGCTATAAGTCGGCCTGACCAATGTGAGCAAATATGCGCTCATAAACTTTTTTGCCAATCGCTTTTAGCTTACACCAAAAGTCTCGCTAATCTGAGACAATGGTCGTAGACTAGTAGAGAAAGTTTGGTAAGTTGTTTGACCATATCATTGATTGTACTTGCTGTTTCACTTACTTCCTGCTTAACTAGAGCAAAGCAACATTTGTATAAATGACGTTTATTACCGAAGCTGAGTTAACATGCCCAATTTTCCTTAAGTATGTTTTTGATTCTTTGCCACTAGTACCATTACCAGTTCCATGATGGAACTACTGATGTTTTTTTAAATCACTAGTTCCATTTTAAAAGAATCTGAAAATAATGGAACTAGTGTTAAAATATTGTTATCACTATAGTTCCACATTATTATTTTAGGCAATTTTTAAAAGGAAAAACGTTTAGTTTTTATAACAATAATTCAATAAAAGCAACAAATATTTATTTTTCTACCTTTACTTTGTTTTACGATAGGTATGTAGTGATAGCTGTTGGAATAGAATCAGCAAACATTAAATTCTTGCAAATGAATTTAGCATTTCTCCCACCACATTTTATTGAAGACTGTTAGAAATATATACAACAGGAAATGCCCCTAAACGATGTTTTTAATAAATTATCAAAATATTTCTCTGTATATATATTTATTTTGGATATATCTATATAAATTTTGGATTAAATCATTTATACAAAAATTATGGTGTTTACCGTGAGATGCATAGGACAAATAGTGTCCTTAAAATTCAAATTCAAATACAAAAATTCAAATTTAAACATTTATTTCTCTACATTGACAATTACTTGGTCTTGTTGACGTCAAATAAAACATGACTATCACCAGTTCGGAAAAACCTTCGTGAAGAAGAACTGGCAAGAAACTTCGTGGGTATATTTTTTTCAAAATAAATTTCCAATGTCTCTTTATCCCTATACAAAATTATTCTTATCTGCATCTGTTAGCTCGGCAAGTCTCCCTCCCCCCAAGTATCCAAATTAAAGCGGGATTCAGCCATCACCCTCCTCTACCATTTTAGAGCGAAGTCGCTCACGCCCTCGAACTTGAAGGTTGGCATCATATTATTAATACAAATGTCAATAAAAACGAGAGAAATTTACTGCAGCTCTTACATAGTTTATATGATGTTGCAACTTTAATGAAGTATAGAACTAATCTTGCACAGAAACATGGGCAGAGCTTACAACCTAAACGACGCAAAATTTACTAAGACAGAAATTCTTTCCACTATTTTCGATTTTAATTTCGCGCGCCCGATGTTTTGATGTTGTTGCAAGCACCATGATTGCGGACTGGCAGATGTAGGTAGGTGGCGATAACGGTTAGAGGCAGATAAATCGATCTACCCTCTTTCTCGTTCGTTTTGATCTGCTAAAACAGAAATATTTCAGTCAATAAGTCAGTCGATTTGGGTAACTGTGAACATTTTTTACAGTATTTGAGATATTACATCTGATTTATATTTATTACACCTTTGTTTAATTGAATGAACAATGTCCTTTTGAATTGGTTTATTTGTATAACATGATGAATTTATGGAAAAAACAATAGAATTACCCATAATTTTCCCCAAAAGTCTAATTCAAAGTTACCATGAGTTTCGGGTAACTTTGAATATATTGGAATATTGTAAAGTTTGGGTATAATTTAATGATGTCTTTTTATAAATGAAAATTACATCTACACTGATGTATAAATGTGATAGATCGCTTTGTCTTCCCATATAAATCAAAGCAGACCAATTTAGTGGAAAACATATCGTTATGAGAACTGAGTAACATTATGCACATATTTAAAGTTACCCAACATAGTATTTTTAGGATACAGATAACTTTGAACCATTCAATATTTATCCAAATAACTTCGATTTTGAACGTACTCAAAACTTTATCAGTTTCACCCAATATTTAACATCAAAAACGGATAAAGATTTCACAATGATAGATAATATACTAACTACATTTTATAGAAAACCACAAAAACATAATTACGATTTCAATCACTAAACACCTTCAATAACTCCACTACGGAAAGGTGGGTGGGTATTTTACAAAATTATGACATTGACAGTTTACTTCGCATTTGCTACAAAACGTTTTGGACATTCGATTTACGCAGTCCCGATATTGAAACATTAAAATTTTTCATGTAAAAAAATTATAAATCTTTTTCACAACTTTGTTCAAAGTTAGACCTCAATTCAAAGTTACCCAACATATACGTAAAGCATTTTACAAGTTTTCGCTTATAAGTAAATGATAAAAAGTACAAAACAACTTTTAAAAACAACATTAGAGACAAAAACTAAAATTTAAATTTAAAATTACGTGAAATTTTAAGTAGATAGATATTATTATAATATAAATTAAATTTTTATTATGTTTTAAATACAATATAAGTTATTGTGATCCACAATCAAAGAATGATATCGCAATGGTCGCTCGCATGCCAGGTACACTAGTATGAAAAATATGAATATTGTGATCGCGATTTAGTTTGTTAAATAGGTTCCACGTACGTATTAAAAAATAATTTTGTCTGTACCGCTTATTTACACATGGAACGTGTAGAAATGATGGGTGTCTGCATGGCTTTGTATGCGCACAGATGCTTATTTTTCCTAAAAGATAAGCACAATCGAGCTTATTATTTAAAATTTTGTAAAGTCTCAACAGGTCTGTAATATCTCTACGAATGCTTAGGGGTAGAATATGATGTCTTCTGCATCGGGCGAATTCTGCACTGTTATCAAATGTTTGAGTTTTAAATTGGAAGTTGAAGTCTCATGAAACGTCTTTGTACACTGTCGAGCCGGTCTATAAAGACATCGTAACCAGGACTCCAGACAGCAGAAGCGTACTCTAGATGACTACGGACATAAGCGCAGTATAAAATTTTTTAATCCTTAATATTACTAAAGTCTGAGCAGACCCTTGTGACAAAACTTATTGCTCTAGAGGCCTTCTTTACAATAGCCTCAACGTGTTTGTCAAATATTCATTTACTGTTGAAAATGACTCCCAAATCTCTGATACAGTTGACTATTGATTTTCTTATTTAGTAGCGATTAATCGAAGGTAAAAGTCTATGGTTTCCTAGTAAAGGAGCAGATGTAGCACTTTGAAACATTTAAGTCTAAATGGTTTATTAGACAATACCGCTGAATCCTTTCAAGGTCTTGTTGGAGGCCAAGGGCATCGGAAACATCATTAATGGGACGCAAGACCTTCATATCGCCTGCATATAACAGGATTTTTGAATTTCGGAAGCATGTGTGTGTATGTAAACTGTTTTAAACTACCGCGGTTTTTTTCACTATAATTTAATGAGCACCATGATCGCGGTGCTTGCAACAGCATCGAAATATCGGACGCGCGAAATAAAAATCGAAAATCGTGGTAAGAACCCCGTAAATTCATTAAATTATATGTGTGTATTATTTATACACACATTGAATAAAAAGGGGCCCTAATGATGATCTGAAGCTTATGCAACAGGTGGACATGATCTATTCTCTCAAAACATTTGGAAAAGTCAGTATAAACTATGTCATTTGTTCTGTCAGGAACTCCATTCAGACCGTTAGGTCAGACTCGGTCGACCTGGCTTTAATAAAACCGTGCTGATGTTCTGAGAGAACGGGTTTCATTTTCATATAAATTTGAATATAGACTATTTTTCAAAGATTATCGAGAACAAGCATAATTTCGATATTGGTCTATAGTTTTCAACTTGGTTTTTCGAGCCATTTTTATAAATTGGCGTTATAACCGCACTTTTCCATATTAAGGGTACCTGCCCGAGTTCAAGTGAACTATGAAATAGTAGAGTGAGCGGTAGCGTAAGGCTTTTGTGCACTTTACATGATATTATTCAGGCCCTGGCGATTTATTAACGTCTAAATATTTTAATAACTTATAAACTATAGTGCTATCTATATTAATTTGTGCTAAGTCACATAACCGCCGGATTAATGAACGTTTGCAGATGAGGCCGTAGTGACTTGAAAAAGAAGAAACGAAAAATAGTCGCTGAACATGTCAAAATAAACTGTCAAATAGATTGATGTCACGAATAGATTGGTCGTTGCGCAGCTTAAGTGAGTGGCCGTGTTTTTGGCTGTATTGAAAATAATTGCAATATTTGTTTAACTTATAAAATATTAATAATAAATATTTCTAACAATCACACCACATTATCTAGCCCAAATTAAGTATCATTAAGAACTTGTGCTATGGATACTAGATAATAGATAAATAAACTTAAGAAATATATAAACACACATAGATATTTTATATATATATATATATATATATATATATATATTAGCAATAAACTTAAATAAAGGTACATACAGGTAAATACAGGTTCATGACTAGAAAGCAAATATAATAGAATATCTGCCCCTACCAGGATTCGAACCCGGGACCTCTGGCATGGAAGGCTAGGTTACTTACCTCCACACAAAACAGGCCGTCAAATAACTAAATGTTTATTGCTCGTGATGCCGGGGCTCTGTACCCGCTTTCGTCGATCCAGTTATTGTTCGCGCCGTGCGTTGTGCTACTCTGATGTGACGTCGTTGCTTGAAATAGTCATAAACATTGCGAAGATCGTCTGCTCGTGTCATTGTAAACAAATTACAGCGTATACCTGCATTTAGAGATAACCCTGTCTCGTACAATTAATAACACTTTAGACAGACAGCCCAAGCAGAGATGATATGAGCGTTGATAACTCTTTAGTTGAAAAAACGACACCGCCTTTTGTAACATTTAGCAAAGGATCCGCACAAGTCAGTATGGAGTCGACTCCTCGTCAGCATATGAAAGAGTTTTAAAACAAAATTCTTTCATCCCTTGAGGCATGGTTTTCTAAATACGATAATAAGTTTTCTAAATTCCGACTTAGAAGAAAGTAAAAACTCTCTTAAATTCATGAGTCAAATTCATCCAAAAAAAGTTATTGAAAAACGCCTGGGTGACAAAATGGAAAATACAACCAAAAATGTATCAATTAATACCAAACGGTTGACACAACTGGAACTACAAATTAATTCAGTGTAGTAGCAGGGCTTGTAACATAGAGATTAACAATTTACCGGAAAGAAGAGGTGAAAATCTTACGGAGCTCGTACTAAACTACGCTGAATTAATAAAGCAAAGCGCTGAATTAATTAAGACACGCAGAATGGTTTCATTGCCATAAGTTGCACTTACTATAATTTTCTTTATCATAATTTTATACAGCATAAAATGTACAGGACATAACTGTTATACGTCTAAAGATAAATTATCATAAAATACAAAACTCATAATAGAAGTATCCATAACCTCTAAAGTCATAAATGTAAAGTAATAAAAAAACTTTTGGTGCCTAATTTATCAAGTACAGATCATATGTACCTACTTTATGTTGAGTCTTGAAAGTAACAATAAATAATATGAGGTGCGACGTCGAGCGCAGTATGTCAGTATGTAGGTCATGCCAAAAAGCGACTTGCACGTGAATAATAAATAATAACATTTAAACAAGATTATTTAAGAAATGATGTTGATGAATTGTAAATAATCATCTCACTGTAATCAAAATATATCACACAGTAATACAGAACCGAATTGGCCAACCCCGAAACCACGCGACTATTCTGTCCCGCCCTAGACTACGAAATGAGACGCACCCGTTCAATTGGGTTAGGTTTGTATGTAGTTACTACCAAACCAAGACCAAATTAAGTACCATTTCCAGCTTTTTTACAAAAAGCGACTTTCGCGAAAAGCGACTTCGGTTCAATTTGGTTCAAACAAACATCACGTCTGTCCCTTCAGAAGTTGTCATTGTGAGAAGTTGGCTTTCTGAGAAGTTGGCATTCTGAGAAGACGGCACTCTAAGAAGATGGCATTTCGAGAAGTTGGCATTTCGAGAAGTTGGCATTGTGAGAAGTTGTCATTTTTGAGCGGTTGGCATTTTGCGAAGTTGGCTTTATGAGATGAGAGGGTTTTCTTCATCTAATTCGAATGTTCTCTAAACAAATATTAGACCTATAGCATTGTACTGGCAATGATACGGCGGAAGTCGAAGAACCCAATGACCACATTCGGCAGCTATTTCGTCATTAACAAATCTTTTAGGGAGGCTTTTTTTCGATTTTAAAATATTCACTAATTGTAATTTTAATAAAGTACTATCCACATTTTCGCCATGACGTTGGAGCCAGTCAATTATCTCTTGTTTTTTATTGGCCTGCATCGGCATTTTATCAATTAGTCTGGAGTGATATGTAGCGCTGTCCATAATAATAATGGATGGTTCTTCCAGAGATTGCACCATTTCTTTAAACCATCCTTCGTAAATCTCCGCGTTCATTTCTTCGTGGTAATCCACTGTTTTCTTGGATTTAAAGGCCAGGAAAGCTTCTGACACGAATCCTTTCGTAGACCCTGCATGGCATATGATAAGGCGTTCACGTTTTCCCATTGGCACTGAACTAGTGGAAGCGGCGGTGTCGTCCGCCCAGTTCTTAGAGACGAATCTGATATCTTTTTGGCTTCGCTCAAAAATTCGCAGCGAGCCATAGCAACGTCGTGACGCTCCATCAATATTTTACGTTTGTCCGATTTTTTATAAGAAAATCCAATTACATTCAAAACTAAGCTTAATGACGATTTTTGGCCATGGAACAAACCACATTCACGTAAAGAAACAACAAGATTTTTAAGTGTTGGAATTTCTTTGCGCAAGTAATAGTTATATATATGACGGCGAATAGCATCAGCGTTGAAGTTGTCAACCGATGTCATACGACGTGGTTGGCGTTTTTTCTTCGGCGTACGAAGCTTATTTTCCTGCATGCCGCTTGTACCGTAAGCTGCGGTACTAATTTTTAAAACAGTAGGTCCACTAATTCCTAATGCGGCCGCAACACGCTCTCGTACTTGCGACAGTGGTAATAGCGAGCCACCATTTTGATACTCTGCTTCAAAGTAATTACGAACCTTGATCACCAGTTCTCTCGCCTGCCTTTTCACAACAGATCCTTTCGGCATTTTGATATTTGACAGCTGGGCAGCAATCAACACGGAGGAACACAAAATACACAACGTAACGTATGGATAATGTGAAAAAACTCAACGAACAGAAATGTAGTGACTAGTACGACCGTCTTGTTGCGAGTGACAGATTAAAACAAACACAAAATGGCGGTGGGCCATTGAGTGTTCCCACCATGTTTTTGTTGTATTTGTCTTTGTTCAAAATATAATAAATATATGCGATCGATATCATTACTTATTTGGTAACACTACTAACTGGTAACACTACATTATATCAAATTAGAACTGTCATCGAGAAAATAAAGAAATGGAAATAGAATAATGCCAGCGATTCTCATCCAAAAAAAGTGATTGTAAAATTTTACGCCCGCACAATTTTTTGTCAGCTGCCAAAACTTCAAAAGGAATAATATGTCAGACATACTTCAAATTTTGTAATTAGTAAGTTATTTACGTCCATGAACATCTTACACTAAAAAATAAAATATTATTTCCTAAACAAAGAGAGCTGGCCAAAGTAAATGACTTCAAATACGTATGGCTCAAACACGGAGCAATACTTGTCAGACAGAATGACAGTCCAGATGGAATCTTTAACTATTTTGTTAGGGACTTTTTCAGCTACATATACGAGCAATGTAGTTTTCAAGGCCTAGACGCTTCCAATACTTCCGGTTCTTTGAGCCCTAATGTGAAATCTGTGATTTGTGATATCACAATCATAGAGCTTGCGTTGTAAAACACTTAAGCACATATTACAAAAGATGCAGGCCCTGATGGAATAAGTATTTTCTTTCTGAAACATACTTGAAAAACTATAGCTAAGCCTCTTACTATCCTTATAATCAAAGTTTGCGAGAAGGAACAGTACCCTCCATATGGAAAACTGCATATATATCTCCAGGTTGTAAAAGTGTCTCTAGGAGTGACGTCACAAATTACAGACCTATCTCTATTCTCTCCACTCTGTCGAAGGTGTTGGAAAAGCTGGTACATGAAGTTATTTATCCGTCACTACATATCCAAATTTGACCAGAACAACACGGATTTGTACACAAGCGCTCAACGATATCAAATCTTTTAATTTTCACAAATTGCATCTTTTCTAACATAGAGAATAGGATTCAGACAGATACCGTGTACACAGATTTTTACAAGGCCTTCGATAAGGTAGACCGTACTATCCTGCTCCGTAAGATAACTTACAACGGTATACGTGGGAATTTGTTACGTTGGTTTGCTTCCTATGTAACTAATAGAGCTCAAAAGGTTGTTATTAATGGATACGCATATAAAGAAATAACTATGACTTCGGGCGTCCCAAAAGGAGCCATTCTTGGACCACTTCTTTTTACTCTGTACATAAACTATATAAACACCTGTTTTATAAATAGTTTTTTCCTATATGCTCTACATTTATCCTATATGCTCAAAGTCTATAAAGCAATAAAAACTTTAGATGACTGTATTAAAATGCAACAGGACTAAGATCGCTTGTGTTACTATTTTACAGTCAATAAGCTGCAGTTGAGCTTACCGAAATGTAAATCAATAATCTTTACAAAGAACCTTAAAATTGTTTACTCGTACTACCTAAATAATTCTTGCCTCGACAAAGCTGATTACATAAAAGACCTTGGCATATTGTTGGACTCCAAGCTGCATTTCGATGTTCACGTTGACTTTATTCTGGGTAAAGCATATCCAATGTACGGCTTCGTTATGAAAACAGAAACTCAGTTCAGACGACCACATATACTTGTTCATTTGTTTACAACGCTTATCAGAAGTCAATTGGAATACGGGTGGTGTGAGTCGAAAGGCACGAGTATTGTATGTTTATATATGTCTATTTATAAGTATATTTATCAAAGCACCAGAATGTTAGACGCAGAAAAAGAAAACACTTATAAAAGAATAACAATTTAATAAAATGTTTTATTTTTACTGAGTATGTGTTTTATTTCAATTAATACCTTTCCAAGCCAAAATATGTCTCGGCAGCGAGCAGCATAGTGAAAAGATGTTATTCACCAACTTGTATGATATTTTTCTTTTTTTTGTGGCAAACGCGACTTATCTACTTATTAAAACGACTTATATAGATATGTACATATCGGCAGTAGACTTCCGCAAGGTTGTTTTGTACTGAACGATTAGTTTTTGGAATTTCTATTACTCGTATTTGTTGGCATAAATATTTTTGCATGGAATTCATGAACAAATTGAAATACAAAAATCACGTAAATAAATATGCAGAATTGAAATAAATCTTCGGGTATTCAATTGTACAAATGGAAGCAAAATATTAATAAATCTAAATTTTTATGCAATAATTAAAATAGTAAAAGATACCTAGGTGCACCTGCACCGAAGTTTTGTTGCGGGCTCAGATTTGCGTTGGAATCCCCTGCAGTGCCCTCGTCCTTTACTACGCGAGCGGCTACAAAATCCTGAACAAGGCGCAGGCGACTCTCGCCTCCACCGATTGAGCCGAGGATAGACCTACCTATACATAGGGACCTATTACCACCTGTAACAGTAGGAATACGATACTTACCGTACTAGGTTCGATTTCTCTGTTGCAGTATAACTTAGCGTGTTATTTAAACTGTATATCCCAAAGTGCTAAAGTAATCGGATAGAAACTTCCTTTGTGATAGTGACAATAAACACGACATTTATTAAATGCAATGATTTCAATTGGGTATTTGACTTTTTTTTACATTTTTTTTACATTTACATATCTAAATAGTTTATCGACAGTAAATACATATTGCAGAAGCGAAATACAATAAATAAAAAGAACGCGTAAATTTAAAAAAAATGTCTGGGCGTTTGGATTAAATATATAATAGCTACGTAGGTAATAAGTTTACATGCATACTTATCGGCTCAAATATTATATCAACAGCGTTGCCAGGCGTCCTGATAAAGTCGGACATAGGTAGGCTTTTGGATTGCGTTTCCGGTCAAAATAAACAGTGCCCGGTTTTGTTAGGCTATTTACATTTCGCAAACGAGCGAACGCCGAGCATGGCTGAACGCAGGCGACGAGAGTCGCCCCCCTGCACGTTGTGAAAAAGCTTGATTTTACGACAATTTTTATGTCGTACCTATTAATACTGAGACAAAATCCTCAATAATGTCCGGCCTTTCTACCCAAATGTCCGGCTAAACTGGATGACAACAAAGTCTTGCCTCGAGGAACTCCAAGACGTTCAGATGAACGATCTCATGGAGAATATCTCCCCGTCCACCAAGCGTATTACAGTATGGCGCGAGCCTTACGCGTAGACGCCGCCTCTCACGTTCCTCCTCTCACTGGTCCCGACGGCACTATCGCCTTCGAAGACGAAAAGAAAGCCGAATGCTTCGCTGACAGCATTGCCTCACAATGCTCGCCCAGCACGCAACCCGCTGATCCCCCCCACATCCAGGTGGTGGAGGACGAAGTCCTCCGCAGTGACTCTCTCCCCATCACCGCTGACACCGTCACAGTGTCTAATGACGAAATCTCTCTTCTCATTAGACGTCAAAAATCCAAAAAGTCTCAGGGTGCGGGTGGAATTTCCAACCATGCACTTAAGCATCTGCCTCAACATTATAGCCTTGCTTGCTATCATCTTCAATGCCTGCTTCAACCTTAGCTACTTTCCAAAAGCTTGGAAAGAAGCGTCAGTCATAGGCATTCCCAAGCCGGGTAAACCTCTGAATATCCCGGCTAATCACAGAACCATCAACCTCCTCAAGTCTATGGCTAAACTTCTCAAATGCGGAACCATCTGTTTCCAACGGATGGGGATCCCCTCATAATTCCCTATCAGTTCGGCTTTCGCGCTAATCACCCTTGCCCTCAGCAAGTACATCGTATAGTCGAGTACGTACTCGACGGCTTCTAAATTATGTAAAAAATTTACATAATTTTGTAAAATAACTTATATTCCAGAAATAATAATAAAAACTTAAAGAATAAATACAGTAATAAAATTAGTGAGTCGAAAGGGGTATTTTCAGCGAGTGTGTTGCCTTGTATACTTGAATTATATACACAAACTAACTAGTGATGCTACGCATCAGACGAACGTCTTCCTAACTACAACACTAGGAACTAGGAACTTGAGGAACTTTTCAATTTGACAACTATTTTTTTTTAAAAATTAGATTGACCTTCGTTTCTTAATTTTAAAATGACGGCATTGGATTTTGGCGTAATGCCATTGTGCCAGGCGAAAGCCCCTCTCCTTTTCTACAAGATATTTTAACAATCTAAAAGATAAAGAAGATAAAATAAATAAAAGACTTGTATATTTATGATTTTTTTTTAATTTCTAAATTTTGTTTTATATTTTTATATGCTTTGTTTGTATTGCACGGAGGGCAAATTTTTATTTTCTAGAAGCGAGACATCAGTACCTTTTATTCATATTCTGTTAATTATGTTACACCAATTAAACACCGTTATTCATACTGAGTAACCCAGAAAACATTTCTTGTGTGGCTCACAAACAATTTACAAAGGTTTACCACACTTAAACCTTGAAAGCACAAAGACACGGTAACCATTGTTAAGTCCTATCTCAGTTCTTGGAAAGTGATGGAAAATAACGTCCTTTCGGCTTCTTTCTCATTCACTACACAGCACTTGTTGTACATTGTGAAGCACCGAATAAACGCATATTAATTACTATATTTGGTAAATGGGAGGTTATGTTTCGGAAATTGATCAATGCAAACTCTTCACTCGTCAAACATTGAAACAGTAATGGCAGATCGAGCTGATTGATTGAAAATTAAATTAAATTTTGCGTTTTATGGCAATCAGCTGTAGTTACTACACAATAACTATTTCTGCCAATTTGAAGTATTAATATAATAAAAGTAGTTTTAACATAATTATAACATTGAATCATAACCTGAAACCGTACATCATTGATTGAACATAGTGTTATCATTCATCATTCACATTGAAGTGACGTATGACAATTGTTCGCTTGAAAAGTAGCAAGAGATGTCAGCATCAAAAGTTTCTAACCATAGACATAATTCCTAGTTTTTTTTGTATGAAGACTACTTGCTATGATTATATACCTACACTTTTTTTTGCAACTTGTAATGTCGCAGAGTAGTGTATATATGGGGGTTCTGTATATTATCTATTCATTCATACCATCTATTTAATCACAACATCATACCATCTATTCAATCTGTTCATCTAAAACATTCACCAGTACTATGACTTATTCAAACATTACATAATACTATCTAATCAATCATTTAATCTAGCCAATAATTTTCGAATTTTCATGCTCACACAGCGACTCGACTGCGTTCAACGGTGCTACGATCTACCAATTCAGATTTCATATATTATCTACTCTTCGTTGTGATAAAATACCTTCTACCTGCTATGAATCTCATTTTCAGATGAATTGAAATCTCTATTCACCTAAATACTACTTAATTTTACTAGGATGTTATTTTTAAAAAACTATGTACTTTATAAGTTTGTAATTCTAGTGATGTGTATATGTCTGGATATGAATAAATAAATTATTATTATATTATTAAACGAGAACAGTTTACTATCATCATTATTTAAAAAATAATTTTAGTCTTAACTTATAGAGGTTGAAAATTAAAAACATGATTCAGTTAACATATTTTTTTTAATAAGAATACAACTTATTTAAACAGGTTACAGTTTCAACGATTCGTTTATATATATATAGTGGACGAAATTTTTTCCGCAATTTCTTTAACTGATTTATAAATGTCATCGAGTAAAATATTTTTCACGACATGCTGTACACATAATTCCGCATCACACGTACAAATTGAACCGGCAACATCAGGGAATTGAGCAGCATCGTATATTTCAATTCTAATTACTTTCACACCCCGTTTAGGTTTTTTTATATAAGAAAATGTAGTTAAGTCCGTTTTCTGTTTTTTACTGCTGGGGCCAACAAGATTCAGTGTTCCAGTATTACGCATATCCATAGATGAGCCTCGTACATCGTTAGGAAGGAAGTTGAATAAATCACTCTCGCTATCCTGAAATTAAAAATATACAGTAAGATAAAAAAGGTTAAAATTGAATAGATACTAAGTTAAGAATATTATATTAAGATTATTGATTAATTACTCACGGACATCATTGAACAATAAGTGTAGTCGCTCGTAAATTCTGTTTTTTTTTGAGGATTTACTTGATAATTATATTGTATTTATACCTCACATATATCGTTTATAAAGTTCATAATCGAACATGAAATTATTTAGTCAATGCAAGAATAAGTTTTGCAATACAATGCTCACACATCCTTATACGGCTACGTCGCGCGCTGTGTGGTCTGCTTCGCACTTCCTCATTAAACACCTAAACTCTTTATTCTTATTTATTAACCGACTTCAGAAATAAAGTATTCCTGATTGATGTCTACTTTCACTTAGGTCTTATTCCATTTATTACACCTCACGGTTAGTAAGAATGAAAATAAACAGACAGGCAGGTAAATTATTAGGTACTATGATTTACTTGAATACCTCATAATAAATTAATCGATACCTACTCAAAAACTATTTTTCAAAGCATGTTCAAATTCATATTTAGTGCAACCAAATCCCCATGGCAAAAACTGTAAAACCATTAGTAAAAATTGATATAATTTCACGACTGTGAATTACTAGTTATGCCCGTGGATTCATCCGCGAAAGCGTCGATCTAAATCTGCGGACCAGCGTGAATATCGGTCTATGTCACGTGCTGTTAGCTTTCGACAGGTGAAGGAATTTTTAAAATCGATTCAGTATTGTTTAAGTACATACATTATTATTACAAACAAACAAAAAAATCAAAACGTTCCTATTTATAATATTAGTGTAGATGATTTTCCTAATTAGATGTTACCGATATCTATTAGTGTTCTTAAAATGGATTTTTAACAAAGTCAGCTATTATGCACAAGCAAGTTTCTTGTCGATATGTTACGCACACTTTAATTTTTCTTTCAATATAAATCAGATGATTCCGTACAGGTTTTCATTAGCGAAAGCAATACAGGCAATCAAACTACAAACTCTGAAGAATTCTCAACTGTCAATATGTAAGTATTCTTATTTTAAATATATTTATATATTCATTCACCTAAGTAAACTTATATTTTTAATTTTTGTTCATAATTTTTTATAGGTCTAGATCTATGCCACAGCTCTTTGATGAGGTGTTTCCTCCTTCAGACGACGAGGTGAAAATGGTTGAAAAGAAAAAAGAAACTACAAAGAGGTAAGATACATTAAAACTATTTTTTTTCCTCACTTTTATTTCTTTCATTAACTCGTCAACGTAGTTGAGTCAATATTTATAGCTTTTCAATTGTTCACAGATTACATTCACCGAGTTCCCGGGGCGCGGAACACCGGGCGTCAAAGAGGATGAAAGAAAACAGCCACGAAAGAAACGACGCAGAGAAAAATGAAAAAAAGTGAGTATTACATGTTTTTATTGTATCTGCAGGTTTATTCTTGGAATCATGAATGTCATAATATTTGATTTAGAGTTAAAGAACTCATAGGTATTTTTGAATCATGAATGTTATAATATTTGATTTAGAGTAAAAGAACTCATAGGTATTTACATTATGTTAACAACATTTCTCAATTTATTAACAGATCACACACGACGGTGTCTGGAGACGAAGGGGTGTCGAAAAAACACACTCCGACCCCTCATCGATCCAAGAAAAAATCATCAACTATCGCACCGATAACACCCGTGAAAATCACATCTCACGATCTCTTCGGGACGGATAGTGAGGGTGAGGATGACTCTGAGCCATCACCAACTCCAACTCCAACACTGCCACCTTTGCAATCGATATTCATAAACAGAGTGGCAAGCGGCCTGTCGAAGCAGGTTTTACCAGACAAGAAAGGCAGCCACTACATTGAGGTAAAAGTGTATAGGTCCGCGGACATCGAGCATGTGATGCCTATTAATAGATGGCGTCACTCGGTTTCCAGCCTAAAGATTAGGACGGACATGGACACCGATCTTTGGCAACATCTTGCCAATCTAGTACTGGTGGCCAGGAAGGAATTCCGAGGCACACCTAACATTTTTACTTCAAATTTTAGCATGCAGTAACAAGATGTCTAAACACTTTTATATCAATGTAGTGTGCTAGACTAAGTAACTTTAACTCGGTGTGCGAAAGTAAATAATATTTTCCTTAATATTATATTATTATTATAATGTGTTGATATTTAATATACCTTTTATATTTAGCAAATGTTTTTTTCTTTACAGTTATCAGCATAGACCCTACCCGAGATCCTCTCAATAAAAATGAAATAGTTAAATGTGATAATTGTGATATAAGAATAATGAGAAATAAATATCAGTATCATTTGAAAACTGAATTACATAAATTGAATTCTTTGATTATGAGCGAGTTTGACAATATTTATATAATTAATACAGCATTTAATAATCGTGTAATAAGTTATCGTTTGAAAGCTGAAAATAAAAATTATTGTATACCAGAGAATTTTTTATATGACTATGAAACTGATATTTATAGACTTATAGAAATGAATTTAAAAAAACACAGATGTCTTAAGATACAATTTGAATTATATGCATTTTATTTATTACCAAAGACTCTAGAAAAGCAATTGAAATCATTTAATACCAAATATGAAATTATAACTGATATTAATGAATTGAAAGATATATTTAGAATAAAAACTATTGATACAATCAAAAGAAAACTTACTGAATTTGAACACTCTACGTCCGGTTGGACATTTTTATCACTCAGTCATTTAGAAATCAATTTAAATAAGTATTGTGCTTTGCGAGGAGGTACATATATAAAACTACCACCTCGCGTATCTAATACTAAAAGCTGTATGAATGTTAAAAATGATGATGAGTTTTGTTTCCTTTGGAGTATTTTAGCTGGGCTTTATCCATGTGTTGATAACCCGAATAAATGCAGCTCCTATCCTCATTATTCAAATGTGTTTAATATAACTGACATGAAATTTCCTCCATCATATCGAGATATAAAGATCTTTGAAAAGAATAACTTGAATATAAGCATAAATGTTTTTGGTTTAGACAAAAAAAATAAATATGTAACTGGACCTTTGTATTTAACAGCTGAAAAAAGAATTAATCATTTTAATTTACTATTTATCGAAAATTATGAAAAAGGTCACTACTGTTTAATAAAAAATTTGGTTAAGTTAGTGCGAAGACAAATAACAAAGCATAAAGGTAATGTTTATTTGTGTGAATCATGTTTACAATGTTTCAGTAGCAAAAAAAAATATGGAAATCATTATTGTTCCAAAGTTTTAGAATTAATACCAAAGCCTAATACTCATTTAATGTTTAAACACTTCGAGAGACAACAAAAGGTTCCTTTTATCATATACGCTGATTTTGAGAGTTTATTAGAAAACTATTCAGACGATTCGCAGAGCACGACCACTATAAAATTTAAGATTCACAAACCTTCATGCTTTGCTTATTATGTTTGTTGTACATTTGACAACTCATTAAACAAATTGGTTTCCTATCGAGGCTTAGATGCACCTAAAGAATTTATTAAACATTTGATGGAAGATGTGAAGTATATTAATGATTTAATTTCGTTTGCTAAACCAATGACACAATTAAGTAAAACACAGCAAAATGAATATGATTCAAGCGTTCACTGTCATATTTGTAAACATTTATTGTTTGGTGATAAAGTACGTGATCATGATCACATGACCGGCGAGTATAGAGGCGCAGCTCATTCATATTGCAACCTCAATTATAAAATATGTCCATTTGTACCAGTTGTATTTCATAATTTATCTGGCTATGATTTACATTTATTCATAATGGAACTATCGAAATATGATGGTTCAATTAATGTTATACCAAAGACTAAAGAAAATTACATAACGATCACGAAATCATTCACAATAAATGAGAACAAATCTTGTGTGAATGTGAAATTTATTGATTCATTTCAATTTTTAAGTGCAAGTCTAGATAAATTAAGTAAAAGCTTAAATGATGATAATTTTATACACACCTCAAATTTTTTTACTATTCCCAGTCAATTTGTATTGATGAGAAAGAAAGGCATTTATCCTTATGACTACATGAATAGTTTCTCTAAATATGAGGAAAAATGTTTACCACCGAAACATAACTTTTATAATAGTTTAACTAAACAGCATATATCTGATAGTGAATATACACATGCGCAAAATGTTTGGAAACAATTTGGTATAAGCGACATGGGTGAATACACTGATTTATATTTGAAATGTGACGTTTTGTTATTGACTGATGTATTCGAGAACTTTAGAACTATGAGCTTACAGCACTATAAGCTTGACCCACCCTATTATGTAACCGCACCGGGGCTCAGTTGGGATGCAATGCTATTTTATACCGATGTTCGATTAGAGTTGGTACATGATCTTGAAATTTATCAAATGTTAGAAAAAGGAGTTCGAGGAGGTTTGGCACAATGTACATTGAGACATGCTCAAGCGAATAATAAATACTTACCAAATTTTGATTGTTCAAAACCATCAAGCTTTCTTATATATCTTGATTCTAACAACCTATATGGATTTGCTATGATGAAAAAAATTCCGATATCAGATTTTAGATTTTTATCGTCTGAAGAAATTAGATGTCTAAATATTGAGACTATTTCAGATGACAGTGATTTCGGATTTATCCTAGAAGTAGATTTAGAGTATCCTTATCACTTACATGATGCACATTGTGACTTACCCTTTGCTGTTGAGAAACTCATTCCACCAGGTAGTAAATCACCAAAATTAGTTGCAACTCTTAAAGATAAAACTTTTTACGTTATTCATTATACTTATTTAAAAGAATGTTTAAAACAAGGATTACGATTAAAAAAGATTCATCGCGTAATAACCTTTAGACAAGAATATTTTCTAAAGAAATATATAGAATTGAATACAAGTTTGCGTCAAGCCTCAAAATCTGAATTTGAAAAGGATTTTTTCAAATTGTTAAATAATTCAGTCTTTGGAAAAACTATAGAGAACAAGCGAAAACAAGTTAATGTTAAACTGGTATCTCACTGGGAGGATAATAATAATTTAACAAATAAATGTGTCGGTGCTCGAAAACTAATTGCTAAACCGAATTTTAAATCTGTGTCAATATTCTCAGAAAATTTTCTTGCTATTCAGTTAAGTTTAGATAAAATAACTCTAGATAAACCAATATATGTAGGATTTACAGTCTTAGAATATGCAAAATTACATATGTATCAATTCCATTATAATTTTATTAAACAAAAGTATGGAGAAAATGTGAAACTTTGTTATACTGATACAGATAGTCTGCTATATTTAGTTAAAACAGATGATGTGTATGAAGACATAAAACATGACATTCAAGAGTTTGATACCAGTAATTTTGAAAAAAATAATCCATATAAAATCCCAAGAGTCAACAACAAAATACCTGGTTTATTCAAGGATGAAATGGGAGGTCAATTAATAACTGAGTTTGTAGGATTAAGAGCCAAACTTTACTTCATAAAGAGTACTAGTGAGGAGATTAAAAAGGCTAAAGGTGTATCTAAGTCTGTAACGAAATCTTTGAATCATAAACATTATTCAGATTGTTTATTTTATGACAAAGATTTACGATCTAAGATGAATATGATTAAGTCTTTAAAACATAATTTGTATTCCCAAGAAGTAGATAAGTTAGTATTAAATAGAAATGATGATAAACGTCAAATATTACCAAATCAAATTGATACTGTAGCTTGGGGACACTATGCTTACATGTAGCTATTAAATAGATATAAGAAATTATATATGTAATATGTTAATAAAAAATTATATGACTTTCCAATTTCTGTTTTATTTTATTCCTATTAGATTATAACTGATACAATACTATAAAATGACAATCAAGTAGCAATGATGTTCATTTGTTAATAATGAAGCTTAAAAAGCACCCGCTAAGCTTGGACATCAATCTTATTGGTATTGAAGAGAGATCACAGCCCATAAGACATAGTGAATTGTTACCAAATAGTATACGGTGTTTAATTTGCGGGCCATCTAACTGTGGTAAAACTAATGTGATGATTACTTTGCTATTACATAAAAACGGGCTAAAATTCAAAAATTTGTATTTATATACAAAGACTCCATTTCAAAGTAAATATTGTTATCTTAAAGAAGTGCTTTCAAAGGTTTCTGAAGTAAAATACAATGTGTTGCGTGATGACAGCGAAGTTACACATCCGAATAATGTGTTACCAAACACAATTATAATTTTTGATGATGTGGTTTGTGAAAATCAGACTAACATTCGTAATTATTTTGCCATGGGAAGACATAGTCAAGTCGATTGCTTTTATCTCTCACAAACATATTCAAAAGTTCCAAAACAGCTGATTCGTGATAATGCAAATTTGTTATTACTCTTCAAACAAGATGAAGTCAACTTGAAACATGTATACAATGAGCACGTCAATTCGGATATGTCATGGAATGAATTTAGAGAAATCTGTCAAAATGTTTGGCGAGAAAGGCATAATTTTTTAACTTTAAATAAAGAATCAGAATTAAATAAAGGTCGTTATAGAAAAAATCTTGACACCTTTATATACTTATCCTAAAATAGAATGTTATCATTTGTGATAAATAAGTGATAGAGGCAAGACAAAAATGAGTCTCAATATTAAAGAACAAATAATCATGTCATCAGACATCATTAAAAATAAACTTAAACAGTTAAAAGATATTGAAGATAAAAACAACTATGAACTCAATAAAATATTTAAGCCAGTTACCAAACCTTTATCACAAATGATAGAATCAAATCAAAGTAATATGAACTGTGATTTTAATGTGAGCGCTATACGAGTGCCTGTCAAATTAGATGATGCAATAACCTCTACACCATATAGAGTACATGAACAATCATTGGATGATGATTTACACTCAGAGAAATTTGCTTCGGGCTCAGAATACTATAGTGATGCAGATAATATCAATAAGAAAGACATATCTGTTACAAAAAAATATCTTAATAGTCTCTACGATATAAATATTCCATTCGGAGTTCGGAAAGTAGGTGATCAGTTAATGATGGGTAATTTTCCGGTTAAGATAATTGCTTCAGTCGATGGTGACATGGAACCATGTAGAATCAAGATTGATAACGATGAATATCAATTGACTCAAGGACTAAAAGAAGTATTATTACATAAAAAACCGAATCTAGAACTAGTTACTGAAAATGATAGAAACACTTATAAAAACATTTTGATAAAAACGAATGCTCATAAGCGTGACTATGATCATAAAGGTCAGTTAAAAGGAGACAAAGGTGAAAAATATAAACAAATTATTAAACCTATGTTCATAGCCTCGGAAGTTGAGAGTACTAAAAAAGTTGGTGGCAACATAAATGTTTTGAAAAGATATAGAAAAAATACTGATTTCATCTATTGGGATGATCCTAATGAGCTAGTTGAAAGATTGAAACTTCTTATTGCTTCCAAACAAGCTGGAAATACTAATCAAGATAATGAAATAATATCAATCATAGAAGAACTGCAAGAAGCAAATATAATAAAATCATAAAAAGCATAGTGATATTAAAAGTTGTTTAGTTGTCAAATAGCTGTGAATGATGAAACAAGCTAAAAATGAGTAAAGAAGATGTGGTGACCGAAATACATAAAAATGCAAGAGTAAATTTTCCTCGCAGATGTGTTCTACTCAAAGATATAGATGATCTATGGCAAGCTGATTTAATAGATATGCAAAAGATATCGAGTAAAAATTTATATTTAATTTTATACTTATTGTGATTGATTGTTTTTCTAAATATGTTTGGGTCCAACCATTAAAAAATAAAACTAAAGATTCGGTTACAAAAGCTTTTCAATCAATTTTATGTGATGGCAGAGTCCCTTTGAATTTGCAGACAGATTGGGGTAAGGAATTTTATAATGAAAGTTTTAAGAAAATTATGCAGATGCATTCAATAAATCATTATTCAACATATTCTATTAAAAAGGCTTCGATAGTGGAACGAGTAATACGTACTATAAAAAACAAACTTTACAAAAAGTTTAGTTTGAAGGGAAACTTTAAATGGATTGATGGAACTTTAGACGAAGTTGTGAATAATTACAATCATACCAAGCATACGACTATTCAGATGTGTCCGGTTAAAGTAAATAAACATACGAAACACATTGTGATGCAAAGATACAACATACTAAATAAACCAAAAGTTAAAAGAAAATGTACTTTTGTTGTCGGCGATGTAGTGCGAATAAGTAAGCATAAAGCAAATTTTGAGAAAGGCTACACTCCAAATTGGTCGACTGAGTTATTTAAAATAATCGTGGTTCAGAATACCAATCCAGCAACTTATTTGCTAGAAGACTCAAGAAAAAATAAAATTCAAGGAACATTTTATGCGCAAGAGCTTCAGAAAACCAAAAATGCTGACGTGTATTTAGTAGAAAAAGTTCTTAAGAAAAAGGGGAATAAAATGTATGTTAAATGGTTAGGATTGTCATCTCAGGACAATAGTTGGATAAGCAAAACCAATATATTATAAATTACATTTGAAATTTTACCATTCTTCGTTTACCTATGAAAGGAAAAGGTCTTGTGAATAGTATTATAAATCATCTACCGTTCGAGTTACATCTCCCAGGCTATAACTATTGTGGACCAGGAACAAGATTACGTGAGCGACTTATCAGAGGTGACAAAGGAATTAATGAACTTGATGAGTATTGTAAACAACACGATATTGCATATATGAAAACAAAAAACTTACAAGCCAGACACGCAGCAGATAAGATCTTAATGAAAATGGCAAAGAAAAGAACATCATCATCATCTCAAGCGAGTGTAGGAGAAAAGCTTGCAGCAAATATTGTTAATAAAGCAATGCTGATGAAACTTTCAAATGGATCGGGGCTTAAAAAAAGTTTTAAAAATGTTGTTGCCTATGCAAAAAGAAATATTCGTCAAGCAAAACCAAAATGTAAAAAACTAGCCATAGATTTAGCGTTTGCTGCCATTAAAGATCTTGTTTCTGATTCAGAGGTAAAAATTCCGCGCGTGATACCATTACCAAAGACCGGAGGATTCTTACCACTGATACCAATCATTACTGGATTAACTGCTGCTGGTGCTCTTGTTAAAAAAACATCTGCTATAGCGCGAATGGTAAAAACGTTTCAAACTGCACAGAAAACATGGAATGAGATGAAAAGACTCAATCAAAGTTTTGAGCCAGTGCATTTAGGAGGAGGATTACAGCTCAAACCGTACAAGAGTGGTTTAGGTATTTATACTTCATCAAAAAACTGAATAAACAGCTACCTGATCGTCCTCTTACCAATATTGATATAATGAGGTATTCAAAAACTATCCCATATTTTCGAGGGGTCTTCATGAGAGATCAACTACCTAAACACCCTCACAAAATCGAATGTGGTATAATTAATTTGGATAGCTCTGAAAATCAAGGTACACATTGGGTAGCTTATGTTAAAAAAAATGACTATATTGAATACTTTGATAGTTATGGTGATCTAAAACCACCAAAAGAATTTATTAAATATGTAGGGGGTGACATTCAGTATAACTATATCAATTATCAGGGTAGTCATCCATATAACTGTGGTCATCTATGTCTTAAATATCTTGAAAACTGTATGCTTTAATATGAAATAAATTGTATGATTGAATCGTTAAACGATCAGTATCAGTTAATACTTCGAATGGACAAGCAGCATTTATTTGTGCTACCAATATAAATTGTAATCAAATATGATTGATTTCAATATTAAAAAAAGTAAGAAAATTGGGAGTAAGCCAACAAAAAGTTATAGTTCAATTCACGACTCCGGTAAACACACACGCGTTGTACCAGCTCTCAGTGAGATTAATAAAGAATTTTTAAGAAAGTTGGGATTTTCACTATGAGTAGGTATGTTACAAATTAATGAAGCGCCGCATTTTGACAATTCTATTGAGAGTTATGAAGTTCATTCCTATACTCCATACACTAATAGCTTCAAAGAAAACGATGAAATACGAATACCGATTAATCAACAAGACATTTATTTACTACCTGCGAGCAGTTCCATTTACATTGAAGGATGTATAGAAGTATATACGAAGGATACCACAGGAAAACTTACGAAAAAAGGGTTTCAATTTAACAATAACCCTATACCGTTTCTTTTTCATGATATAAGGTATGAGATAAATGGAGTAGAAATCGATCGTATTAGACATGTTGGTATTACTTCTACAATCAAATCTTACATCTCGATGAATGAGGGAGAAAGTAAACAGGCTGCTCTGTGGGGATGGAACTTGAAAGGAACAAAATCTGTAAATGGTTTTTTTAATGTTATATTGCCGCTTAGTAAACTATTAGGATTTGCTGAAGACTATAACAAAATCGTATTAAACTGTAAACATGAATTAATTCTAACGAGATGTAAATCTAATGTTGATGCTCTTATACTTGATAATAATAATGATCATGTGTTAGTAAATATTGAGAGAATTCAATGGCGTGTACCACATATTAAAGTATCTGATCGAGAAAGATTACTACTCTTGAAACAGTTAGAAAAAGATAAGCCAATACAAATGGCATTTCGAAATTGGGATACATATGAATATCCACTTTTACCTAAAACAAAGAAGCATTCGTGGTCAATCAAGACTACCTCCCAACTCGAGAAACCTAGATTTGTAATATTCGGTCTTCAAACAGTCGACCAAAATTTAAAGAATAGAAATTGTTCTTTGTTTAATCATTGTAACTTAACTAACGTTTCATTATATCTAAATTCACAAACATATCCGTATGATGCACTAAAACTTGATTTTGATAATGATAAATATCATATATTATATGAAATGTACATCAAATTCCGTCAGTCTTATTACAACGCTTCAGTTGACCCGTTGCTTAATATTATTGATTTTAAAGAAAAGGCACCTTTGTTTGTAATTGACTGTTCAAGGCAAAATGAAACATTAAAAACTGGCCCAGTTGATGTAAGACTAGAAATAGAGAGCAATAAAGATTTTCCTGACAAAACGAGTGCCTTTTGTCTTATCATCAACGATCGCATTATAGAATATAAACCTCTCAGCAGTATTGTTCGCAAGATATCATGAAGTTAATAGTTGATGTTCAAGGTTTTAAAACCGAATTAAATCAGTTCATACTTAAAGAAATAGCTATTCTGGATGATAAAGGAATACAAAGTTTTTTAATAAGACCACCATTCGCTTTCTATAATTTAACTATAAAGGAAATGAGGCAGGTTGGGTGGATCGAGAGAAATAGAAATATTTATTGGAAAGAAGGATTTATTTGTTTTTCAAAATATAAGCCTTTAATTTCACCTCTACTTGAAAACAATTGTATTTATGTAAAAGGTGAAGAAAAAGCAAAATGGATTAAGGAAATGTTTGTTGATTATAATGTGAATGTGATAAACTTAGAAAATTTTAAGTGTCCAAATTTTTATACCCTGTATGAGCTTTACAGCAAATGTAATGATGTCTATAGATGTATCTATCATAAGAATATTTGTGGTTTAAAAAATGTAATCTGTTTAAATAAGTGGTGTTCTGATAATAAAATTATATGTTAACCGAATCATGTTTTATTTTCAACCGAATGTTTACCTCTCGTAGAATAAGACTAAAATTATTATAAAAATAATGATGCTAGTAAAACTGTTCTCATTACAAAGTTTGGAAGTAAAAAAAGTTATTGACTAGCGCTCGCTTTCAATATTGTATCTAGAGATCTATCCGTTGAAAACCACCAATGACGATTCGTTATTTGGTAATCGTTGCAAAGTTCAAATAAAAATATGAATCAATATTGGTGGTTTTCAACGGATAGATCTCTAGATACAATATGAAAGCGACCGTACATGAACGGGTTCAATAGATCTTTACACTGTTAAATGGACTGGATGAATAGACTGAATCATGAAAATTCGAAAGTTATTGACTAGATTAAATGATTCATTAGATGGTATTATGTAATGTTTGAATAGGTCATAGTACTGGTGAATGAATGAACACTGAATGATTTAGATGAACAGATTGAATAGATGGTATGAATGAATAGATAATATACAGAACCCCCATATATACACTACTTCGCAGTATTAAAGGACTACTTTTATGGTCCTATTCTATTCAAACTTTTGAAATTTGAAATGAATTATTTCTTTTAACAGTCTAACAAACTTTTTAAATAGAAACATCGTGACATCTCGATGCGCTCGTCAGGCTTAACTGTCACGGTACCCACTTACAATTTAGAATAACGTTCGCTTAATAACTACTTATTTATATAGATTACCCTAGGTAGGATTTCGTAAGTTTCTTCTGTTGTTGCGAACTGATCTGGTTATCAAATTGAGCCAGCTTGTGCAGTTGCAATTCGGCACTAATCGATACTATAGACTTTTAGGTAAACTTAGACAATTAGATAGGTTGGCAATAACAGTTAGCCCCAATGCTTTCCTTATTAACCATGCAATTTTGATAAAAAAACTCAGTTTTTGTTATATATCATTCGAATATAAACCAACAGGAAACATGCTTCGTATAGGATATCACTCAGGTATTTCAAATCTTAGTTTGTTACGCTTATTGTCTATTCGAGGAAAATGTTTATTTTCGATATCAGTCACCGAACTGGTGTTGAAGCTATTTTTGTATATTGTATATTGTATAAGCGTTGTATATTGATATATAAAGAAAAAAAAACACGTGATAAATATTTAAGCTCTTCGACTATCGCCTTCCCTCAATATCATAATTCTATGCTCTAGCTAGAAGATGGACTGATCAGCCGAAGATAGCACAGGTTTTTCATTGACCTATTGCAGTGTAAGTCAGTAAGGTAATTGATTTTGACTTAATCACAGTTCTAATTTCACAGTTCAATTTGGTACAAAATTGTGCAACAAACTTGCTCAGGCGCGTCGACATGACCACAATTTGATCTCAGCCTAAGAAAACACACTTAAGATTTATTTTTATTACGCAACAGGTGATTTGTTGAACAATAGATTAATAATGATGCTATATTTATTTCTTGTAAATCAGTTTTCATTTATTAGAACATCAGTTTTTATTATTAACTATGCCACTGTGTCGTGCTATGTCCGTGACCAAGGAATCCGCATGCGACTGCGGAAGAGTTTGGAGAGTGTGCAAATGCTCTTTTTCAGCTGATCGAACCTTCCCCCTTTCTCCACCGATCAACCAGACGCAGACAGAAGTTTCACACGTTTGTGGTTAGCGTGCCGAAGAGCCGAACTAAACGGTTCGATAGCTCATTTTTGGCTCTTGTTGCCAAAGAGTGGAACGATTTGCCTGCGTCTGTTTTTCCAGACAAATATAACCCTCGAGCTTTTAAGTGTAGAGTGAATAGGTACCTCTTGGACAGGCGTGTATGATCCTCGTCTTCATCGTCACTTTCCATCAGGTGAGATGGAAGACAAACGCCTGCTAATTATTAATAAAAATAAAACCATCGTACGATTTACGTAGTGCCCTTGTGAGGAGCTACGCACTACAATGGTCCACAATCGTTAAATGTCGAGATAAAAACAATCCTAGTAATTGATAAAATGGACACAAAATTGATGTGATACTCAAACCTTGCCTTATCACTTTTAGGCTAATGTAAAACCAGACAAGAAACGTAAGGACTTCAAGTAAGTAATGAAACCTTATATTTACTTATAACGCCCCGCAGATGTTCTCTTGTAAGCGCTTATAACTCTAAGTAGGTAAGTGGAGTAATTACTCTTCAGTGTATATACTCCGGGTCAAAAATACCTTCGTGGAATAGAACTGCCAGGAAACTTCACAGCCTCACAGGTCTTATTGTCAAAATAAATTTACAATGTCTCTTTATGTCTTTACAAAATTATTTCTAATCTCTAAGTTAGCTCGGCAACATCCTCAGACTGCACCAGTTCACGAGTTAACGCGGGGTCCAACCATCGCCCTTCTCGACCATATGAGAGGGAAGTGAGCGACCCGTGCTACTCTTGGTATATGCTTTTATAAGAGTCTTGAATCTATAACGGCCAGTAAATATGTTCTTGTTACAAGACCAAGTTATGGTAGAAATGTACTTAAGTTAAAATAGCATTTATTTATGCTGTTTAAAGAGCAGTTGCAAATATGTTTGCCATATTCGGAGCTTTATAAATCTAAATAGCCTTATATAGTAGGCATTCCAGGATAACTTTACTTGTTGGGTATAAACACTCTCATAAGTTACTTAAAATACGTCACGAAATATTGTTTAGGAAAGACAATTAAAAAAAAAACTTCATTCATCAAAGTTTTTTTAATAAAAGCCTCAGTTACAGAAATGAAAGGAATTTTTTCCAACATATGATTACAGCAAACACACCTGATTGAGAGCGTATTTTCTTTGATGATTAATGAACTAATGATGAATTCCACAGTACTTAGAATATCAACTCGTTATTCGCTTAACAATTGTTTTCGTTTCTTCACCACCTGACTTTAATAACAAACAATAAATTTCACTTTTCAAACTTATCTGTATTCCGAAAATGGTGGGAACGACGCTATGATTATGCAAACATAATTTGAATGTGAGTCACAACCCGCGGCTAAAATAATATTGTCTCTTTAAACTCTTGCGCAGGTGCACTTGGTATAGAGCAGCATGCTTCCATTTACATGGATACATGAAAACTCGTCACATTTTTGTTACCATTTTAATATAATTTATCATATTTTCTACAAACATCAAACAAATATTGACTAAGCTTGCTGAACGTTCACTTTTATTATTTCAATATGGTTCTAAGATGACCTATTTAAATGTAAATTGACCGATTTAAATTCTTACGTAGTTCGTTGGAAATGAGACCTAATCGAATGACATTAGGCATTTACTATTTACTTACATATTTTGGCAAAGTCTCATTTTATACCGATTTAAGCTTGGAACACCGTCTGTATCTTTAAAAAATGTTGTTCTATGATCTGGAAGTATTGGTTGATATCTTTAGACATTATATGGACATTTAATTTTTATCCCTCGTATTGTGTATTTTTGCCAAGTCTAACTCTCATACAGGTAAGGTGCTTTACTCTTTCATACACAGCTATGTGTAAATAACTATATCTTCAATTTAAAGTTACTTATAAATACTATGTAAACCAAGTATATTTTTATGAGAACAGGTATCTTTCATAACTCAACCGATACAGACGAGCACAGACCATTAACAAAGAGTGACTCTCTTAATTGAAACGAGGCCAGTTTACAAACAGCTTCGCCATTATTACACTACTCTTCATTAAACAATATAAAGTATTACAACATGCAATAAAAGCACGCAAGGTCCTGTTTGTGGCACCTGAACACACTTCGTCGCCGCTGTTTTTTAAAGTTATTTGACCTACTTCCTTAATCATACAAAAATGATCCCACAGACCAAAATTATTGGTACAGTCAACTAAAGTTAATTTAAATATATTGACTTCCTAGCAGCGTAGTATGTAGTAAGCCTTGCCGTATACGCCGGAGGTCCCAGGTTCGAGTCCTGGTCGGGGCATTCATGTGTGTGATGAACGCAGATGTTTGTTTTCAGGACATGTTTGTTATATTTATACATTTATATTTATTCTGGTTTCCCACAGTTTGCTGTATTGTCCTTCATAACACAAGCTCTGCATACTTTGGGACCATACAGTTGGTGTGTTTGTCTGGAGATTTATTACTATTATTATTTATCTCATAAATTAAAATGGAAAAATCGTAGGCCTTTAGGTACCGTTATATAAGAAAGTTCTAAACAGCTGTAAAATAAATGGAGATATTTTAAACTGAGTGACATCCAATAGAATTATTGCAGAATCGGTTGTTTGACTCGACGAGCTAAATTAAAAAGTCCAGTATTGTCCAGAGGAATAGGGAGTTGTTAAGCGAGATAAGTATTTAATACAACAGGATAGAGTCACCCTACCAAGTATATATTTGTAAAAAATACAGTTTAGGTATTTCGTTTTTGTCATGAGACTTATTTTGTATAGGGAGACAGACAACAGAAGTAACTGGTAACTTTAAAACTACGGACTAAGTTCAAGAGTTTCTCGTATATTATGTAAATGACAAACAATGAAAACTGAATTAAAATGGATATACCTATCTTTTAATTTCATTTTCAAAATTATATCTACTATTGAGCGAAGTTTGTCGTTGATTGTACCTCAATACTTGCGCAAGCCAGCCATGGGAACCAACTTAACGACATTAGTAACAAAAATAAAATGTATTCTTCTCATTCTTTATAAAGTATTGTTATTCTGAATAAACAAGAATTAGAAAATAGCTTTATTTAAAAAGCAGTACTTGGAATCTCGTTTAAGAAGGTCGAACATAAATATAAACTTATTTGTGAGGCTTGGGAAAATTGTTCAATGTGGAATGTAAATCCATGCTTCTTCAGGCACAACGATTACTATAGACTATTAGAATATAACTATATCTAAAGACATTTGTTTCATTTTTTCATTAAACATAATCAAACCATATCTGAAAGCAGTGACAAAAATTGTTTTGTGAATAAGCTGTGTTATCCAGTCGTAACATATTTGTTTTTAACATTATGTTCCGAAATTCCTATGAATGTGAATCCAGGTGACACCTCCTGTATCAACTAAATGTAAACTAATATATGAATATACAAATATCTCAATTGACAACATGTCAAAGACTTTTGCACTTGAAAATTAAAAACCATTTCGAGCATTATTTTATGTAAATTTATATAAGCTAAATTTCGAAGAAAATAGGAAAAATCCAAAAATATGCCAATGACGTCAGAAAATTTCATATTATGTCACTTTGCGAAATCATTAGCAAAAAATCTATTTAGGTATTTATTATGGAATAATTCATTACAAAAATTTTAAAATAATCAATAAAAAACTCAAACTGAACCGAAAATTATTATGAAATATTTACAAAAAATATATATACCGGTTGTCCAGAAGGTCAACGTCCCAAATGAAAAATTTTCAAAATAGGTGGTTCCTCAATTTAAAGATCATAAATAAAATCAGATAGTTTTTAGTGCCAAGTGTAATACTATTTTAGAAATTGCATCAGATGTGCCAACTTTTGAGAGTAAATGCCAGCCTCATTCCATACATGTTTTTTACACGGTGGAGCAGAGAAAATTAGATATAAAAAATTGCGACAAATTTGTTTTCTCTTTATTGCTTTTTTTCTATCGCACCATAATAGATTTGCTTGTATCAAAGGTTTGTTACAAAAGAACATTTGGTAACCATTAGATAACCGAAAAAAAAATCAAAATCGATCAACATTTATAGATTCAGCAGACGAATTACTGCTATAAGCAGTGATTTTTCACTTATTTTAGAAATCATCCTATATCTACTAAACTAATCCACATAGATTTTTTAAAATATTTTTTTTACTATTTGGACCATGGTCCGTGAACCCCCTCCATTTGGACGTTGACCTTCTGGACACCCTGTATATACTTACTACATAGTCATGAGAAAAAATTACGAAACCTAACTTTAATGTTGATTCTGGAATATTCCTATTTATTGTTAAAGGTTTCTTTTTTTATGTTTGCAAAATAATGTCTATTTTGTGAGCCTCGTTGTTTTGTCATTCCCGCTGAAAATATTTTGTACTTTTAAATCAAAATTAAATAATAATATGAAAACGTACAAATTGCACAAAATAATAAAAAAGCGGGTCCAGTTAGTTTATTAGATCTCTTTGAAACTCAAATAAAATACATATGCCTTTTTTTTTGAAAAGTTGTCAATTCGGTATGTAAGTATTTGAGGTATATATTTTTTATTTTTTTCTGATAGAATGAGGTATTTTGGGAAAGTAATTTTGAATATATCTGATAGTAGTTATTTTTTATATCTGAAGTAGTTATTTTTTTAAGAATCGCATTACAAAGTTTATTTTATTACCTGAAATGAACAACTCTACCATTTTCTATGGATTCTTGATGACAGGTATTTATTAAGAAATTGACATGCCAGTTTAACCAGAAAGAAGTTAGGCCATCAGCTGATTGCCATCAACAAAAAAAAAACAAAAGAAGTTAGGCCGTGAAGCCACTTGGTGACGTCATATTTTAGTTAAAATAACCTTAATCGCTAGTGCTTGTGGGCTAGCAAAATATATTATAAAAATACTAAAATCTATTAAAGTGTAAGTACTAAGGGTGTTACCACACCAATCGATCGACTTCGATCGATGCTAGCATGGAACAAGCAACGTCGATCGACATCGGTCGATCGATTGGTGTGGTAACACCCTTAGACTTAGCTAAACATTCAAATAAAAAGCGATTTTGTAGCATGCTAAATAGAACACATATTCGAACATCACCAATCTGATCAATTGTCATAATATGTCAAATTTTCGCCACAAAACATTAGAAAACAAAGTCGCTGCTTATTAGACCATTTTGCTGCGATAGATCTAGCGAACTTTTAATTACCGTCCTGCTATGCTTAGTGCAAGCAGCCAAGAAACTAAATCAACATACACCTAACCACCAAAAATATTGACTTTAAAAGCCAATTACTCGTTTATTCAGTCTTACGTAAGGCTAAACCGTTGTTCACACGTGTGGAAACGTGATGTTTGCCAAGTTTTCACTGGCTCGTTTAGTTTATTATTGTTCTGCTCAAACACATGATGAATGGTATAAATGAGAGAAACATAATATGCAGGTTGATCCAATGGGATGAGTCAGTATGGAAAACTAAGTGCACTATACTAAGCTAAGACCGTAGATAACTAATGAGCAATTAATCAGATAAATCACTGCGTACGTATATGTCATACCTATCGTTTTAATTACCTATTTTGTCCGGCCGCTGCGACCCGATAAGTTACAAATTTTTTGCGCACCTGCTCCCTGATCGGGTGTCACTCCCGTGAAGACTGCATAGCATTCCCAATGCACTTTGGCGAGTCCCACATCACCCCGCAGACCAGCTGCGGAGGTATGCATGACGCATCTTCCACCTCCCTCCCTGAGGAGGGTGTTACTTAAGCGGCAAAAAAAAGTTTCAAAAAAAGAGTACAGACCTGTGGATCAGTACGGGAAAGTCTGATTATGTAAGAGATTTAGATCTGAGAAACCATGTCATCGGATTTAGTGTTAAAAAACTGCATGAACAGAAATTAAAAAACAAAAAATTATTGGGATAGACTTTAATGTTGACCTGTTAAATTTGAATGTTAAATTGATATCATTCGTTAGTTAACTTTTTCCATATACAGTGTTCTTAAATGTAAGTTATCTTCTATTTATCTAGGTAAACGTTCATTGTCGACTTGGCAAAGCTTGTAATAGAATAGGTAATAAATAGTAATAGTTAAAACTACCTTGAGTGCGATGATACAGAAAATAAATAACATTGAGTACGAACATGTGATGCAACTTGAATCCAAAGATTTAGTTATAGCAATGTGTACCTACTTTATTGGAAATGAGTTGTTGATTTAAATTAAAGATGTCCGTCTGTTTTGGTTGCTAGTATGGGTCTATAATGAAAAACAACAGTCATTTCAATTAAAAAGAATTATAAAAATACCTAAAACAAGAATACAATATTAAAAGTATGGTATTGAAGTAGAGACGATGATGTAAGGCGAACGGGGGAGGATAAAAGATAAGTACGAACTTATGAACAAAGATCTGAATTGATTACTTAAATTACTGTCCCTACCACGGCTTGAAATCTACCTTGACTGCCTCCAGTGTTAGAGCCCCTAATTTAGAGGCAAGACAACTGAAGGGCCGTAATTTTTATAAATCCCCATAAATAAAACAGTGCCGAATGCTTTTAATTTAGTACGTGACCTTAAGCGTAACGTATTAATTATATATATAACCTTTACATTATAAATCATTCAAAAATAAGAAGCAACATGAATAAACTAATTAACATTAATAAGATCGATCGAGGAGTTTTTCAAAGATCAGTAGTAACCTGTGCCCTAAATAATAATTGGGTATATTATAAAAGGCTACCAATACCTATAAAAATAAATAACATTTGCCCAAGACATATAAAAACCAGTCGTTAAAGCTTTACTCAACTTTGTTCAACACCAATAACTTTAATATAACTTAAGCCCTGACTTTCATCGAGCACTTACCGCAAACGTGTAGAGGTAAGCAAGCCAACTAAAGTTCAAGGGGATCGAAATTTAAGGCTTTTTATGATTTATTATTTAATTTAACTACTGATATCTATGACTTTACTCAGCTTTAGCATAATCATTTGTAAATAAATAAACTTAGCCATAGAATATGTCCGTAAGCGAGTACATCAACTAGGCCGAGCAAAAGGATAGCTAAGCTGATCTTCGGATATCTTGGTGGTTTCTTTACTTGTAGATAAATTAACGACTGATTCTATATATGCTAAGAATTTGTTTTATAGAGCTACGAATCTGATGTATGAAGGAATTAAACAGAGGTTTCTCTTATCTACACTAATATTATAAAGAGGAAAGATTTGTATTTTTGTGTGTATGTTTGTTATGAATAAACTCAAAAACTACTATGCCGATTTTAAAAATTCGTTCACCATTAGAAAGCTACATTTACCCTGAGTAACATGGGCTATATTTATTCCTAGAAAAGATTAGGGATCCTTACTAAAACAAGATGTAAAAAAATACCATAAAACATCTTTCGTCGCATGCGCTGCGGAAACTATTGATGATAGAACAAAAAGTACGATCCACAATATTAAAGAACATCAATAACTACAAAAAAATTCGCAATACTATATGTCCAACTATTATCGTTATGTCACAATAACCACATTTTACATTTAAAAATTTATAGATTTACCGACCAAAATTAGACCATGTTATTCATACTTCTGTTTAAATCCTTATAAATCTGTATAAATCATATTGTTTTCAAGACTGTTTCAATTCATGTAGATTACTTTTTGAATTGTTCAAATCAGTTATTCCATTCAATAGATATTACGCATTTAACAAGTCATAGATATAGAAAAAATAAAAGCTGTCGCATTGTACATGTTATTCATACCTTTTTATTAATACTTATCCAAATAAATTATTTTGTATTCAGAATTGTTTCAATACCTGTAGATTACTTTTTGAATTTTTCAAATCGTACATTCACATATCGTGCCACATAGCCCAACAACAAGGTCAAGATTTTGATGTTTACAATGAAGGCTTGGTACAGATCGAAAACAAACTTTTAGAATTGAACAACAAACATTTAAGAGAATTTGGGTTACCTTTTTCGAATCGCTCACTACAAAATGTAGTTAACGCCATACCGAGCTGTACATACTATGTTAACGAGTTATCAGTATTTGTCAACTCCAATGTACCCAAGTTGGTGGCAGATCAAAAAAGAGCGTTCGATACTATAATTAAAAGTGTGGTAAATAACAAGGGTGGCCTATTTTTTTTTGGACGCGCCTGTGGAACATGTAGAACCTTTCTTGGCAATTTAATATTAGCCAAAGTACGACAATCTGGAAGAAAAGCACTGGCAGTTGCGTCTTCCGGAATTGCTGCAACTGTATTAAATGGTGTGAAAACTGCTCGGTCAACCTTTAAATTATCGTTGGCTGTGTCTTTAGAACATCAATCTGTATGCTCAATCTGCAAAAATGGTCCACTGGGGAATCTCTTACAGGACACGTAGCTCATTATTTGGGATGAGTGCACCATGAGCCATTGAGCTCATGTAGAAGCTGTGGACTGCACATTAAAGGACATGCAAAAACAGGCAATTTGATGGGGGGCGTAACCTTTGTGTTGGCTGGAGACTTTCGCCAAACACTACCGGCTATAACAAAAGGTACACGTGCCGACGTTATTAAACCGTGCCTCAAATCATCACCTTTATGGCAATCAATTGAAACTCTTAACTTGCGCACAAATATGAGAGCACATTTAAGTAATAACCATAATGGGAATTTCTCAAAAAAAAAAATACTTCAACTTGGAGATGGAAAATTACCATCGACAGTTGCAAATAGCCCCCAAGTATTGTTGAACAATGACTTTGCTCAAACTGTTAACAGTCTAGAAATTCTTATAGACACAATCTATTCCCACATCGAAAATCTCACTGAAAGAAATTTCAATTGGCTCTGTTCGAGGGCGATAGTGTGACCGAGAAACGACTCAGTAAATGAGATAAACAGAATGATTATGGAAAAGTACCGGGTGATTTTAAATGTTTCAAATCCATTGACACCGTGAGCAACATCGAAGATACAGTGCACACAAGAATTTTTTAATTCCCTCAATCCTGCCGGCTTGCCACCCCATGAACTAAAATTAAAAGGAGGTACTCCCATTATGCTATCGAGAAATTTAAACCTTCCCAGTATGTGTAATGAATAAAGAAAACACAAATTAAAAATCACAAACCTTTTGATAAAGGAATTACGAGACAATGTGGTTGTAGCAACAATCATCAATGGGCCCGCGGCCGGACAGCTTGCTCACAGTCCGCGAATCCCGATGATTCCTACGGATTTGCCTTTATCCTTACCCATATCCTTTAAAAGGTTACAGTTTCCTGTGAAGATATCGTTTGCTCTTACGATAAATAAATCACAGGGACAAACTTTTTCGATTGTTGGCATCGACCTAAGAAAAGAGTGTTTCTCTTATGGGCAATTATATGTTGCCCTTTCTCGAGTACGATCTCCAGAAAATTAATATGTATTGTTATCACCTACAAATACCACTGCCAAAATAGTGTTCAGTGAAGCTTTAAGGTAAAAATTTTGTTAAATAAAAGTAAGAGCCAATATAATTAAATAAAGCTTTAAAATAAAAATTACAATGACTTAAAAAAAGTCTTCAAAATAAATACACACACCTATAACAAGAATTTAAACAAAACAAAAAAATATATAAATAAAATATGTAAATATATAAAAAACTTAGGAAATTTAATTAGGTAAGATCAGATAAAAATGTAAAATGTTGTTAAAATGTAAATAAAAAAACGATTAACAAATTCGGATTGTAAGTATTTATAGGTAAAGTGATACTGCGTTTAAATTAATAAAGAAATGAAACAACAAAAAAAAATAAAACAAAAATAAAAAAAAAAGGTGAAATTATAAAAAAGAATCATGTCCACCCGTGCGAAGCCGGGACGGGCCGCTAGTAGTTAATATAATATGAGTTCTCGGTCAAAATGTGTACAATTTGATTGTAACCCTCTTGTAGGTATTAGAACATAATTATTTACTTATTTTACACGATCAGTCGTTATTTTAAGGTTATTTTATTTACGGTCAGAGCATATTGCAACATTAACCCCGCGTGAAACGATTGTGGGAGGGAAGGTGGTGCCTCAATATCAAGAGTCGTAATCAATAATTCTAGAGTCGTAAAAGTAGAAAAAAATACTACATGATCGGTTTTCAATTCATGTTTACTTTATCATGCCGCTTAAAAGCATTATATGTCTCCACTGAAATAAATTGATTGTGATGAATATGAACTCCAAGTATTTTCTATTGTTGGGCTAATAGATCATTCGGAAAATAATTATCATTCCTGACTATGGAACACTACTTAGCCTGTGAGTCATTCGTGATATATTTAAATACAAATTCAAATAAATAAACAACTGAAATCATTTGTTTTTTTAATTGTTTAGTAGACCTTTCTTGGTCCTACGTGCATCTAGTATGCATCGAAATCATTTGTCATAATTTATCACAATTTCTTTTTTGTGTTTCCGTCTGTCATTTGTTTTTTTGTTTGATGTAGTGTTCTCAACCCTAATACTTAATGAACACTAAATACTACCTCTATAACACAGTCAGAACCAATTTAGGGGTAATAAAATTTCCTTGTATTTTGACTGCCGTGATAATCATGTTTACGTGGTTATGTTCCGGTCCAAGGAAAGGACCAGCCAGTGCAATTACAGAACACAGGCAATTTCAACTGAAGCCTACGGTTGGTAAAGCATTCTTAGTCTAGATTATAATCAAAATCAATTTATTGCTTTTAAATATGGTAACATTTGTAGGTACGTAAACTTGTACATAAACTAATCAGAACACATATTGAACTATACGACAGCATGCAATAGTTACTTAATGATTTCTAAATATTATGCTATATATTATCAGTATTAATAAATGACACACCTAGGACTAATGATATCCATGCGTGAGGATGTATCTTACAATTAGGCTTGTCGGGTGCTCGTTTGCCGGAATATATAGTAAAAAAATACCTACGGAATGAGTACCATTATGAAGATCAAATGACATATTGATATTTGCGCCGTGGTTAACAATGTTGAATGTCTCGCTTAAGCTATCCCGGCATCTGGTGCACTTTAGGACAGGCCGTGGATGGCAAAGTTTATTCAATGATTAAAAAGTGCTCAAGATGTGACGGCTGCAAACTGCGCCAGAGGGCTAATTAGCTTTCACAATCGTATTCTATTCGAAAGAGCTAATTAGCTCATAAGACGATCTGCACCAATAATATTTTTGCAATTTGTACAAATCATATATTTATTACTCACAACCCGAGCCCGTCACCGTCCTCCCGCATACTAATTTCCGTAACTCGTCGAGACTAGCATAATCTGGAGGATGAAGCATATCTTTCCTTTCTTCGCTTACCCGGGCAAATATCCCGACGCCCAGAACCACCCTGGCTGAAGCAAATACCCCGTGCGCCCCGAGCACCCTGGGCAAATACCCCAAGGGCTGCTCCTCCACATCCTATTTCCATCCCAGTGTTTGGTCCGCATTTCTAAAAGAAGGATAAGCTATTCTGGCCTTCTGAGACTAAGCAAGTTCAAGAAGATGATCTGAACCTATGTCAACCTGGAGAACGTTAAAACCAACTACCTATGTCAATATGAACCTTTTGTATAAACACTAGGGGTATAAACAGCGTATTTCGGTATTAAAGCTACCGTTTTATTTCAGGGAAATAGTCATCAAGTCCTAACTTTAATATTAAATAAACACTCAAATTCATACGTTAAAAAAGAATAATATAAGATATTTAATTGTTTCCAATAAATAAATATGTTTATTTACGGTTATATATAACATTGATCTTAATAAAGGTAGACTATTAAACTTATCGAGTAAATCACCTGCTCTGACCACAGTTACGAAGCAAGTCTCATCGTTATGTCATCTCGACCGACAGTAGCAACGTCTTAATGACGATTTTCCGCTTCGAAATGCTACTAAATAAATAAAAACAAATAGAACAAGGAAGTGAAACTGGAGTTGTTACATACTTTTTGTCTCTTTCTTCGACACAACGTAGTGGATCTCATACACCTGAGGTTCCGAGTTAGAGTCTGGCCGGGGCATTTGTGTGATGAACACAGATGTTTGTATTGGATCATGGTTGTTGATATTTTAATGTTTGTATGTTAATTCTGGGAGCCCCCAGTTCGCTGTATGATCATCCATAACGCAAGGTCTGCTTACTTTGGGGGCATACAGTTAGTGTGTGTGTGTCTGAGGAGTTATTATTATTATTTGACGTACTTATTTAGTTAACACGCAGGTTTTAGTAGGTAGGATCTATTATAAAACAATTTTTCGTGTGACAAGCATTTGTGTAGTATCTAGTAATTGCACTCGATGTCGTAGCTAGCTTGTCACACCACAATACGCATCGCTACAATCTATATTTATCTCGGCAATGTTTGTCCTTGCCAGGTTCGGACGTTGTATCTCTAGATTGTGAGATAGAGCTACACCCTTATCATTTATAGGATATGTCAAGCTAACAATGAGCGTTCACTTAAACTGCTTTTGATATTAATGATCCCATTTTTCGAAATGGACTGTTTATTTATGGCCCTGTGGGCCATTTAAATTTCACCGGACTTTGTAGCTTAGCGCTGACGGAACTTAAAGTACTCCTACATACGATACGCCTAAGGGCACCATAGAGGGCACGGCCCTCGGCTTAGTACGTCGTATATTAAAGATCTATGTACCCAGTAATGTAGGAAGATCCAGTTATACTTATTAACCGTCATAGTGAGTGAGTAGTGTACCTGTGGTGTATGATGTACTTTAAAAATATTTTTATAAGTTCTTTGAGAACATATAACATACATCGTAAAAATTACAAACTTTGTCGCTAATCTATTTGACTTTTAATGATAGAAGATATTCCATCACGCCACATCTCTACATCGCTTATTCTTACAATAATTTGCCTCTACCTTTACTGATGCCTTGCAATAACTTTTTATTGCCACAATAAAACAGCAATAGTTTGGGTGTCTTTATGGCCATAAACTATAATTGTGTAATTAATTGTAATATGCATAAAAATATTCTATGTACTTTTGTCTTTTCAATATTACACTTTCTAGCTTATAAGACTGCATATAGCAAATTAAATGAGTTTATATATTTTAAGGCTCAAAGTCCTTTAGCAATTCCAGTACCCTTTTACTTAAACTCAGCATTTAAATCTTTGTTTTCAAGTTTCGCTCCACGCCTCAGGGAAATATCATTCCTTTGTTTACCTTTAAAGGCTCACTATAGTAACTGTAAAAAAGTGGATCATGCCCAACCGGACGGTGTACTGTAGAAAGTGAAACCGATTTGTCGAAAGGTTGCTATAAAACTTAAACCGGCATCAGCAGCGGGCTCAGTCAACGCGAGCGCGCCGATCCAGCGCGTCGGCTGTCATAACCTGTCAGTGCTACCAACATTACGAACGAAAGAAAAAATGGTTCGTTGTTTTTTTAATTGATTTTGACAAGAAAATTGGTGCAATGGATTAGATTGGTTTATTAGAAAATTTTAGTTCATGAATTGTAACGGAATGATAAAAGTTAAGTCCGCGAAGAGATTTAATAATATTGATGATGATAACGGTTTTATTTGGATTTTTGTATAAAACCAATGCATAAAGTGGTTTTTACTAATTCATTGCACAATTAACTAAAATAATAAGATCGTTACAACAAGAGTTAAATTTATGTAGGAGTGGGTTACCAGGGCCCGAATTGTGCTCTCATGAGCAAAAGGGTGAAATACGTAACAATTAAAAAATGTTTCCACTAATGCTTCTCATTGTAATAAAAATTCCCACGCTTCTATTTATCCACTCCGACTGAATTTCCAAATATTGCGTATACGATTATGTAAGATTTAATTTTATGTAAACATCTCTTAATTACAACTTGTGTTACCTAAATGATCTAATAAGTTCAAATTCGAATCAAACAATATTAAAATAACTGGTCTCGAAAACAAAATTTCGACACCCCTTTTAATATGGCACAAGTTAATTCGAGGCACAATTATATCTTCGAGCACTTAAATTCAATTTTTTTTATTTTTATGAAGACTACGATACTTACTTCAAGATATTGAAGGTTCTAATTTTTTTTATCTCTTCTCACTTTATGCGTTTTCAAAAAATATAATTTACCTATTTTATAGTTTCTATAATTCAAAAATAATGTACAAGTTATTTGTGATTTGTGCAGAAATTACATGTATTTAAACTCCACAATGTAAATACCATAAAAACAAAGCGTACATTGTTACTTAAATACTTTGCAATTATTTACTAACTTATCGGTATAAAACATCAAAAATTATTAACAATAAGTTTCTTGAAAACCTTGATTTCGACACAGATCTACATACTTTGATAACAAGTCGGCACAATGTGAATAATTACAAATATTACAATATAAAGTTTATTATCGGGCCGAGGCCGGCATTGAAGTCTTGCCTTTCACTCGGAACGTGATCAAGGCTAGCCACTGGACTACAGAGTGCAAGCTGCATAAATAAGTCATTTTTCTTCCGTAATAAAAAAAGTTGATGACAAAATAAATGTCAGCAAGTGCGTTTCTGTACGTTGATGTCTTTTGTATGGTACATAGGTTTTCGGTATTTTCTTATAATTATTGCATTTGTTCACAGCAATATGTTAAAAGGTGCCTTTTAAAAAAGAAATTATGAGTAACTAATAGATTTACAAGTTATCAAATATAAATATTACGATACCTGTAGTAATAATTATTGTTATGAATTCCAATTAATTGTTCTCAGTGGGTCTACAGATGTAACCCGCCGCTGTTCATGGGTATATATTTTACTTATTCATAACTGATTGCCAAATTGAATACCAAAACTGTGAAATTAAACTTGTAACCTCGTTCCTAAAATATCGAAAGTTTAAAACTAATTGTAAGTAATTCTAAATTGCCTGTGACCGCAACCAACCTGAATCCTAAAATTGAAATTTTTGAAATAAAAACCAGAAAACAAAAGAACCTATCCATTCTTGTGAACAATAAATAGGTACGGAAATAAATAAATAATAATTGCGCTTGTGGAAATTTTAATAAGTAATCTTATCAAGAAAAACTCTAAATAATAATTATAAATGCGGTGGTCATGATTTAATTCCATTAATTTATTCAGTTAAATTTATTAATAAAATGGTAATGAACATTGTAAATTTCCGTCACTTTTTCCTGCTTCTTTTTGAAATATCTCGAAATCCAGTTATTTAGATACTATGATTGTCAAAGTACGCTGTAAATTCATTCACACATAATTTTTCATCATTCAATGTAACCCAAATATGAATTCACACGTCTTGTTACATAGCGAATACAAATCCTTACCTACATGAAATAATAATCATTTGATGTGGTTATTTTTTGTTTCGTTAACCTTAAATGAAAATCACGTCATACCAACATTACAATTTAGGCGCCAAATCCATCACCCAGTCGTGAGATAGCGTGCGCTCTATTACATAAAATTATTTTCCATTTCGGAAGCAATTGGAAAGTAAAACGTGACTGAATAGTTTAACTGTATCGTTTTTCTCTAGTGCAACAGCCTAGTAGTTATTAGAATGATTGTTCTCCTACCCTTAAAAGATTGACTGGTGGTACACAGATTTGACTGGAGTTCTGCTTGTTTCATAACTCAAGTAGGTTCGTAAGGTTTCACATGCACAGCAATTCACTTATTTCTGTGCATTGGGAATATTGTTGAAATAGAAAGGGACTGTGGGCGGTTGCCATTTTGACATAGGTAACTGGGCAGTGGGCGCAAATTTATATTCGCTAACTTGTAAATAAGTGGACAGTTTGTATTTTATTACAACCAGCGACGTAGATTTAAGGTTATTTCGAATTGTGTTATATATTTATAAAATTTATAAATTATAAACATCCTAAGAGTTTTCTGAACATTGCAGTAGTGTAAATACGCGTAGATTTTTACGTTGGGTAGAATAGCAACGTATAAAATTCGAATGCAGCATATCAAGAATAAAAACGCGTCGCTAGAAAATTACTGTAAACGTATTTTATGTATAACAATTATATGTATAATTGAAAGTAAATTGTAGTAATTTGCAGCGCTTGAATAACTGGATCATGTCTCATAAAGTCAGTAATGGCAACTGCAAAAATCTAGAGCCATGTTACACAACCAGCCTAACTAGCTGCTTACCATTTCTTGTCGTGTACTGCTGCACTAATAAATACCGTGGTTCGTGTGCCAACTGATAATGGGCTGCGTAGCTACGTAACATGGTCAGTATACTTGTGCAATGACAGCAGATCGGGGCAGGAATGGCAAGAAAGTGAATTTAGAATCCGGCGGTAATTGATAGGAATTGAGATTAGTGCCCTAATATTAGTAGTATAATTCGCACAGATTGTAGTGGATTCAATAATTACGTCTTTATAGTTTGGTTTGTAATTTTTAGTTTTATTTTGCAACTGTTATTTTATAAGATTGAGAATGTATGCTGCAATTGAATTGGTTAAATTATCCAAAGTAGTGGAAGACACTAAAATTGGTTGACCAACTAACCTTGGAAGTTGACTGAGAACTTTACCTTTTGTACTTATTTAGGCTTTATTATTGTTTATGCTAACTATTTCTTTTGTTACAGCTTCTCCTCACCCTAACTACGCTCATAGCCGGTGTCCTCGCCAGGCCCTCCTTCATAGCAGTGCCAGCAGATCAGATTGCATTCTTGGACCTATCATCTCTTAGACACGTCAGAGTCCCTCGTCAGACACACACTCCGCCACCGGCACCGGTACCGCTTTTTCAAGATGTTTATGAACCAATCCCGGTTCAGGAGTTCCAACCCAACGATGGTCATGGCCACCAACAACGAACTGTTTTCTCTCAAGGGCTACCTTATCAAGGAAACCACTTAGGTTAGTGTATTTTTTACAAATGCAATAAAAGTCTAGCCTCAATTTGCTCTCACATATAGTATTTCATAACATAAATATATCAATACGAAGATGATTGATCTAAATAGGTATTAACCTCAATATCTGACATCCATAACAAAACCTACAAAGTACCTAATCTTTGTAGGAACAAAGTTGTCGCCGAACAATCGCAGAACCACTTTCAATTCGGTTTTGTTATTAAACTCGTTCAAAGTAACAGGCCTCTGCAACAGTCACTTTCGAAAACTTGCGTAACCCGTCACAGTCATTAAAACACAATTTGAATTTAAACCAAAGCAGCTGATGATTATTTGCCATTTAAATTGTAATACGGTTCGCGCCTACGTCTAAGAAAGTTGGCTAAACAATAGACGTTGACAGATGTCAGTCTAATGTGACTTTTAGAAGAATAAATGTCAACGAATACGCCATTCTTTAATTGCTTTTCTGCTGTATTCTATGCCATTCTTTTTAGGTGATCGCATATGCGACAGCGTATGCCAACCCTATTGTATTTAATGAACAATATTTTACTTTAGTAATATTCAGTAGATTACTAGTTATGTAATGTAAATAATAAATATAAGGCGTAATGCAATGAAAAAATTTAAATAATAAAAATATTTGATGAACGGCTGAACATACCTAAGTTATGTGTTAATTACTTATTATTTATAAAACAACTTACCTACGTATCACCCTCTAGGCTTCAAAATTTAAACACAAAAATGAAAAACTAAATGTTTTCTGGAATAACTTCTATTTAATGTTAAATCAATAACAATATTGTTGGGATGCATTTAAAAGAAAGTTCGTGTAGGTTTTATCAGAAAGTACGCGGGGATTGAGAAACTGGTTTTCATTACCACGAGATGAAAATGGTGGTATTATGGTGATTGTAACAAATTCGAAAACTTACCTAACCAACAGATTTTAAAGACATTTTTGCGTCAATTAGTGTTCATATTTGCAAAGCTGACCTTTAAACTAAAGAAATATTAATTTTATGTTATGAAGATATAATATTCAATGTAACAAATTCAATTTCATTTCGCAGTTACTAATCATATTCAAAACTATACCAACCAATGCAAGCAGAAATGGGTTTATGATATCGTATCATTATATTTTGCCGTGAATAGTAATGATCAGACAAAACATAGCGTGAACAAGACGTACTATCGATACATCGAAAGTTCAGAACCGTGATGTACGCCCACTCGATCCACGCAACAGCTGTTTTCGACTGAGTTTTCGAACCAATCATATTATGGTTTCTAAATTCACTATCACGATAATCACTGTATTTAGCTGTAGGTATTGTGTCAGACTACTTTCACTACATGTACTGCAATATGCCTTTCAGCGTTCGTTTCTATAGATTTAAATAACCAACCAAACGAACCATTACTAAATATGAACGCAATAAAATTATAACATCAAGACTCTATAAATAATTTCTACAGATAAAACAAGTCGGTTAGGATGTCTTTATGAAACTATTTCCTGTTCTACAGGACGCATGTTTTTATTAGCAGTTCAGTTCGATTTAAAATTATTGATTAAGTAGCGTATTTAGCAAAGATTGTTTGTGGTGCAACTATGTAAAGTATATTTACCGTGGAGTTACTCTATTTTTCGTAGATCTATCTTTTATAAGTATTTTTGGAATATCTATCTACTATAAAAATATAATACAATAAGTAACAGCCAATGGAGCAGTTTTTAAAGTTCAAAAATAATATTTTTTTTCTTTAACTTCAAAGACACAAAGCATGACCTTGCTTTCCTGAACTTATTTTTATACAATAAGTTTCTAAACAGTACCTACTTACCTCATTGATATAGGAACTCTTATCTAAACGACTTTGCCTATGATTACGGAGCTGCGTTTTTGTGAACCCCAGTTCCAGTAAAATTTTCGGGGAAAATGTTCGTATATTCCAATTCGTGTTCTGACTGGACCTACGCCAAATTAAATACAAATTGTTTTCAAAAAGTACAAACTTTTTTTATTTAGTATGTAAATACAGAATAAAGGTTTGATTTGAGTCTATTTCTTGAAAGAAACAAGTTCAATAGAAGCCACAGTGTTTATCAAATTTTAGAATTGTAAAGCAAACGTCTGCTTACGTATTTATCACTCAAACCACTACACACATCTTTAGATAATAACTAGGATAAAGGGGTGAAGTTGCGAAATGACCTGACAGAAATCCGACTATATCCTAGTTTTTATCTGTATTAGGTACACTTAACCTACAATTTATATTTCTATTTCCAGCACCACATTTAACCCCTCCCCCCGTGCCCCAACAACATGTTACCCAAACGGAGCCCGCGCACGTCGTCGAAGTAACCGAGCCCCACAACATGCGTGTGGCCGCAGACCGCGGTGAAAGGCCCCCAGACTTCGGAGAATACGTCGACTTCGGGGCCCACAGCGGTGACAACGGGGCTTTCGGCTGGTACGCCGATTATCCCGTCAACGACCATGAGGCTCCTCATGGAGCTCCTTTTAGGAAGTAGTAGCTAGAAAGGATGTCATCGATATCTAAATTCATTTAAAAGCATTTATAGGTTATTACGTGATACTCCGATTTCATTGAAAATGAAACGGGGTTTATTCTTGATAGTATTTAAAATAATTTATCGTGTACTCAGGTATATTTGCTGCATTTAAGTTAATGCACTTTGATAAAACAATTTTTCGTAATACCTTCGATATTGATGAATTTAATCTGGTTACGAATGTTTTTACCTTTAATTTGAGTAACCTGAGAGTAAGCTTGCCAATTGTACTAAACACTTAATCCAAATTATTGTTACCAAAGACAGTATTATTTCCAACTAGGTTTAGTTAGTCGCTGCAGAATTACCGCACATTTGTTTTAGACGGTGAATTCCGCTTGATGTTTTGTTGCACATGTTGTGGTTATTTTTAAGTTTTATCTTATAAGATTCTGTCAAAGATCCCTGTGATACGGACCAAGGTAGTTCATTTTATGTTTAATCCGCTTTACTTTTCTTTGCTTCACTTCTACCTTCACTACTCTGTATTTCTTAACTTTTATCCTACATATACATTATTATTTCCTTTTCTTTTCATATTCTTATCTGTCTTTACCACTGTCTTTGCTCTTTTTTTAATTATATTATGTCGACTAACTCTTTAGTTTTATTTATATTTCACGCTTCACTTGCATATTCTTAAACTTACTTACTTCTTCTATCATAATCATCATTTCACATTTAACACCATTTTAGTTTTGTTCGTATCGGATTACTTGTATAAGTAGAAACAACAAAATAATCAGTTTTGATACTGTTTGTCATTGTCAGCTACCACTCTAAGCCTTCATTAAAATTTAATTTCATTATTACTTCAACTATGTACTTCCAATCTATCTCTGTTTCGTTTATTGTAGCTGCTTTATTTTTTGTGCTTCCTTTACTTATTTCTGCTTTTTTACCTCTTGTTAAACTAAATACTATACTTACTTTCTAATATCTCACGTCTACTCTTAATCGAATCTCAACTCATACTTTATTACATTTCCCTTCATCTATCATGACATAATTTAACTAGGTATTAAACTTGCCTTTACCTTTCTATTCGTAATCAGCTACATAACTCATTAGATCAAATCCACTTAACATAAAAAATTCAAGCTCTCATATTTTGATTTTAACACTAACCTATCCTAACCGATTTTAACCTATCACTTGCTTCATTATTTCAAGGTTGCCTATCAACTTCACCCTCACTTTTTTTAGTTCTGTCTACTTTGTTTATGTAATAATTTAAAAACTATGTATTCTTCCTTCAAACGTTTTTTCTATGTTTTTCTTATTTGCTTCCATTTCTGAGGCCCTCTTTCACAACTCCAGTTTTTTTACACGTGAAAGCTTGACATCAGCTTATTATATACCACCTAAATTCTTAACGCTTTTAAACATATTTTTTTCATATGCTTCTCCTTTTCAGTTCTTAAATAAATCTAAAAACATTTTTGCTACTACCTTACTTCCTCTGTTACACTAAAACTTTCTCACACCTTTATTTCTTCTTTTCTACATGCTTCACTACAACCCTTTTACTGTAAAAGTAGTACTTAAACTATTTTTATTTTACTTACTTATTTTATACTTAACTTCCTTTCAAAATAATCTTCTAAATAAGAATGTCTTTAATCTTCCCTATTTTTACTATACTTTATTATTTATTGAACTCTTTACTATAAATTTTAATCTTTCACAAGCTATTTCTTTTAACTTATTCTTACTTACTCAACTACCATTTTTTGTTGTTTTATTTCCTACAATTTTCTTGTTCAACTTTCAACATCTTTCTTAATTCTTGTCTTTATGTTTACTATAAGGTATTTATGTAACTACTGAACATGGATCTTATTTCAATTAAGTATCTCGAACTTTTCTTTCTTTCTTCGCTTTACAAAACCTATTCTTGAAGTATTTTTGTTTAGCATTGAATGCCTACGTACATTTTTTTACTATCTTTTCTCTCTTCCTTCTTTCTTCATTCCACTCTTGTTTCTCGTACCTATTCCTACATTTCTTTCTTTTATACTTCTCCTCTCTAAGCTTTTCTAAATTTCCTTTATTTTCAAACAATGTAATACGATTGATTGTTAAACATTATTTAAACACCTGCTTAAGCATAGTTTTTATTTTAATTTAGTATATTTATTTAATATCTATAAATCAAGTAATTTATTTTCATTGTTATATATCTTCTTCATCAGCTTCCTTCATACTTTACCACTTAAAATACTGAATAAACACCATTTCTGTCTTTAGTTCTTTCTTCTTCTTGCCTTATCTTACTTACTCTCGTTATTTCACGTTTACTTCTCTTGATTTCGCATCTTACACTTTACAGTATGCCTACTTCCAAAACCTTCATTCTGTCGCATTATTTTATACACTGGCAACATTACTTTGATGTCGTCACTTTACCTTTTCCGCATATTACTATTGAATGTGTCTAAATCTTTCTTCTTATTACCACGGCAAAACGTGTTTTTCTCGTGATACTTTATGAAATGTGTAAAAAATTTAAGGACCATTACGATACATTATTTAATTTATGTTTAATTTAATATGCATACATATGAAGGATTCCTGCCATTCGCAGATAACACGTCTACGTTTTAGGTTCTATAATAAAATCTGGTGATCATGTATAACATAGACCTACCAACTCAGTAGCGTAAGAAATTGTTATTTATAAATTACTTGAATAACAAAAGTTAAAAGAGGAACTACAGTATCAAAACATCCTTATTTTTGCTGTTGCCATCGAACATCCCTATTTTTACTTTATCTTCATTTCTGTCGCTTCTTTCTAATATCTGCTCTTACTTTTTCCTAGATATATATTTAAAACCTCTTTCACTTCTCTATTTCTTCCTCTTATGTTAGTATATATCTATTCTTGCCTTCTAGTATTTAAGCTTTAAATATTAGTTACGGTTAATTACTTTTTTTTACGTGGTCTACCTTATTTCTTATTTAATACTTGAATATCGCCGCTATTCTAATAGACACCTTTATAATTATTTATATTCTATTTCTTTCTTAATACCTATCTTCATAAGTCTTCATTAACATTTTTCATAAGTCTTCTTACACTGTACTATATTAATTCTTGTAAAACTCTTATTTCGTTTTCAATTTTCATTCTTTCTCTTTTTATTTACATCATTTACATGTGTTTTTGCTTTCGACGTATTGTTTTTAGATTATTTACTTTCTTGCGCCAAAAAATACTCTTAGATTCAACTTTAAGAAGTATTTTTAAACAGTAATTTGTCCAACATTTCATATTTTTTAAACTTCTTCTTATTTCATCCCTTATTATTACACTTTTGTATACTCAACCTAATATTTCTGCACTATAAATAAGCTAAAACTTCGATAACAGAACTACCTGGTGCCGCTCGACATAAGAATTACTGTTGTGTTCAAATAAAAAGAAACCATTCCCTTACTGTGAATTTTCATTTCTCCCTTGAGGGGCCATCGGCCGCTTCACTGGACGGAACGTTCATTCGAGTGAATGATGCCGAATGCCAATATCCAGTGAACGATGCCGGGTGAAAAACAAAAATGAACGAAAAGTGAACCGTCTTTGTTCACTTTTCGTTCACCAGCCCCGTTTGTTGACGACTACGTGAGTTGATCATTACCAAGCCCTTATGTAAAATTAATATCCGAAACCGATGGTACCAAGGAAGGAGCTTGTGTTATGGATGTTGTGAACTGGGGTAGATTAAGATTTATTCAAATCATTTTGGTACATAAAATAACTTCTAATGCAGTACATCTATTAAGTTAAGCTTTATGTAAACCGAAAGGAAAAACTCCAGTGGTAAAACACTATTAGATACTTATGTATGTAGGTACAAATGAAAATCCCACATTTAATACAACATTAGGTCTTTTCTGCCTTCGGCTTCGTTCGCGTAATTCCAGATTCTGTCGGGATAGAAATATTGTTATTCATAGGTACTGTTTGCAATATGGTAAGATATTTTAATAAAAGTGAGAGTAGTTGTAAGGTAGGCAGCTTCACCGTAGGTATTATAAATACTTTATAGCACGCAAAATATGGAATAAGGAAAAACGTAAGTAAAGTTCTATGATTAGAGTATAATGGCGGAAGGTAGACGACAAGATGTTTGACGGCCTGTTTGGTATAGAGGTAAGTAGCCTTGCCTTCCATGCCAGAGGTCCCGGGTTCGAATCCTGGTAGGAGCAGATATTATATTATATTTGCTCTCTAGTCATGGATTATTAGTTTATTTATCCGTTATCTAGTATCCATAACACAAGTTCTTAGTGATACTTAATTTGGGCTAGATAATGTGACGTGATTGTTAGAAATATTTATTTATGCTCAGGACGCACGCCGCTCATAAATGTTATTCCCGTCGCCTGATTTAACTTAGTCGCAATAAGACTGGCGCTACGCCACAACACGAATACGAACGTATGTACTTATTTGCGTCTTGCCCTCGCGCCTCTTCTTGCCTCAGTTTCATTACTTTACAGTTTTAACATGTTGAACTTGCTCAAGCACGCCTTGTAACAAAGACACCTTACTTTCGTTATTTAACTTTAAACAAAGGGAAACAACTTGTATATGAGCGCCTTTGCACTTGCATGTGTGTATTTTTGAATGTAAAAAAAAACATAAATATTGCACATGTACACGCTGCACGCAAATATTCCTTGAATATCTTCACACCTTTCACGACATCCTTAACAATCTTACAGCCTCATAACTTTGAATCTGATTTCACAAATTGTTATGAAACATTGGAGCACCCTCAAAACATTTTGTACCTAGGTAGCTTCTTACATTCTTTATCATATTACATGCCTACTAGAGGTAGAAATAAAACAAACTTATATTTTTATCACTTTACTTCCATACAGTTAACACGTAGTACCATACATTGGTATTTAAAATAGATTCTTTTGACCGCTCCAACAGTAGAGATACACATTTTTTTATATGTTAGATTCACCTAACATCTAAGACTTAATAGACGTTTATAATCTTGTTCATAAATAGGTTATGCAGAATATATTTTATAGATTTACATTTGGTCGAAAAAAAATAACAAAAATAACGTATAATTAGTTAATTAACTTAAACGCAAACATTAAAAGACTAGATCAATTTGCATTAAAAAAGGGAACTTCAACAATTAATTAAAACTGAGAATACACTAACAGATGACGTAAATAACTTAACTAATAGGATTTATTCGCATATTTTTTTAAGTAAGTACGAAGTAAGTACTTACAACTTTCGCCGCATACGATGGCTGTTAGTTCCTTCCCTTAATATTTGTCTTTACTATTTGTAACTACAACAATACATCCCGATGTGAACTAAAAAAAATTTCACCTTACATACTTCATAAATAAGAAATCAAAAAACATAACAAACACACACTTGAAGAAACAAAAGAATTCTTAAAATGTATACTAACCATTCTATACATGCCATATACATCACATACTAATTCCAAAACGGAACTTAATTCGAGATCAACAAAGTTTCATATTCAATAATTTCGGGACAAGTATTTAAAAGAAACACTTTTCAAAGAACAACACGACATTATTTCGTTACAGAAGTTTGAACATCAGAAGCCAATTTTTGGCACATTTTTTGAACACCATTGAACAACAGTTTATATTCACATTTAATAACAGACATCATCTAGACACAACATATATGTATTGGGTGAGTTCTTATTGTTATAAATAAAGAGACATTGAGTAAGAAATACCTTACTAATTTTCTTGTACTTGTTTTTCTTACTTTTTCTACAACTATTTAAAGAAATCGAGAGTGATGAACGGCCGCAATGAGAAATTTCAAATGGTTATTTAAGGCGTTGCTTGGTATAGATGTAGCTTTGCGAAGTTATACTGTATCCACAGTCTTTTTAAGTCTAGATTTACAAAAGCAAATCTATAGGCAGAAACGCCTTAAGTAGCATTTGACGTCTCGCGCCCGTAAGAAACTGTGAATCATTTCTAAAGTTAACTATACCTTAAATAGGTTGTCTGGAAGAAATCCATTATCTAGAGTTTGTGTGTGTGAACTACAAGTAAAACTTTGTAGCTATATTTGTGCAAAAGTAACCAATAACGGAATCGTTTTTATTTTGAATTGTACAAGTTTCTTTCACATCGAAATATTTAAGTACAGACGTTGAGCGTCCTACAATTTTTTTTTAATTTTCAATGTCTAATTTATGTACCATACATTAATCAACAGCTTCAAAAGTTCTACAGTAAATATGCCTAACACCGAATAAGGGGTTCATCTATGTTTTGTCACCTCTAATAAATACATAAAGTTCAAAGTCTTCTACATATCTATTACGAATATACAAATACATACATTTATACACCGCCTAAGAACGAATGAGCACTTGAAAAGCAATACACAACCATTATAGTAACTGATACAATCGATCTGAGGCCGTACGATAAACAAGTGTACTGAGTATGCTAAATGATATGGAATCTAGAGTAGATTAAAGTAGAGTAGATTGAACTGACCAAGAAAATAAAATATTAAATGCCTTTTAAATCAATAGGTAAGTATTTCGATGAGTGAAATATCCTTGCGGTGATATAATTGTATGCACCGCCACTATCTTTTTTAATGAATCTGCTCCGCCATTTTCTTTCTCTAATGTCACATGATATTAGGGGACTTGGTGGCGGATCGAATATAACGACGGCAAGTTTGTATGTTCTTGGTCATAGTTCAGACTAACTTAATTTTACATACATATAAAATAATGAATTCTGATTTTAAGTAGCTTAATGTTCCGTTAAATACAATTTTTGTGCAGTTGTGAAATATAAGATATTTCAATAGTTAATGATCTTGAAGGTTAAAATACAAAATAATTGCAGATTTTAAAGTTTAAAAACAGTATTTCAGTATATATTCGTTCCAAAATTCTACTCTCTACGAGTCTTAAACTAATAAGACACTTTCCACAATCACATCCATTAGTTACCATACCCCTTTTTATTTCACATACTGATCGAAAATTCACAAGACGTTGATATAAAAATATATACATTTGGCAAAAAATGTACGAGATATCGAACCAATGTTAAAAAGTAGAATTGTCTTAAGAACTTTTTTTTTAATAAAAGATAGACATGAATAATTTTGCCCAATAGTCAGATTTCGGAAGTGTACAATTCATTAAGATAAATGCCCATTTTTAATTTCGGTTAATTGCTAATTAAAGCTGTACATGTACGAATAAAAAAATAACTTGTCCTCTCCGTTTTTCTCCAAACAATTCCGCGAAAAGCATTGCATTTTGCGACGATAATAAACGACGCTAGTCATTTCGCGTATGAAACATTAATCTCATTTGATGACTCTTGCGAATGCTTTAGGTACGGTCAACAGCTCATGACATTACCAAAAATGTCAAATTTTCGTCAATTTATTTTGAAGTCTTAGGTGGTGAACTCTAGTTTGAAAATCTATTGAGAAAATGTGAAATTCTGTGGTAGTCTGATGAGCTGTTGACTGTGCATAATAATTAACGTAACATATATGTTAAAATTCTGATTAATACGGTGTGTTTTTCTTCGTAGTAAAATATGAATCCAAATCTTATACAAATATAGGCATTCTTCTTAAGTTAGTAGGTAGTTAAAATGTTAGTGTGCACTCAATTTATACATCGATATATCTTTTGTTTACCAAAATCTGATTATAGAAATTGTTAGTTCTGACTATAAAAATAAACATAAAAATAAATCCTGAGCTGAATATACACTTAATGTACTTCTACACAAATCTATTAAAATGTCTATTCTTTTCTACATATTGTATATTGATATGCAAAATAGGCTACTGTAAGATACATATATCCATTATATTCGATAGCTTTTTATTTAAAAAATATATAAAAGCCTACAAACTAGTACACACTTGACTATGAATAGTGAAAATATAAATTAAAAAATAAATAACCACAGATTAAATTATTTGTTTGAGCACCTACGTTGTATTGACTAAAAGCATAAAACAGAGCTTTGGTTCGGGAACCAATGTCCTATAACCCGATCAAGTAAAATATGCTATCAATTTCAGTAAAAACCCTACAGAACTTATTAGAATAAATTAGCTAAATCAAACCTATTATTAGGTTAAATAAAAAATATTTCTTTATACTGTAGGTCCACGATATAAATGTGCCGCAGTACCTATAATCGGAAAGTGCGCATTATTGCAAACTTACTGGAACCATTGCGATCAGTCCAACGATTTCGAAACACAGCACACACAAATAAGAAGATTCCGCAATGATTCTATAAATTTTTCGGTATTTCTGCGAATAAACCGGAAGCTGACCGTTTTCTTAAAAACGTTTAAATCTATAGTTTCGTTTTGATTGGTTGAATTTTAAGACTTTTTTTAATTTCACGTCATAGAGTTAACAAAAAACTGAAAGGACGCAAATATAATTTTTAATTCAAATAAAATATTAACTAATATTACTAAAGGATTGAGAATTTTAAAAGAAAAACAGGTAAAAATGCCTACTTTCCGTAAACAACGATATACAAAAAGGTGTAATACTATTATAGACTTTGTTTTATATAAAAAAACCGGTCAGAACGGTGTTGTCTATTCAATTACTAATACGAAAATGAGTTCTCAGAGATTTTCACTAGATCATATTTCATATATTGACATACGTCTTTGTGTGTGTGTTGTGTTTCGCTATTATTGAACTGTTCGCAATGATTACAGTGGATTGGCAATAACACGTATTATCTGATCATACTGCGGCATATACATGTGGTATAGTCGTGTTTACTCATATAGCTCCTAGAGAAACCCCTAAGAAGAATAGCTTTCTTTGCATAAAGTCGATAAAAATTATTTGATTTGTTTATTTGTAGAATTCAATAATAAAACTGTAAAAGATTCGTCGAAAAATATAATAGAGTTTAAGTTTTTTGTGTATTTCTGAAAGGGTAATTATAAACGTAATTCAATTTTTATTTTACAATACGATGTAAGTAATAGCTTCTCGAACATACGACTTACTGTTCAAATAAATAAATAAAAAAATATAGCCAGACCATATTGAATTGTGAGCAAAGTTAGAAGATTTTTAATTTATTTTGTACTAATCTTAATGTTTCTATACATACTCAAAGTGTATTTATTTGATAATCTTTTAAGATACATGTACATACTTTATAAGATATACTACAATATATTCTTCACGACATTCACTACACGAGTTCCAATAAATATGCTTTATAATTTTCCAGACTCTATAGCCTTTATATTGAAGAGACATATAAAGGATAGAGGTTAGATACCTAACACAGTCCAAAGACAATTAGGCTTAAATTTTATACATTAAGTATGTATGAAACTAACCCTAAACACTTTACTTACATATTATTTTAAGAACATTCCGTACTGACGTGAATGAATAGCACGTTTTAAATATTTAGGTTATGTCTGCATACGACAGTTTTTACATACAGAATATTTTACTATTGCCACATTATTCAAAACGTTTAATAAATCAACACTTGCGAGATCACCACTTTATATTCAAACAGAATGTTTTCAACATTTTTCACACTTTTTTTTTACTTCTTGTACTTGTTTTTGCTAATACACAGAATAAAACTATTTGACATATAATGTGTCACTTAGTAACAATGTACCGACTTTCTCCTTTGATGAGTTGAATTTGTATTTTTGGGGTTTATTTCCTTGAATCTAGCGAAAAAATCTTAAACGATATGGATAGTGACACAGTTTCTTCTCAATATCCATAAAATTCATACTTAGAATACATATTTATTAAAATGCATGATTTCAATTCCATCTGAAGACACATTAAAATATTGAATATACAGTACAATCTTTATATAGGATACATTTTTGTCACCGTTAGGCCTGAAAGGTCTATAGATTCTATACCATTAAATACGTTCATAAAACGGCTAGTGGTGAAGAATCTTTGCAATGGAGAATACCTTTATCAAAATAAATATTGTCTACGACACTACTACTTTCAAACTTTATCTAACATCCACAGCGATAAAACCACTCATGTTCAACGCATTTTGAGCACTAAAACCACATCTATAAACACCAAATTGTCTATTAACAAACAATGGAATTGTTCTTCCTGAAGTCCTTTTGATTAAAGTAAAAAAGCGGAAGATAGGCGTTTTACATTACAAACTTGAGCGATCGATCTCGTTGTACCACAGATAGACACGGCCGCAGACACGTCAAACGCACACAATTTGTACAGCTTCAGTTTAGATTTGCTCAGCAAAACTTTTCTCACAAACTTAAGTAATTATACCCCAATCATCAAGAAAGAGGGAGTGCAATGTAAGCCTGTAGCGCGCGAGCAAGTAGCAAAATAAAGTTGTTCGTTGAATTCCGCTAGTGCTCGTGTCGTGTCGTATCAGATCTTAGTTAGGTCAGGCGGCGGGGATCTCATTCGGTCCGTGCAACACCAGCTTGTCACCTGTCTTTCACTATTTTACTTTAATTAAAGTTCAAGCCGGACACCGTCAACATTCTTGTCATTTGCAGTCAGATTTTTGTCATTTCCACCCAGATTTTCGTCATGTTTCCACTTATTTTTATATTTTTAAGTAGCCCAAGCCATGACGACCTTTGAGAACGGCACGAACAGGGCTACGCAATGAGGGGAAGCCAGGAAGTATCGTCTCCCGTGGTGGGTTCCGTCGTTGAGAACGAACCCTGGGTGCTGGCGGTGGGGGAACTCCACCCCGACTAGAATGGCACTTGTAGCCGCCGTGGCTCCGGCTAGTCCTACGTACCTGATTTGGAAATATAAAGAACTTATATGAGGGATCAATGTTTTATCTATAACACTAACGGCCGTATTCACAGACGCGAATGGTAAATTAAGACGATCTTAAATATAGATTTTGCTAAGCAAAACTGGACTTAGATGTAGTAAAGATATTGAACACATTACCTTAGCAAATCTATACTTAAGTTATCCTTAATTAATCATGCGACAACTCTGATTGCGGCGGTAAGAATTAAAAAAAATTCAGTCTAATAAGACTGAGCTTGTATTAAAAATAAGCAAAGGAAATCACCGAGGCGACGACGCGAGGATTCGTGTCGGATACTTACATACATTACTTAGATACCTATATTAAATGTTTATAAGATATATTATTTACACTCTGCTTAAATTTACATATAAAATAAATGGAAATACCATAAAAAAATTAATAGGACGAACAAATAATTCTACTATATAATATAGTTTTAATAATTGTGAGTCTGTTATTGGCGGTCTGTTTAAGTAATTAAATACAAACAATTGTAAATTAGACCCAAGTGCTATTGGGTCTGTGAAACAATAAATAAAAACTTTACAGGTACATATCACAAAAACTATTAATTCTAAATTACTAAAACGACATGATTAATGGAACGGTCAAGCAACAAACTAGTGTTACATTATTTTTAAATTAGGCTGAAAGTTTGTAATCAATCTCATGAATACTATTACTGAATAAAATGGTAAAAGACAAAATACAAATTTAAAATGAACTAAAACCAACACCAGCTCGTTCTTACCTAACTCTGCCGACGGCCACTCGCCCCATGGGTGTGATCAACTTCACATTGTGACCCAGTCTTAGCTGTCGAGGTTCTAAAGGAATGTACGGAGTGCCTAGTTGGCCTGGCCGATCTTCTGGAGCTGAAATTGTCAATTTATATATTACTAGGTAGCAAAAGTCCTTTCATACACCACATCTTTTGACAGCGTTTGAGAAAATATTTGTTGGGTGTTGGTTGGGTGTAATCTTTATTCCATAACAACCCTATTTAATTACTTTATATTTGGGCTGTATATCGCATTAATTTGTTTTGAAATAAAAATAGTGCAAAACAAGGATTCACATTAACTGTATGCTATAAAGCGCACGATACTTTAACTAATACCGATAATTTGGATCGATATCCGAATCGTTTAATTGTTACCCAGATCCAAATGAAATAAATAAATAAATCCCCAGACAAACACACCAACTGTATGGCCCCAAAGAAAGTAGAGCGTTATGGATGATACAAACATACATATATAAATACAAACAACCATGACCCGAGAACAAACATCTGTGCTCATCACACAAATGAATGCCCCGGCCAGGACTCGAACCTGGGATCTTCGGCGTAAGAGACAGGGCTACTTACCACTGAACCACTCGGTCGTCAAAAACTGCCACTACCCACGAGTTCGGCCAGTGCTGACTCCGTGGTCAGGTCGGCGCATTCGGCTCATCTCGCCGAAACTCGAACTACATAAGCCGACCGGAGTGTTTGCCGAACGTTCATTCGCATATATCTTATTTTGCCACCCGGCAGTACCGATTATGCGAATATGTACGTAGCGCCCCTTCTACTCACCAAAAACGGCGTTAGAATTAAATGCGTTTGATTTCAGATTGATTTTAGATTTAGATACTTGTAGTGTTGAATGTGACAACGTTTTTGGCAACGTTCAATAAGGGCACTTATAAAATTCTACGTTGATTACATTCAAATTTTATAGCGTAACCAGCGATTATTTGGCAATAAAATTTGTGTTCGAAACTTATTATATTTAAAACATTTTACCATCCAAACTAGTAGCTCGTATATTCTCAGTGGATCTTCGAATGAACACATCCGCTTCCTCTAATAAGGAATCCGTGTCGTCATACCGGACATCCGGTAAAGAGTTCCTCCAGCATTTATAGCCCGCTGTGAATAGAGATAATTAATAATTATTCCATAAGTTAATAAATAAATTCTAATCTATAAAAAAACATATAATGCCACATTACGTTTTTCAACCTTAAACGCAAAAAGAGCCCCCTCGTGATATAGGTTTAACGTGTCTGCCTGTGGCACGTACAGATTAAATATGATTAATATATAAATGTACCAATATAAATTGATATTTTATTTTTTTGGTTACAAGCTTAATGAATCGATACTGTTCTTAGCCATGTTTGAAGCAAATCGGTTTAGGCGTTCTATAATTATGCGTGCCTTGTCCCACCACCAGGGTTACATTTTATATTGGTTATAAATAAACTGTATATAGTCAAAGTTCCTGGCCACGTCCAACTGTTAGTTCTTCATTCCACGGTTTGAATAAAATGTATTTTGTAACTAATAAACTCACTGAGTTAAAGATGGTTAAGTTATTTGTGCACGTGACTCGTGTGTGCGTTATACTTGTATATTACAGGGTGAAACATAAATCGTAAACAGCGATATGTGTTTCTTATTGTTTAACTTTAATTAAACATGTGGACGTGACAACAGGCCAAATTACTCAACGTTGTTTGATGATTAATTAATTTAAAAAATTATTTTAAATTTACTGGGCCTCATGGTCACCCTAATTGCTACGTTAAACTGTCATAGACCCATAGCATGTTACTGTGTTCGAATAGGGTGACCATAAGGTTGGTAAGTATTTTTGCTATTTATGCTATATAAGAAGCTGTTTGCTTCCACAGTTAATGTAATTGGTAAAAGAGTTATTGATTTGGTTTAAAAGTTTCAGAATTTACGGAGCACGAATTAATAAACACAAGTAAATCTTTATAATAAAACGCATATATATAGACGCAATTGTCACGTAGTCAAAAATTTTTGGGAGAATTATTACCAAACCTGTACTGAATAGAAGACAAACATAAGTAATACATATTATATATACTACACCTTACCTGAATTACTAATTTTTTAAACAGGGAAGAATTTACGTAATCTTTAGTATCAAACAAGCATAAAAGCTGAAAAAAAGGGAAATTCATATTTGCCCTGCTAGCAGAAAGAGAAAGTAAATGAAAATCCATCTAGAGAGTGAAGATTTATTGACGCCGGCGAATTCAAAGAAACATCTTCAGCAACACTAAACTTTCAATAGGTGAGATGGAAGACAAAAGGGTATTCACTACGATATACAAAACACTGCCCAACTATTATAAAAAACCCTTAGCCTGGGAAATCCTCGTTAAAGTTCATGGTCTTACTTTTATTTCTGGCACTATGTTATGTAGCAAAAAATTAATCCTTATGATAAAGCCTTTCGATCGGTATGATAAAACTACAGGGTAATTTTTTTTCTCGTGCGGGTTCGATTCCAGATTCAACCATGTAATTATTTAAAAATCTATGAATGCAGTTCAAATTGTTTTTAAATTAAAATAATGTCTTCTTTTAGTAAAATGTTCCATCTACAATATTCAAGGTACTTGCCCTCCATGTGGCATAGCCGTGGGACGCCCTGTATATTGAAATTTTACATTTATTTTCATCATTACCTGATATTAAATCCAACATATTCACAATTGTAAGGCAGTTAATTATTGTAACGGTTTTGTTAATGGATAAAAATAAAGTACTACAAAATGTATGGCGTAAGTCCACAATATGCTTAGAGGTACTCTAAAGTTATTGTTGGCAACACTGCTGTATTAAATAAAATGGCAATCTGCTGCCGTCTACCTACCAGATACAAATTTTAGGCATCATCGACTTTTTCTTATGCTTCTCTTATTTTTCTTCTACAATTCTTAAAACAATAGATCAAGTGTAAACAATAGATCAAGTGTAAACAATAGATCAAGAATTATGGAATTAGGAACCGGAGGATCCAAAAAAAAACCGAAATATACTTAAATTACTTTATTAAAATAATTAAAACTAATGTACAATAAAAGGTCTATCGCTAATCGATTTAGTGAATAGAATCATCTGTATTTTATTTATTACAATTAAAGAAAACTTAGAGAATAACAATTATATGCTGATGTTCCAATAATTGCAATAACAGGATGTTTGTCCCAGAATTGAGGTTGTGATCGGTCGATCCTTAGTCGGCGATATTGGTGTAGGTAGCATGTGTAACACAAGTGTAAACAATAGATCAAGTGTAAACAAAGGCAACTTTACTTACTTTTATTAGTTGGCAGATAGGGTGCTGGAATCCACTCATTGCTTTTGTCCACACTCAGCGACGGAGATCGGAACGACCCACGGGACATGTATCTGAAATTATTATTATTATTTACCTTTATGAAATCATGCACGTTCAGGGATAAATGCTGAGAAATCCCGCCTAATAATTAATGATAAACTTTACAGCTAAATGAGAAGCAACCCCTTAATATCTGCAATGGCTTTTGAACAGTTGTAATAGATCCATTCCATAAATCTATAGAACTCGATCATTTCGATACAATTGCATTAAATAAGAATTTTTATTTTAAACAACTATATTAATTTTTAAATAAAAATAAAAGCGCTGCAACGCTAAATCCTGTCCTATCAGGAAACTAAGACTTTTCATCACTTTAGGAATATTTCATTCGTAATTTCGTGTATGGGATCATGTCCTTAACTTTTTTTTTTTTGAAGAATATATTTATTAAACGGATATTAAACACTCACTTAGCGGTAGAGTTGGAGGAGACCGACGGCGACCTCCTAGCGAGCGCCCACACCGGGTCCGCGGACCGAGATAGCTCGGGCACCATTGATGTGAAACCTAAATAGTTAAAATTTGTTTAAAAATATTGTCATCACAATAGACAATGATATTTCACGTCAAATTATCATCTTCTAAAAGTAGATAAGTTTCGTTGCAATTAACAATCAGTAAATATATATTTGAGCATCAAGCACCTGAATGTCAACTACATAGTATAAAACAAACTCGCTTCCAGCTGTCTGTCTGCTTCGATCTTTAAAACTACGCAATGGATTTTGATGCGGTTATTTTAAATAAATAGAGTGATTCAAGAGGAAAGTTTGTGTGTATAAAACATGCATATTATAGTAGAGGAACACTGATAATCTTAGGGGTTTCTAATGTGATGTCGTAAATAAACACATTTTTTTGCGCTTACATTGCAAACGCTGGCTGAATCCTACGAGATAGATCAAAATAATGTACTACAGTATTGTACACCTTAAAAAGGTCTACAAAAAAGTCCGCGATGGTATATGTCTATCTCTTAGGGATAACCCACAATAACTATTATTTTTCCTTTACGTTTTACGAGAAATAATGGCTTATTTACGAAGCGATTTCAAGCAATACAGCATTAACCCTTATCCAACTAAGTACCTTAAATATATTGTGCATGTAATATAGATCAGTATGGCACTTTACAGCATGTAATTTAAATGAATATTTTCAAAGATATTACAGATTTAATATGCAGGGACATAGACCGTGCGAAGCCGGGGCGGGTCGCTAGTAAGTACTAAAATAGTTAAATCAAAATATATATATATATATATATATATATATATATATATAAAGCACAGTTGACGTTGGAACTGTTACAGAAATAATTTATTGTATGCGATTTTTATATTACCAATTTTTTTGCTTATTGTATTCACAAAATATAATAAGTAGCTGTTCAATAGGCAAGCATGTAAACCTTCGATTTCATCGTCACTTTTAATCGTTTTAGAGTGTATCGATCACGTGTAAACCAACGAAACAAATATTCATTCGTTATAATAATAATATATAATTTTTGACGACCGATTGGTGTAGTGGTAAGTAGCTTTGCCTCATACGCTCAGGTTCGAGTCCTGGCCGGGGCATGCATTTGTGTGATGAACACAGATGTTTGTTCTCGGGTCATGGTTGTTTGTATTTATATATGTATGTTTAAGCTGGGATCCCCCCCAGTTCGCTGTATGGTCATCCATAACACAAGCTCTGCTTACCTTGGGGCCCTACAGTTGGTGTGTTTGTCTGGGGATTTATTATTATTATTGTATAATTTTTATAACGAACTTTACCTATATCACTGAGAGCAGGCCTCGTCTCCCTAGCGGGTATCAAGAGCCTCGAGGATGGAGCGGCCGTGGTGCGCTGCGGTATTGTTGGGATTTTTAGCGCAGGCGCCAGCTGCAAGAATACAATAAAATTCCCACAAATATATTTGTGAAACATATACCATGTATAATTTGCTTGGAATATGCCAAAATGTGGAATGAGCTGCCTGCGTATATTTTTCCTAAAACGTTAAGACCTGGTGCTTTCAGGAGTATATGGATAGGCACCTCTTGGATAGGCGTGTCACGTCTCGTCTCCATCATCACCGTTCATCAGGTGAGATGACGCAAATCCTAATTGACAATAAAAAAATTAAAAATAAAATCTCGTCATAGATAACCACACTTTTGATTCTGGGACAAACATATTTTCGTATCTAAAACACAATATAATTTTACCAGTAACAAAATTTAATTTACACAAATTTAGCTAGACCGCGTTCTTGCTTTGAAAATGTCTTTTCTCAAGTAGGTAAAATATTTTCTTTGTTTTTAAGGAAATAAAATGACATTCTATTAATAAATCAAAAACTTGTTTTGTGTGATTGTGTCGCCTCCACGCTTAGAACCACCCGAAACAAAAGATTATGACTCAAGAACGGTGTGAAGAGGTGCATTACATCCAAACCCATGGTACTAAAGAATCAGAGTTATTACAGATAACACATGATTCAAAATAAAATGTTTTTTTTTATTCAACTCAGGAAACTTTTTTTATTTCTGTAAATATAAACACACCAGTTAAATCCACGTAAGTACCTTATAAGCCAGATGTCCGTCAGAAGTCCACCGTTGGGGCAGCGCAGACACATCGGTTTGGGCGGCGTTGTCTTTGCGTGGGTACATGGGCTCGCGTAGCACGGGCCTGAGGCGGGACGGCGCCTTGAATGGGCCGCCGGGACCTCTGGCAAGTTTTAATTAGGTTTATACCTACATCGATCATAAAAACAAAAAAATACGAGATACACAGTTTTTACATTTTTATTTTTATACTATTAGTGTGTTACCCCACCAATAGATCGATCGAAAAAGACTTCAATTTTCCGTCTATTGGAGGCAACAATAAATTATTTTGAATGCAGAACGACATGTCCTAGGATATTTCGTTACTAGGCACAGGTCGAGTGCAAAAAATTACATTATAAAACATCGTAACAAAAAATGTATTTAACTTATCTATATCAAAAATATATTTCGTGACATTCAGACTAAGGAATTCTTATTTAAAAAGTACCGTGCCAAATTATTTGTGCATGTCTTTTACTCCGTTCGATAAATAATATGTGTCACTCAATTAGATATTCATTTAAAACGGAATGTCAAATAAATCATTACAATGTTTATCTATGTGCAGTTACATATATAAGAATAAATATGTTCTTAGTTATACAGAGCTTTTTAATTGACAGTGAAATATTGATCATTAATCTTAACATAAAAAAAAAAAAAAAATTTTTTTTGAATGTATGGTGACTTTTGTACAGTATGTGTAAAACTACTCGTGATAATACCAAGTATGTTCCTAATTCATTTTCGATCGTAAAAGCTATTGTCGTATCTTTTTTATAATAATGCATAATATAGTTTATTGTTCTGCATGGAGAAAAATACAACAAATAATGCCCCATACATAGATTTACCATGTTATGACGTGTCATTTAACATGCATTGAATGCAATATTATACCAAGTCGCATACGTTATGCTAAGTTATTTAGTTAGTAAGTAAATTTTATGAAGTGTCGCAAGCTTCTAAGTAATAAGTACCAGATTCAATCAAGGTAAAAATAAATAACGATAAGAAATAATAAAGGTCCTCAACCAGAATAGGATGTTTGGAGCAGTATTTAATATTTGTAAAAAACAGAAAACTTACATCAGTTTTATTATTATATTTGGACAATATTCAAATCCTGCGTCGAACTGAATCAAACTATTGCCCGGCTTTATACTGAATTGAGATGTTTTAAATTTAATTAATATTCCTTTAAATTTAAATTCAATTATTAAACGTTTCTGTTAAATACATAGAAACAAGAGAAATAATAATAAAAATACTTACCTATATTGGAAAGGATTCGGACAAGTATTCCTCCTCAAATACATGTTCTGTCCCAAATCCTCCTCAGAAATGCCACACTTCGATATATCCGTCTCGGCGAAAAGCGAAAACCGGTGTCCCAAATGGGCCGTCTTAGAAAAGCTGTCCACACTATCACCACGTGTTAGAATATCCGTACTGGATCCCAATTCAAAACTAGAAGACTTTGTATCAAGGCTTAAGCCTCTTGTGTAGTCACAGGAGAGGCTGTCAACACTATCAATTTTCTTCGAACTAGCGTTCGGGCTGCATCTATAAAGATAATCTGGTTTATTATCGGCACTTTTCAAAATGCCGCGGTTCGGCAAATCTAGGTTGCTTTTCGTTGTAAATGCCACATGCCGGCTAATCTCTTTATCGGTGGGTAGAGAAACTCTTTTAGCTTTCAAGCAGGTTTCAGCCAGTACGTTTGGAAAAGAGGTTTTAAGTTTCGGTTCGACGTTGCGAATGGTTTGAGTTCCGGGTTGGAAGTCGGGGTCTAGAGTATGGAATTTGATGAGTACTGGCGTGGAGTGGCTTGAAGCTGATGTTGGAACCCATTGGTCTGTTTCTTGAATTGATACTAGGTCCTCCTGTAATGAGAATTAGACAGAGTTGGTAAGTACAAATAATGAAACAAAACGGTATTTTATTTAGTATACTATTAATAGCATGACACCCTCAACAGCATTAGCTATTAGCAGTCAGACAGGACTTAATTTTGTAGTTGGCTGTATAGTCTAAATAAATAATGTTAATAGTCAACGTAATTTTTGTTATCTTTGTAGCAAAACAAAAAAGAAATGGGTAAGAAAAACCAATTTTTAGGATTTATTAATATTTCCAGATTTTAAGTAGAATTTTTTAGTAAAATTCTTTAAGTAGGTTTATCTTGGAAAGGGTTAACTTTAGGACAGTAGGTCTAATAGTAATTTCGACTGTAATTACCCTATACTATCGCCTCTTAACGGTGTTAAGAGGCAATATTGGTGATAATTGTCTCTGTTGTTCAGTCGGCCGCATAAGTCGCTTAACAGAATCAAAAGTGTTAAAGTATTAAAATACCGGATTATGTAATAATGGATGGAAAGGTTATTCCCCATCCAATAGCAAATGCTAGGTAACATGTGTTAAAAGTGTCAAAAGTGTCAAAAGTGTCATATCCATAGTTGGTTTGCTTCTAGTTCACTACATGGTTCGTACATAATAAACTTTGTTTTTTTGGGGTACTAACAAAAAGTGTTTTTGGCATGACGTGTCACATATTTCCCACCTTTTGTGTTCAGTAACAATAATGTTTTCATTGTTATATCTTATTTAACCTTGAGATACATCAATAAATTATTGTAGTCTCATAAATTATTGTAGACTTTAAGGGTAAAAACTAAACAAAAAAACTAATAACATTTCTCACCTGCAAATTACTCATATCCTTAGATTCATCCGTAGTAAATATTAGTTCTATGTCATCCACCTCCTCCGACTCATTTCCGCTAGCGTCGTCCATCTTGTCTTCGTTGAGTGCCTTTTCCGGATCCGCCGGCGTTGTGGCTCCTTCAGAAAACACGGAGTTATCTCCTTCGGATATAGATCTGGAATTTATATTTATATTATATTTTATACGAGGAATCGAGTGGTGCAGGCCTATGTCACTCGATGTACTTGTGCGCGCTAAATTCTTACTGGCCGCTGCTCGCTAGCAGTCCTCAGCAAAGGAGAAGGCCGTATCACGTTCGCTTTGGAACGATTGAGTTAAGTCTGCGCCAATTACGTTTCTCTAAAGCTGCTCTGACAATATGCAAAAACTACGACAGTTAAGAAAATTAAACGAATGTGTGGTAAAAAGTGTTGGCTATGTTTAATTTTAATATATGACTTATGATTTTTGGTACAAGCTGGTTAGCATTCCAGTGAGGTATATTCTTAACTCAAACTTCCAATATTGGAACTCGGCGGAGGTTCAAACTGAGGCGAGAACCGCTTGCACGTTGTTCGGTCTTTTGTGGGCGCTGCGCATACTAGGGGCGACAAAACTGCAGGGGATTCGAATGCGAATCTGAGTCAGCACAAAGTTCCCCGACTGTACTTGCAGTCATCAGAGCGCGGAGGGAGTAGGTTTAGATAAAAGGGCTGGAATGCCTGTACGGAGTGATATATTTGTCATGAACTAACTGTAAGCAATATAAGCTACACAACACACTTACACCTTAATAAATCATTGGGTTTATCGACATTTTATTTATTTTAATTGTTATATACCTATAGTTTTAATTTTACTCTTATTAGTAGTGCAACGTTTGCTTGTGCCGTATTTAATAAAAGAGGTTATTGCACAAACAAACTTGCGGACATTTATGACTGGCAAGTTTGTTTGTGCAATAATCTCTTTTATTAAATACTTACATATGAAGTGAATTCCATTGCAAACATCAACCTAATTCTACAGAAGATACCTAAGTAAAAAAGTGTCTATCTTATTACATTTAAAGTTAGATTTAGGTATGTCTCAGAAAGCTAAAAAACCTAAGTGTACCTAGTTATACATAGGTATTGGAACTGAAAAATGACCTTTTATCATTTATTTTTTCATCAAACAGTCATCACACTTATTACAGTTCAAAATAATACTTAAAACAAAACGAAACAAGGCCCACACTTTTCTTGTTCCAAAATGAACTTCGATGTTTTTTGATTATGTACATACCCAAAAACATTAAACATTTTTATGTCACTTCTTCTAGGTTTCTGAAGAAATCCTATAATACTTTTTGTACAAATTCAAAAGCAAGTGGTAATTTTATCCCCTATTTATTTGTTGCTAAATTAACAGACAATAGTATACACATAACAGTACCCAACTAAACCACAGATTAGAAGGATAAAAAGACATTCACAAACAAATACTTTTTATAGTAAATGCTTGCATACATTGTTGAATTTGAATGAATAGATTGTTTGGATTAAAAATAATATTATTGAATTATGAAAGATATATAAATAAATACAAACCTCAAACTTAAATCATCAACATCCAGATTAAGTGTGTCTCTCTGTCTCTCCCTTTTCTCAACATTCTCATGAACAACTAGATTTTCTTCCGAAGTAATTCTCACTTGAACATCAAACTTATCAACTTTAGACTTCACCTCTTCTTCTTTAGGGACCGCCATTTTTATGTTTTCACTCGAAGTGGTTCTGAAATTTATTTTCTTGCCTTGATTATCTTCAAAGTTATCAAAGTGCTCTCTTTTTTCTTCAAACTCAAATTTTTCTGAGGATTCTTGTTCTTGGTGGTTTTCTTTAATATCTTCAGAAGTAGAATCACTGTCTGAAGTTGTGCTAGATACAATGGCACCTTCCTTCAAAGTCCTTACCTTAATTCTAACGTCAAACTTTGACAATAACTCAAGTTTAGTTTTATAACTTGTTTGACTTATTCCTAACTCTGGTTTAGAATTATTTTGATCACTTTTTGATTGTTCTATTTGTGATTCATAGACAGAGTTATGATCACTTTCACTTACAACTGAACTAGCTTCCTCTCCAACTGTAATTGATTTCTCTGGCTGAAAGTTATTATTTTCTTCTACTCTTGATTTTAAACCTGATTCAACAATGTCATTTGATAGCTCAGAATGAGGTGTACTTGTTCTTATAACTACTTCAGTATCACTTGTATCATTTCTAGGACTATAAGTTACTTGTAACTTAATGTTCTGAGAATTTGACTCTTTCTCTCCAGGACCAGCGTTTATGATTTTCCTTCTAAGAATATGATTTTCAAGTGTGAGCTTCTCTATCACATCTGCATAATCTATACAATTAGAGTGCTGTTCATACTTTGCCTTGAGCTGCTGTAATTCGTTTTTTGACAGCTCAAGTGCTGTGCGTAATGACACAACTGTTTGATGCAGAGCTCTTACTGTATCCAGGTGTCCAGTTCCAGGGGTGACTGCTTCCATTGTCCCACTAGCCATGACACCATCAATCCCGCGTGTTTATATGCATTCAACATCCCATACATTTCTAATATTCTTCCAAAGATTTAGTTAGTGATATTGGCAGTTTCTATTGCTGTCAAAGTCTGTTCACATCTAAAATAATATTACGTATATTATTAATCATCCCCGATAAGCTCACAATAAAAAAACACAGATTAAAATTAAAAACATACATAAGACCTATATTCGCAGTGGCCTTCACTGAAAAGTCATCCCACATTTTACAGTAGTTATCAATTGATTCTTCAAATTAAGTTGAGCTAGAAGAATTACTTAAGTAGGTGTCGATGAGTAGCAATCGATAAAACAATGTGACCCAGACCTAGAAATGCGATGTTTCCAGAAAGCACAAATTTTTCTTAAAACTTTTTAAAAAATGGAACGAAGATCTGACAAATTACGACAAGGGGTGTCAATTTAATTTTTATAGCCAAAATCACGTCTTTAAAGCACATATAATTGTTAAACACGATATAATTCAAACACTTGTAAACAAATCAATACTTCGTTTTGCTGTTCCCGGGCATAAGAGCAAAAGAGAAGTTCGATGTCGCTACTCACTCTTTTTTTTTTAATTCTTTAACCTAAGGGAAATATAGGCCATGCAGCCTGTGCTACGCACTCTTTCTTCAATTTGATGGAACTTGACAGTTTTATGCCCGTTCATAAAAGTATTGAAATTGTCAGCTAATTTGCCTGCTCATGTTGACATTTTAGGTTAATATTCGAAGTTTTGAAGGGACATAAATAATGTTGCTTTATTTTCAGTAGTGTAGATAATTGGAGAAAACCTAGGTAACAGAACTTTATGTGGGAGAAAGCAATAAACAACAAAATAACAGACTGATACAATATGCTGCGTTCCGTTTGCCGATTATATCGTTAACTCAAAGCGCTCATAAACCCGTTCCAAATGCTTGTGAGCGCACTCACAGCGATATCAACACATCATCGAGACGTCATAAACGCCGCCATCTTCCCGCTCATGCTACGGAGCACAAACTAATTAGTGATGCTACGCATCTATGGAGCATGGTCGCTCTGAGCGGCCTGTCAAATTGACCCATGAAGTTGCTTTGTTGATCTTTTTATTAGTCGATTAAAGATTTTAAAAGCTTGCTTATTAATTTTCTTTTGTAATAATGTTTAAAAATGGCTCCTATTTCACTAAGGGTCAAAGATCTTAATGAAATTATAACTTTAAGCTTGAGATTTAAGCGACGAAAAATCTGAATGTTAGCGCGCTATTTACCGTTCCTATTGCAATAGCCCAAATATCACTTTTAGCGCGCTCAAACTATTTGGAACGGTTTTGAGCAGTTTTGGCGCTGATAGCGCTGTGACCTAGCGATGGTTGATTGTTTCACAAAAAAAAACAATCGACTGAATCGAAAATTGTTCAGTTGCGACCATGATTATTCGAATAACTATCAACCAAATACTAACTGAACAACTATACTATTTCCATTTCTTTATTTTCTCGATAACGGCTCCTGTGAAAACTTGTGCGAGCATTTTTTTTTTACATTATGTATGCATTATTTTATAAAAATATGACGTTTACACACGTACAAGGTTATACAACGTGTTCCTTTTGATTTCCCATAACTCTAGGGTATTAATGGGACCATGTAATAGAATCAAATAACATGTGAATAATTTTTCAATTTTAATTTTTGCTTTGTTTTTATTTTTCATTCAAAATAATTCAATTAAGTCACAACATCTTATGTAAAACACCTTTATGCGAAGTATGACAACGTCGCATTTTTTATCCCTCAGAAAACATGAATGAAAATCATAAAGAATATTTTATCAATCAAAGTAAGACTAGCGTTAAGTCATTGTACCGTTAACAAAAAAATCTGATGTTTAACATATTATTAAAATGAATACTAAATACTAGATTATTTAAGTAACTCTTTAAGGTCTCTAAATAACTAGATTTTAAAATCAACTAACGCGGTTACTGTTTCGGATAATTTTTTCCCATAATAATATTTTGTGAATAAATTTATGTGTTTTACTCATTAAATTCAGCAGCTGACAATTAAAATGATATTCTAGGCATACATTACAGGACTTATTAACTAAATATTGTTATAATTCGTACGAAAGAAGTCAACTGTTATGCTTTTGTCAATAGTTTTAAAGTTATTATGAAATATTGTCAAAAGTAAGAAAAACTCGCACTGCGCATGCGCATGTTATACAAGTTTTTCTTAATATAATATACCGGCACATTTTAATGTACTGCTATTTTCATACAATTTAAGTTTACACAATCATTCAGTTAAATTCTCGAAAAAATTCTCAAAGAAAAACTCGCGCTAGACACGCTGAACAATTTATTTCGTTTTCATAGTAATTCGTTCATAATTAATCATTAAACTTGCAATTTTTTTAATGATAGCTATTTATTGTGAGGTTATTAGGAATACAACAGAAAGCAAATATTGAATCTATGGGTAAGTAACGGTGAGGTACACGTTGGCATGGAGGTGCCCAGAGGTATTATTCAACTAATGTCTGAATAGTTTTTTTGTGCCATGGACAAAACCGATTCAATCGTTTAGTAAAATTACATTCTTTTGTATTCGTAATGACCTCATCGTAAATAGATTTCATAAGATGCAATTTTATTAACTTTAAATGGAGTTAATTAGTAAATCTTTTTATAAGAAGAAGAAAGAAAATTGTCGCTATTGTTTCAGTATTGTTTGATTTCAAAAAGAAAAAACCGTATATTACCAAAAAAATAATTAGGACCCAAGTAAGGGTTATTAAAGTATGTTAAGTAAATAAAACAAGTTTGTTAATAAAAGTATTTTTAATTTAACTCGTTTTCAATAAATCCACCACTGAGCTCTATGCATAAATTTGTTCTATTACGTATTTGTCTATTTAAATTAACTGTTACTTGGCGAATCTCATTTGCTGCTTCTTCAATCCTTTGGAGTAAATGGTTTCTGGACACATTTTTAACTGAATATACTTTACTCTTTAGTGTACCCCACACATAAAAATCTAAGGGGGTTAGATCAGGTGACCGCGCCGGCCACGCTAAAATCGGGCTTCCCCGACCAATCCACCGATTCGAGTATTCTTCATTGAGGTACTCACGTACCTGTACTCCATAATGGGCTGGCGCACCATCGTGTTGAATCCACATATTTTGAATAGTAAAAAGATCAATATCCTCAAAAAAGTCCATATTTAAAATACTCCGCAAGAATTCTAGGTAATTATGAGAATTAAGGCGATGCGGGATTTCTATTGGCCCTACAAGTTTATTATTTAAAATTCCCGCCCACATGTTGATTGAAAACTCATGTTGATAAGATCCCACACCGCCTTTGGATTTTCTGTCTTCCAGTGATGTTGATTTTTTGAATTAAAAACTCCAGCTCGCGTAAATTATGCTTCATCCATCCATAAAATTTTATTGATAAATTGTGGATCCCGTATTAAAAATTCACTAAATCTTTGACAAAAGATGATTCTTGAAAAATGGTCTGCTTGTAACAAACCTTGCGATTTCCTATAATGGTAACGGTGGAGCCCATATCTTTTCCATAGGCTCCACACCAATTTATGTGAGACTCCTACTATTCGCCCCACACGTCTGGTTGATAATGTGGGGTCTTCTACTATTAAATTCATAATAGCAGTTTCTTGTTGCATAGTTAAAGCAACGACTCTTTCGTGACTAGATAATCTCAATCCGTTTTCGCATAATCTTCTATGTATCTGTAATATATAAAATAGTTTTACTGAGTAAAAGTTAAAAAAATCTACATACAAACACGACAACACTGATTATGATTAATTAAATTTTAGCAACAGGGTATTTCTGATGATTTAACTGCAGCTTTGTGTAAAATTCACTATAATTAATTGTAATAAAATTATTAAAAAACTTTCACTGGAAGGGCACTTATTGAGAACGGATTATAAACTAGCTTTTTTACTTAAACTAGTTTAAGTGAAGGGGTCCATAATGATAGTGACTGTAAATAAAAAAATATGTTTTAAGACTCACGTTGATGAATGTTTGATTATCCGGAACAGTACGATTTGGAAATCGACGCCGATATTCTCTCACAGCTGCCATGGAATTTCCATTACAGTATCCATACACAAAATGCATATCCGCTAGATGTTCAGGAGGATATGTGTGCCGTGGCATGGTTACTTATGATTTACACCGTAGAGTTTAAGACAAAACAAATCAACAAAAAAATTAACAATACAAATTAACAACAAAGATCAACGAAATAGTAACAGCTCTAGCACAGCGCAGACAGCGCAAGAAACAAGTGATAAAGAAAAACCATGTCAGGCAGCGTAAACATGGTTCACTCATTCTAAATAAAATTAAATATTTTCAAAAAGTAATAAACTTTTATTACTGACGCTATGTTCAAAGGACGTACGGAACAATTTGCGAAACTTATTCTAAATAAAATTAAATATTTTCAAAAAGTAATAAACTTTTATTACTGACGCTATGTTCAAAGGACGTACGGAACAATTTGCGAGTGGTTACTCATTATACCATTGTTTGCGTACATTGTCTTCGATTGCAACTTGGAGATGCTACTAAAACCAGGGCTGTCAACACTTTTAGTCATAAACAAATTATGAAGGCTTTTTGATTTAATAGTAATGATAAATAAAATAAGAAGGTAAATTTGTAAGGGACGATCAAAAAGTCATACAATTTAAAAATTTTATGATTTTATTTCAAATAAATAGTTGAAGTTATAAGTACTCCTGACAGGTACGTAAATTACGTTATCTTTTTTATAAATAAGGATGCCAAAGATTCCAGTCGGTGATTGATAAAAGAAAACAAAGAAAAATACACATGAAAATTGAATGAAAATGTTGTGCTTATTGTGCACTAATTATTTTCAATAAAGATTTTTTTGTGTCATTACTGGTATCTAATAAAAACAAAAAATATCAAGGTTTTGGTAGGAATTTAAATGTTTGATTTTTACGAAGAAAATAAAATATCTTTGACCAAAACTGACATAGTCACAGTTAAAAAACAATTCCTGTTGATTAAATTACTTCCTGAACAATGACAACCCTTATGTTAAAAGAAGCGGACACAGAACTTCACGTGATTAGGCCGTGTTGTGACTTGTGTGTGTTTGCGTGCGCTGTGCACAGGTACAGTTCGCAACGTTTTGCGTTGTACATTGTATGCAAAGTTCTTAAACGTTTGGAATATTTGTGTTGTTTATTGTATGGCTTCAGTGGCTCGCGTCTATTGAATGATACTAATTTTTCAATGAATCCTTTTCAATAGTATTTTTGCTACTCAGTTAGGGCATTTTTTACGATAAATAATTATCGATATTTTGATTGTGGGGAAAAAAACGTATATCTGAAAGTTTGTTATGGAAAATATTTCAAAAACAATAAAGCTTTTTTATAACGATTGCGTGTGGTGCCGCACCAGAATAGCACCACCCGTCTCTTCCCGTGGGTGTCATAAGAGGCGACTAAGAGGACGCAAAGAACGGAGAATGGGCAGCAGCATCCTCCCGAGACCAGTATGACCACTTTGGGGGAGGCCTTTGTCCAGCAGTGGACGTTTTTCGGCTGATCGAGATATCGACTTCAAAATAGGAGTTACCAGTTCGATACGTATGTATGTAATTTTGTCAGAATTGCATGATATTCAAATATGTTGATGTACATAAGCTTCCTAGCCGGTATCCCAAATTTCAAAAGTGTATGTAAGTATGTTTGACCGCGTATATCTAGAGAACTACCAATCGGATTGCAATGTTTAATTGCACGTTTCATAATTTTTTTTAACTGTTAGCTAGTTAACTAAAAATTACGAAATACAAAATCATTTAAAAATAATTAAACCGACGTCAAATTTAAAGTTGAAATTTGAAAACATCAAATTTGAAGTCGGTAAAAAAATTTTAAATTACATATTTTTAGTTACACATCTAAAAAAATGAAACTGGTCAAGTTTGTAATGGTGACAGCGCAAAATATTCGATGTTATGAGATATTAAATTTTTTTATCACATTGACTTAGCTTCTTTTGGCGCAAGATTTTGATATACGTTCTGTTCGATTAAATAAATATTTTGATAAGGTATAGGTATTTACATCAATATCTGTATTTTCCCTTTATTCGAACAAAATATTTACATTTTATTAGAACAAAAATACTGAAATTTGTACGCTAAATAAATCATTTAAAAACATCCCTTTTTATAATTGGTTACCCCATTTAAAATAATAAGTACTGGTTATTTAATTTCATTTCCTAACCCATTGAAATAATCGATAACTTTAGAAGTGATATACCATCACTAGTCAACAGAGACAGGACGTCGAACTCTCACCCAAATCTCAGTCTTATTTTTAGTTCTTCAGAGTTGTCATTTGGAGTATTATTGCAAAAATGGCATCTAGCGTGTAATAGTGGAACTGCATTACGAAAGTTTGGCAACGTCGCATAATTAAATAGATTTTACAAGGGTGATAATTTTTGAACTCATTATATTAAGATTGATGTTATCTCGGAAACTATGCATTTTTGAACCACATATTTTTTGGCAAAAAGTATTATTTTTAACTAAAGAACAAAACCTCAAAGTTATGGGATATCAAAAAGAACACGTTGTATAATACCAGAGTCCGGGAAACTGGTAGGGATGGAGCTATATCGATAAACATAACACGATAACAGAACCGATATTTTTTTACAAAATGTAAGAAACTAAACTACTGCTGGATGCTTTTGTACAATTTATTAACTAACATTATATTTCATTACAAGATGTTACACGTATTAATTCTTGATTGATAATGCCAACTTCTTTAAAATTTTCGAAGCTGTTGTACAAATAAGTAGGTATAGGTAGGTACTCGGCAATGAAACGAAATAATTATAACGACAGGTAATCTTTATTTTATTTAGTTTAATCAACTGATGAATCGTCACTGTCACTCGATGAGCTCTCCCCAACATTTATTATAAGTTCCTGATACTGTCAATTTTTCGTTTGCGGTGTACACACGGTTTTCGTTATTTGTCGGTTTTTTTTTGGTGATGTTATCAACATTGAGTTATTTTAAGTGTTTCTGCTTTTCTCTTCCTCGCCCGGTAACTGGTTTTATAAATTATCTAGCTCTTAATGAGCATGGATTGTGCTCCAATCCCTCCTAAGCCCCCAGACCCAATCCCGTTTCCTGATGTCAACAACTCCCTTGACCCTTTCTCTCAACATGTGCAAACAAGAAAACGTCCGAGTATAAATTGGGATTCGTCCCTTAGTCCTAATAAATCTGTTTCGAATGCTCTTCCATCTCAAACCAATAACCTTATTCACACTCACCCAAGTCTTTTAGAAGAAAAATCTTACCATCGTTCTGACAAAGGTCTTAACTTATCATTGTTTCAATTCAAATCTTACCATTGTTCATGTGTCCAGGTCAGAAACTCACCCTAAGTCAGGCAGTACATTTAATCATCTAAATTTTGGAAAAATTTTATTTACATCAAACATTAAAAATATTAAAAATGATGGTATAAAGAGTGTTGGCAGAAATCGGGTCTCTGTGAAATTCTCATCTGCATGTGCAGCAAACGAGTTTCTCAGAAACCCAAGTCTTAAATCTCATAACTATAAAGCTTTAATTCCTACATATAATATTACAAGAATGGGGCTTATCCGCGGGATCCCAACTTCTTAGTCAATGGACGAAGTTGTATCAACAATCTCCACAAGCCAAGGTGATATAACAATTTTGAAGGCGCGTCGCTTAAACAGAAAAGGAACCAGACTCCGTGGACCCCCATAGGTTCTGTAGTGATCACTTTCTCTGGACAATGCTGATAAAGTGCTTATATTTAACACATCACTAACCGTTGATCCATACGTTTTGCCTTCCATACAATGCTTAAACTGTTGTTGATTTGGCCATGTGAAAGCCCAATGCCGATCCAGTGCTCGTTGCTTCAGATATTCACAGTCTCACTCAGGTGACTCTTGTCCTGCATCCTCTGAAGTTTCCTGCCTGCAATGCTCAGGCCCTCATTTAGCAACTGACGAATCTTGCCCGGAACCAGAGACTAGTAAAAAACTATAGACTAACCATGTCTAACAAAATTTTGCGACTTGAAAAATAGTTGTTTTTAAGATAGAGAGATGGCGTTAGTTGTATTCGATTTACAATTTATTTAAATTTAGTCAAAATAATACGTAAAAAAACGTAAGATGGCGCTGTTTACAAAATCATTTGATATTGCATTGCAAGTAATATCAGTAGGTATCAGGCGACAACAGACGTTGCCAGCTAGTGCATTATATTATTTGATGCTATGTTGCCGCTCTTATAATTCAGTAACAGAAAACTTTACACGACCCCGGATATTATTTGTAGTGTTAATGGGTTACTGTATTGCCAGTATATAATTTTTCCCACAAAAATGTAGCATTCATCTACACAGTTTGTTTTTATCTGCCTTAGCATAATAAAACGAATTTCAGTGCATTTAATTAATAGGTCTTTTATATTTTACTTTATTTCTTAATATCGATAAAAATCATGTCTTAATAAGTGCATAATTTTTATTTATAATGCATATAACTCATAACTATTTTGCAGTAGCTAAAAAAAGTATTTTCTTGCTGGATTATTATTTAAAAAAAATTTCTTTATCCATCAACTTTTTTTGTTCTTTTTATGACAACATTTTATTTGTTTGACAATTTGAATTCTTTGTGTATTGTTCGTTTATTATTTTCGTTTATTGTTGTTGCTATGGGTGTGTGTTTGTTTTGGAACTTTTCCCTGCATTTCTTTGAATTCACAATATTTCTGCTCGCCTACTGTGACTCTTGCAAATTTTATGGACCTTGATTAAGCTTACGTTTTGGCTGCTACATATATCGTATAACATGTGCATTTATCACAACTGTGATAATAAAAGCTTTTAAAAATAGCTTATTATGGCAATTAAAATAAGGTGGATGGTAGTACCCAGGCGTCTCTGAACAAAATAAACTTATACCAGTATGTTTATGGTCTTTTGTAGTTGTTATTTTATCATCTATAAAGTAAGAATAAAAAACTATCAACCTATTCTTATTGAGTAAAATTATCAAAATCAATGATATAAAATGACGACATTTTCCAATTTCAGGAAAGGAATAAATCCTACTTGCTAAGGTTTCAGGTTATTTTACAACGCCATCTAGCAGTTTTTGTCCGTATTAATACAAATATTTTGCATTACGTTTCTTGTTAATAATTCATATAAAAATTAAAGACGACAAGGCTGATCCAAGCTATTTGAGAGTGACATCTAGTAATAGCTTGGATTTTGAGCTTTTTCCGAGTCACGAATTTTTGTATGGAGATGATCAGTCTATAGTTATTTACTAGTCTCTGCCGGAACATTCCCGGCAAAAGAATATTAAAATCACCATGTCCCACAAGAACATATCATTCAAGGAAGCATCATCCCTCTTCCCTTCAGTTAAAAAATCGTACGCAGATGCTTCTAAAAGTTCTCGTTCACTGAATCTTTCTTACAAAAAAACTATATACAAACCATCAAAACCCAGTCCGTCTTTATCTCCAGGCTATGACAAAATTGCTCATAATCCTATTATTGATAACCCTCAATATTCCAAATTTGGTAACGCCTTCCCTCCTACTTCTTCCTGCTCCCCTAATGACAATTTTTTAGAACTCCAGATTTCCCTAGTTTTGAACGTTCTTTCAAAATTTGAAGACATCCCACTACCGTCCTCCGTTGCTAAAAAGTTATCCCCTATTGCTAATCTTCTTCTTGACAATGACCAGGCTCCTTTATAAATTATACTCTTGTGTGTTAAAAATATCTGTAAAAACTTATTTCATCACCCTGTTTTTGTATTGTTCAAGGTAACTCTATGCTCGAGATACTGCAAGTTCTACTCAGCTGATAGCTACAAAATTATTAACCTCGTGTAGTACGTGTGTATACTAATACTTGAAATTGGCAGAAATAGTTATTGTGTAGTAACAACAGCTGATTGCCATAAAACTCAAAATAATAATAATAATAATAGGTTCTTGCACTTGTATAATATTGAACCCACATGAATTAGTGTACCATAAAAGGGGGATGGGTATTGTTTCGAGCGGCGTGTCCTTTGATTTGTTCCCATGTTAGTTCTGTAGTATTGTACTGGCAATGATACGGCGGAAGTCGAAGAACCCAATGACCACATTCGGCAGCTATTTCGTCGATAACATATCTTTTAGGGAGGCTTTTTTTCGATTTTAAAATATTCACTAATTGTACTTTTAATCCACATTTTCGCCATGACGTTGGAGCCAGTGAATTATCTCTTGTTTTTTATTGGCCTGCGTCGGCATTTTATCAATTTGTCTGGAGTGATATGTAGCGTTGTCCATAATAATTATGGACGGTTCTTCCAGAGATTGCACCATTTCTTTAAACCATCCTTTGTAAATCTCCGCGTTCATTTCTTCGTGGAAGTCCACTGTTTTCTTAGATTTAAAGGCCAGTAAAGCATCTGACACGAATCCTTTCGTAGACCCTGCATGGCATATGATAAGGCGTTTACCTTTTCCCATTGGCACTGAACTAGTGGAAGGGGCGGTCTCGTCAGGCCAGTTCTTAGATACTGTGTGGTTTGCATTTAACCAAGTCTCGTCAGAGAAAATAACATTTGACCAATCTGATATCTTTTTGGCTTCGCTCAAAAATTCGCAGCGAGCCATAGCAACGTCGTGACGCTCCATCAATATTTTACATTTGTCCGATTTTTTATAAGAAAATCCAATTTCTTTAAAAACTAAGCTTAATAACGATTTTTGGCCATGGAACAAACCACATTCACGTTAAGAAACAACAAGTTTTTTAAGTGTTGGAATTTCTTGTTGGAATGTTTTTGTTGGGATTTTGCGCCGGCTGGGAAGATGTCGTAGTATCCTTCGAAGCCCCGAAGACACCACGACCTGACGAACCATGGAGTGACACCCGACTTGATCGAGTGCAGGTTCCTCCGGATACACCGAACAGCGCTTACGTCTTCTTGGGTCTTCACTGGCCTCCGGATTCACCGAACAGCACTTTCTTTCTTCTAACTGGAATCTTCTGAACTTTTCTTCTTATTAGACTTTTTATTTCTTCTTATTAGTTGTTCTTTCTTCACTTGTGGGCACCGAACTGTTTCTTTCTTCTTATTAGTTGTTCTTCACTTGCTTGTGGGCACCGAACTATTTCTTTCTTCTTATTAGATGTTGTTTTCTTCACTTGTGGGCACCGAACTGTCTTCCGTAGCTCGGCGTGCGCCTTTTATACAAATTTCGCCCTAAATAATTCCAGCGCTCTGATTGGCTGGCGCGTTTGTGCAATTTGCACCTAATTACACTTAAGTTTTACTTAGATTCTAAATTTACATCGAATTATCTTTCAAACTTTTAATAAAAACTATTACAATATTATATTCAAATAATAGAGCAAAACGATTCCTTTATGTTTACAAACATATCAATTTGATAAAATTAAATACAAAAAACTTTCTAGATCAAAGACTATCTTAAAACACCGTTTGGGCCGGCAGACTACTTACTTAGCCTAACATTGTACCTAAGGCGAAACGGTTACAAACATAATTTTATCATTTTACATTTTAAAGTATGCAAACATTCTAATTACAATTAGGTTTTAACATAATCAAACAAGATATAACTACCAATTACTACCATATACAACAACAAAGGTTTTCTCGTTATTCTCTTCAAATACGTAAAACACCATGAAAATAACTATTAAATTTCAATAAAAGAAAGCAATTTACAAATTATAATCAATAAACCATAACAATAAACCCTATAATTACGTAGTTATTGAATGAGAAAATATCTAACCATATACGTCAGTTATTACTTCAAATAACTAGTTTATTATATGAACCTATATACAATAACGTTATATCTACCATTATTTACCTAATCTGATATAAAATAACCATAAAATCACCACAATTATGACAAATCTAAACAAATCAGTATTTGACAAATAACCTAGGTCTAATTTCTATCTAAGACATACATAAAGCTTCTCATATTCCGCTTATCTACCAATGAAATCTCTAAGAAATTTATTAAACACAAATATCATCAATTCTACCATAAATCAATGTTATCGAAAAAACATTCAAAATATACCTATACCTAGGTTCCTATAACATCCTAATTTCCTGTAAGAATCTTATTAGATCTTGCTTACGTCACACTCGAAAATGACCACTCATCCGAGGACGGGCACAAGTAGCAATAGCACTGACAAGCAAATATTACCATCAATCATATGACTTACTAACAATTTGAACGAACCGGTGCTCGAGTGTGGGCGCAAGTAGTGAGGGCGTGGACTAGCGTTATTTACAAACTACTTATATGACTATGTCGCTGTTATACCGAATCCGTTTCATGTTGCGTCGCTAACAGTTTTTGTTGCATTTGTCTTTGTTCAAAATATAATAGATATATGCGATCGATATTATTACTTATTTGGTCACAACACTACATTATATCAAATTAGAACTGTCATCGAGAAAATAAAGAAATGGAAATAGTATAAATACTAATATTGTTCGAAAGCGAAATCACATTCTTGCTCCGATCGCCGCCCGGTACGGACGTGCAAGACCCCGTTCTCCGTTGATCGGTCCCTTCCCAATATTCCGTGGCGCTCAGTCTACTGACGTCACAGTTTAGCGTGTTGGTTCCGTGCTACGGTTTTCAAGGTTTTTCTACTCCCTCTGAGTGCTATCGAAGTGCGATTTTTCTTTGCGACTAAGCCCCTTAGTCTTCAAAGTGCTGTGCTAAATTGTGTTGTGCTTGCGCTGAGTGCAGTGTTGTGCCCAGTGTAAGTAGTCTGGTTTCAGTACAAAGGATACTTAACGGTGACAACGAATTTGTAATGAACCAGTCCTTTTATTTTTATTTTATTTCTCTTCTCTATTTTATTTATTTTTCTCCTATTTTCATGTTTATTTTATCAGATCTGTGTATTTTCGTGTGTATTTGTCCTTTCTGTCGGTAAAGGTTGACCCTAACGCGGTCAACTCTTTACCTGCGTACCCTGTTTTAGGTTTCTAGGTAGCGGCCTTCGGCGTACTACGGTTAGTTTTAAGTTATTCTCCCCAGCCCCCCTACCGCTGGTAGGGAGGTTAGCCGCTAGGGTTTTGCTAGGTTTTTAGGAACTAGTCATCTTTTAATATACTTATTTATACATATTATTGTCCCAACCCTCCCTAATGGATTCGCTAAGCGTTATTAACTTCGCGAACGCGTTCACCCAGGCGCTTGCTGCGGCAGGCGTCTCCATTCCGAAAGACATCCTAACGCAGGCCTTGCAGGCATCAATCGCGTCCCCGGCCCCTCAGGCCCCAACCCCAGCCCCTCAGGCCTCCAACGTCCAGACCCTTCAGGTATATAGCTCTCCCGCCTCTCCCGATCCATCCGATATGGACTGCGCGTCGGTCTCATCCTTGCGCTCATCTCGTAGGAAGCGTACTGCTCCCGGGAGCGATTCAGACTCCGCCGCGTCCGAAGCTTTGTCGGTTCCCGCCACCTTAACTGGTTCTCCTGAGCCCGCGTTCCAGTTAGTTGCCAAACGCTCTAAGATTCGTTCGAAAAAAGCCGCGGTGGATCAACACCCGAGCCAAGCCCGGTGTCTTGTCACCGCTCATGTTGTCGCTCATGTCACTCGAAGTGACCGCGTCTCCGTCGGTCCCGTCGAAGCCAGCGTCGCGCTGCGCTCCCGTGCCACCGAAGCCTCAGCTCCCTCCGCCCGTCTTCCTCCGCGAAAAAGCGCGCTGGACCGCGGTTTCTAACTTGTGCAAAGAGCACAAAATCAATTATCTCAAGGCAAATAACGCAGGCGATACTATCAAAATCCAAGTCGCGACTATCGACGACTTCCGCGCGATCACTCGTTTACTCTCGCTTAAACAAATCGCGTACCATTCTTACGCCCTCCCGGAGGAGCGAAAGATCCGCGCAGTATTACGGGGCGTCCCGTTCGAGCTCGCGAACGAAGATATTCTCGAGGACCTTAAGTCCCAGGGTTTCCCAGCTGAAGCAGTGCACAAGATGCACTCAAACCGCGGTAGGCGTTTTCCGTTAGCTTTAGTTATCTTGTCTAATACTCCCAACTCGAGGGAGATCTTCAGAGAGGCTCGCACAATCTGCGGACCCTCGAATATCTCCGTCGAGCGTCCCAACCCCCGTGGTCACCCTGGGCAGTGCCACCGCTGCCAGCTCTATGGCCACGCAGCGGCTAACTGCTCAGCTCCCCCCAGGTGCGTTAAGTGCCTGGATCCCCACATAACGAAGGAGTGCACTCGCACTCCCGAATCCACTTCCCCCTCTGCCTGTGTGCTCTGCGGCCAGTCCGGCCACACAGCTAACTACAGGGGTTGCCCGCGCGCTCCGCGCTCCACCGCCAAGAGGGTCGCGCCTAAACCGGCACCGCCGCTCACTCCCGCTAACTTCCCACCGCTGCGCAACTGGGGTCCCCCGGAAGCAAAGCCCGTTCAGCCGACGTCTACTCCGACTCTGTCTTGGAGGCAGCGTCTGGCCGTTCCGCCTGCACCTGCCCGTCCTATCCCAGCTCCCGTAGCTTCCGTAGGGCCGCGTCATGCTCCGTCATCTTCACCTCAGTCGTCGTTGGCTGAGGACATGAAGACCGTGTTCGACGTCATTAAAAACGTCGACATTAACGAAATTTCTGCGAGCCACTCGCTCTCCTCAAGAGCGTTTATTTGCGTTAGCCAAGCATCACTCGCTTCTAAGTTCGTTATAAATTTTATTCTTTGTATAAATTCGTAAATAAGTAAATTATAATGTCTAGACCCGCAAATCCCGCGTCCGGTCGTATTAAACCAAAGGGCTTATCCCTAGTATCTTTTAACGCTCGTAGCCTTAGCACCAACCTTCCTGAGCTCAAACTGTTCCTTCAGAACAAAGAGCCAGACTTATTTCTTCTCCAGGAGACATGGCTTACTCCAAACCGCATCAGGGGATTCGCTGTTCCCAATTACGTGTTCCTTCGTAACGATAGGCCCGACAATTATGGCGGCACAGCTATCTATCACAAAAGAGGTTTCCACTGCACTCCTCTCCCTACCCCTCCTCTCCTCAACATGGAGGCCACTGTGTGTAGATCGGCTATGACTGGTCATCCGACCGTCATCATAGCTTCATTCTACATACCTAGTGACATCCATCGCACCCGACCTATCATTAGCGACTTCGAGGCCATTCTCGCCCTCGGCCATTCAGTCATTATGTTTGGAGATTTTAACTCCAAACATACTGACTGGAAGTGCCTATCGACCAACCAAAGCGGTAGAGAACTCCTTAAAATCACTCAGCAACTCGACTTAGACGTCATCTCTCCCGTCACTCCCACTCACTATCCTGGCAACCCTAACTACTCTCCTGACATCCTCGATTTTGCGATCGTCAAACAAATCAACCTCGATCTCAGGTCTATCGAACCGCTCGATGACCTTGGCTCTGATCACCGCCCCGTCTTCCTCGTGCTAGGACCACCTAACAATCACGTCACTCCTCCTAAGACCTTTACCAACTGGAAAGGTTTTAAAAATACGTTAGCTTCAGCCTTAGAGGCCCCAAACTCTCCGCTCGCGATCTCGACCGACCAGTTAGATAGCCCGGACAAAATAGATTCATTAGTCGACTCCCTCACTGATGCTATCTACTCAGCCATCAGTGTAAACGAAAAGGTTGCTAAGCGAAGTATACCCAATCTACCCCTAACCGTTAGCAATCTCATTAAAGCTAAGAACGCGGCTCTCCGGAGAGCCAAGAAATATCCCACGCCCGTCTATAGATCAGCTGCGAACAAAGTACAACGTAAAGTTAGGTCTCGCCTCGCGGAACTCCGAGACGCTCAGTTTAACGATCTCATGGAGAATATCTCCCCGTCCCACCAAGCCTACTATAGTATGGCCCGAGCCTTACGCGTAGACGCCGCCTCTCACATTCCTCCTCTCACTCGTCCCGACGGCACTATTGCCTTTGAAGCCGAAGAGAAAGCCGAATGCTTCGCCGACAGCATAGCGGCACAATGTTCGCCCAGCACGCAACCCGCGGGTCCCTCCCACCTCCAGGCGGTGGAGGACGAAGTTCTCCGCAGAGAAACTCTCCCCATCACCAACGACCCCGTCACAGTCTCTAATGATGGAATCTTGCTTCTCATTAGAAGTCAAAAGTCCAAAAAGGCTCCGGGTGTGGATGGTGTTTCTAAGCACGCACTCAAACACCTGCCTCAACAGGTTTTTACCTTGTTAGCCATCATCTTCAATGCCTGCTTCGAGCACAGCTACTTTCCAAAAGCCTGGAAAGAAGCGACAGTCATAGGCATTCCCAAGCCGGGTAAACCTCTGAATATCCCGGCTAATCACAGACTCATCAGCCTCCTCAAGGCCATGTCTAAACTTCTCGAAAGAGTCATACTCTCTCGGATGCGGAACCATCTGTTTCCAACGGATGGCGATCCTCTCATTATACCCCAGCAGTTCGGCTTCCGCGCTAAGCACTCCTGCCCTCAGCAAGTCCATCTAATCGTCGAGTACATACTCGACGGCTTCTATCCGAAACGAAAGAAAACAATCGCAGTTTTCTTTGACGTAGCCAAGGCTTTTGACAAGGCTTTTAGTCTGGCACAGCGGTCTCGTTTATAAACTCTACAAAATAGGCTTACCGGCTCGCCTAGTTAGGATAATCGCGTCGTTTCTCAAAGACCGCACGTTTCGTTTCAAACATGAAGCCACGCTTTGCGCGCCTCGTCCCATAAAGGCTGGAGTCCCTCAAGGCTCAGTCCTCGCCCCTCTGTTGTATACCGTGTACACTAACGACATTCCCATTCCACCGAAAGACGTCGAACTCGCCCTCTTTGCCGACGACACAGCCCTTTACACCAAAGGCCAAAGTGTCCCGGGTCTCACCACCAGACTCCGAAAGGCTGTAGACGCCCTCGGTGCATGGTTTCAAAAATGGTGCATCGATGTGAATCCAGACAAGAGTTCTGCGGTTTCTGCGGCGACTGCAAACACCGTCGTATCGCTGATTACAATCTCCACATCCGAATGTTAGGCATTCCCATCCCCTGGAAGCGCAGTACCAAATACTTAGGCGTCACCTTAGACCAGACGCTTTCTTTCAAGCCACACGTCGATAGAGTAACGAAACTCGCCCGTTTTTACTTAGGCCGCTTATATAGTATGTTAGGTAGAAAAAGTAAAATGTCGTTCAGAAACAAACGTACGCTTTATAAGGTCTGCGTTAGGCCAGTCATGACATATGCCTCGCCAGTCTTTGCCCACGCCAAACCCTCCGTCCTGCAAAAACTGCAGGTAGTTCAAAATCTCTTCTGCCGCAGGGCCACAGACGCACCGTGGTACGTGCGTAACGCGGACCTGCACAGAGATCTTGAACTACCTACAGTGCAACAGCACCTCAAAACACTCTCAGAATCGTTCTTCAAACGCGCCGAATCCCATCCCAATCCTCTAGTTCGAGATTCAGTCTCATATACTGCTCCTGTCTTAGACTCGAAATTCAAAGTCGCTAGACCGAGAAACGTGCACACGAACGTAGCGACGCAGCTGACGCTAGATCTCTTAGCCCTTCAGGCCGCAACTTCTAATTCTAACGTTAATTCTAATTCTAACGTAAATCCGAATTAATGCAATTTTATTATTCAATTTTTAATGTTTTAATTATTTACTTTTCATTTTGAGCACCTTCAGTGCTGTGTATTCACCTTCAGTGCTTTTAGCACCTTCAGTGCCATGTAAATCCCAGCGGGTGACCCCTTCTGGGCCCCGCTAGCGCGGCCTCTTTCTCCAATTGGCCGTCGCTCAGATGAAGGCTGAGTAGCAAAAAATTGCACGAGCCGACAGGGGGTTTTTTAGTGGATATGGTTCTGGTAGGCGTCGGGACGAGTCCCACATAACTTCGATCGCGCGCGCGGAGTATGCGTCAGAGCATTTTTTATGCTCCTGCCCTTCCCGAGGAGGGGAACAAAAAAAAAAGCGAAATGTGAGCGAATCTGCTACTCTGCGTAGTGAGCGTGCGGTGTTACACTGCGCTGTAGTGCGAGTCGGAGTTTGATTGTTTTTAAAGAATTAATAGGTATATTTTCCTGGCTCAAAAGGATCTTTTTTTGTTTTGCTTAATGAATTGCTAGTTAATGAGAGAAGAGCATTTATTTTTTGTTTAACTGAATACTTTTGTACCAATTAAGTATATATTTTTGTTTGGTAAAGCAAATCAGAGTAAGTACTTAAGTCATTGATCTCTTTTAGACTCGTAACATTATACGAAAAATTTATATTTTTTAACTAAATTAATAAAAGCAGACTATTTGTTTATTTTTTTTGACTAACTACTTTTGTAGGGTTTGAGCCAAAATATACATTACATTTCTCACATGACACTCGTGAGAAACATTTCTCACGTTTCTCACAAAAATCAAAAACGTTTCTCACATTTCTCACAAAGATGCGTTTACACAGGTAACTTTTTACTGGTGAAAAAATATGTACCTATGACATTCATAATTCAGATGAACAGGAATAAACAAAAGTTTCAAGATAGATTTGTTTTGACTGTGAAAGTGTCATAGGTTATAAAATTAATTATGACAATCAAACGGCTGATTTTTGCGCCAAAATAATTTTGTCATAATTATTTTTTCAATCATTTTATCATTTCATAGGTATTTAAAAATATTTTTTAAGTTTCTTATACGTCATTTTTATATACATTTATTATTTTTGAACGACTATTTCGGTTCTATAACAGTTTGAAGTAGGTTAGCAGCGAGTACAGAGCGCTCTTTGTCTTTAGCACAAGTCTTTAGCAAAGCACTTTATTTGATTATTATTTTAAAAATCGGATACTATGAAAAAGTGACACTGTTATATCGGGATCACTTTACTATCAAAATGATTTGCACTAATAATAAACAAAAATATTACTTACTTTTCTTGATAATAACTGCGTTTCTCACAGGATTTTTCACAAAAAATATGGAAAAATAAAGACACAGAGGGAGACTGACACTTTTTCTTTTTGATAAATGATGTTTATGTGTAAAAGCTTTACAAAATGTAGTGAGGTGATAATTTCTATAGTTCTACGGGGGTGTAAATAGCGTTTCTCACAAATTGTTTCTCACAGGGTGAAATCTAGGGTGCTCTCATTAACAATTTTTATTTTTATTTTTTGATAAACTAGGCGATAAAATATCAATCAAAAATAAGACCAGGTACTACACGGACCTTCGATAAAATTCTATTTCTAAGCTTCCTAAGAAATTTTGGAAATTTAGAGCTATTATCGTAACGAAGTAGTGAAATGTACATGTTTCATTTGTATGGATAAAAAAAATAAAAATAAAATATTACCATGTAAAAAAACTATGATTGTTGGTTAAATATGCAACATCTAATTCTTAAAATACACGGTCCAGTGTAATTAAAAAAAAATTGAAACATGTTTAATGCAATAAACATAGCAACAATTATGGGTTGAAGTCGGTGGACACGATATTTTTTACTCGTGTACATTTATTTTGACTCAAACCCTGTAACTTTTTTTTTGGTTAATTTAATTATGAAAAATAACTAATTGATCTCTTTTAGAGTTATAAAATAATTCGCATAATTATATTATTTTAGAATTTTCGTTTTCTAGTCTTTTGTTTTACTTGGAAACTCCTCAATTATCCATCTATTCGTAATGTAGGTAAATGTTAACACATATACGAATGGATATTTTCCTTAATCGATGGCAATCGCATAAACAACTGCAGCCATAAGTAAGTTGATTTAAAGCGCAGCGCACGCACGCATCGTCTTTTTAACTACTGTGAATCAGTAGAAAGAGTTAGCAGCGTTCGGAACCGTACGATAATTATCGTACATGTGCGATAATTTCATATCTACGTACGATGTACGATGGTACACGACTATCGTACGCAGATTGTACGATAATTTCCATTCTGATGAAAAAGACTAAAAATTGTATATAAATTGTTAAGTTTAATGAAACTTATAATAATATTTGTGTATTCTGTTATCGCAGATATAGAATCTATTCAGTTAAACTTTTCAAAAATATGCTTGTTTTCATGTGTCTCTCACCTTTAACACTATTTTCTTCTTTATAAATTCAAAATGTTGGCGCGTTCATCACACTCGAAGTGGACGAGGGCCCAGCTCAGGTCTGTGCCATACGTTGAACATTTAATTTAAATTATTATTTTTTTTCCATTTAAACAACACAAGTTTACAAGATTTAAACTGTAAATAATTTGCAACGTATTATTGTCACGTTTCATAATATTTTTTTAAGTATTTTAGCCATTTTCCTGATGGATACGATAATTTTGATCCATATAGGATAATTTTACGGCCTTGGTACGATAACTGCCTGGCTTCAGGTTGTGAACACTGAGAGTTAGTAGTATACGTGCGCTCTGCGGCCTGCGCGTGCTGCGCTGCACGCGTCTAAAGTCGCTAACAATCGACTGATATCCAAGTTATCGACTTTTATCGACTGAACTGAACAATCGACTAATTCGATTGTTTTTAGTAACAATCGCCCATCGCTACTGTAACCGGCAAGGGACGCACCATGGACGCACCAATAGACATTCAAGAGTGAACATAGTATTTCAAGAAATACTATGCTCACTCATATGCCCGTTCCGAATGCCTGTGAGCGCGCTCACAGCGATGCGCTCACAGCGATATCGATACGTCATCAATGACGTCATAAACGCCACCATCTTCCCGCTCACAGTGCCCAAGCTACGGAGCATGGTCGCTGTGAGCGGCCTGTCAAAACTGACACATGACGTTACTTTGTTGATGTTTTTATAAGTCAATTAAAGATTTTAAAAGCTTGCTTACTAATTTTCTTTTGTAATAATGTTAAAAAATGACTCCTGCTTCATTCATGGTCAAAGATATTAATGAAGTTGTAACTTTAGACTTAAGCGACGAACAATCAGAATGTTAGCGCGATTTTTACCGTTCCGATTGCAATAGCACTAATAACACTTTTAGCGCGCTCAAACGAATCGGATCGGTTTTGAGCACCTTTAGCGCTGACAGCGCTGTGAGACTTATGATCACCTCAAATTAGGCTGCATGGTCTAGATCCCTTGCCTTCCCCTAAGGGTAAAGAATTCAATAATTAATAACCTCAAACTATAGTTTTGTTTTTATTTTGATTTTGCAAAGTTTCTATTAAACTACAACTTAACAATGTTCAGCGCTTTATTTAAGTGCCGTAATAATTTTTTTTTAAATAGCTGCATTGCTTTACAAGTCAGACATGAGTCAAAAACGCATTGGGTATTACAATAATTTATATTTTATAAAATAGTGATTTTTGAAAAAAAAAGTTACATATTAATAAATAATAAAAATATTCTAGGCAAAGTTAAGAAGAAAAACAAGCCCTAAGTATAAAGCCATGGAACATTTCGATGAGTTTTATGGAAATGTTTATGGCAAGAAGTGGCCACCAATAAAGAATGGTTTACTCCTGGGGCAAAAGTATGTTGCTATTGTTAATAATTATGGAGACCCCGAGAAAACAATCAAATACTTATCAAATAGAGGTCAGTTCAATTGAAATTGATTTACTTGTAAAATCTATCCACTTCAAATTAGCATTAGATACCTATCAATAAAATTCAATGAATATTTTATTTCAAATTACTATTATATAATTATCATCAGAATTGAAACTGATTTGCTATAGTTTTATGGAGTTAAAATATAAGTTTCCAAAATTTAGGTTATATTTTTATTTGATGTAATGATGAGTAACTGTGTATTATTATTTTCCTTAAGTATATTAAAATTTTACTTTTATTTACCAAAATCTTACTCCTAGTAAAAAAATCTATCTTCAGGGGCACATTGCTTGAAAGAATTGATGTCAGTTCAGAAGAAATTTTCTGACCAATATGACCCTCCTAAAATATCTCCCAATGTTACTAAAAATATAGAAAAAATTGAAAAACAAGAAGATGATGATAAAATATCTGATGATAATCAAGACACTGAACTAGTGAAAGAGTAAGTAACATAAGATAGGGCTCTTTAGCCTTGTATGAAAAAAACTATACACTTGCTATGTTTCTTTGAGACAAACTAATTTAATTCTAAATGGATGATGATATGGTTTAGCCAGACCAGTAAAACCTGGCTCAATAGGCTCTTAATGCCTACCTTGTGATACTGATAAATTTTATTTTTTATTTGTAACTCTAACTTAACAATATTATTTCCTTTTTCGAAGCCAGCATAATAGCATCAATTAAGCATACAGTTCACTGTATGGTAAGTGGATTCCATGTCCACAGACATCAAATCATATTATATAGCTATTTATTGATTATCTATTAATGATTTGTTGCTGGCTTAGTTTGGAATTGCCTTTGTTCCAGTGATTACACTGTGTTAATGCGCGCAGTGCGTGACATTACGTTCTACAAACTTCGGCCCGGCTGCAACAGCCAATCAAAGGAGAGAAGCGATCACGCAGCCAGCGCGTACGCACGCATTGTAGCCACGACAATAATTTAAATATATTTTGTAATCTTCAAACCGTAATAAACAAGCCATTAATAATATTTTGGAGTTTTTCCTTGTCGCCTGTACACACTGGCTGTGTGTTTATGCTGTAGTTACTGCCCCAGATGAGATCTTACCATATTAAACACTACTACCACTACATAAATCACACAAAAAAATGTATAAGAGAACAAGCTAACTTGCCTATCGCAATTTAATCATAACACTGCCAGTGCCAAACCTTACAAGAGGGTCTTGAGATAAAGAAAGAAACTTTAACATATTCAAAACCAGCTTTATAGCATGTGTAGAGAGATCAAGTTTAATAGACCTACACATTTGTGTAATACACCCTCTCAAATTCATTATTGAAAAAAAATTGAAAACAAAATGTAGTCTTGTTATTCAACAGATCTTCTTTTTTTTTATTATTTATAGATTGCAACGAGTTAATACTTTTTATTTGTGCTTCATGGAAAATAGTATTTATATTTTTTCTATTAACTTTTGCAGTAAATTTGTAAAATTAGCTTTCAATTAAATTTGTCTGCAACTAACTGTTTATGGTTTGTTTTTTTAAACTCAAATTTGCTCATTTTTCAGAACACCTAAATATAAAAACCTGCAGCAATCGCTGGCTGAAGCACAAATAGATGAATCTAGAATAATTGACCCACGACTTGGAGTTACCAGTGAGGCTCTATACCAGTATATCCCTGCAACAGAACTGAAGGGGATGGACGATTATGTGCCAGAATCTGAACATTATAACTATTATACTAGTGTCAGTAAGTAATTTTTTTATTTATTTAGTCACAAGCCTTACTGATCTTACCTATATTATTAATGTGAAGGTTTGTGAGGATGTGTTGATGAATGGATAGATAGATGCAATAACTACTAAATTGTGTCTTAGAAATAAATGTCAAGCCATAACGGTGATAAGCCAAGTTGTGACAGCTATGACACCCTGTGATGATCGCTCAAGTCCTGTGATAACAAATATTAGCATTTCTGTGATTTTTTTTCTATAATGTAACCAACCCTTCTGTAAATTACAGTTTAAAATTAAACCACTGCTGCCTCAGTTTTTAAATTATTAATTAAATTAATTTAAAATATTTACAACATCAAACTTTGACCGAGTGTGCTCTAAAAAGAATGTTCAATCCTACTTTGGCAAGTGACTTTAAAAATTCCAAAATGGTATGACAAAAGCTAGATTACTTCTTAATTGATGAAAAAAATATTTTAATGAAGTTGAAGTTGATGCCAATTCTGTTCAAGTACTAAAGTTAAAATTTTGGTATGCACTATGCAGTCTAGGCTTTTATAAGTTTACAACTTACAGATTTATAGGACACCCTGTATGAATACCTGAAATAACAGAATAACTAAGTCGCAGGTTAAAGAAAAATCATGGAATATAATTTTTGGGTAGGAACTTTTGTATCAATATAATAGACTTCTTATATAATTTTTCTTTCAGAGGATTTTCCACTTAACATAGAGGCTGAGACAGAATTCATTTTTCCTGATCATTTGAAAGTGTATACTTATGAAATGGGTAGTGATGTCAAACATTTTCCTGAGCCAAAAAGATGTGTTACAGGTAAGGTTTGTTATTATATCAATTTTATGTATAAACTGTCCTTGAATAAAAAGTCTTTTGGATGGCTTAGTAGGGCCAAAACCAACATTACAAATTTTATTTAAGCACTATGTGGCGCTTAATAATTGTTTTATCTTTATTTTCACATTACGGTGTAAATGATAGTAATCATCAATATGTACTAGTCTTATGTAAAATAAAATAAAATCGGAGATTTGACAGGAAGGATAATAGTGTTCAAGACAAGCGGGGTATCTATGTCGTGGGCAAATCATGAAATTGCTCATTTCATTAATGGTCGCATTTCATCATGTGGCCAATAATATTTAAATCCATATTTGTTGAGTTGCAAACTTTTAATGATTTGGTCATCAACAAAAGCGATATAGTGAGATTTTTTTTTGTCATTATGCAAATGAAACTAATAAAGATTACAAGACAGTCAAAAAAGGTTTAGAAAATAGTATATTATGCAACTAGTGAATAAAGGACGGATTTAAAGCGAGGGCCGTAGATGAGTCACGAGCAAGTGAAGGATTCTAACGATTGAATCACGAGCGTAGCGTATTCAACTGTTAGAATCCTGAGCGACGCGAGTGATTCATGGCCCTCGATATAAATTCGTACTTTATTCAGGAGTTGCATACTATGATATTTATACCATGACTACGAGAAAAAGACATAATTTAAGCGAAAATAGAAATTTAATCAAGAAATAATAAATGTTACATTAATTGAAATGGACATTAAAATTAGAGCAATGACTGAAATTAAGCGTAATTTTCTTATTATTATCATTAGGGTGGTCAACTTGTGAAACAATATTTATTAATCTAATGCCAAACTCCTTGTCGCAAATATCGACCAATCAAATCTCGAGAATTTATTTGCACCAAAGAGTTTGAATTTCGAATCTTAGCGCAAGGAGTTTGTGTAAGCATTGAAATGGAGATCGGATATACCTATTTTGTGTTCCAAATTCAAACACCAAAACAGTGAATAAAAACAAAACAGTGAATAAAAGGCCTTTCTATCATCACGTGTGACATTGACACATAAACAAAGCGTTTCCAGCGCCTCTATCGGTAGTTAAAGGAACATTTTACGATATGATCAAAGAAACTTGGTAATTTCACGAAGAAGCCACGCGTTGTTTGAGAAATGGTTGCATTTTGTGAATTGATCGAATACATGATGTGGCCAATTCTATGATATGGCCACGATATCTGCACTGTATCTGATAAAGTATCCAATCTGCATTCATATAATGAACTTTCATATTTTAAAATAACTCACTGCACATGTTTAGTTCTGATTGAACTGAATATTTTGAATTATTTGAATACTGGGTTAGAATACTTTTAGAATACTTTTCCTATTAATTCAACATTTTTCGGAAAAAAAAATAATTACTATACATTATCGTTGTACACGATAGTGTATTGCACCTCCTATTTACGACCTATACACAACCTATACCTTTTACGTAACCCTTTTTTCAGGAGTATTCAACTATTACCCCCTAGACGGCGCTAGTGTGATTCCCATATTAGCACTACAGCTGTCGCCTGGGGATCGACTGCTGGACCTTTGCTCGGCGCCGGGTGGAAAAGCACTGATAGCTTTGCAAACTTTTCTGCCTGATGTTGTCGTCTGCAATGATGTTTCAATTTCTAGGTTTAATAGGCAAGTTCAAAGTTCTACGTTGCAAATTTTTACTTTCCTTAAGACACCTTTATCTACTCATAATGATATAAAATATTTTGAATATGCTCAATCCATGGTACTTTTTACTATTTTCTTTTATTACGGTTTTACTTGCGTGTCACTATGCCTGCGCATTGAACCAAGAACTGATAGTTGCGATTTCACCCACGTTTGACACTTTTTAATATGATGCAATATAATATAACTAAGCTCTGAACTCACGGAGCGGTTTGCACTCGCGCCTGCCGCGGTTGCGCGTCCGCGTCAATTGATTGTTGATTTGCATTAGGTTTACAATTGATAGTTTTTTTTTTCTTTCGAAAAAGACAGTTTATTTATGGCCCTATGGGCCTTTTAAATTTCACCGGACTTTGTAGCTTAGCGCTGACGGCGCTTAGCTGTGTAACGTAGTACCAGTAAAACACCAAAACTCTCTTCTATGTTTATTTTTTCGGTAAAATTAAAAATATACAAAAATGCCTGTAAATACAAACAGAAAAATATAAACAAAATTGAAATAAAAAAATAGTCACACAAAATAGAACAGAAATATTAATACAATTAAATTTGATCTGAAAAGAAAAAATAACAATAAAATAAAATTTTAATGAATGAGAATCCTTACCAAAAATTTTGGCTACGCACACTCGTGAACGTAAAAATAAATTATAGGTTTCTTAAAAAAAACTTTGATTGTAGATAATAAAATATCTTAACTATGTAATTTTGAATAATAAACTCGGAAACAATAATAAATAAATAGATTCAATTTGCTTTGATGGATAATATTTCGTGACTGACTTGTCAAATCAAAACATTGCCGTTCTCCGACACTACGTAATTCGTAGTTTAAAATTACGTCGGGAACGACAAAAAAAATAAAATTTACTGACAAAAAGAGGTCGAAATAGACAACCGTCACAGCTGGAACTTAAACTACTCCTACTTACGATATGCCTAAGGGCACCCGAGAGGGCACGGACCCTAGGCTTAGGACGTCGTATATTGAAACTACCATAGACATAGACATAGACATTTATTTATTTACACTTCACACAATACAAATAATTGGTACAGAAACATTGTTAACATAATACACACTTAAAAGTTCACAACATAAGAAAAAGCAACATAATGATAAAAATTACAAGAAAAGAAGAAAACATAATTTGTATATAGGTAACAATAAAAACATTAAAAAAAACTAACAAAACTGTGCAAAATGTAAAAAGGCGGTGCCTCAGTGTATGTACTATTTGCATTGATATGCAAATCACTGATTTTCAGTCACCACCTTGAGCAAAGTATAAATATTTAGTATAAGTTAAAGTATAAAGTATAACATATAGTACGTGACGTGTAAAAACAAACAAAACAAAACAAAAAAAATCATAAACAAATAATGAGTACGTACATTTCAACCTCCCACCATATGCAAACAAAACAATAATATCAGGAGTCAGGGGGAACGTTTGAGCACAAAAAGAAAAGAAAAAAAAAGAAAATTGATAAATAAATAAAAATGCTCATTCAATACATACATAAGTATATTTATAATAGATAATTCATAAGCAATATAATATACATTAACAAAATATAAATCAACAAAATATAATATAAAAGTTGTTAGTTCACCAAGCAACATTGCTTCAGCCTATTAATTGAGATTCCATCAGAAATGTTTTGAGACTTTTTTAAATATACGTTTAGAAGGTGCATTTCTGATGGGCGGCGGTATGTCGTTCCAGCATTTAGTTGCTTGGTGCCTAAAACATCCTGTAAAAGCCACAGTCCGGTGAGCATGGTATGCCAGTGGTGCACGGAGCGCCCTCGGGACGCCAGGCCCATACCTGTTGTGGGATTTAGGGAATTTTAATTTTTTAAATAGATATTCTGGGCGCTTTAAATGAAAAACATCAAACAGAAGTGATGCCGGGTGCAGTCTTCGTCGTGATTCCATATTTAACATGGAGGCATTATTGATGAAAGGGGAGACATGGGTATGGGGGGGTACAGTAAAACAGAAACGACAGCATGCGTTTTGAATGCGCTGAACCATTCGCTTTGTTTTATACAGTAGTCGAGGTCCATAAACTATATCACCATAATTAAGACGCGATAGAACTAGCGATTCACAAAGCATTATACGTGCTTTTTCCGAGAGGTATTTTCGTATTTTATATAAAATTTTTAATCTATAGAAGCAGCTCCTGACAAGACCTAAAACATGCTCCTCAAATCGCAAGTGGCTATCGAATGTGATACCCAGGTTTCTTGCGATGCCCACACAGTCCAATGCAACGTCCTTAATCCTCACCATGGGCTGGGCTTACAACTCGTGATTTTTTGTATTTGTTTTTTTGATCCTAGTACCATAAACTTGGACTTGGATGGATTAAGATAAAGAGAATTATTAGTAGACCAGGAAGCAATCCTATCCAAGTCTTCGTTTAGCGCATTTGTTGCCGTAAGTACACTAGGCGTACGTACAGGAATATAAAGTTGAATATCATCAGCGTAACACTGATATTTGCAGTGACTGATAACCTGAGAAAGATCGGCAGTGTAGATGATGAAAAGAAGAGGGCCCAATATAGAGCCCTGAGGAACTCCCCGCGTTAACGATTTGGGTTCTGATGTCAAATAAGATCCATTTTCTTGTCGTTATCTAACTGATTGGTATCTTTCGCTCAAGTAGCTATTGAACCATGTGACCGCATGATAGTCAAAGCCGTAAAACGATAATTTCGATAAAAGCAACGGGACATTTAAACTATCGAAAGCGCGTGAAAAATCGAGAAGTGCTAGTAAAGTGCCGCTACCACTATCTTGATCGGCAAGTATATTATCGGTCACGTCAAGTAGCGCAGTCACCGTGCCACGGCCCCTGCGAAATCCTGATTGTAACTCCGGCAGCAAACCATTTGTTTCGACATACTTTACTACCTGTTCATACACCGCTCTTTCCAAAATTTTTGACAAATATGGCAGAATGCTGATGGGCCGGACATCTTTTAGTTCGCTTGGACAATCTACTTTGGCCAATGGAGTGATCAACGCCATCTTCCACTGCAACGGTACCACCCCGGTGGTTATAGATTTATTAACCATTGCTGTAATTATTGTCAGTGTATGTGGCAATGTAAGTAGTATCATATCTCGACTAATGCCGTCGCTGCCGCAAGCATTTGATTTGAGTGATATGATATAATTGGCTACCTCACTCTCCGTAACCGTACGCAATTTAAATGATGGGAGCATTGGATTAAAACGATGCTACTCAAAGTACGTTAACTGTGATATCGTTACGTTTTCCGGTTCAGCCAAAGTTAAAAAGTGATCATTAATTTTGGTAGGATCGTCAAAGGAGTTAGGGAGACACTCGCTTTTGATAGCGCTTGGCAAGATTTTTTTTTTATATTTTTCCAAAACACTTTGCTGTCATTAATGTTACAATTAACATAATGATTAAAGTAAGCATGTTTTTAATTATTAATACTAACTTCAACTAACTTTTTTAATTTTTTATAGTATTGCTTGTGTACCTCAGATCTTGACTGTTTAAATCTATCATGCGCCTCGTTTCTCAAAGTTATCATTAATCTAATGTTATCAGTTAACCACGGTAAATTTTGAGTGCTCTTTACTTTAGCTGAAGTAAGTGGAGCATGTTTATTCAGTAATTGTAAAAGAAAACCGTTAAATTTATTTACCATGCATTCAACACTTGATAAAGTAATTATCGACTCTAAGTCAAATCCGTACAAGTCTCTATTAAATGCTGTAATGTTTATCTTCTTAATAGGTCTATACCTCAGTAACACTGGTGGTGGTTTAGATTTTTTAACTATGAGTTCCACATTTATCATTGCGTGGCCAAGTGAACCTGTGATATTGGCAACGGTTACATTGCGGACTCTACAGTTGGTGCAAACTAAATCTATCATAGTGTGAGAGTTAACAGAGAGATGTGTGGGTTCATTCACACCTTGTTCAAGATCCAAGTGTTGTAACATATACTTTATTTTTGAAACATTAGAACCATGTACCTCCAACATATTAACATTAAAGTCTCCCAGTAAGACAATATAATCGTAATTCAGAAAGTTTGATATTGTGTCCATCAATGCTTCAGTAAAAAAGTCAACGCTCATCCAATCTGGCCTGTACGCTGTGCCGATAAAAAATTTAAATCCATTTGATTGCAACGACAACCACAGTTGCTCTATACCTGCGTCAATATGGTTTTCAAAGCGCACCCGTAGAACCTTTTTAACATAAAAAGCAACTCCGCCTCCTCTACCTCGGCGCATGTGAGGCGGGCGCGGCGCATTGCGCAGGCGGTACTCGGGCAGCGCGGGCGCCAGTGCCTCCTGCCCGGCCGCCAGCCAGCTCTCGTTGATGGCTACAATATCCGCATCGAACCGTTCCATGGCAACAATGAAGTCATCATGGCTTGTGTTTAATGATCCGGCATTGTACAGCGCTAATTTGAGGAAACTCTTGTTAGGCATGATCATAAAAAGAAATCCGATTATTAAAGCAGTTAAAAACATAAAAGATTAAAATGAAATTATCAGTAAAATCGTAAGATAATAATCGCATAAAAGTAAAATATTGGATATACTTAATAATTGTGTAATATAATCGTAAAAATGTATAATTTAGAATATTAAAATTTTTCAAATTACTCTTACATTGGAAATATCTAGATATAATTGTATTGTTTTTGCATAAGTACAAGAAATAAAATATACTACACTCAGACACACATAGTACAATACAAAGTACATTAATTACCGAGTCACAATAAATAATTATAATCAATAATATAAGCAGTGTTATATTTTTGTAGTAGCATAATAAAATTTCAGGTTTTAAATTATTTATATTTAGTTTACTTGCCACTGGTTCAGAAGGATCATCTACTGCCAAAGAACCAGCAAGAAACTCAGTAGGAATGCGTACGACGCGTTAGCCTGGCCCACCTGTGGGTTAGACTAATCGAATGCCGTGTTGCCCTATTTCTAACTGGAACACCGGCGTTCCTTGTTGTAATATCATCGTCGGGATCTGTTAAGACGTTACGCGGACGCCTATAACGAACCGCCGCGTCTGGGTTGGCTGTGTATTCAGCTGACTTACTGACCAGCGGGTTGGGATGGTGAGGAGCATTATCGAAGTGGCGTCTAGACGCCAACTTCATGAATGTGGCAATAGTGGGCAGCTCGAGATCCTTGTGCAGATCTAAGTTGCGAACATAGGGCGGGGCCCCGACGCATTTGCTTAAGAACCTATTTTGAATAACCTGCAAGTGATTGAGGTTCGACTTGCTGGCGTGAGCGAAAGCCACACTGGCATATGTCATGATGGGGCGGATGCAAGTTTTGTAAAGTGTAAGCTTATTTCTAAGCGACATTTCACTCTTTTTGCAGATTAGGGGTTGCAGCCTACCCATGACGAAGGCGGCTCGGTCCCGGACGCGTTTTATGTAATCCGCGAATGTTAGTCCACTATCTAAAGTGACTCCTAAATATTTGACTTTTTTAGCCCATGGGATCGGAGTACCAAACAGGGTGATCTGACCTAATCTTTTGGAGGGTTTCCTAGAGGTTGTCCTAGAGCAGGTTGAGAGAAGTACACTGATGCACTTTTTCTGGATTGACTTCTATTCTTCATTTCCTAAACCAAGCGCCTAATGCGTTGGCTGCGGATTAAAGTATACTAGTTAACCTACGTAGATTCTTATCAAATGTGTATAGCGCGGTGTCGTCAGCTAAGAGCGCTAGGTGTACTTTCTCCGTCCTTGGTATGTCACTAGTGTATAGTGAAAACAAAGTTGGAGAAAGCACCGAGCCTTGTGGGACACCGGCTAATACAGGACGAGGATTGGAGAGTGCACCTTCCAATCTGTAGCGAAAGGTTCGACAGTGGAGAAAGTCTCGTATATGTGCACGAGGCTGTCTGGCACGCCTAGTTCAAGGAGCTATATAATAAGCCGTTGTGCCAGACCTTGTCGAAGGCTTTAGCCACGTCAAAGAAAAGCGCACCCGTGCCTATCGGTTTTCGACCTACGTTTCTGTGCTCCAAGATGTGCTCCGTGATGCAGTGCACCTGTTGGGCGCAGGAGTGACGGGACCTAAAGCCGAACTGTTCATCCGGTAACAGGTGCTTCGAATGGATGACCTCTCGGAGCCTGTTCAAAATGATCCTTTCCTATAATTAGCCTATCGCGCTAAGCAAGCTAATCGGTTTTCCGGGTTTCCTAATACCTATGACAATCGCTTCCTTCCACGTTTGCGGAAAGGAGCAGTTTGTTGGTAAGTTATTGAAAATAACTACTAACAGTTGTATGAGTGCGAGTGGGAGAGCTTTCAGAACCCTGTTTGGTATTTCATCTGGACCTGGAGCTTTCCGCGGTTTTAAGTTTTTAATTATTGTCTGTACCTCTTCCACCGTTACCGGTTGGAGGGTGTCTGCCGGTGGGTTGCCGCATTTAGTTTCGACTGTGCTATTCGCAGTTTCTATGTGGAGGGCATTGGTGCTTTCTGTACTCGGTGTCCATTGTTGGGCCAAGCTATCGGCTAGGGTTTCAACTTTTTCGGAGTCATCGAAGGCGGGAGTCCTGGGCGGAGGCCTAAGGAGCGGAGGCATCGATGACGCGGTAGAATCCATCTTAAGAGACTTCGCCAAGCTCCAGTAAGTAAATCTCTTCAAGAAGTGCGTCCCAGTTGTTAGACCGCAGTTCGCGTATGCGAGATTTAACATCTCGCTGTAGGGCCCTCATACGGATGCGGTTTGCCTCGGTCGAAGCGTAATCGTACGCCCGGATCGCTGCGTTCTTTGCTTTCAACAACTCCCTCACATCCTCAGGCAGGATCCAGCGGCGATCATTCGCCGCCGGAACCCGCCTGGAAGATGCACTGATAGCAGTCCGAAGGTGGTTGGTGAAAGCACCTATCGCTGCATTGGTCTCCTCGATGAATGACAATTAATCGGGAATGGTATTCAGGTCGGGGCTGTCGGTTGCCTTAAGGGCTTCCGTTAGTTTAGCCCAATCAATGTGTGCCCTTGTTTGAGGAACGGGGTCACTTGGGATACCTAGCTGCATGACCACCGGTCGGTGATCCGAAGTAAGCTGGTGGATGACTTCTACTGAGTGTACCGTTAAGTTAACACTTTGTAGGATTGTTATATCGAGAATATCGGGGCGATGATTTGTGTTGTAGGGATAGTGTGTCGGTTCCCGAGGACCCACTACATCACAGCTTAGCGAATCTAACATGTGATGAAGACGACGGCCGTTTGGGTTGGTAACTACGGAGTACCAAACTGAATGTTTCCAGTTAAAGTCACCAGCTAGTATTACCTACGGAGGGACTCATATCGAGTAGCGACTGGAGGTCGCTTTGAAGTATAGCTTTATCTGGTGGTTGGTAGATGGATGCCAGCGTGATTGGCTGATGGCCGCTCATCACTATTCTACAACAGTGCCACCAAGTGCTGGAACAATATACCGCCACCCATAAGAAACATAACAAACAGAAATCACTTCAAAACTACGTACAAAAACTATCTTCTGAATTTGCAAAAATCACTTCCGTGATACTGGTGGCATTTTCCTTCATTTTTCTTGGTTTTTATATTTTTTTATATACTTATTTATTCGCTTTATTTATGTTATATAATTATATATCCTTATTTCCCTTTCCTTTCTCACTTACCTACTATTTATGTATTATCTATTCATTTAAATTTAGCAATTTAATCACAAAACACATACCATGACACTATACACTTTAGCCTAGTCAGTAGTCGATGTGCGATTCGCGGCACGTGGCGTCCGGTGCGCTGACGGAAGATCAGCGTTGCGATCCCCGCAACATTTAAGCTGAGTCAGTGCCCTTTCACATTCTCTGTGCATAATGTACTATATTATCTTGTTTTTAAGTTATACTTAGCTAAATGTTTAACCTTTTTACCTTTGAAATTGGTTGTATTTTTTTTTTATGTGCAGAGATTCTGTGAATAAATAAATAAATAAATAAATAAATAAAAACAGGAAACTTCGATATTCTCGAGCTGTGGGGGATCGACTGGTATACAGTGTATTGACCTTTTGTAATAGATGAGGGTACCGCCTTTATCGGCAGTAAGCCTATCGTTACGAACGATGTTGTAGTTCGCTATTTTCGGGTCCTTGTGACTAGGTTTCAAAAAGGTTTCCTGCACAAGTAAGATGTCGATTTGGAATTCTCGAAGGAGTTCATGAATTTCATTACGCTGGTGTTTAAGACCATCGGCGTTGAAGTAGCCGATAGTGGGGGACCTAGGTTTTAATCTAGAGGATGCCATTTCAAAGTTTAATTTATTGAATTTTTGGACGTTGGCGATAAACGCCTGGTGTTTGATCGCGACGAAGCACGTCGCCTGGAAGTCACCCTTTGCGGCTCGTAGTTTGCGAAAGTCGAAACTTGAGGCGAATTTGCTTACAAGCGCGAAGTCTGAAAGTGGCTCTCCATGAGACCTGGCCGTGAGAGGAGATGGCATGCAAGCAGGTGCTAACCTGACCTGCTGTACCTGAAAAGACGGGAGGGTGAGGGCTGCCATGGGTTTCCTCACCATGGTAGGTGGTGTCACCCATGCGTTCTTGGGAGGCGGTGGAGGACCGTGAGGGTCACATAGCGGAGGCTGTGGTTTATTTGGTGGGCTGGGCTTTGCAGCAGGAGCAGAGGGTGGACATCTTTACTTTGCCTTCTGCGCCTTTTTGGGGTTGACTTTCTGGCCCTGGGGCATCCTAGGTAATTGGCATTGTGGCCAACCGACTTACATAAGACGCAAGCAGGAGGTTCGACAGATTGCGGGGTTCGCGCGCAATCCGCAGTGCCATGATCACCCAGGCACTTGACGCACTTGGGCTTGGCGTGGCAATTTCTAGCCGTATGGACATAGACTTGGCATCTATGGCATTGGCTGGGTATATCACGTTTGAAAGGGATCTCAACGGTGATCCCCAGTCGTACTATAGTTTTAAGGTTGAAAATCCCCTTGCCCTCAGGGTGTGATCTAGTGTTACCAACACTAGGTTGTATGGCATACGATCTTTGCCATACATACGGTGAACGGAAATGACCGGGAATCCCTGGTCTTTAAGATTTTGGAGAAGGAGCTCTGGCTCAATTTCCTTCGGTACGCCTCTAAGCACGACGCGTAAAACGCGCTCTTCCTCGAGCGCGTAAGTGTGGTACTCAATGGATTTCTCATTCAAGTACTTGGTAAGGGCGTGGTGATCGGCGGGTGCAACGGTCGCTACGCGGATGGAGATCGTGGTATTTTTCGCGTGTGTATACGTGATTTTTAAATTTCACATATGTGTGGACACAGATGTCCACGCCGCTTCATCGCGGATGAAAATAGGAGGCGGATGCCGACCGGTTGGCTTGGTCTCGGGGTTAGAGAGATTATAATTTGAATTTGACGCGGGCATGGACTGCGGCGCCCGCTTTTTCGGAGTTTTGGACTCATCGCCGGATGAGTCCGAGGGCTTGGCCCTTTTTTGTCGTTTTGCGACGACGGTGAATCCCTCATTGGGTTCGATGGCTTTGGCGGGGGCCAGGGTATCGCAATCCATCGACGATGAACTACGATTGGACGAAGCCACGGACGAGCGCGAGCTAGAAAGGTGAGGGGTTGATGGATGCGGGTTGACGCGCCCGTCTCTCTTTTTTTGTCGGAGTTTTGGTTGTGGGTTTGAACCCACTTTCGAATTTTGTCCAGATGTCTGGACACTGCGAGCGAACGAAGGCCATGAAGGCCTTCGATATATCTGCCACAATTGATAGTAAAATATAGTGGGGCTTATGATTATCTGCCGTAACCTTTATTTCTAAATCTAATATGTTGTTGTGATAATTTTTTAATTTACCCAATATACTATTTGCTTGCTTACTGTGATATGAATAATATATGTATGGCTATATTAATGTAGCGCAATTTGTAGAATAGATGGTATTCTCGTATATAAAAAAAAATGACAAACAAAGTGCCATATGTTTCTTAGGCCTGTATTAATGAAATCTCATTCGAGAGCGCGTGCCCAGTTATACGGAGTGGTGCTACGGGCCGCAGTCAATAACTTAAAAAATATTATAACGAATGGTTTTCATCTTAGTCGTACATAAATTATCGTATTTTTATATAACCTTGTTACAGGATGCACCGTATTTTCCGTGATTACTTCACGGATTTCGAGACGAGCAACAAATGGCGCGAACGAGTTGTGTTCACGCGCATCGACGGCCGCTCCTACATCGACGACAGTGGCTTCGATAAAGTAAGAATTTATTGAGTATTATTTATGCATATATTTGAACACACCTTATATAATGTGCGAATGTGCAGGTACTTTTTTCATCTCTTCCTTACCACTTTTATTTTTATTTCGGGCCTCTCGTCACCTATAGGTACTGCGACACATGTGGGCCTGCTCCTTGTTGAAAAGTTACCGCCAAAAAGAGACATTAGCAACTTGAACCTTTTTTTATTTATAAATGCAGTATATAAAAGTCCATGTGGAATACAGCGGCTGTTTTCTACTAGTGAGTGCCTATGAATAACCAACTCGTCTACCTAGTGCAGAACAAACAGTCAACGATGCATGGTATTGTATGTTCTCCCGCAACTAAAAATATTGGTGAAATTTTCTACTATACATCAATTCGCAAAACATAGTTAATACGTAAAAAAATAACAACCAATGCCCTTGCTTTGTTCCCGTATCGACCACAAATGCCAACTCACTTTTACATTTTTCTACAATTGTTAACGCCCCAAAGCTCAAAATGTCATCTGTCCCTTTCACTTTCGAAAGGTTATATTTTAACACTGTCTCGTTATATTCATTACTTGCGTGTGTTTAAAGAAGTGTGTAAAAACTTAAAATAAAATCAGAACATTCCCAATGAAATGAACTCTCATTAAAGATATGCAAACTATGGAAATATAAAAAATTTACTTGACAGACGTATAAACAGTGATAAGTTAGATACGTACAAAAAATCATTACTCTTATAATAACATCTCCTCGAAATTCTGCTTGACCATACTTAATTTAGGTAAATCAGCCTGCACTTTTTACTCCTGAGATTACTCTGGCGGTATTTATGGGGTCAAAATTTAAGTAATGTGTTATCAAAGAGTTCGTATCTAAGTATTAAAAAAAAACAGACACAAAATACTGTTTTGATAAGAAAGTAATATAAAAAAAATAATTTTAACGAACCGCTCGTACGAATCAACAACAAAAGAATTGGAAAATACAGAATGACACATTTTGTCAGTCGTGTTTCTTAGCAAGCTACTGGCTTTTCACCACTTCTTTGAGCAGCAATGCGCAGTTACTTTATATACCGAATTGCCCAGTGACATCAAGGGTTTAGTATTCAATAAATTTAAATATAGGGTGATATGTGGCACATTTTTTAACTTAATTTAAACTATTTTGTGAAACATTTATTCGTACCTATGTTCACAGAACTTTCTGCGTGCTCTCTTCACGGTAAATTCCATAGTTTATGCAATCAATTATTTTTGATTTTAATGTGATTTGATCTTTTAAAATACTGAATAAATACAACAAAAATTTCGAATTTAAAATATCAAAATCAATGCAATAATAATAATAATAATAAAATAATATTTACATACCCACAGTTTTATACGTACATACAGTTTCATAATACTAAAGGGCATTTTTTTACACATACACAACACTGAGTAATATATAATATTTTAAAACATAGAGAGATTATCTTACAATTACAACAAAGGGTTGAGTTCAAAATGTTCATGCCGTCGGCCACTTACGTTTCAGTAAAATATACAGTTATAATTATATTTATTATAATAATCAATAAGGTTTATACCATATTTTATAATCACATGAGCTAAATACTTATTAGTTTTTTTTATTTTTAGTGTTAAATAGCCATCATTAGAGTAAACTTATAATAACTATATCGTATTGCACCACAAATTCTTTAATCTTAAAATATTTGTTACTTTATTTAATAGGGCAAAAAGGAAAAATAAACAATTAACTATTAATTAAATATTTATTGTGTTAGTTTGCTACATTAGTAAGTCACTCAGGAATGTATACTCAGAAATATGGGATTCACTTGTTGCACAAAAACAGAACGAATGTTTTTTTTATTGAGGGTTGCCGATCAAAGAAAATAATTTCGCACATAAACCCAAGCAAATAAAAAGCACAAAAATAAAACATTTGACTATAAAGCCGACATAAATATATTTTTAGTGATATTATTCAATATGTTATGATTTCAACATTTTTTTAAGTAATTGATTCACTGAATATCTATGTCATCTATCATAAAGATTACCTCAAGTATTTCTTTTTGCATAATGAATAACCTATAGTTCGAGAACCCTGTCTGTCGTCTGTATCGGTAAAGATGCACTCAGTTACATATTCTTTGATTTACTTTTATGTCTTGTATTTATATACATAATTTGGTTCTGACTTTCTTTTTAGTAATTATTATAAAATGTTATAAAAATTAAGGTATAGGCACTTTTTGCGAAAAGTACTGAAATCAAAAGGGGCCTGGAATGAACTCAACATTAAAAGGGACCGAGGATATTGCGATTATAATTCCGAGTCTAGTTATTATGTGAGAACAAAGAAATAATATTAAAATCTTAAAACAACAAGTTCTCTTCTCGAGTTTTGATTACCTATGCGGGACATTCATTATCAGTTAGTAATAGCATCGTGCTGTCCAGTAGTAATGTTAGAATTCCTCCGTTGTAACAAATTTTATCAGTACTTTTTATTTATCTAATAATTTGATTCAACTAATCATTCACAATGAAGCGAATTAAAGGGAAAACAGACCCATCCTACATGTTAAGTGTATATAATATACATATAGTAGGTGAATAATTTCCAAGGCAATTATAAAATTGCCGTTTCAATTTTAGTTCGAATGACGTCATTTTCGATATTTGATTGGTTTCTTTGTTACGATCTCGCTGTCTGGGGCGGTGCTACAGTCCTTCCTATTTCGACCGCCGTTATGATCACTTGGTTGTGTCCCGGTCACAGGGAAGGAACAGCCAGTTAAATCACTGGAACAATATTGAACAACTTTCAACTGTATATTGTCTGTGATCACAACCACTACAATCAATGGTGCACATGGGTGCCACTTACCACCGTGCGTCTCGGCTGCGACTTTGTGATTTAAGGTTTTTCATGTTTTTACTGCGTACTCGTTCATTGAGTACATAATAATATATTTTAGTGCCAATGAATCACATAATTACAAAGGTCAGAAAATAGCGTATGGCGAGACTGATCAATCAAGCGCGTTCTGTTCCAGAGAACATGACATAAAGGAGACATTATATTTAAAAAAAAAATGTCAAAAAACTGTAAATAAACAAATTCCCTCAAGAGTACATTTCTAGCCCTGGCGAAAATAGAGGGGTGTTACAAGTTTTACGTGTGTATCCGTGGCACAACACCTCCTATATGCATGGAATAATTTTGAATCGTTTTTTTATAAATCTATGAATGTTGACAACTATGTTTAACGAAAACCAATATAGTTTATAAAGTTATGCATGATTTGTTCTTTGCAGTTAGGTTTTTCAATTTATATTTAAAAATAACTTACAACCCTGTTCTGATGCATCGGTCAATCAAAATAACGACAGGATGATTAACTAACCAAACTATTATGGGTAATGACAAAAAATAGCAAAGGCTATTTCAATAAAATCTTTAATTATTTCAATTTACCATTTAACCACCTCTTTAAAAAAAATTATAAACTGATACTATTTAACGTTAGCTCAAAATGAAGCTTGCTCAACGAAAACTGACTTTTTAGTCTCAACTTTAAGATTCATTTTCATGCATCATATACAATGGTCGAATCACTGCCAAGGCCGTTGAATTTTTAGTGTATATGACATCATGTTTGCTCTATTTTGGGATTATTTCGTTCACTTCACTTCATTTCATTTCATTTCATTTCATTTCATTTCATTTCATTTCAAGGACTCGTTAGCTCAGTAGGTGAGAGCGCCGGTATTTCATACAATTTGGCAACTGGAGGTCGGAGGTTCAAATCCTTCACGAGTCAGACTTTTTGTCTTTTTGTTTTACATATTGTTATAGTGCTCGTTGACTTTTTGTTTCAATTTCAAATTTTGGTGCCAATGAAAACATGCAATTACAAAAGAGGAATGTATTACGTAGAGACAATACAAGTGTCCTTATCACTTAAGAGCGACCTCTTCCAGGTAACCTAATGATGCAAAGGACACGCTATGATTATAAAGTGCATTGCAAACTTTGTAAAACAAATAAAATGAACATACATGTACCTACATTTATAAGTATATATATTATATATATAAAATATATGTGTGTTTCCCAGAGCTCTGTTTTCATTGACTTTTCAGAAATTTTGCGTTCAGTAAATTGATAACAAATAGAATTGAACAGTTAAGTGTCTTCACGAGTACATTTATGTCCTTTTCTATTAGATTGACGAAGTTCTAATCCAAATAGAAAACTATAGGGTGATGAACCAACCAAACTAATGTAATGACATACAACAGCAGACACAAAATCTTATTTTACTTTACAGCTCCCTCGACATTATTGCGTTTATAAATAATACCGGTTATTTCTGCATAGCTCCATTCCTTATCATGTGCGGTTAATGTAAATGCAACTTCTTCTAAAGCAGAAATGAAAACGAAAATTTGACTCTTTATGCTGGACTGTTTCGAATATTATAGAGTGAATTTATTTTTGTTATTTTGGCTTTATGGCAGAATTGTGGTCCGTGTTCATTGCCCATGTGCCCATTCCGAACATTAATAAAAATTGAAATTTGAAGCCGAAAATTGAAATTTAATTACTCAACTCCTTTGATTTCATGGTTCATTGGGTTATTCAGACTGGAGAAGATGCAGTGAAAATGTACCTTTGACCCTTCACTTTAAGATTCATTTTCATCCACCATAGACATTAGGTGAATCATTGCCGTTGCAATTTTAATTCGAATAACGTCATTTTCAATATACCGTCGGTTTGTTTCATTACACCGCTCGAGGACTCGTTATCTCAGTAGGTGCGAGCGCCGGTATTTCATACAATTTGGCAACTGGAGGTCGGAGGTTCAAATCCTTCACGGGTCAGACTTTTTGTTATTTTCTTATTGCGTTTAGTGAGTTCTTTTTCTTATTATTATAATAATAATCATCAGTTGTTTCTATTGACCAAAAAGTCTGTGTGTGAAGTATACTACTCTCAAACTAGTACAATACTTGTATCCTAAGAGTTAGCGACTTCTCCCCATTGGTCATCCAGGATTCATAGAAAATTGTAGAATTGTTTATGCCAGGAAATATAATAAACCTAGTATTTTCAACCTACTAATTACAAAACGATAACTTCTCCGGATGATGTAATTTAAAGGTTGATTTCAAATTAAATACTGCACCGAAATCAGAAACTTCCAAATCGTTTTCTCGAAATACCTCATTCATTCAGAAAAGATTCATAATTCGAAATTTATTTACATACCGAAGGTATATTGAATTGAAATATACTATTAATATGCACAATTGGTATCTCAAAATAGGTAGGTAAGCTCTATTCATTTGTAGTATTTTTTATAGTTGTTGTTTTAATACATTTACTTATTTTTCACGTAAATTTGTAAAGCACTGCCTCTTTTTTATGACCAAAGTGTGCCCTCTATATCATTAGGTTGCCTGCCAGAGATAAAGCCTCTTACATTGTCTCTAAGTAATATATTCCACTTTGGCAATTTTACGTTACCTTTGGCACTAAAGTTTGAAATAGACCTCAGCGAACACTATGACAACATGTGAAACAAAATGACAAAAAGTCTGACTCGTGAAGGATTTGAACCTCCGACCTCCAGTTGCCAAAGAATCTGAAATATCGGCACTCTCACCTACTGAACTACCACATGTTCCGGACAGTTGCAGATTTAAAACTACAAGTGTCCTTATTGATGAGTGTGGTCAATGAGGATGTGTGCGTTGGCGGTGGTTGCCATAACTTTGTAACTGACTAGTCGGACGACGGTATGTTCAATATTCAAGTGAAGTCTAAAAGTAACCATCATTATTTTATTAAGTTGTTAATCGATAATAATGCGATTGGTTGTGAAATGGATACCGGCATCCGCAAGGTCAGCTATAAGTGAAGTCCGGGCTGGATGTTTATTAATGAATAAACAAATTGTTTTAGATAATCTTATTTTACGGGGCTACTCAGGTTCATGAATTGTACCGTTAGGATTGTTAGGATTGCGTGGACATGAGTCGGAGCTGCCGGGTCTATTTACCGGGTAGATTATTCAGATTAGGGTACGCCAATAGTGCCTGTGGTTAAAGAAAATGGCAATATACAGATTTGCTGTGACTCCTAAACTTATACACCTATATACAGTGTGTCCCATAACTTGTACGACAAACTGAAATTATGGAAAACCGTCAATTACTTTTTTTTCTAGAATAACATGGCCAATATTATATGTTTCTGAAATCTTTATAAAATACGTAATTTATTTGTTAAATGTGCAGTGACAGTCCAGTACATTTTTTTTTTTCACCACTGAATGCCAAAGCTGAGGTAAATAATTTTTGAAGAAAAAAATAATGGGAATAATACGTTTTTTCTCAATGATACGTAATGATATTTAACAAAATTATATTTCCATATGGTAGATCTACTATTCTAGAATATTTACAAAAAAAATACAAAAGTATCTGCTTTTTTGTACACACACCAACAAAAAAACTGACCAAAAGTGGCATGTTTCGAAAAAAATCAAAAGTCGGGAATATCTCGAAAACGGTGACACTTTTACTACGGTAATTTTTTTTATCTGGTAGGGCACGCCTCAATCTTTCTTTCATTTCCGTTTGTCGTACAAGTTATGGGACACCCTGTATATGTAAATTACTTGGTTTAGTGGAGAGAGATGTAGCATCAGTTATAATTATATTTCATTAAACCAGTCCGTCGTTCACTTTTGTCTTTTATTGACGTTCCGTTAATAAACGTCGCAGGAGTAGACAAATAATATAAGATTGTAATTTGCAAAAGATTTTGCTACATTCTAGCTTAACACATGGTTACTTCGTCATCCTGTCCTTATTATGATTTACCGGTGGATAAGAACTTTGTCAAAATTTAAAAAAAGGTCAGCGAGTTATTTATCGATACAATAAAAAAGCGGGCTTAACTTTTGAACGGCTTAATTGATGTCCATCAGACAAAGCTGTAGATTTATAAAAATACTAATCAAGGTATAAAAATACTAATCCAGGTTGGTCCACTTGTATCGGGGATGCGAAGCAACAGATTCAAACGTAAAACTTATAACGACCCTCTCTTTGGTTAAAATATACTCTTTTGGGAGTGTATTAATTTGTAGTTTTTTGACGTACCTACTTGTGATATTTTCTTTTAAGATATGTTTGCTTAATTTTCTTAAATATAATGTCTCCATTTCCTCTCTTTATGCAGTTTATTTAGCTTTCGTAATTTTATGGTTCATTGGCATTAAAGTACCTATATTATTCTATGCTGAATGGACGAGTACGCAATATAAACATGTATTTATTTATTTATTTATTTATTACAAAATCCACAGCTCTATAACAAATGACAGGTTCACATATCGTGATAATACATAAAGCCAATTAGGGATTTACATTTTTTTGCTGATTACCACAGATGGTGTTACAATAAATAGTAAAAATGACTTGTTGTAATGAAGATATAAACATTACTATCTAAAAATTCACAAATTCACAAAGTGAGATGAATGTAGGATTGTACGAGTGTGCATGTGTGCGTCAGTGTAAGTGTGTTAGTGTGTGTGTGTGTGTGTGTTTGTGAGTGTGTGTGTGACTTAATCAATTTTTTATTAGTGTAGTGTTTAGTGATCCGATTATTTTAGCCTTAAAACTATTTTTGGTTTCGTGAAATATATCAGAGTCCTTAGCGAACATTCCGTTATAAGTACACAACATTCTATTTATGACAGAGTTCTTTGCATAATTTGTGTTGGAGTTATCTGTACCAAACAAATTTGTGTTCTTCTGGTAGGCGTGTTTAATTTGAGAGTGATGTTAGTGAGCTGAGTACATCTACCGAACCGTTGCATATTTTGTGAAGGAAAAGCATATCAAGAAGATGGCGGCGATTATGTAGTGATGATATTTTGTAATGTATGCAGGCTTCGGTGTACTGTGTGAGATGGTTATTTCATGAACAATAATTGAGGTGTTTTAGTAATTTCTTTTGGATCGACTCTATGCTATCGATGTACGTGGTGTAAGGCATATTCCAAATTGTACTACAGTATTCCATGGTACTTCTTACAAAGCTGTAGTACAATAGTTTAAGGCAACTTAAATCCGAAAAAGCAGCAGAAACCCGTAATATAAAACCAAGATCTTTATAAGCTTTGGTGATAATGCTGTTAATATGTTCGTTGAAGGTTAGCTTTGAGTCCAAAACCACACCTAGATCGCGCACGACGTTAGTACCAAGAATTTGAGTATTGTTGAGGTGATACAGGGTCTCAATTGGCTTCGTTTTCCGAGTAAAACTTATATGCATACACTTAGTGATGTTAATACTGATGCGATTGTTACTAAAGTAATCATATAGACGATTGAGATCTGATTGTAGTTTAATGCAATCAGACTCATTTTTTATAGGTAAGTATATTTTTGTGTCATCCGCATACATAATGAATTTGGAGTGAACAATACTTTGGCCTAAGTCCATGTAAAACCTGTAAAAAATGTAAAACCAAATAGCACAAAGTCTGACTCGTGAAGGATTCTTTTCCAATGAAATTTCTTTATTGTGAATTATCAGTTAAATATCATTTTGTAGTTAAATAAGTTTATATTTGCAAATAAAGTACAGGACAGGTTAATTGAACCAATGTGTAGCAAACGCACAGAGCCGAAATTTGTTTGGCTTGTCGCTACTGTGGGTAGACCGGAAGGGTCTCGACTTACATGATTAACAAGTAGGTTCTTTGATCAAGTGCAGCAAGTAACAGTTAATAATACGGAACATACCTTAGACTACCGCTGCCCTTGCGCTGATCGCCACCTCGATGGTTGTCTTCAGCCGGCTGAGATGACGGCGCCGGAGAACTTAGGTATCCTCGCACGGCACTTTGTAAGATTTTATGTTGAAATGTATGGTGTGTGCGTGTTGATAGCGCGAGTTTCGAATCGTTCTGTCGTATTTGTACGTTCCGTATGACAGTCGAAACGTCCGCTGTCACTGTCACTGACATTGATTGAGGTAAGAACCACTTGTTTAATTTGAATTATGTTCGAAAATTACGACAACGAAACATAAATATGAAATATATGGCAATCAGCCGTCTGTCCGTCGGCTATTACTGCCAGTGTCAGGTATTGGAAGAGCCACGGCTGTTGAATGATGATGAGTTCCTCAGAGCAGAACACATCTTACTTATGTAGTTATAACTTAAATAAGCTCAAAAGTCGAAAATCACCAAAAAGTCAGAATAGCTTCATAAATTCTAAACTAAAAAAATTTTATAATTAGGGGAGTGATTCGGGTTTCCCAAAGGATGCTCTATCTCTGGACCATCGATTGACTGTATTTTGGGGCACCCTGCGTAAATATTTCCTACGTGCATAATACAGTAGCTCAAGAAGTGGTCTACCACTTTTGACAAAACTTCTCGTGTAACCAAAATAGCTGTAAGGATGAGTCAGTAACTGTCAGAATATTATTACAAGGTAAAAACAACCTTGTTGTTTTACGAAGTGCAAACGTAGTCCACCCTTAAGGTGATAGACCAAATTTTTGGCAACTGTACATGTTAGAGATGTGTATTCATGTCACCTGTTATTGTCATGGTTTCGCCTGTATGATAACTGTAAATTTGTGCTATAATCAAATTATTTATACATTTTATACTTTTCTTAAAAAAATATATAAACATCGCATTATTTTCCCCAAGGTATTGGTTGACGTGCCCTGCACAACGGACCGGCATTCGGTGAACGAAGACGAGAACAACATCTTCAGACCCGACAGGATAAAGGAAAGGTTGAGGATCCCTGAACTACAGTCACAGTTATTGAGGTGAGTCTTTAGAACCACGTATACTAATCCAATAATTTTCAACTAAAGTCCCTTTAATCACCGCATTGCAAATAACAAAAAACAATTCTAAATTAAACAATTTATTTCAGCAATGCTCTTCGCCTCATTAAAGTGGGTGGTGCTGTGGTATACTCTACGTGTTCGTTGAGCCCCGTACAAAATGATGGAGTGGTACACATGGCGCTCAAAAACGTGTTCGAAACCGATCATATTGAAGCTGATGTGCGGTAAGCCTGTTTGGGTACATTATTGTATAATTTCTTATACATATAAGAACCTAACAGTTAGCTGACGTATGAATTGAATGAGGTTTATTATAACGGATCTAAGACTGGGTGACAGAGATGACACTCGGGCCTATAGAATCCTAAATTGCAATTGGCAATTCGAAATCTAAAAAGTTAGTCTAATCGCAGATAAATTAAAATAGAATAAGCGACTTTGTTTCATACAGCATAGAATACATATTCTGGAAACATGTGACACCAATCCTGTCAAGAACTGTCAAATGCGATGTTCGTCACTATGGGGTATACAACAAAGTTGGTTTTAGTTTGAACATTTAGATAAGTTAAGGCTTATGGATTCAGCCTTAGTAGATTATTTGGGATTCTCAAACAAATAATGAAAATCGCATGGATACCTAGTATCAACACCAATCACCACTAAATTTACGCATTTAACAAACGCAATTCTCAGAATAGTTTTGTTATATCTGAAAGAAGAATAAATAAATAAACTAGTATCTAAAAAAAAGTTACTACAACTTACTATCAGCTTAATTGAATAAAGAGCTCAAGTTTTTAGATTTCCTAAAATTAAGTAACAAAATACTTTATAGTTTACAAACAGAGACTCAGATATCTCAATAGATTTAACGTTAGCTTCCTCCGGAATGATCTCCAAATATTTGGGTTTCGGTTTATTGAATTTGAACTAACCCTATTTCTGATTACTTTTTGTATAATGCTATAAAATAATAATATTTTATGATATTTAAAAGCAAAAAAAACGCCTCGATAGAATCTAATTTTCGGGTGGTGTTGAAGTGTGCCAGCCGTAAACATAATACCTCCAAACAAATATCTTAGAAACCTTGTAAAATATCTCAAATAATCCAGATACGATTTTATACTTCATACCATATATTCGAGTATTATAAAAAAAAAAAAATTTTAAAAAGTCTGTGACAACTTTTTTGCCCATACGTTAAGTATGGCATTGACATGACATTTGACAACCGACGAATTGTCCATTTTTTAAACGGTTTTGCGTCGACCGTCATTGGTTAGTTAATTATTTGGAGAAGTAGTTTTATGCCTGTTTTATATTAGTTAAGATCGATGGCTGCATCCCGCGTTAACTCGTGAACGGGTGCCGATTGAAGGTGTTCGTCGTTTGGATACTTGGGGGGAGGGAGACTTGCCGAGCTAACAGATGCAGATAAGAATAATTTTGTATAGACATAAACAGACGCTGTAAATTTATTTTGAAAAAATATATCTGTGAAGTTTCTTGCCAGTTCTTCATCACGAAGGTTTTTTTTCGAACTGGTGGTAGAGTCATGTTTTATTTGACGTCAATAAGAACAAGTAATTGTCAATGTTGAGAAATAAACATTTCATTTCATTTCAACACACACTGCACAACAAACGGCTACCAAATTAGAGGAGCTTCAATTGGAATGTCTAAGATATCCACCGTACTCCCCGGACCTTGCTCCAACAGATTACCATTTTTTTCGAAATTTGGATAACTTCTTGCAAGGTAAAAAATTCAATTCCCATGGGGCAGTCCAAAGCGCCTTTAAAGATTTGATTGATTCCCATCCGAATGGTTTTTTCAGTAAAGTGATCAATGAACTACCTGTGAGATGGCAAAAGTGATGCCAAAAGTGCGTAGATAGCAATGGTACATACTTTGATTAAATAAATATATTATATGTATTTTTAATTGACTTTATGTTTCTCCCTTACAAAACGCCTATTTAATATGTAATGACCTAATATAATATAATGATTGTATCATCGAACAGTATTGTCTACAAATGCGTCAATCAAATAATTTTTTTAATATCTAATCAAGTTTAGTCAAAAAAGCCACTGTGTAATTTTAAAATTTTCAATTTTGTTTTGAAAAGTCAGGTTTGCCTGCATTGATAAACCTTTTAGAGTACTAAATATTGTGAAATGAGGGGGGTATAGTTTTGAGATTTTCTTTGACGTGATTTGTTAACGTACGATTTTTTTATTAGTGATAGTTCGTTTAAAATATAAATAAGACAAAGATTCAAACATTCATAAAGCCTATTGATTCTCAGCCTGAGATTGTGGCAGAACTTTATTTATACTTTTACAATTATTAAAACAACTGTCTTATAAAGAAGTGGGTACCAGTTGGGTACTTAAATAAAAACTTCACTGAATGCATACACAAAATATTTAAAAATAAAGACAAAAAGTTTGACTCGTGAAGGATTTGAACCTCCGACCTCCAGTTGCCATTTTACTTGAAATACCGGCGCTCTCACCTACTGAGCTAACGAGTCCTCGCGGCATTTGGATGAAATATACTAAGAGTATATTTAAAATGACGTCATTCGAACTAAAATTGCAACTGCCTTGGCAATTTTGATGACTCATGTGTAGTCGCTTAGCCAACCAGAACCGTTTTATATCTTGTTCCATCTAAAAATAGACAAGTTTGTTTGTGTTTTTTTTGGAGAGTATATTAATTATCTTTTATGTCTAGTAATGCAAATTACTTTTAACCCTTAACTACCTACCTGGAGTCTCCTACACTCCATCAAGGTTATTTTTGTTTATAAGTTTGAATGTAGGCATCTTTGTTCTTTGCGCGTCTGTGTACCTTCTTCCTGCTACCCGTAGTACCGAATCTGCGCTCATCGGGGTCAAACTTGTGCGCGCTGCGTTTTGGTGAGTAAAAATATTTTTGACGGAGTCTTAGAGACTCCTGGTAGGCAGTTAAGTAAAATTTTGTAAAATCATGAAGTGATTTCTTTTATGTTTTTGTTGAAAATGGTGACTAGGGATAAAATTATTGAGTGTTAGTTGAAGGAAGACCTTCCTTCAAATAAAGACGATGTTCTGAACAGGAATTGCAGTGATATAGAAGTGGATATCGACGAATCAAATTCAGAAATAGAAGGCGATGAGGAAGCAGATCTCGTGGAAAAGTTAGCTGTACGCAAATCGTCTTCTTTATGTGATTCCAAAAAGAAGCGCATAACCCAATATTTATTGTTTTAGGTACAAAAACCCTATTTGTCTAGAGTGTTCTCACATGGTGTGTCTATGCTGCCATAAAAAATCGTAACCAGCAACCGTCATCAATCAACCTTTGCAATTTTATAAAAATGTTGCGACTTTGAAGAACATTTGTTTTTTGCTAAGTTTGTTCATTACTATAGGTACCTTGGAAAACTTATGATTAAAGTTAATAATTTTTTTTCAATTTTAGTAACTGATCTCATTTTATAAGAATGTCTAGTTTTCTTAGCTTTTTTGGAAGTCCAGAAAGAAACTGAGTTTATAGAATAAGTTATGCAAATGTTCCAAAATTTTATAATTTAAGCGTAAATAAACGAATATAAAAATACCGTTTTCGATTTTAATTTCCAACCTCAAGTCATAGTTTTTTTTGTAGGGCTTCAAAATGCTGGAGCCCGAGAGACTCCAAGTAGGTAATTGTGTCACTGAAATGAGAGGTAGGTAGCTAAGGGTTAAAATACATTATCGATCCTGCAGTAAATATTTCATTATATTGTCATATATTTTTTTATATTGTTAAATAGCCTAGTGAATAGGCTGAATCAATTTTTTAAAGCCACTGTGTTGATGTTTGTACAGACGACATCTGAAAGATAAAAAGGAATATACGAGGTACATACGATAATTCAGCATACAAGATATGACTAACTGATTTATTTAGAGATCTTTTTAATATATTTTTCTCGGAATACTAAAAGGTTCGTAGAGCTCTATGAATAATTATTTTTAAAAATACAAAAAAAGCCAGGGGCGTAGCGTGGTGCCCGACGCCCGGGGCGTAAGTAAGTTTTGCCGCCCTCTTATTCAAGTATTTCAATGATATACAGTAATTCTAAAGACCTTTTCGGCAAGAACATCATTATTTTGTATTGTAAAGGTTGCTAATAAAAGTCATAAGTCACAAGGTGTATTTTTCAAACGGGATTGGAATTCTAAACTATGAAGAATAGCGAACAGTTGTGGAAACAGTTACGAGCCCGATTTTGATGATAACTAAATCACTTTTGAAAAGTAAATATCCCGAGTCAGGAATTGAACTGGACTACCAAAAAAAGAAAACACGTCCTGTCTTATTCCACCATTTACTAGTCTTGCTAATAAGGACTAAATTCTAGGAATTTTTTTACAAAAATTCTTACACGTATTTGTTTTTATTGGGGAAACTTACAGCTAGTTACATATCATATAGTTCACAAACATAGAGACAGAAGTCCATTTACAAATTTCCACAGATAGGCAGACAATATGTAATTTAGAAACACAAAGATTGCACACAACAACAAGAATTACAAGAAAAAGTGTTTTTACATCAAAGTCAAAAAAGTCAAAATTAAACCCACACATATTCTCACTTGCTACCAAAAAATTTATCTGCTAGCAGCCTTTTAAGCTACTTAGTGGAGGTGTCGAAGAGGTCTACTTCATGATCCCTAAAGAGCTTATAGAAACTCTTGCTCGTCCTGCCACTTACTTTGCCATAGCAGGTATTAAACACTTCAAAACCTTGACGATCAACAAGATTAAGTAATTAACGAATTGAATATAAAACGCAAATCGACTTCCATCAGCACTAGAACGATACAGTTAATATTTTACTTTCCGTGCTCATTACAGTCGGTCCGAATCGTAGTTGCCACAAAAATTTGCTACTATGCACTACGCTACGCCACTGGGCAAAACTCGGACACGTGATAGATTTGAACCATCGACCTCTTTCTTTCTGAGCTAGAGAGTCCTAGCACTTAAAATGAAATAAAGGTAATATTCATTATTTTCATGCATCGTGGTTTTTTTTTGAAAGCTCGGCAGCTAAGCAACCTCCATGAATTGAAAGAGTATATTTTTAAGATTGTGTTTGTGTAAAAATTATTAGTTTTGGCCCAGCCAATATTCTGAAATAAAATATTTAATGTGACCTAGGTAAAATAAATATAAATGATTTGGCAGCCCAGTGCCACTCATAAATGTCGCAATTTCCGATAGATATGACGTTTTAGTGACAGCTGACTTAACTTTTACCTGTGCCAAACCGTAATATTTGATACTTGAAAAATAAAAATTTCAAGCAGACGGTTTTCGGACTCCGCTTGCGTTGTTGAATATCGGCATTGACACTGACATTCCGGAGATATGTCATTTCGACAATGACATTTTACGATTCCAGTTTAATATATAAAATAAATTACAATAAAATATACGATTTCATAAAATAAAATGTTGAGTAGTTTGTATTCTTGTGCTGAAATATAAATAATACTTCAGCTACTTAAAATTTGCAAGAGCGTAAATGATACTATCTTTATGATTAAAAATATGAACGCTGGTTTATTACTTTATTAATTTATTAACATTATTAAATCGTAAGGTGGCTTACAGAGCTATATATGTAAATAAGTTTCGTCACTGCCAATAATAATTGGAAAGAAAAACCACATCTGAATATGCCCTTTGAACTAGAATATGACGTCACCGAATTCAACTGCATTCGTCCTTGGTAATGAATTATTGAAAAATATTAAGTACCTCATACCATGATTGGTGTTTATCTTGATATGTCATCATCGATTTGTAAAAGTTATCACTTAAATGTTCTATTAACAAATCGTAAACTATATATTATAGGAATGATTTTATAACAAATTGCCTTCTTTCAAATTCATCCAAATTATTGAATTAGTTTTTCGGTGATTCAGTCACAAACCAAGATAGAGTTGTGTGTTCTGCTGATTTACCCCTCCCTATTTTGAGTTTACAAACATAGTCAAAAATACTTTATCTAATTATGTAATATTAATAAAAAAGGCAATCCTAACAAAAGAACATTGTTTACGACCCCTTTTTGCTTTGGGAGCACTGGGGTAGTTGATGACATCACTAATAATGTTATTATTATAAGCTGTTTAGTTTCCTTCTTTTTATTAAAGGGAAGCCTAATATTTTGTGTTCCTCCTTTCGTTATTTTCTGATTTTCGTTTACTTTTCATATACATTCCTATTGCAGTTAACAGCCTTTTGTTCTATCGCCGTTATCTACCTAATTCTGATTTACAGAAAGCGAATCACGTAGATAAAAACTACCAAAGAACCTTATGTAGACAGCCAGCGAACGATAACGATGAATCATAATGCTTTCAAAACGGAACCTTTTGTCTAAAGCATAAAGTCCACAATGAACTAACAGAAAAGTTTGAGTCATTGCCAAGTCCAAGGCTATTCAGTCCAGTTTTATTTTGTTTGAATGACGTCACTTCCAACATACTCTGGGTTTATTTTGTAATCAGACGTGTGGACTCGTTAGCTCAGTAGGTGGGAGTGCCGGTATTACAGATACTTTGGGAACCGGAGGTCGGAGGTTCATATCCTTCACGAGTCAGACTTTTCTTTTTACATTTTGCGTTTGACGATATTTGTATTTGAATTCGTTTTGATGGATAAAACCTATCAGCACCTCTCGTTGGTATTTTAAACGTCTAATCAGGGACCAGCCAGTAAATGACGCAGCAAGAATTTCATGAATTTTAGACCGCCACACCCCCATCTATCACACAGGTTTGACACATTCTTTAGGTAATATGTCTTCCCTCTGTGTGACGTAATAAATTTATGACCGTATTATATGGTCATTTGCGGCGTAAGTAGCTACTCAGTGGCGGTGGTCGTTCCCCGTGTAATCGGAGGGCGTGACGTAACCTGGTGAGGGAATTTGGCAAAAACCTTCGTGGTTTAATTCATATGAAAATTTGGCACTAGATGGCATTATTTACATTCTACTCATACACAATTTAATTTAAATACAAATACATTATTGAATTTTAGCTGCCCCATGCCGATAATGATCTTCACGATTGAAAAAGTGGTTCCTGAAAATATGTTATTTATATAAAAAAAACAATGAATAGTGATTTAAAAACAGTTGCATCGTAGATTTACTATTTTAGTATTTCGTTTTGAGTAAAGTTACCTCTCCGTAGACCTAAAGAGGGATTGCCGGTGTGCAGGCTATGAAAATGTATGGAATAAGGACCAAGGAAAGTAAAAAGCGATATTTCAAAAGTGAGGCCAAAATTAAAGAAGAAGTAAACTCTTAGGGAAGTGCCTAGCTCTCCTAATTTCATTCGCTTAATTAAGAAAACTCGAAAGAAGCATATTGCATACTAAGCATAATCATCACAAAATAACCATAATCAAACACACAAAACCCTTGAATGAAAATCATGATCTACTAAAGTTACCTATAAAATAGTAAGCACCCTCAACCTTAAGCCGGAAGTAGGTACACGTGGGTAACGCGGCGGAGGCGAAGGCCCAGATTTTAACTTTTTTTTTTCGAACTGGACAGTTTATTTATGGCCCTTAAATGGCCTTTTAAATTTCACCGGACTTTGCGGCCTAGCGCTGAGGGTGACCTCGGCTTTGGATGTCGTATATTGAACCTACCACTGGTTTGGAAGGGTCATCTACTGCCAAAGAACCAGCAAGAAACTCAGTAGGAATGCGTACGACGCGTTAGCCTGGCCCACCGGTGGGTTAGGCGATTCGAATACCGTGTTATGTGCCGAGCGAATGCCTATTTCTAACTGGAACACCGGCGTTGCTTCTTGTAATAGCGTCGTCGGGATCTGTTAAGACGTTACGCGGACGCCTATAACGAACCGAGCTAAGGGCGAGAATTGCTTGCACGTTGTTCGGCCTTTTGTAGGCGCACCGTACACTAGGGGACGACGACAATACAGAGGATTTGAATGCGAATCGGAGCCTGCACCAACTTCTCCGTTAGTACATCTTCATGATCTCCTCTCAAGTTCTATTATTTATGTTTCCTTACAGAGACCTCTCCCAATGCATGTCGCCGCTAAGCAGCACACTTCACTTCGCGACTGGAGCCATCGCGCCGAAGTACGGGCAGCTCATCCTGCCGCAGGCCGACGCTAACTTCGGACCTATGTACGTCGCGCGGCTGGTGAGGAGAAGCTGAGGCTTGTTTGCGTAGCAATGCATAGGTTCCTTGTGATATTTGAAACAGAAATTTAAATGTTTTCAATTTTCAATGGCATTATGAATATTTCATCTATGAAAACATAAAACTTTGCAAAAACAGTTTCTTTTAAATAATACAATAGACGTTCTGTGAGTATTTAAGAAACTTAGTTCCAAATGAATTTTATTTAAAAAACTTAAATGCTTATACTTATTATTGGGCAAGTTGTATTTAAGGATGATTTATTGAATGATATTGCTTTGAAAGGAATATATTTACATTGTCATCTAGCATCAAATTATAGAAATGTTTAGTTTCCAGCAAAGTTTGTTAATACCTTTAAGTAGGTAGATGTTTCATCTCACGAAGATCCAGCTGAAGTAAGTCAAGTTCAATACTAAATTTCGGCCAGATTGGATCACACATTTCAAAGCCTATGTTATCTTTCTGACTGGTTGTAAAGATTAGTTTGAGTTTTGTGAAACCAAATCATGATTGCTGAGCTATTTTAAGTAATACATTAGTCGGCCACTCTCAATCAACCGGTGAAATTTAAAATACCATTAAGGCCATAAATAAAAAGGCCATTTCGTTAAACAAAAACACACAAACTTCAGGAAGGTCATCGTGATATAAACATCTTCATTTTGTTAACCTGTATATACTTTGTTAACTTAAATTATAGACATTTAGGTAAAGAAATAAATAAAAAGAAGTGAGATTTACTAAAATACTTTTATTTAAAAATTCATGTAAAAATGCCTTCATCCTTAATTATCAACACAGTTTGAATAAATACATTTTAATTATACTTAATCATTTTATTTGAATTAACTACGTATGCTTTATATTATCCGTTACACTCAACCGAAAATATACATTTATTCAGAATATTATATTGATTTATATTTTTATTTTATCATATTATATAGTTTCGACAAGTAAAATACAAAACAGTACAAAATACCTATATAGATATGATTACATACGTAGTCTTAATCACATTAATAACGTCTAAAATAAATCAATTATTAACACAAACATTAGCTTTTGTTTTAGAAAAAAAGTTACCAAAGCGATTTTGAACACATTTCTGTGTGCATTTATGAAAATGCTAATTTTGATTCATTTACGTGATCCCTAGGATGCGAGGCGTTTTTTTTAAATAAAGCTTCCAAATGTGAAAAATATTACTTTATTTTATGAAATAAACATTTTTCTATCAATTAATGCTTTACGAAACAGTTATTGAAATCCACTACATATTTTAATGGCATTTATTATTATAAGATAAAACTAATATCTAAGACATACAAATTGCATTGTGAAAAACTTTATGTTCGGACTGTTGCCGAACTCTATTGACTGCTAGAAATAAAACGATAGAAACCGCTTTAAACGAGAGTATTCACCGAATGCTAATTTAACACTGAATGAATATTAAAAATTATATGCTAATTATCGATAAGTTAGGTACTAAAGTTAAATGCTGATTCGGTAGTGTTTGGTTGCAAACCGAACACTTTAAGTTACTTTAAAAAAATGTAGAAAAATTGTAAGGCCCATTCAGAATTTAATGTACCTATATACTAGATTCTGTAAAAGGAAATTCTAAGGTGAAAATGCGTTCATTCACTCATGAACTTCTGCATTACTTTTTACATCAATAAATAAAGAAGATTTTTTTAGGTCTTTTTGCGTACAATACCTGAAGTATTTCTGTATGATATGCTGATTTTTTTTTAATTATCAGTAACAGAAAATAATTAAATTTAAAGTAATTGTTATAGATTCAGGCATTAATTAACGTCTGTTTATACTTAATGTAAGCTGTTAAATATAAATATACACGTTATAGCTTCTTTAAAGGTAAGAACAATCAATATAAATTGCTTTATTCTAGCTAAGTGTTAACAAGCATCTAATTTAATTTAATAAATTAAAATTAACTATCTGTTATTAAATCACAATAAAGAAGAGGTCATATACACAGCGTAAAGTAAAATGGCACAATGCCAATAATTTACAATATTTTTTCTCTATAAATTCTTTTGCTTTGAGATCGTTTGATCAAATATGTTTCCAAATTTTTTTAATACTTATCGTAACAGATCCTGCGGTTTTATATCGCATGTCTCGACAAAACCCGACCGGCATTAGCCGAGCGACATTTGGCAGAATGTTAATCTACACATAATCGATTTCGCAGTGCCGATTGATGCTCGAATATGTTAGTAGCTCCACTTATATCCTTTTCAAACAGCAGTTTTGGCCTCAATTTCTATATTCAAAGGTTTGTCTTCTACGTTCTCCGGTTGCTTGTTCCACGGCTGTTCTTCTCCAGAACCGAACAAAGTGTAGGTGACTATCTCGATGACGTACAGGCCGATTGTCACGAAGAATACGACACGCCATGCTGAGATCGTTTGCTGAAACATTATTAAATATTAGTTAGGTACAGTCTAGAAGTTTATGTTTAGTATATTTATGAGGTTTTTATAGGTGAAACTAGGAAATTGAAAATAGTAACTTTTTGCCTAAAACAGAACTCACGGCGTGGTTGCGGTTACTTTGAACAATTGACATGCAGATATGTTTATAAAAAATTAAAGCTGTACTATCGTAGACCGAAAAGATGGAGGTTTCGCGAGTTTTTAAACAATACCGCTCAATTCAATAGTGAACTCAATAGGTACTACTAAGCTTAATAGAAAAAAAAACAATCGAAAATGGCAACTTATATATCTTTTTAACGGTAATTATTTATTCTAACACATCTTTGATGTTATGCGATCATTCAAAACATTGAGGATTGTATTTGTCTTAAAAGCCGTAAGAAATTTATCATTTCGTATTTAAACCATAAAGATAAATAAAGCTTTAATAGAGAATGCATGATGATTATTTCTAATAAAGCTTTTTTAGTATGCTCAATTGTTCTATAGTTGAGCCATTACAAACGTGCGAACTGAGTCATAAAACATTACGTCAAAGGGATACACATAACACTAGAAGTGCGAGCGAGAGTTCCGATATGCCTATGTGTGAGCGAGAGATCTGATAAAAATGATTTATGACTCAGTTCGCTCATTTGTAATGGCTCATATTTAAGCCAATTATTGCATATTTGTGTCAAAAATCACGATACTCACATTGCCATCTGTCAGATGTCCCACAAATATCGGCATCACTATACCGGGGATTGTTGCAACAGTGTTCGTGATGGCCATTAACGTTCCTGAAATTAAATATAGTACAAATATTACATAGGTATCTAGATTTCAAAACAGAAATCGAATTATTGCATCCAAATTTACTGTCAGACTGAGAAATAATATATTATATAATATTATTACCAAGCGTAATTGAACTTATTTACAATGCGTTTACAATAACGAGGACCGCAAACATGCACCGTATGCACCTAGGTTTCGAAGCAAATATCTAAAGCTAAAACGAAGGGAATATTACTTTTCCTCTTACTCACCCGCAAAATTGGGCGCTATATCAATATGATTGGACAAAAAGCCACAAAACATGGCGCCAATGGCCGTTATGGCGGTTGCCATTGCGCCGACCGCGGCAGCGCGCGCGCAACCCACGTAGCACAGCGCGAGTAGACAGCCGGCGGGGATTACTGATGCTGCAATACGGAGAGTTACAGGTGAAAATTACATATAATAAATGATGGAGGAAATAGTCTTTATCGTCGAATTGTTTTTGTTAGGCACAATGTGAACTGAAAATTTGATGCAGTTTCGGTTAGGTATGAAAATTTCATCATTGTTGTTATTGTATCAAAAACATTTTACTTGTTTTATATAATCAGTTTACTTTATTAGTGTAAATTACTAGTGTATCTTTGAAGAGTCGCCTTTAGTCAAACAGATATTTCTAGATCATGGATCATTCCGATAGTAATTAAAGGTTAAATAATACTGAAACTTAAACGGAAGACGTATGAGAGCTCTTGAAGAGGCGTCTTTATTTATAGGGTTCAGGTCATAATATCCACAGTCACTACATCTACGGTTGCTGTATCGAAAACGTTCCATCGACGGGTTAATTTTATTTTTATTTATTTATTATCACAAAATCCACAGCTCTTAGTAATGTTAATATAAATATAAAATATTTGAAACCGACAGCCATTTATGGAATTACATTTTTTTCCCCTAACATTAAGCAGACTTATACAAGGTTTTGATACTTAAATTACATAATTATAACTAGATAAAATTGTGAACGTTCTAAATTTAATACAGGCAAATGGAATTAAATAATAATAATAATGATAACAAACAGAACCAATACCAATCAAAGAATGAATTTCAAATTTATAACATCATTAAACTGCATACAATAATAAGACATACCCAAACATCGAAAAAAGAGAGGCAATACAAAATATATTTAATCAAAATACAAAGACATATTATTGACTCTGGTATAGTGTGTAATGTATGGATGTATATAATTGTAAGTAAGTGCGTGTTTGTGTGTTCCAAGAGTAACTGAAAATTGTAAAAGTACTAACTTGTGAAGTAAGTTATAATTTCTTTTCTAAACTTGTCCCTACTTCCATGGAATATATCTGAGTTTTGTGCAAATGTTTTATTGTATGTGTTATGCATTCTAGTGATAATTGAGTTTTGTGTATAATTGGTTTTTGAGTGTTGTGGATGAAATATGTGTGTGTGTCTTGTTCTGGTAGAGGGAGCGCGCAAGGTAAGGGCGAGGCAAGTAAGTTCGCTGCAATCTACGACATTATTGCAGATACCATGCAGAAAGAGCATGTCCAGTAAGCAACGACGGTTTTCCAGTGAGAGCAGATGGTAACGCTGACAAGCTTCAGGATATTTCATACGTGTCACCTGTTGTCTATAGTTCAAGTGTTTAAGAAATTTCTTTTGAATTGTTTCGATTGTGTTCTTATAGACAACATATTGAGGATTCCATATCGAACTACAGTACTCTAGTATGCTTCGAACGAATGAATAATAGAGTTTTTTCAAACAAATAATATCGGAAAAAGGAGCTGCAGTCCTCAACACGAATCCTAGGTTTTTGTAAGCGTTTGTTACAATACTTGCAATATGTTCATTATAATTCAGTTCCTTGTCAAGGACCACCCCCAAGTCACGAATAAGGGTCACTTTAATAACTTCTAGTCCATTGAAATAATATGTAGTCTGAAGCTTTTTTTTTGCGTGTAAAAGTGATATGTGAGCACTTATTTATTTATTTATTTATTTATTGTTTCACAGAGCCAACAGCACTTAGGTCTAATTTACACTTGTTTGTATTTAATTACTTAAACAGACCGCCAATAACAGGCTCACAATTTTTAAAATGATCTTATAGAGTAGAATACCTATGTGAACTAATTTTACATTTTTGGACTGAGAACACTATAAACAAAAAACAAATGACAGAGAGAAACACAAAAAAGAAATTTGAGATAAATTAAACAAATCTATGTATATGAATTTACAAATAATAATTCATAATAATAATTCAAATAATAACAGTACGCGAATATGTGTATGTGTGTGTGTTTGTTTGTGTGTGTGTGTTTGTGTGTGTGTGTGTGTGAAAAATTATATATATGTATGTTAGGTTTACGTTCAAGTATTACACCGGAAATAGTTTCGGATGTCACTTTTGATCTGCATAGAGTTCAGCAATAACAGAATTTTTAAATGATTGCTTTGTGAGATGGAATATATCAATTGAGTGAAATTTTTTATTGTAGCAGCTAAGCATTTGGCAAATTACCGAGTTTTTGGCATAATTTGAGTGATGAGTAGGAATATAGAAGAGAGTACAATGTCTAGTTCGCTTAGTTGGTGTTCTGAGTTAACTTAAGTTACATTAACTGTTATGCGGTTACTAGTGTAGAACTCAGATGATATATCCAAATCCTCCTGTAATTTAAGACTGTCAGCGATGTTTTTTATTTTCATGTAAATTTTTGTATCATCTGCGTACAATATAAAACGTGCATGGTGGATGAATTGCCCGATGTCATAAAGGTACACAGAGTAAAGGAGAGGTCCTAAAATTGATCCCTGTGGAACACCTGATGGGATGGAAATGTAGTTGGATCGATATCCACCCACCTCGACTGCCTGAGAACGATTACGGAGGTATGAATCCAGCCAACGCAACAAACTACCACATACTCCTAACTCTTGTAGCTTTCGTAGAAGGATGATGTGATCCACACGATCGAACGCTTTTTCGAAGTCAGTGTAGATCACATCAACCTGTCCCCCACCCTCCATATCATAAAGTAAATCAGTTGTGAAAATTGCAAGATTTGTACAAGTTGAACGGCCTTTCATAAACCCGTACTGTTGGATAGGATAGATTTCATTATACACTATTCTTTCCGCTACCTTACTGAAGACGTTCAACTTAGAAATTGGCCGATAGTTCTCAATCGTTGTTTTTGGCCCCTTTTTATGCACAGGTGTGATATGTGCAGTTTTTCAAATTGTGGGAACGCAACCTTCTAAAAAGCAACGATTAAGAATATATGTGACCGGAACTGATAGAGCTTTTGCACATTTTACAAACAGAAGAGGCGGCAGATTGTCCCCTCCTGGGCCTTTAGTTACATCCAAAACTTTTAATAATTTCTCACAATAATCTCTGCTAATAGATAAAGTACCAATTGATGCAGTCTCGAGGAAGCGTGGAGTTGTGTGGGTGGTATTATAATTGTTAAGGGGTATACTAAAGTTTTTTAAGAAAAAGGCATTGAAAGCAGTGCAAATATCTAATCCGCCACTAACGGTCAAACCATCATAGTCCATATGTGTAGGAAAATCTGATTTACACTTATATATTTTCTTAAATTTTCACGATTCATACTTTAAATAAAACACTTTTTACCGGATATTATCGCGTATATTTTAGTTAATTTTAAAATTATTTCGACGTTTCGGCATCTTTGCAGTTGCCGTGGTCACGATAGACTAAGGTGTTGTTCATCTATTGCCAGTAATAAAAAACTACATGATTGCGTTAATATGTACTGATTTACACTTCCTTTTCGAACTCACATAGCTCCAGAAGTATTTACTAAAAGTTTAATTTTCTTTTGAGACCATTCAATATAATTACTATGACATTATTTTAGTAACTTTTTTTGGCGTGCTCGGAAAGTCGAAAAAGAAATGTAAAAAATTGGGTTACCAAATTTTTTCCATAGGGAGTGACACTTTGCCTTTTCCTTTATAACATTAATAAGTGCTTGATTGTACCATACCGGATACTGATAAGTGGCAGATACTTGAGATTGGGGCACGTGTTTGTCAATTAAATTAAATAACAAATTATAAAATATATTCATTGTCGTTTCAGCATCCACGCCCTTAAATAAAGCTGACCAATCATAATTTAGCAAATCCGTGTTAATTGCATCGAAGTCGGCCCTTCTGTAAATATGTTTTTTATGCGGTCTAAGCTTCAGTGATGGAACTATAATATCTGAAATATCGAGCTCGACCGAGGGATGGTAACAGTCTTCAGGCACAAGCGGGCTCCGAGATCTCCAGATGTTAACTTCAAAGTTTGAAAAAATCAAGTCTAATGTGTTATGCTTTGAATTTAAAAGTGTATTTGATTGTTTCAAACCATGAAAATATAAGGAGTTTACCAATTCCGCGGCAACATTTTGAGCCTCCACAGAACCCTTTTGTAAGTAAATTGGATCCGACGAACTCCACTTCAAACAAGATAAATTAAAATAAAATAAAATAAATAAATAAATAAAAATTAAAATGTATCGACAGTACCCCAAATCGATGGTAGGCTACATCGACAGTACACCAAATCGATGGTACGCTACATCGATAATACACCAAATTGATAGTACGCTGCATCGACAGTATACTATGTCGATAATACGTTGTATCGACAGTACACGGTAGTACGCTCAGCCAAAATTTACGAGCGCCTGAACAATACTATCTTCGCCACTAAAAATATGTTAATACATGATGTTTTTGCTATAAATTTTGAATTATCATTCATTTTCAACTATGGCGCCTCGCCGGGTGCTCCCGCTCGCGCATGCAATAAATGCATATATGCGATAAATTAACCTAACCCAAATTTAAAATTTTAATCAAAAACATTTAATAATCCTGTGTTTTTTATTTCAATCTGGCTCGGGTCGGGTAGTCGATGCAGCGTATCGGAGTATTTAATATGATCAGAAGCACAGTCGATATGGTGTACTGTCGATACAACGTAGTATCGATTTGGTGTACTCTCGATGTAGCGTACCATCGATTTGGGGTACTGTCGAATGTCGATACATTAACCCGTCAATGGAACGACCGTCGATGTAGTGACTGTCATAACATATACGTTATTTATACATGCAATACTTTCATCAGTCGTGTATAATCCATATGAACAAAGTAAAACTAGATTATATTATTAAAAAATTGTTTTATAATATTTCAACTATTACTTAACAATGACTTACCAACCAAAGTGGCGATCTTCCTCGCCGTGGTGGTCGTGATCTTCTCCTTCTCCCTCAACAAATCCAGGGCTTTACTCAGAACGATGCTGAACACCCACAGTGAGAGGAATGGGAGAGCGGTCAGAACTGCGTTCTGGAAAAAGTTATGACAATACAATTTCCTATGCGTGAAAATGTTATATTAAAGAACGAAGCAGACTGAAGTAGTCATAGAAAGATTATGAATACAAAATTTGTTGTATTGAACGTTGCTCTGTTGAAATTGCCCCAGAAGTTGCAGTTTTGGATATTTAATAAGTTTGTTTATATGTGTGTCAAAAGTAAATATTGACGATAACCGGTTATTCGATCATCGTTTGTTTGGAGTATCTAATATGATCTGAAGCACAGTCCGACCAAAATATCTGTGAACTGCCTGTGAAGGCGTCACTAGTATCGTTTAAATGTTGCCATTTAAAATGTATATTAGTTACGGTAAAACTATAAAACCCAAATCTAGTAAATTGTTGGACTATCAGTTCATGTTCCTAATTTGCCATTTGTATTACACATTGATGGCTTTATTTTTGTACAACTAATAAATCTATAATAGAAACCTTATTATCATATAATTGCACGACTACCCTTACATGTAAACCGATATTGTCAGCGGCGACAGCTTACGATGGGCATCCCATACCGTTGTGCATACACTGTATAAGTTACATGTAAAACGCAGAGGGACTGTAATGTTTAGTGGAAATTGTTGCCTGCGAATACGATTCTTGTCAAATATAGTTTCGGAGCTTTTAAAAGTAGTGCGAATAGGTATCGAGATCTAGTAAAATAGAAGACAAACGGGCAATCGTTACATATAAAAGCGAAATATTATTCATAGTCATGATTCGTTTAATTTAAAGCTTTCACTACTCGATCTACTTGAAAAACTTTTTACTCTAACTTATACTCTATTTTGTACAGAAAAGACAAAAGTTACTTTGATTAAGAAAAAAAGGGTCGTCAAGGAATATACAAACTATTCTTTACGCTAGCGTAACCGCGTACAACATTTAGCTTTCAATAAAAAGGCTTGCTTGCTGTATGTATAACTTACCTGTTTCATGTTGAACTTGAGCACCTGCTTCATGTAGAAGGGGGTCTCTATGAGCAACGTGTACCAGCCCCAGTTGGAGCAGACATGAGCCACCAGAATCGCCAGGAATGCGGGGGAGGTGAAAACGGAGCGCCACGGGAAAGGAAGTTTCTGGAAATGTGGATGAAAATAGTATTCATATCTAATAGACCGGTTCCGCAGTGCGTCCGATCTGAATACATGAAAAGAGGTTCTGATCTGAAGGATAGAACTATTTAAAAGTTACGCAATAGGTCCGAATATGGTAATCTCGATCTTAGTGCCTTATCATGAAAAATAAACTTTAACTGCCGCGCTGGAAGAGTCAAACGGTTTATTTAATATATTATGCTTAGCAAATATAGACTCGAATTATTTATTTTTTATTTTTTTTGTATATATTTAAAGTATATAAATTCGCAAATAGAAATCCATGCATAGGGGCCTTAAGTTACATTTAGCGTGTCCGAGTGTGCGTTACCGCTCAACACCCTGAATGCTTTGGTATGCGTAATGTCGGTAACTCCATCATATAATGCATTATTGAACTCAAACACAACATTTTGTTGTTTAAATAACTTAATTTCGAGACAATTTACTCCATCTTTAGTGTTACGTGAGACAGATTTCTACCTCTCATTTCTTTTTATCTTTTAGTCTTATTTTCGATCTCAGCATATTTAACGTGTATTTAGGCATTCGATTAAACTGTTACCATTGGCTTAATTTTACTTTAGCAAAGTTTTCCAACTGAAAACTACAGCATCGCACCGTTCATCGATCCACCAACATCTTAATCGTATATATCGGTAAACACCTACAAACACTGAACGGATGCCACTTACATTTAGGTGGATCATTTTCATTGTCGGCTATAAATATGTAAAAAGTAGAACCTTATGCCCGTCTTCCTGTTTCCCTCCTAGCGCCCTCACAATCAAGTCCCTCTCCTCAATACTGATGAGTGGCTGCTGCTGCGGAGAGTCTTGCACCAGCACCACCCACAGGAGACCCCAGATGCAGGATAACCCGCCCATCACGTAGAACACGCTTTCCCAGCCTGGAGAAATAATTATTCAATTATCTAAATATCCTAACACACTTACGTAATGATATGATAAACACACTAAATAAATTTAATCATTTTTTATTATTTTCACACAAAAAAACAGATATAAACAGACAAACCAAAAAGGGTGCATAAACATATTTGAGAATAACACAGTATTAAAATTAAATAAGGTTTAGGCGCTAAATACATTAAGTAAATAACTTTATACCTATCTATACAGTTCATTTTTAACGCTCTGGCTCTTAAACTATTGCTGCGTTCCGTTTGCCGATTACAGCACTCACAGCGCTCATATACCCGTTCCGTTTGCCCGTGAGCGCGCTCACAGCGATATCGATACGTCATCAATGACGTCATAAGCGCCGCCATCTTCCCGCTTACAGTGCCAACGCTACGGAGCATGGTCGCTGTGAACGGCCTGTCAAAACTGACACGTGACGTTACTTTGTTGATGTTTTTATTAGTCAATTAAAGATTTCAAAAGCTTGCTTATTAATTTTCTTTTGTAATAATATAAAAAAATGGCTCCTGCTTCATTCAGGGTCAAAGATCTTAATGAAATTGTAACTTTGACTTAAGCGACGAACAATCAAAATGTTAGCGCGATATTTGCCGTTCCGATTGCAATAGCACTAATAACACTTTTAGCGCGCTCAAACGAATCGGAACGGTTTTGAGCACTTTTAGCGCTGTGAGCGCTGTAATCGGCAAACGGAACGCAGCATTTGTGATTCAACTGATGTTTACCCAAAGTGGCGGTAAGTCCTCCCGCCATCAGCATGGAGATAACAGTTCCGAGCGAGGTTCCCGCGTAAACGAGCGCCGCCATGACACCACGCTCGCTTGGTGGCGCCCATTTTGATAACAGCACGTGCATGGCGGGAAATGTTACACCCTGAGAAATAGATTATTTTTCATAAGTATTTTATTCATCGAAGCTTTGAAGATTATTTGCTAAAGAAAATATTGTTATGAATAAATCATTATGATCGTTTCTTATATCTGTTTTATTGCTGACTGATATCGGCCCTAATCTGGATATAACACTTATACCTACCAAGCGTGAGTTCTATGATGGAATCCTGAGCTGAATGCCTATACGATAAGGTCTGTATCAATGTGTATCGTAACATAAAGTAAAATATGTATTCCGGAACCACAGTCAATTACTTCAAATTTCTTTGCACGACACAGCTTAATCCATCATCAAGCACCCACAAAGAGAAAAATATCTAATATGTTAGAAATTGATTTACATTCCTTATGTATTTATAATAATGAAACCAATCCTGCATTCGAAGTTACCTCTAATAACAAAATTAACTTCTTACCCCACCAATCCCCTCCCCGACGCGCATCAACACCACACCCACATAATGCGCCCGCGCCAGCACCGGCGTCAATAGCGTGCACACTACGTTGATGGCCACGCTGAAGAACATCACCCACTTGGCGGAAAACAACTCCGCTATACGACCGCCTGGGAATCAAATTGTATAAAAGTTGTAAATCGTGCCTTTGCTGACCTGTTCATTGAATAATGTAAAAAATGTGTAGGTATTCTGTTCATTAAATCCACCTATTCACATAACTTGTTCTTAAGTATAAATAAATATATCAGCATTATCTATTAGGGCATGCTCCTTTGAGTTGATCTTATGTAGAAAATAGTTAGAAAGCAAAACAATACTCCAAAGACACCTCCTAAAATCCTCCATAATAATATGAACCTTACCGGGTATTTGAGACACGAAATATCCCCAGAAATAGCAGCTTAGCACCACGCCCTGCACGCCCGATGACCAGTCGAAGGGCCCGTCAGCTTCCTGGAATAGTAATTCAATAAATTATGGTTATCTAATGTTGTCAGAAACGCCCTGCTAGAAAAATATAATGGTGATGGTCAGGTGGCGCCATTGTTTGTGGCCTCAGGTTCGACGGGGCATTAATTTTTGTGATGAACACAGACGTTTGTTCTCGGGTCATGGTTGTTGATATTTATATGTTTATTCTGAGTTCACCCCCACTTCACTGTATGGTCATTCATAACAAAAGTTCTGCTTACTTTGAGGCCATACAGTTGGTGTGTTTGTCTGGGGATGTTATTTATTTATTTATATACCAGAAGCTCCCGATCCCGTAAGATTTTCTGAATAAAATGTTTTATGTTGTTCCTGGATAATGCAACTTTCTATTGGTGAAAGAATTTTCAAATTCAGTTCTGTTGTTTCATAGTTTATAAAGAAATAACGTACAAATCTCACCTCTCTCATAATAATAGTATGGATAACGCAACCTGGTGTGGAGAAACATTGTGGAACATACAATTTTGCAGTGATAGCATAAAATTTAGCAGTTATATTAATTTAACGTGTACATCCGTGTACTGTCTGTGGCATCGTATCTCTAATACGAATTATTAAATTCAGGTGCAAAGCTCCTAGTAGAGTTTCTTTGAGATCTCGTCTGGGGCGAACCTTATTTACGGTTCCTGTTTTGACCGCCATGATAATCATGTGAACGTGATTGTGTTCCAGTTACAGGAAACGTACAGCCAGTGCAATTACTGGGATAAAGGCAACCCCTACTGCAGCCTAGGGTCGGCAACGCATCGTCTGAATAATCAAATCCAATATTGGTCAATAAAACGCCTCCTACTAATGATGTTCATGTGTGTGGATGTCTTATGCCATCCGCGAGCTCGTCTGCCGGCTACGAAACTACTAAAAAACACAGTTTTAGTTTTAAGTCATAGTCACGTGGTTTTATATTATAACTAAAAGTCCTGCACAGGGGTCACTTGAGGAATCCTTACAAAAACGCATTGATCACAAATTTTGAATGACCTGAAATGAAATTAGCTTCCAGTCTATTTGTGTATAACTTTCTAAACTGACTTTAACAGTTAGAAATTGTTACCTAAAAAGTTATAAAATCAACAATATCATTCTGCTATAGATGGGTCAAGTCATTGGTGCCTCAACGTTGTATAAAATCATACAGCAACTGTGTGTGCGTGAAAAAATGTAATGACAAGATAGCGGCTGCCACACAAAATTAAGTTGCATATACAGGGTGAAACATATGTCGTAAACGGAAATTTTTCTTCCATAGCAGTATTTTAAGGCAAATTCATTGCATTAACTCAAGAAGCAAACAATTAAACTTTATTGATACTTAATAGTCTTAAATAGCAAAAATACCAACATTATGGTCACCCTATTCGAACACAGTAACACGCTATGCGTCTATGACAGTTAAACGTAGCAATTAGGGTGACCATGAGACTCAGTAAATTTAAAATACATTTTTTAAATTAACGAATCATCAAACAACGTTTGCATATTTTTACCTGTTGTCAAGTCCACACGTTTAAACTAAAGTTACACAGTAAGAAGCACATATCGCTGTTTACGACTTATCACCCAACAAGTATAACGCACACGGGGCCGCGCGTACGATTGAGTGGAACCATCTAGCGATACCCATAACAATGTGAGGAATAAGCGACGGTACAGCGATGAAGGTGTTAACTAATTTATTTCTAACCTTATAAGGCAATTTATTTTAATATGTTTAATATAATTATTTTTTAAATATTTTGGTTAAAGTATAAGAAGTCTATGAGTATCGGTAATCTTATCTCCTAAGGTCTCTGTAGGTCATGGTCTTATTTTTATATTTATGTTTATATTTTTATAACTCATACCTACAACCTAAGTATCTATAAGTAAAAGATTCTCATAGTCGTCTAATGTGAATTATTAAACAATTTTACCAAAAAATATAATAGATTATTTGCAGAACTTTCGCACCTGTTTGTGTAATAGAAACTAGATCAAAAAAAGGAAATTAAAATCTAAAAAAATAATTTATATCTATTGAATAGACTACATATTATATTACACCAATAAACAGTGTATCGTTTACATATGAGGTATCCGGCTTGTGTTTAACACTTACACGTTTCTGGCTAGTGTACGCTAAGAGCCCCACTAAAATGTAGTGTAAATAAATACCAAAAGATCGCAAAACTAACAAACAACCATTATTTTAATAAACTTATCACTCGTTACAGTTTGAACAGTTTAATAAATAATAATAAACTTCTAATAAAAGCATTTTATTTACGGTGAACAAACGAGGCCATCGCCCGAACTTCAAAAACGCGCGGGTATATCATTCGTCTGATTTGTTTTCATTGACACAAATGGGTTACGGATCGTTTTAATAAATAGCCGTCAAGAAAGATCTATTGACTCCTATCTTCTTGATAAAAGTTCGTCTGTGTAATGATAACGAGATATCCATTTGGTTTTATTTTTATATCAATGAAGACCATTATCTTGGGATCTTGCAATTTTGCTCTGCAATTGATTTTTTTATATTTTTTTTTATAGTCGATAAGCCAGATGGTAAGATTCACCCACATGCATAGACGTCATTAAATTTTATATCGCAAGTTTTGCAATAATTATGAACGTTAATTAAAAACGTTGATAAACGAAAAGCCGCCCAGAATACCGTAGGTACCTATTACTGGTGTAACCCACTGCATTATGTTAAGTCTGCATAGGTTAGTTTATTCTAATTTTAGAAGTAAAGTTTCACGAGCAGGTGCATTAAATTTGAATTAATGAATCTACTAAACAAAGTTATTTTTAGTAAGTAAAGTTTTAACAAACAAGAACGGTAATTAAATTTTCCTGATCTTATACCCACAATTACGAGCATTGTAACTCAATGGTTTTCTAACACGTTAGTAAACATATATCGTGAGGTGAACAGGATAATAGCGTTGTCGAAAAAGTATTTAAAATTCTTACCATATCGCCGTACTTAGTTCGGTAATCAGCTCTCAACCCTACAGATCCGATCCTTGTTTTATAAAACGGTGACCTATGTTTAGTACATTTTAACATTTTTCGTTACGAAGTTATGAGGGAACAGATGAACATACATATAGGTATACATACCGGTCACAAAATCAGCTTGCTGTAGTCGGCTATAGACTTTTTCATTCGGAATAAATTTACTATGTCTAATTAAATAATAGCTAAGTTCGTAGGTGTTCATTAGGATTGTTATCTATACTTGATTTTAATATAAAGAGCAAAGATTTGTTTTGCTTGTTTTTATGCTACGAAACTTTTAAATTAACGAACTGATTTAAAAAACTATCTTTCACCATTAAAGGGTAGGTATCTACGTAGAAGTAACATAGGTTATTTCATCCCGAAAACCGTCCAAAACTTCAGTAAGTAGATACAATCGGAGAAGTCGGCGGAGGCCCAGGCTAAGGCGAAAACCGCTTGCGCGTTGTTCGGTCTTTTGTAGGCGTTCCGCAAACTAATGCGCGGTTTACATGTATTAAGTAGTTAACTTGGTAACTAAATTTCAACTATATTTTAAGTTACTGCATGTCACTTGTGTTTCCAAACGGATTAAGTAGTTAAGTTCATTGAAGATGAGCAGTGATGAATCTCAAGGAATTCGTCAATTCTGTACTTAGATATATAGTAAATGTTATATTGAACAAATTCAGAGAAGAATTTTATTCGGAAATTAAAATCTTTACAAGAATATGTTTTTTTCTAAATTTTTATTCTACAAGCATATCTATTTTAAATATTCTTCAACAAATGTTTAAAGTTGAAACTAAACTCCACTCCGACAATTAAAAAAAAAAAGAAATAAATAAATGCGAAATAAATAGGAGCTCTTGCCGCCACCAGCTTTGTCAACTTATGCACTGAACTAAAAAATCACGTCCAAACGTGTTAATTGAGAAGCCCCGCCCACCCACTTATACGAAAAATAGAACGAATCCTAATCTACTTAATCACTTGCGTACTAAATTTTAAGTTACCACTTGTCAGTTAACTGACTGTTTACACGCAACTTTGAACTTAAAATGTGACAGTGGTAACTTAAAATTTAGTACGCAAGTGATTAAGTAGATTAGGATTCGTTCTATTTTTCGTATAAGTGGGTGGCGGGGCTTCTCACTTAACTACTTAATACGTGAAAACGGTCAACACTGCAGGGGATTCGAATGCGAATCTGAGCCTGCAGTAAGTTACCAGATTGTACTATTAATACATCGAAGGAAAAAATAAAAACATCAGTACAATGTCATTGAGAAACATTTTGGCCATTTCCGAAAATATGCAAGATTATACAGCGGGTATTTTTGGAAAACATCAAACGCATAAATTCGCAATGTTTAATGTGCGTGTATTTCGCACTTTTATATGTGGCGTAATTAAAGTGTTTTTCTTTTTTAAATTTTATATGATCGTACTTAACAAAGAATAAAGATTATCGCACGCGCATTATATATTATTAAAAAGGTCATAAAAGCATAATAATTTATTCCTGGCCTCATTTAAATTAAGTAGGTCATTACGCAGATAAATCTTTTTTAATGTATGTGAATTCTGGATAAAAAGCATACATTTAAAATACTTAACCCTTCTGTGATCACAAGTCAAATAAAGATAACTCCAACAAAGTAGTTTTGTAAAAATTTCAAATTTTAGTTTCCCTACCACATCCTATTGGTGTCATTTTTGTTTAGATAGTTAACCTCTTTGTATGTATATATTTTTTCAATAATTAGATAATGGCTTTAGGGTTCAATAGATTTAGCTTAAATCAAAATGTTGTTGTGTTTTCATTGACTGAATGTGTAGAAATTGCAATTGTGACTGGTGGCTCACTTCCTAATGTGGTTGAGGAGGGCGATGGCTGGATCCTGCTTTAACTCGTGAACTGGTGCCGTTTGAATGTGTTCGTTGTTGGGATAGTTGGGAGGAGGGAGACTTACCGAGCTAACAAATTAAAATAATTTTGTATAGACATAAAGAGACATCGTAAATTTATTTAGAAAAAAATATTCCTGTGAAGTTTCTTGCTAGTTCTTATTCTCGAAGGTCTCGAGTCATGCTTTATTTAACGTCAATAAGAACAAGTCATTGTCAATGGTGTGAATAGTAATACCTATGTATGAATGTCGATTCCGGATTAGTAATGTACCTATACCGACTTGTTGCCACTTCTCGAAATCTATTATCAAAGATCAATTATATTATATAAACTAAACAAATCTTCTTACCTGACCCCCTTCGTCACCCTCCATCGGCGCACACTCCACCACGCTTTCATTGCCAACGTCCCCATGGTTGGGTGCCTGCTGCCTGATGGCTGTGTGGTTTAGCATCCCCACCATGGCCACTGACAGGTTCACCTTCAGCCCGTAGATGATGGCCATGCCGATGGAGCCCAGCACGGCGAGGACGTACCGCGCTGGGATTAGCTCTGAAAATTGGAGGAAAAATTTTGTTATTTATTACGTAAATGTAGGCATCTTTAACAAAACTTACGGTAGCACTCAAGGCGCTCCTTTTTATAGATCCTCAGTAAACCTAGATTTTGATACATGGGTACTGTTTTTAAAAATTTAATAAAATATTTGTTGTTTGAAAAATATGTAATAAAAATAAAAATTCACCTAGCAAAATTCATACTATACAGTGCCTTAAGTAAATATTTTGACGTGTATGCAAGTTCACCTGAGCGCAAGCGATAGTGGTGAGAACAATTCGTTTGTTAAGGGCTCCGTCAAACGTAAGGAACAAAGGTATGTTTAACTGAATCGTATGATTGGAATATTCATTAAGCAACCACGGCGATGCCTTTCCAACAGCTGAAACGCCTCCTCGTTTGCCGGCTGTGAAAGTGTAAATGAAAACATTTTGAAACCTATGAGCGAGATAACAGGTAGTCATTACAAATAGATAAGTCTTGCGTTGACAGACATTACATCAAGCCACTGCGTCTAACGTGCGTCTTAGTTACATACAAGTACCAATACACATTTTTTTATGAATTACGTTCGTTACCTTAGGTACATCCTCAATGGATATCGTAACAGCCTATATATAAATAATGTAAATTTGGTTCAATTGATTGCAAGTGATTGAAACTATCAAAGTGGTGCCAAAGTACCTATGTTTTGTAGGAGTCATAAAAAGCAACACGTTTTTATTAAATCATATAGTGGGCTTACTAAGGATGTCGTTGTTGTATAATATTACAAAGGCAAAATAAACTAAGCCTGTTCAATTGGCCGTTTCTTCTGGTTAACCGGACACAGCCACGTTGTCGTGGTCATTATGGCGGTCCAAATATCGGTCGATGGTAGAATGGAACAGTCGACGTCAATCCACAGTTTTACCAGACCAATCTACATCGATCGACGTCGATCGAACTCTTCTAACACTAATATTAGTCAAATTTAGTTATTTTTCCGTTTTACATAGGAAACGTCTTGAAAGGAATCTATTTTAGATTTGTTTAAGGTAAGAGCAGAGTATTGTATACTTCTTAATTCAATAACTAGAAAAGATTTTAATCTTTCTAATAGTAACTTTATTTTTATGATAGGCATAGTAGTTTCAGAGTTTATCGATGGCATATTAACAATAATAATAATAAATCCCCAGACAAACACACCAACTGTGTGGCCCCAAAGTAAGCAAAGCTTGTATTATGGATGACCATACAGCGAACTAGGAGGAACCCGGATTAAACACACATATATAAATATGAACAACAAACATCTGTGTTCATCACACAAATTAATCAAACGCGGCCGTCAAACAAACATGTATTTCCTCTTTATATTAAAAGTATAGATAACGTCTCTTATGGTTGATATATGAAACAACCTACAAATTTTGCTATTAACCTTTTTTCAATACAGTATCCATATACATTATAAAAAAAGAATTGGATCCCTAGGGGTGATGGACCTATATAATACCTACATGATAGGAATTTTAAATATATTTTTGATGCCGATTTTGCCGCTTAACAAAACATTACACTAATTCATGCTTTCCTCCTGATATACTAAACATATTATTTAGTATTAAGTTTCCTATACTCTGGAGGAAAATACGTGCTATAAAACATTCAGTTATATTTAATTTGATTAATAACCTAATCGAGCGACCGAGGGATTAAAAATAACCCAAACTTTATTTCTTCAATATATGTACATAGAGTGTATATTGGTAACTTGTGGTTCTTATTAGCGTTTTATTTTTATTGGTGAACCTAGCTAAACACAGATTTGTTTTGTCTGAATTAGTTTTAATATTATTAACTAAGAGTAAAGGAAACCGAGCCAAGGACAGCATATCCTTCTTCAACTAAGTCTTAGATCTGATGGTAGAATAGTGTATTGCGTTCAATATGGCCTTAACTTCAACACTACTGTGAAACTAGTTAATGTATTGGTCTAGAAATGTTACCTAGGGGTCTAGCAAAGTTGCAATCTATAATCGCTAACGCTATAGAAAACGCTTAAACTGTACGGAGCATACCAAATGACTATCGTTATATCTCGTGATGCTCCATAAAGTTTACGCCTTTTGGTTAACTTAGCTAGACCCCTAGTATTTTACGACAACATACTGAACCCTGACAAACCTATTGACTTCAGCAAATAAGGACCCACCATTTTTATTCAATTATATTAATGTAAGTAGTTAGTTTTCCGTTAACAGTTGATTTTGATGATTGATTTACACGGCACTCTGCTTTAATTGGTACATTTATAGATGGCGATTACTTAATTATTGAAGTTTCTAATAGAATTGTTTAATGTTCTCGGTCGTAAATGTAGGTATAACATTGAAACTGTAATAGCCAATACACTGCATCAATGAAAATGTTAATATTAAAATGTATAAATGTTGTAATACCATATGGGTTGCAGAAAAAGTACCTTACCCAGCGCTAAAACATTTTATCGTCAATGATATTGGTATACATACTCGATTATCAAATACATTTAGATATTCAAAAACAATTAGATCACCAAATTTTTTAAGTCACATTCATAGTCTATATTAGCAGGTTAGTTGTTTTTTTATACAACATATCTGAAAAATACATACCCTTTCGTGCAGCAGTACGCTGTTCGAAAATTACAAAATAATAGGTCTTTACCTATGAAACTGCCGTTTTGCCGTACTGGCCATTTCAAATGAAAATATATTTTTTTTGACTGATAATTCTAATTTCAAATTAATTTTAGTTGACAAACATGGAATTCTTTTTCTAAAATCGTCATTTGTTTAATAGTTAGTGTTTTGTTTTCAACGCATTCGAACATTTTTCGTCATCATGGATAAGTTAAAAATTCGAGTAATTATGGAGTATGAGTACCGTCGTGGCAGCAAAGCGGCACAAGCGGCACGCAACATCAACGACGTTTACGGAGCGAACACTACAAACGAACGCACCACTCGTTTTTGGTTTACCCGCTTCCGTTCTGGAAATTTTGACCTGAAAAATGAACCCCGTGGTCGTCCGAAAACTTTGGTCGACAATGACGAATTAAAGGCAATTGTGGAAGCTGATGAAACTCAATCCACGGCTGAATTAGCAGCAGCTTTCGACGTTAGCATCAAAACAAGATTGGTCCATTTGCGTCAAATTGGCAAGGTAAAAAAGCTTGACAAATGGGTACCCCACGAACTCAATGACCGCCAGCGCGAAGTACGCGTGGAGACGTGCCTTGCACTGCACAGCAGGCATACAAATGAAGGAATTCTGAACCGCATTGTTACTTGTGACGAGAAATGGATCCTGTTTGACAATCGTAAGCGCTCAGCAAGTTGGTTGGACCCTGGTTCAGCACCCAAACAATGCCCTAAACGAAAACTTACCCCTAGAAAAGTGATGGTCACTGTTTGGTGGTCTAACGCGGGTGTAATTCATCACAGCTTCTTGCCAAACGGGACAAGCATTACTGCAGATGTGTACTGTGAAGAACTGAACACAATGATGGAGAAGCTCGCACGTCTCCAACCAGCTTTGGTCAATCGTTCGGCTCCACTGCTCCTGCACGACAACGCGCGACCTCATACTGCACAGCAGACGGTCTCCAAGCTACAAGAGTTGGGTTTGGAAGTTCTTCGTCATCCGCCGTACTCACCAGACCTTGCGCCTACAGACGTCTACTTTTTCCAGAATTTGGATAACTTCTTGGCGGGAAAAAAATTCAATACCCGAGAGGCAGTACAAAATGCCTTTGAAGAATTTGTTGCCTCCCGTCCGGCTGATTTCTTCAAGAAAGGCATCAATAAGCTACCAATGCGTTGGCAAAGATGCATTGATTACATGGGTGATTATTTTGATTCATAGAAATAAAAAATATATAAAAAATTACGCTTCATTTATTTCGTGAAAAACGGCAATTTTTGATGTTGCGTGCCGCTTGTGCCGCTTTGCTGCCACGACGGTACTCATACTCCATAATTACTCGAATTTTTAACTTATCCATGATGACGAAAAATGTTCGAATGCGTTGAAAACAAAACACCAACTATTAAACAAATGACGATTTTAGAAAAAGAATTCCATGTTTGTCAAATAAAATTAATTTGAAATTAGAATTATCAGTCAAAAAAAAAATATTTTCATTTGAAATGTCCAGTACGGCAAAACGGCAGTTTCATAGGTAAAGACCTATTATTAAGCTCGGTTGAGTATGTTCAGGATTTATACTCGTTTGTAACATGGAAACATTTAACAAATCTCTCCTCTGTATAGTATACCTAATACAGTATACATTTTGTGAGACTAAGGGTTGCCTCTAAGTAAGACCTTATGCGGAGTCTACGAACCCGAAATCCATTGAAATACTTAGTTGTGTTTCCATTGATTTCTTCCCCTACTGAGCAAAATACTGAGATTGTAAAATTACATTATATTCTGAATAGAAACTTAGTATTTTTCGTAATTGCGTTCTACTTAAAATCTGCACTGTGCAAAGTAATCTAATATTAATATGATGGGTAAATAGTAGGTACGTCTGGGAACTTGGTGCTGGTTCAGGTTCGTACTCGAATCCCCTGCAGTGTTGACTGTTGACACCCCTTAGTGTGCTGAGCGCCTACGACAGACCGAACAACGCGCAAGCGATTCTCGCCTTAGCTTGAGCCTCTGTACCAAGTTCCCCAATTGTACTTAGTACCTAGTTACAACAATATTTTAGCATATTACATTAAGTTTATCACCATTATCATTTATCAAAAATTTGTTAATGTACTCAGAGACAAATATTTGAACAAGGTAATTATTGAGACAGTAATTACAAAATTATCTTGACTTAACAACATGAGTAGTACACAATTCTTCAAGCAACCAAAATAAACAGATAGGTTTAATTACGGCTTCTTACCTAAATAATATCTCATCATTATCCTTGATAACATGTTTATTTTAAAAATAAATTTTTGCTAATTTATAAAAGGCAGTGCCTAAGTCGTTTTCGTCGGAAAGACCATTTTATACACTACTTATTTGTTTTAAGTCTTAAAATAATTGTTTTTAACCTTCCACCTGACCACTCTAACAATAACCAGTATTTGCATTAGTGAGTAAGTTTTTAAAGCTTCTTTAGTTTAGCCTAACTAAAATATAACTCTACGTTATCTTTAAACAATCGACCTTCCTAAACAATTTTATGGACATTTCCTGTCAGTTAAGTAAAGACGGGACGCAGCCAGTATAAAAAAATGTGTTAATATTCAAATACCACAGACCTTTTGAGAGATTTTGGAATATGGAATCCGTGGAATGTCATTTTTTAAACTAGTTTAGTTTGCTTTGGTTAAGGAAAAACAAGTTACGTATACACCTATGTTTAAAGTAACCCCGCTACTGCTACACTTTTTCGAATACTGATTGGGATAAATTGTAGTTAGGTATATCACAACTTTCATTTTGTTACTCTTATATTATTTTTACCAGTTTTTAGATTTTTTTTTTGATTATGTCTGCTTAGGACTGATGTTTCTGCAGTGGATATGTCTTGAATATAATTAAAAGTATTGTCTAATTAATTTATTGTCTTATTTAGTAATCTTACTTACCTTATTTAGTAATCTTTATATATTTTAATACTATAAGGAGGTGGTAGGTATGAATAAAGAATACGAAAACCTTTGATATTACCGAGTTTAGTATACTTACAGCCCTCATTTTTATGATTTGAATAACAAAATTAATGGAAACATGATACTTCTATATAGAGCACGATAGTAATAAAACTATAGTCCTAGTTCTTTCAAGCGTCGAGTGAGTAGGTATCTCGTGAATAGACGTGTAATAACATCTTTGTCTTCATCGTCACTTTCCATCAGGTGAGATACAAACGTCTAATCCTTTTTCAATAAAAAAAAATATTATATTTATTAATTTCTTTTTCGAATTTTTGTTATGTTACTAATTATTTTCACCATTTTAGTGCTTAAAAAACGCATAAATAACTAGTAATTGTTGTAAATAAACTTACTTCCTAAAACATTTCCTTTCGCTGGGACATCCATTCCGTCGATTTGTTTTAATTTCCCACTTATATATTAAACACTTTAATTGTTATCTTTGCACATGCACGCAACTTTTAAAACTCGTTCAAATTTAGAACTCTGACGCGACCGCGTCACACGAAAGTGGTCTTATACTGGAGAAGATACTGGCTGAATAAACGGAACGGCATTTTCGCGCCACTGAGAAAATAATGACGAAGTAATGTTAAGAACGCGTTACGTTTATTCCAAATATACACTGGTTCGAAACGTGCTTATCAGCATGTCCGTCATAAGTTCACTATCCTGGCCAAATTAAAAGCTCAGTATTTTTGCGATCATTTGAGAACTTTCGCGCGCTTTTCAAGGTGACCTTTGGAGGGACAAAATCAATGAACAAGGCGGTAACTGGGAGTAATTCTGGTTGGTTATTGTGAAATATGGTGTAGGTAGTAAGTAACGTTTTATGGTATGTGTGAAAGCACGTTTAATTTTTAATCGTTTGTGATCTACGATTCTGTATAACGTACCTGACACGTTTCGATAACCCTGTAATGAACTAATCAGTATCGTAAAATGTAAAATGTATTATGAAGTTGTATATCTTAACCTATATGTCAAACCTTTGCTAGATTTGATTGCTAGATTCTAAGTAGTTGCCTCTGAGGTAAGAAGTAGGAGCTAAACGTTTTCCAGAAAACTAATCTTTGAACTGAACTAACGATAATAGCGTAGTGGGAAGTAGCCCGTCTTCATACGCCGGTGGCCCCGGGTTCGAGCTGGTCAGTGTATGTATTTGTGTGATGAACACAAGTGTTTTTTCTCGGGTATTGGTTGTTTGTATTGATGTATTTATGTTTATTCTGGTCATCTATAACACAAGTTCCCGCTTACTTTGAGGCCATACAGTTCGTGTGTTTTTTTGGGGATTTATTATTTGTTTAAAAGTTACTTAGTTATTGCCTATGATTTATAACCATCAAAGTTAGGATGAACTGAATGATTTTCAAATTAATTTGAAAATAAATTAGTCATAATAATATCTAACACACCTTGCACAAAGAAGCCACAGTACAGTAGATCCCACCAGCGAGAAATCTCAAAAGACTCTAAAAAGAAAAGACAATAAGCTTATAATTAAACATGTAAGTATCTAACGAAGATACAAGGTAAAGAAATAATTAGGTGATGAAAACCAACAGTTACTGGTGCAATATATTACCGCGTCGGGGCTGGTATTACAGTTCTTCCTATTTTGACCGCCAGAATATCACATAACCTGGATGTGGATGTGTTTCGGATAAAGCCAGTGCAAAGTCAACTCCAACTGCAACGAGCGCTCGGCAACGCATCGTTTAGTCGAAATAATAACCACATTCAATACCTACGAATAATAATGTTCACACGTATCATCAGGTGGGTCGCATGCTCCTTTGCCGGTTAGGTCAGAAAATCATTATCTGAAGGTAATTTTCCACAAATCTGGGAAAATGCATTAATTGGGTTTGAGCCAAAATAAATGTACATTTCTCACATGACTCTTGTGAGAACCATTTCTCACGTTTCTCACAAAAATCAAAAACGTTTCTCACATTTCTTACAAAGATGCGTTCACACGGGTAACTTTTTACTGGTGAACAAATAGGTACCTATGAAATATAAATTTTTCTCAGCATTGACAATTACTTGTTGTTATTGATGTAAAATAAAACATGACTCTACCACCAGTTCGAAAAAACCTTCGTGAAGAAGAACTGGCAAGAAACTTCAGGGGTATATTTTTTTCAAAATAAATTTACAGTCTCTTTATGTCTATTCAAAATTATTCTTATCTGCATCTGTTAGCTCGGCAAGTCTCCCTCCCCCCAAGTATCCAAACGACGAACACCCTCAAACAGCACCACGCGATCCAGCTATCGCCCTCCTCAACCATATTAGAGGGAAGTGAGCGACCCATCACCGGACGCTACCATAAGAATACGTACTTTAGTGACAATGACGCCCAAGATATTCATCGGGAGGATGAACTCAACGAGCAAACAGACACATTTGTTTTGTTACAAATACTAGTAAAATCCTGTTATTCATGATTCAGATGTACAGGAATAAACAAAAGATTCAAGATAGATTTGTTTTGATTGTGGAAGTGTCATAGGATATAAAATTAATTATGACAATCAAATTGCTGATTTTTGCGCCAAAATGTTGTCATAATTATTTTTTTAACCTAACCTTTGAATTGGGGTATCTTTTAATAGGTATTTAAAAATATTTTTTTGGTTTCTGATACGTCATTTACATATACATATATTCATATATCATATACATATATTATTCTTGAACGACCATTTCGGATCTATGACAGTTTGAAGTAGGTTAGCAGCGAGTACGAAGCGCTCTTTGTCGTAAATGTAACAAATACTTTTTCAAAAACCACATTAAAATCGGTTCAGCCTAAACGCGAGATAATCACAGCCAAACATACAAACATACATACGACACAAACTGAGAATCTCCTTTTTTTGAAATCCGTTAAAAATATATCAAATACCGGGCATTTTATGTAAGACACACACAAGTACGTAAATACTAGTAAGTATAGGTATAATAAATACTGTGAGAAACGGTCATGTGAGAAATATGAGACCAGTATGAACGTGCCTTAGTTTTACATTTTTGTTCGACCGTTTCTCACAGGTATACCAACATGCAACTTTATAAGCACTTTATTTAATTATTATCTTAAAAATCAGATACTATGAAAGCGTGACACTGTTATATCGGGATCACTTTACTATCAAAATGATTTGCGCTAATAATAAACAAAATATTACTTACTTTTCTTGATATTAACTGCGTTTTTCACAGGATTTTTTCAAAAAAAATATGGACATCCAAAATAAAAACACCAACACATCAAGACACAGAGGGAGGCTGACACTTTTTCTTTTTAATAAATAATGTTTATGTGTAAAAGCTTTAAAAAATGTAGTGAGGTGACAGTTTCTATAATTCTACGGGGGTGTAAATAGCGTTTCTCACAAATTGTTTCTCACAGGGTGAAATCTAGGATGCTCTCATTAACAATATTTATTTTTATTATTTCATAAGCTAGGCGATAAAATATTAATCAAAGAGAAGAACAGGTACTACACGAACCTTTGATAAAATTCTAATTCTAAGCTTCCTAAGTAACTTTGGAAAAGAACTATTATCGTAACGAGGTAGTGAAATGGACATGTTTCATTTGTATAGACAAAAAAAAACTAAAAATAAAATATTACTATGTAAAAAAACTATGAATGTTGGTGTAAATATGACGTCTAATTTTTAAAAGACATGGTCCAGTGTAGCTAAAAAAAAATTGTAACATGTTTAATGCAATAAACATAGCAACAAGTATAGGTTGAAGTCGGTGGACACGATATTTTGTACTCGTGTTCATTTATTATGGCTCCAACCCAATTACCACAATTTTTAAATCAGGTGACGATAGAGACGTTCGCAACTACAGGCCAATATAAAAATTAAATATCTTTGGAAAAGTCTTTGAAAAGATAGTTACTAAACAGTCAGCTGTTTGTAACCATATTTCAGATTTCCAACATGGCTTTGTAATGGGTCGTAGCGTTGATACGAATTTATTAACTTTTACTGAATTTATTCGTGTAAGAGAATGCAAAGATAAAGGTGAGCAGGTGGATGCTGTGTGGAATGATTTTTCAAAAGCATTGGACAACAATAATCATAAACTACTTATAAATAAACTCCACAAAATCGGCATACCCGGTGATCTTCTAAGTAGTCAAGCTGTATTTTTAAAGGGCTTTACTTCTCAGTTCTTGCCTCTCTTCAGGTGTGCCATAAGGATCTCATTTAGGGCCACTCTTATTTATTATATTCATTAATGACATAAACACCTTTTTTGAAGATTCAAATCATCTTATCCATGCTGACGATACAAAAACGTACAAAGCCGTAAAATCAGTTAGTAATTGCCATGAATTAAAGAGAGATCTGGAGCGTTTTGTAACTTACAACGCCTTAAATCTTTTTTACGAGAATTGCCGTGTCGTCAGTTTCTCCCGTAAAAAACACCTATTACATTTGATTACAAACTAGGTACAACATCGATCAGATGTGTACAGCTAATAAGGTATCTCGGTGTAATAACAACTGAATTTCGTTAAGAAAGCCTATAAACAACTCGGCATGATTTTGTGTATGGGAAAGCCATTTCACAAGCCCAAGACACACAAAATTCTGTATTATGCTTACGTGAGAAGCATCCTAGAATTTTGCAGCGTTGTGTGGTCGCCACATTACCAGTAACAGAAGTATTAAATGAAAAGCAAAACGGGAGCCAAGTGCTCCATGCATCTGAATGGTTTACTGTCTGTATACGTAAATGAGGAGCAAACATTCAGAGGGTGATTTGTCACAAAAATAAAAAAAAGCAGTTTTTTTTTTAATTCGACAGTTCATGTATTTTGTTTATTTTCATTCAAAAGGTGTCTTAGTACCTTTAAAATGCGACTCAAATTTTCAATTCTATTCAATAGGTGATTTGTCACCAATTAGAAACCAATCATATCGGTATTTGTCCTATTGCCGCCATTTTGTATAGGACAAATCGCTTTTTGTTTGAAAGCTGTCATAAAAAATCACTTTTTGTTTGACATCTCTGTCAAATCCATAGAAAAGTAAGAGGTTAATTATATTGTTATTCTATAAGTTTCTGATTGCATATTATTTAAATAATGGAAGAAAACAGTGATGAAGATCTAGTTTATGTGGGTGATAGCAATAAGTCTTCGAGAAAACGAAAATCAACTGGTGGTAAAAGAGAAAGAATGAAATTAGAAAGATATAAGGCATCGGCGGATTTTAAGTAATAAAATAAGACAAGACACAATAGTGTCTACACTAGTTAACGTACAATCCATACAGAAAACCATTCAAATTGAAACCATTGAAACCATGAAAACCATTTTCTTCAAGAAAATAGCTGGTAGAAAGGTTTTAGTTAAAAGTTCAGAAAACTATTGCACTTTGGTTGAAGATGATAAAGATTACTATTCTCTGGCAAAAAAAGGAAGATCTTTGCAAGCCTTATGTAACTCACAGGTTGCAACTTTCCCACTTGGACATGCTATCACTCAGGAGAAGAAAAATGATATTGATAAGCTATTGAAAGCAACTTATGGAGACTGGGAAAATATAGGAGATGAAAGATTTCAATGGTACAAGAGTATTTTACATAAAACAGCTACTGCTGCTGTGGAAGATGAAGAAGACCTTTGCATTTGCACAGAAATAGAAGGATCATCTATTTAATTTTTTTTTAATTTGTAATATTATTATAATAAAACTACCTTTCTTCTGAAAAACCTGGTTTTTATTCATAAGGTGATTTGTCTGTTTGTTGTCCAATCTAAGGGAGATTTCTCCAATAATTTCATGCAGAAGGTGAATTGTCCATTCATTTTTGTAAAAAAAATAATTATTTTTATGATAAAACATTTTCAAAATGTTTGTTTTATATTATCTTTGTGCTTGATAAATTCAAAAACATCAATATTTTTAAAGTATGTCAATATTCTTACAACACAGCAGTTTTTCTCAATTTTCTAGTTTCAACATCAATGTGACAAATCACCCTCTGAATGTTTGCTCCTCAAATAGTTACCCATATGCTTGTGTGAGTTCTCCAACGGTCCGATGCAGTTGCTTAATATGTAAAAGTTTACAAACCTCTTTGATAGACGACAAAAACTCGGTTCCCCTGTCTGTAGCTATGTCCTTACGAATGCCATACCTGAGAATAAAGTTATTAACGAAACTCCTAGCTATCTCATCTGTTTGCTTTGTATATAATGGATAGGCTTCGACGTATTTACTCAATTCGCACTGTATTGTTAAGATGTATACATAATTATTACAGTCTCTATCTAAATGACCTACTATATCAAGATATATTTTTTCGAAAGCTGAACTTGCAGTAGATGTTATACTCATAGGTTCCTTGATATGGTAAGACGAATGTTTTTGTTTCTGACATTTGTCACATCTATATATATAAAAACCAATGCCACTTTTCGTTGTAATTTTATAACTCAAGAACGGGTGCACCTATCCAAACCAAATGTTTAGGCTTTGTTCGGACTATTTAGTAGATAGTTTATGTGAAGTTTGCACAAAATCGATCGAGCGGTTCTTCATTTATCACATTTTTTGCAACAAATTTATCCAATAAATGGCGGATTATTTTGTTAATGGGGATTTTGCTGTCAAATCGAAACTTTTTTCAGATAGGGATTGTGCTGTCAAATTAAAACTTTTTTCAGTGTTGACAGTACCAGCATGTTGTAATGTCATTCATGCGGTCATAATTATTGCTTTGTGTTTATACTAAATGAATTTTATACGAGTTTTTTTAGGTTTATTTTGTTTTGAAAACCATGTTTTAATTAACTAATACTTTTAATATACTAATAATTGAAATTGCCAGAAATAGTTATTGTATAGTAACAACAGCTGATTGCCATAAAACAATTAAATTTTTTAACATATTGTTCAGTGCATTCATACAAACGGTGAGTCTTGTATTGTTCAAATGTACTATGTATATGCAGTCATATATATTTCCATACACACATATACGCACATGTATAAATACTGATACACCTTAATGTGGCAAAATGTTTTTTATTTGATTTATATGAAGGAAAAATGCCACGAGCCAGACGAGCAAATATAGGTCGGCAAACACGTAAAGCAAATGATGTGGCATTACTAAGACGATCACAGACTGCAGATGAATGCGCACAAGCTAATGCACCGCAGCGTGAACGTAATGCACGAAATAGATCTGTTGACCCTGTACCTGTACTGAATCTAGCACAGCGATCAAGAATACGTCGTGCTGTTTTGGCTGAAATGATGCGTGCTGCTTTTAATTACAACAGTCAGATTGATTATAGTATGTACGGATACATTGGAATGATGGACGCAATATGTCCGCATTGTGATGCAGCTAACTTTCCAGGTGAAACGCCCGGCATGTGTTGTGCTAATGGCAAAGTGAGATTGCCAGCATTAGAAACTCCACCCGAACCATTGTATTCATTTATTTTTGCGACATCTCGAACGTCGATGCACTTTTTGAGTCATATTCAACAATACAATTCGGCATTTCAAATGACTTCTTTTGGTGTTACTAAAATTATTTAAGGTAAATACTTCAACAGGATTGTCCCATGTTTATATCAATCTGAATCATAAAGTATTCGATAGTTTTAAAAATTCTGATCCAACATCTACCTAAAATTGCATACATGTTACAGATTCAGGGCCAGATTAATCATCAAGCTGGTTCGTTATTGCCATACCCCAACGCTGATTATAAATTTTTGCAAAAGAAATGTCACAACCTGGGCTAGGTCTTTGTACACCATCTAAAAAAATAGACAAATTAATGGTTATTATAGGAAGAATACAATAAATTTGATTTAATCAGTAGTTAGATGGTAAGAAAATAAAAAAGTCAACATTATTTGTGATAGTTTTGGCGCGCAACATTGACAATGAGTCTTTTCTATGGCGGAAGTTGTCAAGTGAAGTTAGTTCACTAAGCAGAGGGTACAGCCACCTCACTCACGGCACACTTCACTCACATCACATTGATAGTTGTCTGTCTGTGTGTTTGAGTTCTTTCTTTCGGTTTCTTTTTAACTTTACAACTGTTAAATAAGCTAAAAATACACAAAACAATTCAATTCAATTCTGTGGACGTAATGGCAACCAGCCATCGATACTACTCGAAACACAAAAAAAGATGCAAGTAAACCTTAACTGTCAAAATGACATTTTTTCCGCCATGATGTTTTTTGTTTGTGTTGCACACTAAAAATGCACAATTTCATTTCCTACCAATAAATAAAGTGTTTTAATAACAATTTAACGATCGAAAAGTGTTTTAAGCATCTTAAACAATTTTTTGATAAAGTGTACAAAGACCTGGCCTAGACTCCTAGCATTTTGGGACATTCTTTTTATTTTATTGGTGATGAAAATCGTGAATTGGATCAACGTTGTGCAATTATTTCGAATACAAGACGAGAAATCACTACAAAGGTTTTTCCATCAGCATAACGCATAAGTTCAATTGTTCAAAATTGCTCTCGATCGTATGCCATCTGATAATCACAAAATCGTAATAAGGGCAACACCTTTTGGAGAGCATGCAAGGCGATTCAATGCACCGACAATTGATGAGGTTGCAATTGTGATTCTTGGTGATCAGTTTCAATCCCGTGATATTGTACTTCATCGCAGAAATGAGCAATTGCAACGTGTTTCGGAACTTCATCGTAGTTACGATGCATTACAATACCCAATATTGCATTGGAAAGGTGACTGTGATTGGTAGCCCACGGCATATGAACAAATATGCACAACACGCAATGTCTTATGTACGAAAATACGGTCGAACGGATCTGTTCATTACATTTACATATAATCCATAGTGCGATGACATCAAAAACAATTTATTTGAAGGACAGTCTACAGCTGATCGTCATGACATTACAGCACGTGTTATTCGGCAAAAATTGAAAGCACTTATGGATTTAATTGTGAAATTATGTGTATTTGGAGAGGTGCGTTGCCATATGTACTCCATCGAATGGCAAAAAAGGGAATTGCCGCACGCACATTATATTAATTTGGCTGGTACATAAAAATACATAAGTTGATTGGACTCTTACATTAGTTTTAATTATTTTACTGGGCTACCAATCACAGTCACCTTTCCAATGCAATATTGGGTATTGTAATGCATCGTAACTACGATGAAGTTCCGAAACACGTTGCAATTGCTCATTTCTGCGATGAAGTACAATATCACGGGATTGAAACTGATCACCAAGAATCACAATTGCAACCTCATCAATTGTCGGTGCATTGAATCGCCTTGCATGCTCTCCAAAAGGTGTTGCCCTTATTACGATTTTGTGATTATCAGATGGCATACGATCGAGAGCAATTTTGAACAATTGAACTTATGCGTTATGCTGATGGAAAAACCTTTGTAGTGATTTCTCGTCTTGTATTCGAAATAATTGCACAACGTTGATCCAATTCACGATTTTCATCACCAATAAAATAAATTTGCAAAAATTTATAATCAGCGTTGGGGTATGGCAATAACGAACCAGCTTGATGATTAATCTGGCCCTGAATCTGTAACATGTATGCAATTTTAGGTAGATGTTGGATCAGAATTTTTAAAACTATCGAATACTTTATGATTCAGATTGATATAAACATGGGACAATCCTGTTGAAGTATTTACCTTAAATAATTTTAGTAACACCAAAAGAAGTCATTTGAAATGCCGAATTGTATTGTTGAATATGACTCAAAAAGTGCATCGACGTTCGAGATGTCGCAAAAATAAATGAATACAATGGTTCGGGTGGAGTTTCTAATGCTGGCAATCTCACTTTGCCATTAGCACAACACATGCCGGGCGTTTCACCTGGAAAGTTAGCTGCATCACAATGCGGACATATTGCGTCCATCATTCCAATGTATCCGTACATACTATAATCAATCTGACTGTTGTAATTAAAAGCAGCACGCATCATTTCAGCCAAAACAGCACGACGTATTCTTGATCGCTGTGCTAGATTCAGTACAGGTACAGGGTCAACAGATCTATTTCGTGCATTACGTTCACGCTGCGGTGCATTAGCTTGTGCGCATTCATCTGCAGTCTGTGATCGTCTTAGTAATGCCACATCATTTGCTTTACGTGTTTGCCGACCTATATTTGCTCGTCTGGCTCGTGGCATTTTTCCTTCATATAAATCAAATAAAAAACATTTTGCCACATTAAGGTGTATCAGTATTTATACATGTGCGTATATGTGTGTATGGAAATATATATGACTGCATATACATAGTACATTTGAACAATACAAGACTCACCGTTTGTATGAATGCACTGAACAATATGTTAAAAAATTTAATTGTTTTATGGCAATCAGCTGTTGTTACTATACAATAACTATTTCTGGCAATTTCAATTATTAGTATATTAAAAGTATTAGTTAATTAAAACATGGTTTTCAAAACAAAATAAATCTAAAAAAACTCGTTTAAAATTCATTTAGTATAAACACAAAGCAATAATTACTGGTACTGTCAACACTGAAAAAAGTTTTAATTTGACAGCACAATCCCTATCTGAAAAAAGTTTCGATTTGACAGCAAAATCCCCATTAACAAAATAATCCGCCATTTATTGGATAAATTTGTTGCAAAAAATGTGATAAATGAAGAACCGCTCGATCGATTTTGTGCAAACTTCACATAAACTATCTACTAAATAGTCCGAACAAAGCCTAAACATTTGGTTTGGATAGGTGCACCCGTTCTTGAGTTATAAAATTACAACGAAAAGTGGCATTGGTTTTTATATATATAGATGTGACAAATGTCAGAAACAAAAACATTCGTCTTACCATATCAAGGAACCTATGAGTATAACATCTACTGCAAGTTCAGCTTTCGAAAAAATATATCTTGATATAGTAGGTCATTTAGATAGAGACTGTAATAATTATGTATACATCTTAACAATACAGTGCGAATTGAGTAAATACGTCGAAGCCTATCCATTATATACAAAGCAAACAGATGAGATAGCTAGGAGTTTCGTTAATAACTTTATTCTCAGGTATGGCATTCGTAAGGACATAGCTACAGACAGGGGAACCGAGTTTTTGTCGTCTATCAAAGAGGTTTGTAAACTTTTACATATTAAGCAACTGCATCGGACCGTTGGAGAACTCACACAAGCATATGGGTAACTATTTACGTATACAGACAGTAAACCATTCAGATGCATGGTAATGACAACGTATGTTCCAGAATGATCACATCGATTCTTCCCACGGTCCTACCCGTCTTAACTCATATTTTTAATTGTTCCTTATTAAGTGCTTCCTTCCCATCAGCTTGGAAATTTGCACATATTATCCCTATTCCCAAAATCTCTAACCCTTCTTTATTTTCTGACTTTCGCCCTATATCCATACTTCCATTCCTTGCTAAAGTCCTAGAACACATAGTACACAAACAGTTAACAGCGTTCTTATGCTTTAATGATGTTCTAAGTCAATATCAGTCTGGGTTTCGCCCTGGACACAGTACCGTATCAGCTTTGCTCAATGTTACAGACGATATTCGCTGGGCCATGGAGAATGGGAAGCTTACTGTGCTGATCCTGCTTGACTTCAGCAATGCGTTTAACTCTGTTGATTTCGACGTACTACTCGGAGTTCTGAAGTCAATTAACGTGTCTCCTACTGCACTAGGCTGGTTTGACTCTTACCTCCGTGGCCGCTCGCAGCGAATTCGTGTCGATCAGACCTATTCGGAATGGTGTAAGCTAACTGCAGGTGTTGCTCAAGGTGGGGTATTGTCACCTTTGCTATTTTCGATTTTTATAAACTCTATAACAAAAGTAATTTCGTCTAATTATCACTTATACGCAGATGATCTGCAAATATACCAACATTTTTCAGTTCAAGATGCTAATTCTGCTGTAATTTCTATTAATGAAGATCTCTCACGTATCAGTGACTGGGCCAAATCTTTCGGTCTGCTTATCAATCCCAATAAATCACAGGCTATGATAATTGGTAGTCGCCGTATTCGAAGTTGCCTTGATTTCTCGACATTGCCGTTAGTTTGCCTTGATGGAATACCAGTTGATTGGTCCGATAAAGCAAAGAATTTGGGAGTGATCATTGATTGTAACCTAAACTGGAATGACTATGTCAATGAAATTAGCCGCAAAGTAAATTTCACATTTCACTCCATTAAAACTCTTAAAAATTTTTTGCCATTACCTACAAAAATAACTCTCGCTCAAACATTAATTCAACCTATAATTGATTATGCTGATTCCTGCTGTTTGGATGCCACCGAAGAGCTTTTGAACAAACTTGAGCGCCTACAAAACTTATCCATTCGCTTTATTTTCGGACTGAGAAAGTATGATCATGTTTCCCACTTCCGCAAGAAACTCATGTGGCTGCCCATACGTTTCCGTAGGAATACTCGTATCTTGTATCTTTTGTTTAATGTGCTTAGCAACCCTCTCTCTCCACCATATTTACGTAACCGTTTTACCTACACCCACACAGGTGATGAGATCTGCAGACCACTTAAAAGAAACTTACTAGTGACTCCTCGCCACAAAACTGACTTCTTTTCTTTTTCGTTCACCGTCCATGCGGCCAGGCTGTGGAACAAGCTGCCTCACCAGATACGCGACGCTAAAACGCTGTCTATTTTTAAGAGAAGAGTAAGAGAGCACTATTTATCACTTTGCTAAAGAGTTCATCGTTGTAATCTATGTATGTAATACTATACGTATGAATTGTTTTATGTATATGTATGTATATATGTATTTTTATATAAGTAAATATGTATAAATTGTACTTATGTAATATTTTGTATTTATAATACATAATGGCACACTTATTTGCTTTATACGAAACTCTCCAGTCACAGGTCTGCTGGAAGAAATTTCCTAGGAAATAAGCAGTACCTTTGTACATATAATTCTACTTTTTTTCTTCTTTCTTTTATTGTTACTTATATGTGTGCATAAATTGTTAAATAAATAAATAAAATAAATACAATAAAAGGTCTATCGCTAATCGATTTAGTGAATAGAATGATCTGTATTTTATTTATTACAATTAAAGAAAACTTAGAGAATAACAATTATATGCTGATATTCCAATAATTGCAATAACAGGATGTTTGTCCCAGAGTTGAGGTTGTGATCGGTCGATCCTTAGTCGGCGATATTGGTGTAGGTAGCGTGCGTAACACCTCCCCCCTTAGAGCGGCAACTATTTTAGGACGTTTAGCGAAAATGTTGCCGGCTTTTTCTCTAATTTTCTTTCCATCGTCCGTGGCACAGCATATTGGGGTGATTTTTCTACTGGAACTCCTTGCGGCTTCCTCAGGTATCGATGAGCAGCAAAGATGATGACAAATAGGATGGTGCCAATTACCAACGAATAGAACGGTAAGGTTGTGTGAAAAACGGTTGACTCTATATTTTCTGTTATAGTGAGTTCTAAGAGGATCTTGTTCTGGATCTTATGCAGGTCATTTAGTTTGATACTACTTATTCTGGCGTGGATTGGATTTGTAGCTTGCGTTTTGATATCGTAGGACATCTTCAGGATTTTGATTGGTTGTCCTTTTACTTCATCGTTGGTGTTCGTGATGGTAATTTCCTTGGTCCGGTCATGCAGGATCGCACGGACATTCTTCTGTTGGTGTTGCTTAGACGTAATGCTTATTATAAGTCACGAGCGTATAGCGATTTAAAATAGAATAAATATTAGTATTTTTAAATTAATAATAAATTAATTCTAATAATACATATAATGTTATAAGATAGGTTTATACGTTATAATAATTTATTATGCAGTGAAAACATGTTCTATACACACACACACACACACACACACACATATGTATGACGATGTATATTATGATTATTATTATGCTTTGCTATGAAATTGTTTTTAGTAAGTCTTCCGTTTTATTATAATCTAAGGTTTTCAGCCAATTTGTGACCGTTATTTTACACTTATGTGCAGTCATATCGTGGATTTTAAGACATTTATTTATTTTGTTATATAGTTTAATGGCTATTTTAAATTGCTTCGCAGCAAATTCTGTATTCACTTTGTTTATTTTAATTAGAGTATTACCTCGTGTGTTGCAATAAAAGGATAAGGAGGTAAGAGGGACTGATTATTCTTATTGGGGAATACAGATAATTTATAAAGATCATAACTTTTTACGTCTACTAAAGGAAATTTAAAAACTATAACTATTGTATTTCTATCGTAATAGTAACCTGGTTTTATTATATTATAATATTGCCTATATTCTAACCCTAAAATTTGTTCTGACTCATATAAGACCTTAAGTTTCTCTAACATGCTCTCTAATATATCTATACCTAACATGCTATGGTGTACAATAGAACTATGGATAAAAGATAAAATATTTTCTAACCTATAAAGTTCTGTCAAAATGTCTTCCGAGTTTTCACTAAGTATGGTTAACATTTGGCTAAATTTAGTGAATTTCATGAGACTGTAGCCTCGCTGAGATTGAACATCTAGTAATAAGCTTAGAGTTTCATTTATCTTGATTTGATTTTTACTTAATTTTTCTAATAAGTTAGTATGGCAAGACATCCTTTTTAAGACAGGCTATTAAATTCGTTGATTATTTTATGCTGATTATTTTGGATATTTTCTAAAGCATTATTATATCGAATAGCACCCGTATAGTCGAGGTTACCAGTTACACTTTTAATTATGGATCCTAACCCATCTAAAAGACCTCTTTTACGACGGTTCGGCTGCAGGGATTTCAATTGATACTCTATTTTATCTATCTTCTCTCGAAGGTAATCTATTTGATATTCATACAACATATACGTGTCGTTAGTAAGTTTAGTTTGCAAGTCACTACACTGTTTGAAAAATCGTCAAGGTTAACATATTGCAAAAACGAATGATAATGGGTTATAATGTTGGTCTGTCCAAGCTTAAAGGGAAGAAGTCCAATTCCGTCATCTAATTTGTCAAGTTTTATCTCCTCGCTGTGCACGAGATGTACGGTCAGGGTCGTCAGAGTCCTGTAACAAATTTTATTTTTAGTTTTCCTTTTGAGACGAGACTTAGCTATGGGGCCTCGTTTCTTTGAGGTGTATATGTGAATGGGTAGGTCAGCAAGGACTTTGTCCTGGGTGTATCTTGGAGCTAGCTTTTGTCTTGCAGCTAGAGGATTTTTTATAAAAACTTGATCTTGAGGTTGATATTCGACCTCAGGTTCCCGGGTTTGATTTCTGTAGTCTATAAGTTTTGTGCGTTCCTCTAGGGTAGAGTTACTGATCAGTTGGTAGACCGTTTTCATTTGTTCTCTATGAGTCTGGATATACTGTTGAAGGAGGTGTGCTGTCAAGTCAACATCTAAGGGGTCTCTAGGGTCAAAATGTCCCGTTATTAATTCGAAAGGTCGGCATTTGGTAAAACTGTGTACAGAACTATTATAAGCAATAAGGGCGAGCGGCACAAGGTTTATGACTGGTTCGTCTTTCTTTTGTAATTTAAGAATGCGCAAATGTTCAAGTAATGTTGAATGAAAACGTTCAATATTACCGTTATCATTAGGAGAGTGAGCCAAAGTTCGATGATGATTGATGTTATGCAACTTTACAAATTCTGAAAAAAGTTGGTTTGTAAATTCAGTGCCATTGTCAGTTACTAATGTCAAAGGAAACCCATGATGAGTACAGAATTGCAAGAGGCTTTGTATGATGCTTATGGCGGTACCATCTCTTATGAGATAGGCTTGGGCATATTTTGAAAATACATCTACGAAGGTAAGATATTTTTCTGCCTGAAGAGTGAGAAGGTCAGCATGAACTATTTCGAAAGGCTTGCTAGGGGGCGGCACGACGTTAAATTGTTGTTTTGTTGGTTTACGATCGTACTTTGCCTGGCCGCATATAGTGCATTCATTGATGTACTTGGAGATATGATCTTTCATTTTTGGCCAATAAAATCTGCGAGATAGGGCTAGGTAGCATTCGTTAGTGCCACGATGGTTTGTTTTACCTTCGTGATATTGTTTAATCATCTCTTGCTGTTTAAGGTATTGTTTAACGTTTTCAAGTTCAGTTTTACAGAGCACTAAATTCATAGCGGAACTACAAAACTTTTCTTGTAGAATGGGGATTATGTCATACATGCTTAAAGGAGGGTCAATTAATATGCCGGTTTTGACTTTTGGGTTGACGTATTCCTTTATAGCAGATACTATGTCATTTTCTAAGTCAGTCATTGAAACTTGAATAGCCGTCCGGGTATGTATGTCAAAGGGTTAACTAACGGTTGGTCGTTTTTTTATGTCACCTACCACAGTAATATGGATTTGTCGTTGAAATTTATTTAAAGGGTCGTCAGTTATAGGGATTTCGAGTATGGGGTTTTCTTGGCTAGTATGAATTGTCATAGTGGAATAATTTTCAGAAGGTGGTGATTCCGAGGGTTCCGGTAAAATTGAACACAATTCGTCAATGACAGTCGCTATTTCGTCATTATGTATTTCTACTCGAGAAAGAGCATCGGCATTAGTGTTAGATTTGCCTTTTTTATAAACAACTGTAAAGTCATATTCACTTAGTTTCAGTCTCCATCTTGTCAGTCGTGAGTTCGGTTCTTTTAGGCCCGAATTCCTCTGTCGCTGATGTCGGTCGCTGATGTCGGTTGCGCGTACGAATATACGTTGTGTTCTATGAAGCACCACACTGTGACGCTTACATCAGCGGCGCGCGAGTTGCTACGCGCCGCTGATGACGTGCGTCGGTCTCGCTCGTCAGCGCCGCGTTCGTCGGTCGACTGACGCACTATAGAACGCTATGAGCGTCCTCACTCTGTTCCCGATCGTCGGCACGCGCGCGTACAGTTGCCCGCCACCATGAATATTGATACCGAACGTGTGATTGCCGAGGTGCGCCTACGTCCTGCATTGTGGGATTTATCGAATGAACTTTACAAAGATCGCGATGCCAGAGCAAAATTTTGGTTACAAGTTTATGAAGCACTTTTTCCCGAATTCAATAATGAGGGCGATGATAAAAAAAAGGAGATCGGTAAGTAAAATATGCACAATCCATATGAAATAACCAGTAGACCGAATTCTTCAGATTCTTATTTTTCTCAACAGTCTGAATCGATTTTACACAGTCAAGATCCGATCAACGTACATGAATATGAAACTTTCCCTATGTCAAATACCGTTTCACAAGAATCTGTGATGTACGAAGTACGTCCCACTACTTCTTATACATTAAACTCCGGATCCCAAATTATTTCTCAAGGATACCAAACCATCCATGGCATTACTAGGAAAGCCAACGAGGACAAGTAAAATGTGTCCTTCAACTAAATAAATAACAATTTTATTCTTTTTTGCAAAAAATAATAAAAAACTAATACAAAAAAGTATTGTTTTTTTTCTTATTATTATGTTCCAATAATAGATTGATATTATGTAACTCACCTCAATGTAACAGCAAGTCGTTCCACTGGAGGTATAATTTCTCGATACATGGAGCAGTGTTTCAGGTGATTTTCTAACTTTGATAACAGTTCATCAAAAGTTTTTACTTTCATTCTAAAATAATTAAAAAACTTTTCCTCGTCCTGACGTAGCTTTTCAAATAAAGTAGAAAATTCACCATTCGTCACCCTATCAGCAACAATTGGGTGAATGTGATATCTTCTTTTTCTATATTGACGCCGTCTCCGCTTGCGTAAGTATGCTGCAGCAACTAAACAATTTATAAACGGGTTCATAATAATATCCCAAATTCAAACTCCGCTTCACAAATCCACAACAAATCCACTTGGAGACGCCTGTACCGTGGAGCGGTCAGTATCGCACTACGGATGTTTTCATTGGCGCTGATGGTCAGCGCGCTACGCGACCGACGTCGGTATTGCAGTATGGGGTCATTTGTCAAAAGAGTCTTGCACTTTTCAAAGCAGTCATTGTAATCTTTAGATAGGTTAATATGTCGTCCTTTTTTTAAACAATTAGTCAGAGGTTTTGTAATCCGAGCAAAATCTGGTATAAATTTCCTATAGTAACCTATCAATCCTAAAAATTGTTTAATTTGTTTAGTGGTTCTGGGTAAGGGGTAGTTTTCTATGGCATGTATCTTATCGGGATTAGGTTTAATACCTTCATTACTTATGATATGGCCAAGGTACGCGGTCTCTAGCTTTAAAAATTCCGACTTATCCATTTGAATTTTAAAGTTGGATTTGCGAAGTCTTTGAAAAACCTTGTCAAGGTTTATGATATGCTCTTGGAGGCTGGTGCTAAACACCACTATATCATCAAGATAGACTAAGCAATAAGACGTTTTGGAGTCCTCTCAAGACATTGTCCATAACTCTTTGGAAAGTGGATGGTGAATTTTTTAATCCCATTGGCATACGTAAGAATTCGAAGTGGCCATGTTCTACGTTAAACGCTGTTTTGGGTATGTCTTCGGGGCTCATTTCTACCTGGTAGAAACCACTTGCCAGATCAAGGGTTGTAAAATATTGACACTTCCCTAACTTGTCCAATACGTCAACAGTGTTTGGGATGGGATACTTGTCGTCAATAGTCTTTTCGTTAACTTTCCGAAAGTCTACCACGAGCCTCCACTTTTGTTTTCCTGAAGCGTCAATTTTCTTTGGCACTACCCAAATAGGTGAGCTCCAGGCAGAGTCAGAAGGCCTAATAATGTTTTGTTCGACCATTTTTGTGATCTGGTCCCTAACTTCCTGCCGGTGTACGAAAGGTTAGCGGTAACTTTTCGTATGAACTGGGATTTCATCAGTAGTCCGTATCCGATGTTTTATGTTATCGTAAAAGTTAATGGTTCACTGTCAATGTAAAACACGTCAGCGTACTGCTTGCATAAGGTAGTCAAGTTTATTTTCTCTTCGTCGTTAAGATGATCAGTGCGTAGTCGCGATAAAACGTCATTAACTCGATCGGGTAATTGTTCGGTATACATGCACTCAATATTATGAGTTTCGGCTATTGCCGCACGGTCTAAGGAAAATATGACGTCATTGCACGTTTGATTCTGGACTTCTACTATCCCTTGGTTATCACAAACAGACGTAAGACACTCGTTAATTACGCAACCACCTAGCATTTGTTGAGGAACAAGCACTTCGCCATCAGGTGCATTGATGGGCAGTCTTAGTAATTTTGTAGAGTTAGCTGGGATAATATCCTCGTACAAATTTACATTTCGCGAATCGTACATAAGTATCGGGTTACTAGCCATCTTAGTAAGTAAAGTATTTTCTTTCAAGTCGATTTTCGCTTCCCATTTAGTCAGCAAGTCAAGTCCTATTAGTCCATCGAAGTATTTGTGAAAATCATATACAAATAATTTTATGAAATCCGGGTCTTTAAATTCGTTAAAACAGGGTAATGAAATTGAATATTCATTTCTGGTTGTAGCGTGAACATTAGTGACCTCAAAAGGATCATAGCTAAGAGGAAGGTCGTAAAAATATTGTTGGACAGCTTTGGGACTAATAAAAGATTGGTTGGCGCCGGTGTCAATCAAAAGTTTAAGGGGTGGATTTTGAATTAAAGGTTTTATCATAGGCATAGGGTCTAATGATTGAATGAAAGGTTTCATTACAGACATGGATGGATGATTAAACTTTGTGTTATTAAAATTATATCTTTTATCAAAAGAGGGTTCGTTACGTTGCTGTAGGTACATAACGTTGATCTTCTCTTGTACAAATTCTAGAGCTTTTTCAATCGTATCGGGTCGCATACACCGTATGCGTGACCCTAAGGGCTCTTTAAGGCCTCGTACAAAAGCTTGCATGGTTAATTTTTTATATAGAGCCTGCTTTGATGCTATGGTAGTTGAAACCGTTTCATGCAACATTATATAAGTCACAATAGTGCTAAATAACGTCTGGCAACGATCATAAAATTCCTGAGGTGTGCTATTGCCTTGTGTCGCTAAAAGAAGGTCGTTATATAGGGTGGTTTCGTCGCGTTGGTCCTCGAAATTATTAATTAGCGTGGTCCTTATTCCGTGCCAGCTATCCGGGATGCCATTCGAATTAATTTTAGTGGTGCCGGCCCTGTTATCTTATTTAATATGCCATTTAACAAACACAAATTGCTTAGTTCACTTTCAGGGGAATCTATCATGTAATTTAAGACTATTTTATCGCAAAGTCGAATAAATCTAATAAGGACATTAGGGTTCCCGTCAAAGTCGGGAACTGGGTGTAAGGCCTTGAAAATAGTGTCCGGATCGTAAGACATTTTAGAACTACACGAACTAATATTCCTACTAGAATCAATCACTAAATGCCTACGTAACTGCCGTGGTACAGTTTTTTTAGAGTTACTCCTATTCGGACAAAAAATTTTGAAATCCTAACGCTAGGCACACAAAAATTAAAAACTAACACAAAAATTATATAGAGAACACACAAAAAACATAAAACACACAAACATATAAAAAGATAAAACACACAAAAATATAAAAAGATAAAACACAAAATTTAAAAAAGATAAAACGCAAAAAATTAAAAAGAAGGATAAAACAAAAATCTAAAGAATAAAAAGTCCTAATAAAAATTCCTAATAATAAATCCTGATTTTGTAATAAAAATCCTCATAAAAATCTAAATGGATAAAAATTTCTAGTAAAATTTTAAAAGAAAACGAAGTTCTGATAGGGTTTGTAATAAAAATGTAAAAGGTTTATTCCTTTATAAATTTAAGACACAACAATCTTAAGGATCAAAAGTTCCTAACAAAAATCTACAAAGAAAGAAAAAACCCTTAATAAAAGATCTAAAAGGATAAAACACAAAAGGGATAGAGGAATTTTTAGGAAACAACACATCAAGAAAATTCACTTTACTTTAAATCAGCATTTCGGTCTCTGGATCAGACTATCAAAGTTTGGATTTTCTGTCCTGGGTCCTCCGCCGGTTCCACCTTAGTTGAATATCCGATAAGGTCTAGATAGACTAGTTAGTCCGAATAATCTTGATTTTCAGAGATTTTACTAACTTCGGATATCCTACCGACTGCGACAATTATGGAATTAGGAGCCGGAGGATCCAAAAAAAAACCGAAATATACTTAAATTACTTTATTAAAATAATTAAAACTAATATACAATAAAAGGTCTATCGCTAATCGATTTAGTGAATAGAATGATCTGTATTTTATTTATTACAATTAAAGAAAACTTAGAGAATAACAATTATATGCTGATATTCCAATAATTGCAATAACAGGATGTTTGTCCCAGAATTGAGGTTGTGATCGGTCGATCCTTAGTCGGCGATATTGGTGTAGGTAGCGTGCGTAACATGCATCTACTTCTGCTCATCCACAACAAATACATATTCTTAATTTTCATTACTAAGTTACGCATTATTATAAAGAAAAGCTTATGATAAGAATATATTACTGTAAGATATAAAATAAGACATACCTGTAGCTTTGTTAAAAGTGCTTGTTGTATACACTGTACTTTTATACCTTTACCACACTTATTATACCTATATTTATAATATCAAAATAAAATAAAAATACTTAATGTCCTTAATGTCCATTTTCGGATGATGACGCTGTCGCACTATACATTACACACACAATAATACCGCACTTTAAGATTTCACTTTGTTATTATTATTTTTCTTATTGCACTCGATAACTTTCAAATCCGGGTATAACTGGCGCGGCCGGCGAAAAGAGCGTGATCTCATATTAGTCCCATTTTGCTCTATTTCTCGTTGAATCCATCCAACATGACATTTTCTGTAGATTATGTAAGTACCATACAATAATCCGAGCCCAAGGATAAGGACGATAATTGTCATCAATATGCTGGTTGTTGAAAGATGGAACTTACATCATACAGATTTGTGTATCTAACTAGGCTAGGGTTATTTAAAAATATTTGTATTAAAAGTTATGTAGCTCAAGGTCTGTGTATTTAAACATTATAGTAGACCATAAGTGTAAATGACTGTTTGCTTACTAAATAAAAAGAAGAAAAAAATATTCTAGTTTTATGTATGCATATCGCTTAAGCATACATATATTACCCCTTCAGGTGCCAAGCAGCTCGTCACGGGATTCAATTATAAGATTAAATCATTGCCACGTGGCGGGCAGAGAGGTTGCTCGCGATTTTTGAGTTTAGTCAGCCTCCTTTAAGTTTATTTTACCATTTCGCCCGTTAACTAAAGTCAAATGATCGAATAAGCCAGCGGTATAAACGCGTCTCACTCTATTACGTTACGTAGGTACACAGTGAGTTGACTTTATATTGCTGGCGTACTTATGGGGTCTTTGTTCTTATGTTCCTTTGGTAACACCTAATCCCAACAAAACCTAATATGAGCTCAGTCAAAGAGGTTAAAAATAGTGGTTCTGCTATAGACGCAAAATTGCTGCCTATATTTGCAAAACACACCTTGCCCCATCTATAACTGTGAGCCCGGTCCCGTGTTATTCAACTATATATTATATTATTATAATTAAACACGCTGTGCTAACACCTGAGCTCGCAAGCTGTTTCGTCAGTTCAGTTCGTCGTACAGGAGAAGTTGCATAAGGCAATCTGGGTACTGAACCTGGGTTCTAACACCTAATATTCTACATTATCAAGTCTACAAAAATTAGCGGCAGTAGAGTTTCTTTTGTGCAGAGCTGAACTGACGTGTTATTGCAGTCGTTCATATTGTACCCACCATAATAATAACTTAATTGTGTTTGAATCAAAGGGAAGACTGCCAGTGAAAATATAGGAATAAAAACAATTCCAACTATAACCTACAATCGGTAACAAATGAAATAAAAAAAATAAACAAATATCTAGGTGTACCTAGAGAAAAATAGCGCATAACGCATCAGTAATCAATATTCTACTACAATATTATCAACCTATAATAAAAATCGGCTGGTTCGCCCGTTATGACAAATTCTAAAATCTACTGCTTAGCAATATAACCATTCCAACTCTGGTCACAACCGTCTCATGTCAAAAATTTAAGTTTAGTAAAAGGTACAAGGACAATTAAAAAGTTGGACCTGACAGTTACTTTTACAGGGGAGTTTTTGGCGGCAATTTGACAAAACAAGTTGTACTCTTCTTTAATTTTTTTTATTTTTTGTACGTAAGTTAGTGTCTAGTGTATAATAGTGATAGTGTATTGTATAGAGAATACTCATAGACATGTGCATGACATAGAAAACCTCATGAGGAGTGTGGACAGGGTTTTTCGTTTTGCCCCAAGAAGTCCGCTTGTTAATAGTAACTTTACTATTGACTTTCACCTTCATCGTCTTAATTATCATACAGAATATCATCATCATCTCAACTTTAGGAGAAGAAAAATATTTACGTCAGGTCATGCTTTATGGCGTAGTTCCTTTCCTTAGTTATATTGTAAACATTAGAAAAAATTACTTGGCTGCATGGGCTAGAACCCTTTGCCTTCCTCTAAGGGTAAAGAATTAAAAAAAAAATTTACGTTGACATATGGTGCGTTCCGATTACCACTCACAGCGCTATCAGCGCTAAAACTGTTGCTGCGTTCCGTTTGCCGATTATAGCGCTCACAGCACTCATATACCCGTTCCGATTGCCCGTGAGCGCGCTCACAGCGATATCGATACATCATCAATGACGTCATAGACGCCGCCATCTTCCCGCTCACTGTGCCAAAGCTACGGAGCATGGTTGCTCTGAGCGGTCTGTCAAAACTGACTCATGACGTTACTTTGTTGATTCGTCGTTTTATTCGTCAATTATAGATTTTAAGAGCTTGCTTATTAATTTTTTTGTGTAATAATGTTAAGAAATGGCTCCTGCTTCGATCAGGGTCAAAGATCTTTATGAAATTATAACTTTAGACTTAATCGACGAACTATCAGAATGTTATAGCGCGCTATTTACCGTTCCGATTGCAATAGCACTAATATAACTTTTAGCGCGCTAAAACGAATCGGAACGGTTTTGAGCACTTTTAGCGCTGTGAGCCGCAAAAGGAACGCACCATGTTAATAATAAACGTTCGGAATCATTTGAGAGCGCTAATTGCTGGTTTACACGCGTTAAGTAGTTAAGTTGGTTACTCAATTTTAAGTTAAAAATTACGCATAAACAACCAGTTAAGTGACAAGTGGTAAGTAAAAATTTTGTACGCAAGTGATTAAGTAAATTAGGATACGGTGGGCGGAGCTGCTCTCTTAACACGTTTGGACGTGATTTTTTAGTTAAGTGCATAATTTAACTAACTAACTAATCATTATTAGCTTGCTCAAACGATTCGGAACGGGTGTGAGCAGTTTTAGCGCTGATAGCGCCGTGAGCGGCCATCGGAACGCACCACAAGTGGGTGAAAGTGAAGATAGATTGTAGCGTGTCAACTGTCAAAACACTAGTCAGTTGGTTAGTGTAATGAAGTCAAAATATATACACTGAAATTCAACGAATTTTATAAAGGTATAAAAAATATTTTATACACATGAAATTCGTAAGTTATAAACATTAGTCTATCAATTTAGAATGAATGTACTCAAAACTTAATATTATCAGACATGAAAACGTAGCCAGTGACTTATACTATTTGAATTCCTGATTATATTTGTAAATAGAAAGTTTAATATTCCGTGAAAATCGTCACATAAATTATAAAAATGGCTCTGAAAATGGAAGAAAACAACGATGTCAACTTCATACTAAAAAATTTGCTTGCTGGAGGTAAGGAATAAAATGTTTACATCAAATTTTATTGTAGGAAGTTACATAAATTTTAAGAAGTCAATTTGCTGTTTTTACAAATATAGAAAATGCGTGTAAATTTTGAAGCGTTGCTGTTAACCCAATTTATATAATTTTTTTTATTTTAATAATTGATAGATTAAAATACTTATTAGGAAGTGTACTCTTTATTTTATAAAAATGTGTAGCAGACTTCTATTTTGGCTCTACATATTTTAAAACTGATTCATAAACTCTTGAATAAAACGATTCATCCAACTGATAAGGTGTGCTGGCATATTCATGAAACTTGAGTGCATTAAAGATGATTTATAAGATCTTTTTTGAAAACAAAAGTTTGTTATAACTATTAAATATGAACTCTAATACTGAATGTTTGAGTTGTGAAATATAATGCACTTATCGCACACATATCTCACAGTTTTATGCCTAAAAAAATTAATAAAACAGAAATAAATGAAGTATAAGCTCTCCTTTCATCCTATACAACTATGTGTCAATAGACTATTTTATTCTCATTAGGTGTAGCAGGCATGTGTTCTAAAACAGTGGTGGCACCTCTTGACCGGATCAAGATTCTGCTCCAAGCACAGTCAGTGCATTATAAACAGCATGGAGTTTTCACAGGGATTATGGCTATTGTGAAGCAAGAGTCTCTGATAGCTTTGTATAAAGGAAATGGTGCACAAATGGTCAGGATATTTCCGTATGCTGCAACTCAATTCACAAGCTTTGAAATTTACAAGAAGGTATGTATTGATGGCTACTAAATAACATGTTGTGAAGTAGTATTTTAGAAGTTAGAAGAAACTTTAATATCACTTTGTTTAAATTTAGAGATAGTCAAGTGTAGTTCAGTGAACACAAGTTTCTTTGATTCATGCATGTGTACAAGTTATTGCTTAAATGATAATTCTGTCTTCTTATTTCTTGATTATGACTAGAGTTAGGGATGTAATAAGCCAGTGAAATAAAAAAGACAGGTCAATTTGAAGTTAAGTCACTAATAAGTAGCTAAATTTATTATATTAACACTGTAAGATATTGAAAAAGATATTGAAAAAGGAAAATACAAAATTGAACTGAGAAAGCAAAATTCTGTGGTCTACTGACTTTATTATTAATTATCAATGCCTAAAATAACTAAAAATATTATTTTAAGAATAAAATCTAAAGTGTGGGTAAAAAACCAGCCCTCAGTACTCAGATCTTTTTAAACTTAAGTCTCTATCAATTTAGCATCTTTATTTTAAAAATATATATATAAAGTTTTTTTTTTACAAGTGCATCAAATACATATAAGTTTACCTACAGGATTTGATGGAGAAGCAGTAGTTTTTACAAGACAGATTAACAGTTTTAAAAATAATTTACTAACCACCCTAACTACCTGTTGACCTATGCAAACTGAAACCCAACTTTTGCAAAATGGCTCTCCTTATGGTTTTTTTGAAAAATATGGGTTAGTAGTTTATTTATATTCCATCAAATTGTATTGCATATACTTGCAAATAAAGAATTATTATTACTATAGTACATAGTAGTGAAGTTATTTTCGTTTGTAGTAGAGCCAAAAAAAAATTTGCTCGCTACTACTAAAAAGATATTTTTGCTGTTTCATGCAAGGAAACACTGGTATTGGATTGTAGTAAAATAATAATCACAGAAAAGCCCCTTTTCGCTTCTAAACTTGTTTGATGGTCTGCTTCCATCTTTACAATCGGGATTTCTAAGGGTCGGGTACTGTCACTTTGTTATTGAATGTAGTTGATAACATTCTTACTGAACAGGACCATGGGCGTGGTACATTGCTAGCACTGCTTGAGTTTTCCCGCGCTTTTGACAGCTTGAGCATCCCATTGCTTCTTTCCAAACTTTATTTTTGTGGCTTTGATACTCACTCAATCTCATGGTTCCACAGCTACCTAAGTGTTTATACTAATCAGTAAAGCTCCGTCAACATTATGGTACCTACCTTACATGAGAACCTAAGCCAGTTCTGCGAGGCGTACCTCAAGGATCCATACTAGCTCCTTCTTGATCCGCTTTCTTCTATCCGCTCCTTTTGATTATTTATAGCGCGGATCTTCCTAACGTTATATCGCATTGTAGGTATCATAGCTACGCTGACGACATTTCGTTATATGTTTCGCACAATCCCCACAATTTGTCTGAAGCAACTAATGCACTGAACATGGATTTGGGAAACGTAACATTATGGTCAAAAATAATTCTCTAACCCTCAACCCATTCAAGTCCAAGTTAATGGTGCTGGGAAGTAAATAGCAAACTGAACTAATTCTTAAATCTAAGCCAAAGGCCAGAATTGAGGGTATCAATCTAGACTGTGTCAGTGAGGCTAGAAATTTGGGCATTATTTTAGACAGCCACTTGCGATTTGAGAGTCGTGCCTCAAATCTGGTAAGGAGCTGATTTTTTAGATTAAAAGCCTTGTATAAAATTTGAAACTACCTATCAGAAAAATCTAGAGTAAGTCTCTGCGAATCTTTGATCTTATCAAAACTTAACTATGGTGATTTGATTTATAGATCGTTTGTTATACAAAACCAAATCAATGGTTCAACGGGTGCAAAATGCATGTTGTCGTTTTTGCTTCGACGTCCCGTATCGTAGTCATGGCACACATTTTCTTAATAATGCTGGTATGCTCAATATGGAAGCTCGCTGGCAACTTTTGACGACCAAGTGGTGTAGTGGTAAGAAGCCGAGCCTCCTACGCCCAAGGTCTCAGGTTCGAGCCTGGCCGGGCATGCATTTGTGTGATGAACACAGATGTTTGTTCTTGGGTCATGGTTGTTTATATTTATATATGTATGTTTATTATGGGTTCCCCCAAGTTCGCTGGTCATCCATAACACCAGTCCTGCTTACTTTGGGGCCATACAGTTGGTTTGTTGTCTGGGGATTTATTATTATTATAACTACACCTCGCGGCATTTATGTTCGATCTATTAAATTACAAAAACCCAGAATATCTTTATAAAAAACTTAAATTTCCAAGTTCTCATAATAAGTACGGACAAGGTGTTGCGAGAGCGTTACGGGCGCCTTTGGCTCGACACATGCATAGGACTGTGGCTTTTGAAGGATCCTTAAAGTACCAAGCAACCAAGTTATGGAATAACATACCACCTCCTACTAGAAACGTTTTTTAATTTTTTCATACATTTAAGAAACGGATGAAAGCTCATTTGCTTCTTCTTCAAAAATAACCTTTTCATATTATGTAAAACTTGGTTCCTTGGTATAAATTTTATGAGCATTTATATTTATATTAATATAAACATACATGCTGACGTTTTTTAAATCAATCACTGTATGCGCCGATCGCACACGGTAAAATATATAGTAATAAAAGATATTATGAGCAGCAGAGACTCGTGCGGCGGTGAAAAGGATGTTAAAACTTCGATAGCTGTGCCGCGCCGTCCGAGTCAAATTTTGAGTTATTTTTATCTTGGAACATGAAAACACGATCCAGTCATCGGCGTTGTGCAGTCCGAATGTTTGGTCTGTATAAATACGAATAAAAATATATTATAATAAAACCCTAAGCACGAACCTTGTTGCTGCTGGCACTCCTTAAGTTCACTTTCCACAACACACAAAGTTTATTTAAGTTTTCGTCTACAAAACGTTAAATATCAATAGGCATAGGGCGCCGTAAAAACACAATTATAATATAAAAACGTGAAAACGTGGTTCACAAGTTCACAGTTGCACCTCCATCATTTTGTCTTCAAAAGTGACAGTTCCCGCCAACTCAACTTTTTAAACCCAACCAATAGAGAAGGCAAAGAATAAATACATACAGCCTAGCAAAATAAAATAATGTTATTAAAAGTGTATGAGTGAACCGCAAAATAAGGACTGTATGTTATCAACCAAATAAATACTAAACATCCTCCCGCCCGAGGTTGGCTGGAAAGCCAGAATAAAGTTAACAAGTCTAAACCGCTAGAATACTAAACATAATAAATATAATAAAAACAAACTTAAAAAAGACAACATTAAATTGACATGCAAATAGACTCTACATCGATTGATCAATTGGCAGTCTACAAATCTTGACAACTGGTCGCAGGAGTGTACCAGAAGAGGTTCCGAGCTTTACGATTCGAACAACTCCATCCTTTCCAGGGACCAACTCCTGGATGCGACCTAACCGCCAGTTCAAGGGACCTACGTGATCCTCCTTTATTAACACTAATTCACCTATTTTAGGTGGGTCGCAATCAGAGGTCCATTTATGTCGCATTTGTAAAGTGTGGAGGTATTGTTCGCTCCACTTACGCCAAAACCGTTGAGCCATAGCTCGCAATAATTCATAGCGACTTAAACGATTATTCGCACTATCCGCAAAATCAAATTCAGGGACTGAAAGTAGAGGTCTGCCTATCAAAAAATGGGCAGGCGTCAGAACATCAAATTCTCGAGGGTCTTGAGACAAGGGGCAAAGTGGCCGCGAATTGAGGACGGCTTCTACCCTAGCAAAAACTGTGGAAAGTTCCTCAAATGTGAGAACTTGCTCACCAATCACTCGCTTCAACAATGTCTTAGCTGACTTGACAGCCGCTTCGAACAATCCGCCAAAATGAGGTCCGCCGGGAACGTTAAACAACCAATTAACACCTCGAATAGAAGCGTCCGCCGACAACCCATCCTGAATATCTTGTTTAGATAAATAAGTCCGAACATCATCTAAATGTCTCTTTGTTCCAACATAGTTAGTTCCGCAATCTGAACGTATTACACTCGGTAAACCGCGGCGAGATGTGAAACGTGTTAAAGCGGCAAGAAAAGCTTCTGTGGAAAGATCACCGACAACTTCCAGGTGCACGGCCTTAGTGGCTGAGCAAACAAAAACACACAAGTAACTCTTAAATTGTCGTGATTTCCGCAGACGAGACTCTCTTGTTAAAAATGGACCGGCAAAATCCGTTTGCACAGTATGAAAAACTCCATTTGCATTAACTCTATCACTAGGTAATGCTGACATAATTGGATCAGAAGTCTTTGGCTTCGTCTTAAAACAAAATATACATTTGAATATGCGACTCCTAATAACTTGTCGCGCCGAAACAATCCAAAACCGATTTTGTAAAATAGCCTGTAGAGATGACGGGCCAACATGACAATAAACAATATGGAAATAATCGACGATTAAAATTGTTAGAGGATGAGATTTGGGTAATAATAAGAGGTGTCTTGCTCCCTCCGGTAAACCAGCCGCAAATTCCAATCTCCCTCCAACTCGCAATAAACCGCAATTGTCTAGAAAAGGCATAAGCCTACGTAAACTATTTTGAACAGGTAAGTTTTTACGCAATTTGGCAATATCGGCTGAGTATGTCTCATATTGAGCCATCCGCACAAGGCAATCCAACGCCGCTCTACGCTCGACGGCAGAAAGTACACCGACTAACCGTTTCGATGAATCTTTCTGTTTAATATTATAAATAAATCTTAAACAATAACCCATAACAGCTTGTACTTTTGACAAAGAACTAAACCTTGTAAAAATTGAATTAAACTCATCCGTTTCCGTCAATAAAGTACTAACTACAGTTTTCCGCAAACCTGGTAACTCTTTAACCCCTTTAACAATATTTGGAGGCCACGTATCTTCAGGACATTTGAGCCATCCAGGCTCCCACCAGAGGGGATGTACAATAAGCTCCGACGCGCGACATCCACGGCTACCTACATCCGCAGGATTCATCGTAGACGGCACGTGACGCCACGATATCGGTAACTCGCATCCTACTATTTGTGATACGCGATTTCCTTCAAACGGCTGCAACATATGCGGCGGTAAGCGCAACCATGACAATACTATAGTACTATCGGTCCAGCCTATTATATCCTGTACAAACACGTTATTTTTTATGGCTTCGTAGACGTACTTTAAAATGCGCGCAAGTAACGCCGCGCCACACAGCTCTAGTTTTGGTGTAGTTAATTTGGACTTTACCGGGGCAACACGAGACTTAGCCATAATTAGCCTGACCTTCGTGTCACCGTAATCATCACCGGACCGCATGTAAACTACAGCCGAGTAAGCTCGATCTGAAGCGTCTGAGAAACCGTGAAGTGAACATCGCTTAGTGTCTGTCAACACAAACCGTTCCAATCTAACATCACCAATACGTGAGAAATCCGCAAAAATAGAACTCCATTCCGAGGCCACCTCCGCAGGCGGCTCATCATCCCACGATAAATTTAATAACCACAAACGTTGCATTATAATTTTACCCTGGAGAATAACCGGTGAAACCCAACCCAAAGGGTCAAAGGTACGAGCCAAAGTAGAAAGAATACTGCGCTTTGTGCAGTTCGAGTTATCACTCAATTTGACATTATAACTAAAAATATCCGATTTAGGGTCCCACTGAATGCCTAAAATTTTATGAAACTCGGGCCCATCTGCATTATCAAAAATCCGAGGTCTTTCTTGGTCCGCAGTCTGTATATTTTCTAAAACAGCCCCACAATTAGATTTCCATTTACTTAATTCGAACCCCGCCGATTTAAGCAATCCAATCAATTGTTCTTTTAATTCTAACGCGCCAGAAACATTATCCGCGCCACCAAGGATATCATCCATGTAGGCCGACTCCCGTAGCAGTTTAGCAGCGAGAGGAAACCGCATCTCCTCATCATCTGCTAGCTGCCTCAACACGCGAACCGCTAGAAATGGGCTACTTTTAAGACCGTATGTGACACGATTCAATTTGTAAATCCGGACGGGTTCATCCGGGTTTTCCCGCCAAAATATAAGTTGATACATCGTGTCTTCATGGTGAACAAAAATAAACCGGAACATCATTTTAATGTCCGTCGAAAAAACTACCGGAGACAAACGAAATCTACAAATAACTTCCATAATATCATGTTGTAAATTCGGCCCCGCGTGTAAACAGTCATTTAGCGAGACGCCAGACGAAGTCCTACAACTACCATCGAAAACCACTCGGATCTTATCTGAGTCTGCTTTAAAAATACCATGGTGAGGAATAACAAAATATTTCCCCATTTCTAAATCATCAACCGAAATATCTAAGGGAACCATGTGTCCCATATCCGCATATTCTCTCATAAAAGAAATGTATTTATTCCTCATAAAATCATTGCTGTGAAGCCGCTTCTCCAAAGCCAAAAACCGCTTCATCGCCATCTTAGCCGAATCACCTAACTCGGGATGGACGGATAAAAAAGGTAACCGTACAACGTAACCGCCGCTTTCATTCCGCGAATGCGTTTCCGCAAAAATTGTCTCGCACTCGACATCCTTAGTGGCGGCGATATTACTCGGAATATCTTCCACTTGCCAAAATCTTTCCAAAATCTGATCGGTATTCAACAAGCATTGTGAAACACCACACACGTCGCTGCCGGGGGTCGAGCAAGAAACAGGACCCATCAGAACATGACCAAAAATCGTATTAAAAACCGTAGGCAGCTCTGGGTCAACTTTAAAACCTCCGCCTAACATTATATTGCCGAGAAGATCCGCACCAATTAAAATATCAATATCTCCTGACTTATAAAACAATCGATCCGCTAAATTAAGTTTATTAAAACGTTCCGCCAAATCCGCAGGTAAATTAAACGACGGCAGTTTATGCGTTATTTTATTTAAAATAACCGCGCGCGTCGATAACTCTGGATCATCACAATGGCTAGGTACAAAATTAAGCGTAACTGCACCCTTACAACTGCCAACCGAGGCTCCGCTAAGTCCTAAAATATCGATACCACATCGAAACCGCCGTAAACCGAACCTCCGCACACAATCGTCCATTATAAATGTAGTTTGGCTGCCTCCGTCAAGCAACGCCCGCGCGCTGTGGTACTGTCCGCTGTTGTCCCGCACGCGCAGCACCGCCGTGGCCAGCAGCACTGCCCGCTCGCCGCGTGCCGCCCGCGCCGCGTGCGACACGTGCGCCTGCTGCGAGTTGTCCGCGCCCACCTCTGCCCGCTGTTGCTGAGGGGTCGAGGGCCGCACCGGATTATTATCACGAGACGAATCAAAATGTAGGAACGAGCTATGATTAGAAGAGCCACATTTAGTACATTTATACGTTGATTTGCAATTAACAATTCTGTGTTGTCCAAAACATTTAAAACATAGTCCGTTTTCCGCTATGAAATTCTTACGCAACACCGGGGACCAAGATATAAACGTCTTACACTTGGTTAAGAAATGTGTGGACGCACCCTTGCAGGCGCCACACGTGTCTCGGGCCCTGGCGACCGACGCATGAGCCCGCGTCGGGATCACGCGCAATCCGCCAGTGCCTGGGGCACTCGAACTCGTTTCCAAAATACGAACCTCATCCTCTAAAAACTTCAAAAGGTCATCAAACGTAGGTAGTTCCCTACCTACAAACCGCTCCTCGAAATGTTTGCGTAAAGAAGAATCTAATTTTTGTAAATTTAAATAGAATAGTACATAAGACCAGTCAGGAACTGGCAGCTCAAGTCTTTCGAGTGCCTTAGTATTTTCCAACAATGAATTTAAAAATGGTTTTAAAGAATTCAAAGTTTTATGTACTTGACCAAAGTTAAATAAATTATACATTAATTTATCGACCAACAATCTCTTATTTCTGTACCTGTTATTTAACAACTCAAGTGCAACAGAATAATTCCTTTCCGTAATACTCAAATGCTGTATTAACGACTTAGCCTCACCGGTAACCGATCCAAACAAATAAAATAATTTCTCAGTATCACTTAAGCTACGATCGCGTCCAACCATCGAATCAAATAATTCCATAAAAGAAATAAATTCTTCTATCTTTCCAGAAAATGTAGGTAAATGCAACCGCGGCAAACTAATATTGGATTTAAAATCCCCGCCAGTACCTGCGAACGATTTCACCTCATTAGGATTAATAGAAAACAACTCTGAATACCTCCGCTTAATATTGTAATATATTTTGTCATACTTCATGAACTTATCCTCATGTTGTGTTGTATCTAAATCTTCACCTTCATCCAATTGAATCTCAAAATGTAAAGAGGTGAATTCCTCATGTAAACTATCGATGTCCGCGAACCGTACCTTAAATTCCGCTAAACCTATATCATCACCTACAGAAAAGTCCCTTTTACTGAGATCATGAATAAGTTCCAAACGTCGTATGACCGCCTCATACTTTAAATCACGCAAACGTTGCTTACGCGTCGCCATAGTTTACGTAATTAACCGCTATCAACAAATAAAACAAAAGAACAAAGTCTATTTCGTGCAAATGTACTACAGTGAAACAAAAAAAAAAAAACAAAAAGTGAGCCAAATTGCTCCCGCAAATCGAGATGATTCACTGTAGCCCCCTTAGACAAAAACCGACCCCAAATAGATTTGACACTCAGGTACCCATCAACGATATACCTACAGTAGTCACCGCGTAAAACAATAACAACAACCGCAATTAAAAAATAAAATCATTTACGTGCCCTATACCGAAACAATTAAAAACAAAAAACCTTGTTTCTTATCGCCCGCCCGCTAAATTTATTTGCCACAAACCTGTAGCAAAAATCCATAAACTAAACCGCAATAAACAATAACAATTGCAATAAGAAACAAGTCAATAAAACCTCAGAGAGAAAAAATGTTCAAATCTGGTATCGAACCCAAACAATACCAACCCGTCAAAACTTGTGTAGTGCCAACTAAAGAAAAGAAATGCGCAAAGTCCCAAAGATAAAAATGGCGCCACTGTTGAGTCTACTTGCAAAATAATTTAGCAATAAAACGCAATATGTATGAAAATTAGGAATTTGACCAAACACAGTTTAGACTTATTTTGCAGTTACAATTACTAATGAGAGTTATAATTAATTCCTTAAAAACAAATTGCCCGACAAAAATACAGTCCAAATTTTGCAAATATGTGTGAATACCTAAAATGTAATGTGACGATATAAATGTAATATGGGAATAGGGAGAGGAATAATATAGTTAGATATAATACTTGTGAGTGTAAATATGTGCAGTTTAACTGTGTACTACCGAAAAAACCCCAGAAATTATATCTAAATCAGCCCAAAAAAGTTATTCCTATCTACCCCCAATAGAAAATAATTATGTGTGGTTTGCCAGAAGACTGGAATGTTCCACGACTAAGTAACTCAAATTAACCAATCTAATTGCTATCCGGCTCGAAGAGATGTATGCGCCGATCGCACACGGTAAAATATATAGTAATAAAAGATATTATGAGCAGCAGAGACTCGTGCGGCGGTGAAAAGGATGTTAAAACTTCGATAGCTGTGCCGCGCCGTCCGAGTCAAATTTTGAGTTATTTTTATCTTGGAACATGAAAACACGATCCAGTCATCGGCGTTGTGCAGTCCGAATGTTTGGTCTGTATAAATACGAATAAAAATATATTATAATAAAACCCTAAGCACGAACCTTGTTGCTGCTGGCACTCCTTAAGTTCACTTTCCACAACACACAAAGTTTATTTAAGTTTTCGTCTACAAAACGTTAAATATCAATAGGCATAGGGCGCCGTAAAAACACAATTATAATATAAAAACGTGAAAACGTGGTTCACAAGTTCACAGTTGCACCTCCATCATTTTGTCTTCAAAAGTGACAGTTCCCGCCAACTCAACTTTTTAAACCCAACCAATAGAGAAGGCAAAGAATAAATACATACAGCCTAGCAAAATAAAATAATGTTATTAAAAGTGTATGAGTGAACCGCAAAATAAGGACTGTATGTTATCAACCAAATAAATACTAAACAATCACAATTTATATATATTAATGATTTGTTATAAATCATCTATATTTAAGTAATATACAGGGTGGCCAGAAAAGTGATGTGCAAAAATTTTTTTTAGGTGCCTCGTGTTGAGCACCTAAGAAATTCTTATATGTTTAAAAACTTTATATATGTATGTTATACGATTTTTCATCGTTTTTGAGTAACGATTTTTTAAAGAATTTTCGCAAAATTGAGACTGAGTCAGTTTCAAGAATTTCTAAATTAATTTGATAACTAACTTTGTTTTGGTTAGGTAACAAATTAATTAATCTTACAAATGAGACCTCCTCGACTTGTCTCGGGTACAGACCTCTTCCTTTAAAAGCCTTTAGGTTAGTCTAATGTATAAATGTGTTTTCTTTCTATATTCTAATTACGATTTTGGACATGTGACTTTGTGTTGTACGTAAGATTTCCTTTGACTTCATTATTTCATTGAACTACCAAAAACCAAAAAGTTAGTTCAATAACCTTTTAAATATGGTTCATGACTATATTGTCAATATATTAAAAATAATCACGACGGTATTATATGCGGAAACATCCTCGGCCGACGGCTCAAACACTATGGACTTAAGCCTTAAATGATAACTCACTTTCTTAACATAAATTCTCAACTTTAGGTAATTTTTTTAGTAACTTTCATTAAAGTTATGAGGCTGTTTAAATTATGCATTAACACACAGTTCATAGAGATTTAGTTGCAAAAATAAAAATCCGAAGAAACCATCTACTTTTTTTTTGAAATTTTTGAAACTGATCCGGTCGCAATTTTTTGAAAATTCATAAAAAAATTCGTAACTTGAAAGCTATGAAAAACCGTATATCATATATAGGGGTGATTCACCCTATATTTGTATTCAATTTTCTTAAGAGTAGTTAACAATATTAATGTCATTATTGCTCCTAGTGTTTTTCTGTGTGCACTCGCATCGGTGGTAACTGAAAATCAGTGGTTCGCATTATTTGCAAACTTGAAAACACTGAGTTGCTGCCATTTTGCATCATTATGTTCTTGGTTTTTAATGTACGATTATTTTATTATGCTTTATTGTGTCTTTATTTATTTTTTTGTATATTTTCCTTTCTGCTTGTCAGCTGAAAATTGTATTGTTTTTTTTGTTTACCTTTGTATTTGATGCAAATAAACGTTCTATCTATCTACATTAATATTCGATTTCAAAGAAAATCAGGTTACTACAAACAATGGCAATGGCTGGAATGCATGTGCAGAGGTTAGTAGTAGATAGCAGTGCATTTTTTTTTTGTGTTTACTTGAAAACTTTCTAATACTAAATTTACTCCTTACGTAAAAATTAATTTTTAAAATTTTTTTTTTAAATTTTTGCTTGCTGAATTTGTTTTGTTCTGTAAATTTTACTTGTCTACTAACGAAACGAAACGCTTCTTACTACAAACGAAAATAACTTCACTACTATCTACTACTAACCCCATATCTTTCAAAAAAACCACCTGGAGAGCCAGTTTGCAAAAGTCGGGTGCTAAGTTCACATAGGTGAGGAAATCATGAAACGTGATATCAAATTACAAATACCACTGCTTATGTAGTCATAACTAAGGCCCCAATTTTAAGCTGCATCATTTTATGGTTTAACTAACTAAAACCAGAATTTTCTCTTAACTGTTTCTTAACTAAAGCGTGTGCACAAAATGGCGTGACAATAATTATTTAAATTTTATTCCATCTAACTCATCTCTATGCGTTTTACATTTTAAATACTTAGGTGTGGTTTCCACACTCAATAATATGTTATACTACCATACATGCAGTGTTTAAAAACTTTTATTTGAGAATTTTTTATCTGTGATAATATTGAAACACTGACAATTAATATCAATATTATAATATTAAAGCATTTGTTGTTACTCATTTGTATAAATGATGTAATAATGCCTCTATAATATGTCAGTGTAGTTCTAATCCTCTGAAACCTACACTTCCCCGTCTACATCGCCATGCCTAACGGGAGAATCGACCATAAGTAATTCCTAACTGCTACGTGGACAGTCTCGAATGCGACGCAATACGACACGCTCTAAGAAATATTCGGCAATATTTCCTACAGTGGATTACGAGACACACAGAAGGGAAAAACAAATCTAGCCCCTAAGCTTTTAAAACTAAAATGAATAGATTGCGCCTGGTTAGGCGAGTAACACCTTCGCCTTCGTGTTTATTTTCCATCAGGTGAGATGGAATACAGTATACGATTAAAATATGTAAATATAAATCATTTGAAACCTAGCAACAAGCTACCACTTGAAGTGGACGCTAAATTATGAGACTAGTAGCAACAGGCGTTTCGTTCCTGACCTCGCGGAGACTTGCCGAACTAGCAGACGCAGATATGAATATTTTTTTATAGACAAAAAGCGACATTCTAAATGTATTTTGCACAAATTATACTCGTGAAGTTTCTTGCCAGTTCATCTTTACGAAGTTTTTTCCGAATTGATCGTAGAGTCGTGCTTTATTTTAAGTCAACAAGAACAAGTAATTGTCAATGTTGACAATTTGAATATTTGAATTTGAATCCCGTGAGGATTTCGCGGCAATGTACAGCGCTTTACATCTCTTTATTTATCGGTAACATATACATTTTTCTAATCTAAGTTTAGAAGAATAGATATGTGTAAGTAGGTAGATATCGCTCGCTCATGTCTTTAAAACGATAGTTTAAATCTTCACAATTATAACGTAGATTATAATTTACGCATTTTGTTGCAATAAAAAAATCTCAGTGCTGAACAATGGACGGAGCGTTAAAAATCTATCTCTTCATGATAAAATATTAGATAGGTTCATAAACACGTCTGCAGTCTACCAGTTTTGTCAAAGCAAATAATCATTCACGAAAATCGGTGACTTACGAAATATGCCTGCTTCTGTTTTGTTTTTAATTTACAACACCATAGACATGTATATTACGTAATTACTGATTCTGTGATAATGAAATAAAATGTCGCAATTTCTGCAATGGCGTCACGTGCCCGGTCAAACCTATAGTTTGCTACTTTTAATTTCCATGTTATGCTATTCTTACCAGAGTCTAAGAATAAGCAGCATAATCTAAATCACGTTATCTTCTATGCAAGTTATATCTAGTTCTTGTGTACATTGACATAAAATGAAATGAAAATTAATTGATCTTAACAGAAACGCACATTTTTTGTACATTTTCATTTAACTTACATATACTTATTTCCAACCATAAACAATTTTTCTTACAATGATGCAAATGAATGGTACAAGAAACATAAATCCTTGACTCTCTGTGCTAGTCACTGTGTTACAGCAGTCATGAATCCCACCATTGATTGGCCATGTGTTCTCTTTTTTTCTATTTTTTAACAGAAAAAATAATGGAAATAAAAGAAAAGTATCAAATATAATACTGGTAAGTGAAACCTAAATTTAAAGATTGAGTCTTTTCAGATCGAGTGAAATTACCTAACATAAGAATGAAATTTAGAAATTAAATCTCTGACATATACATAAATATCTATGTTGTATAAACACATAGACATACATACAAATCATGATAATTTCTTCAAAAGCTTTTCAGTTTTACTATAGTCACAATCTCCCAAGAACTCCCGAAGTGCTTTCTCACATAACGACTTTGTTTCTGATGCAAGCGAAAGATTTTTATTTATTGAGTTGTGTGAAAACTTGCTTAGGAAATAGAAATAACTCTGGGTTAAACTAGTTGTACGGGTTGGAACTTTGTAATCTGTGTAGAGTCTGCGTGTTGAGAAGTTATTTGGAGAGACTGAGTGTTGTTTTAAAACAGCTGCTTTTATGTATAGTTGTCTCACAGAAAATAATTGAAGTTCTTTGAATAGCTTGAAGGTGGGATGTCTAAAACGTTTAAATAATAAGGCTTTCAGGATGGTCCTTTGGGCTCGCTCGAGCCCTAAGAGAGAAATTTTTTGTGTACCAGCCCATGCCACAAAGCCATAACAGAGCAGTGACTGACATAACCTATAGAAGTGTTAAATAAATAAATAAATAGACAGTTTTATAAACAGTATGGTCAGCCAGGTGCCGTAGTTTTTTAAAAATTGGTACTAATTTACGTATCCGAGCCTTCTAACTAAGATCGTTATCTATAAGGACACCCAAATATTTTGTACACAATAGTTTGAGATCGAATTAACATCACCTTGTTTAAAAATAGGCATTATTATTTATTCTTTTAGTAATTTTCTGAAATAGCCCTGTCGAGATGCCAAGGTTGCGTATATGTGCAATAGGTTGAGCTAAAATTCTACATACCATTTGAAAAGGTTCGAAGATATACCATCCCAACGATGAGGTAATTTTTTTTAAACGAGCAGCTGGGGGCGTTATTACCCTTATTATTTTTTGGCTAACTCAGTATGCGAGGTCTCCCAACGCCTACAAAATAGTTATTTATAAAAGTTAAATAGTTAAAGGGTTACTTTCAATTTTGCAATTAAATTAAAATTAAAATAAAATGTCATCTTAATGTTAAGAAACTAAATGAATATTTCATTCTATATTATTTGTAATGCCCTCTAGCATTTGCAATACCCCATGCAGGGGTGTTTAAGTTGTAAGTTCTATACTGTTACAAGAAGACCTCTGTAAAACACTTAATATGCAAATAAATAAATAAATTTTAATAGATGTGAGTTATCAACTAGTTTCTTATTTTTATTTAGGCAACAGACACGTTTTATTGTGGTCCAATTTGTTCGAATGTCTCTTGGATTTTGTTTTAGCTCCAGAATATCACGTGTATTTTTGAAGCAGTGGATTATTTTATTGCAGTGATTTCTATAGCGTTCGTACGTTATTTTTAATTTAGTATCGTCAGGAAATTATTTGATTTTGATGTACTTAGTCTATGTCTATAAACATCGAAGTCACCGGAGTCATCCAACGCTTGGTATGAATTTTCCGGTGTGGTAAATTTTCTACATATGAGAACTTTTTAAGTATTTAATTTATTATATTTATAAATTTCTCAGAAGCCGTGCTCTCATCCACAATTTATATAGAAGAAAACCAGTTTATTTATTGCAATAAAGTTTCATCATTCTTGTAGTTTGTTTTCGTTAAAGTCGAACGAACATTTTTTATTGCATTGCCAGTCGCATTCAAGGCAATTTGGTCAAAACGGGTCTGCGACATTAATAAGACTGATGGGACTGCAATAATTGTATAAAATTATTCTAATGGACGATTAGCTCATAAACTTTGGTATACTTTGGATAAAATTTGGAAAAACATTACAACACTATACTTTCATAGTTCACGTTCATAAATCATGCACTATATTCGACACGCTATATTATAACACAATGGTGGCTATGTGAACTTAGCACCCAACTTTTACAAAATGGCTCTGCTAATGTTTTTTTTTTGAAAGATATGGGTTAGTAGTAGATAGTAGTGAAGTTATTTTCGTTTGTAGTAAGGCAAAAAAAAATTACGCAACAAATAAAAATACAGCTCAGGAAAACTAAAAAAATTTTTTTTGTTTTTTCATGCAAGGAAACGTAGTATTGGATTGTACTGCAATAGTTTTCGTTTATAGTAGAATAATAATCGCAGAAAAAAATATTTTTACACTTGAAAATTTTCCAATACTAAAGAACAATGGCAAACATCTATGTATCGCTGGTATCGTCTTTTATACACTAAGGACGAAGTGTAGGATCATGAAAGTATTATCAATTTATTTGTCATGAATTATTTAAAAAATATTAAATATATCACATTTCTACAACTTTTCAGTAAAAAGATATATGTGTTTGAAGTTAGTATGGAGCAAGGGATAAAGAGATTACTAAACGCAAAAATGGAGGATAACAAAACGTAAGGAACGTCGATTGTCATTTTTGATTGGCATATCTCTAACCTCACTCACTCACAGTCAGCGAATGTCATTGCACGTCACGAATTGCTTTTGTTTTTCTTATGTAATAACAAAGAGTAGAATCATAGCAGGTAGTCTTCATACAAAAAAGCTAGGAATTATGTCTATGGTTAGAACTTTTTGATGCTGACAGCTCCGTTGCTACTTTTCGAGCGAACAATAATAATTGTCAAATGTCACTTCAATGTGAATGTTGAATGATAACACAATGTTCAATCAATGATGTACGGTTTTCGGTTATCTTTCAATGTTTTAATTATGTTAAAACTACTTTTATTATATTAATACTTGAAATTGGTAGAAATAGTAATTGTGTAGTAACTACAGCTAATTGCCATAAAACGCAAAATTAATTTTAATTTTCAATCAATCAGCTCGATCTGCCATTACATTGTTTGTTTTAAGCTACAGTCAGCACTAACAGTACTGCCTGTTGCGTTTTGTTACTGCAAATCAGTTACTTATGCGTTTTGTTATCAGTATTTCACGGGAAATGAAATATTGATATTTCTTTACTCATAATAGTTGTAGAAAATGATACATATGTAGAAAAGATGTAGCCAAGTATTAAGCACAAAATATAAAAAAGTCAACATTCTACATGTCCCACTTTAATGGATACCACGTTTGCCTATATTCTTTACTATGTTCATTTGATTTCTAAGAAAATCAGGTTACTACAGACGCTGGTAAAGGCTGGAATGCGTGTGTAGAGGTTATAAGTGAATTAAAGTGCATTGTTTTTCGTTTATAGTAGAATAATAGTCGCAGGAAAAATATTTCTACACTTGAAAACTGCCCAAAACTAAAAGAACTTCTCAAATTCAATTTCAAAGAAAATCAGGTTACTACAAATTTACAAATTTTGAATTGAATAATATTGTTTTCTGCGATTATTATTCTACTATAAACGAAAAATATATCACTACAATCCTCTACTAACCTCTAAACATGCATTCCAGCCATTTCCAGCGTTTATAGCAATCTGATTTTCTTTGAAATTGAATTAAGGAAGTTAATTTAGTACAGGAAAGTTTTCAAGTGTTAAAATATTTTTTTCTGTGATTATTATTTTACTTCAAACGAAAAACATTGCAGTACAATCCAACACTAACGTTTGTTTACATAAAAAATTTTTTTTTATTTCCTGCGCTGAATATTTTTTGTTCTGTAAATTATTTTTACTTCGAAAACCTATTGAACGTAACTGTATAACTTATATGAATCAAAAAAATTCATCGAGCAAAAAGATACACAAAAACACTAACCTTACTACCTATTTAATAGTTTCCCTAATCTTAAACCCTCAGTACCTAAGCGGTCTCAGCATACCCATGGTGCAGCACGCGGACAAGTTCGTCGCAGGCGCAGGGGCGGGCACCACAGCGGTCACTCTGACCTACCCCCTGGACACGATCCGCGCGCGCCTGGCCTTCCAGATCACGGGTCAACATCGCTACCGAGGCATTGTGGATGCCGCTACCAGTATGTTTAAAACTGTAAGTATATTGGTATGAGTAAGGGCATCAAGAGAGTCTAATAATCCCACGCCACCAGTCTGACACAACTAAGCGGGTGGCGATTTATAGCCCATCACGCTCAACTACTGCGGTTGGCAGACTTTAGCTTCGAATAATTTGATAGCCGAGTGGCGTATTGTTTAGAAGCCGTGGTTCGAGTCCTGGTCGGGGCATTAACTTGTGTGATGTACGCAGATGTTTGCTCTCGGGTTGCTGATATTTATATATGTACGGTTATTCCCCAGTTCGCTGTATGGTCATCCATAAACCAAGTTTTGCTTACTTTGGGGCAATACGGTTGGTGTGTTTTTCTGGGGATTTATTTATAATTTATGTATAAAAAATCACGATATTTAGTACGATTATTAAATAAATTATAACGAAATGTTTTTTCTCGTCATAGGTAAAAAATGAGAAAGAATGTCTTTTTTTCTTTATCTGCATAGTGATAGTGTAAAAACACCTTAGCTTCGGCTTCTAAAAGGTATTTCAGATAGACCGAGAGGAAAAAATATCTCGCGGCACTCTTTCAATAATAATAATAATAAAAAGCTTTATTCAATAAAATACAATAAACATATTTTACCAGTAAGTATGGCACAAAGATGATTTTACTTAGTTATCAGCGAATGCTTATAAAGGTCGAAACCTGTGCTTAAGCATTAGCTTCCTTCCTCTTGACTTGAAGTCTACAATACAATTTCACAACTTAATACTATAGGAATTTCATTTTGAAATACAATTTTATTGATAAGAATGAGATTGAAAGAACGATCTTTACATTTTAAAGTTTGTTATGGGCTCATTACAAAAACATAAATAAAAATACAAAAACAATTTATACATTAAGAGTTGTACAACAAAACGCTTGACAGAGTTACTGTAACGGATGGAGGATATTTTCTGTTTCCTGATAGATTAATGAAAGTAATCACCTGAGAACACAATGTTTACATTCGTAATAAGTTTGAATATGTAGTTTATGGATTTTGCAAATTATTTTATAAAGGAAAGGGCCAAGGAACAGGAAAAATTTCTGGGCAAACGATGTCTTAATTTTCTGTAGATATTTTCCTAAAGGTGGTCTAAGCGATGTGTGAAATAGCAACGAAGGCATGTCTTTGGTGAGGGAGTGTTGTTTTAAAACAATCTGCAAGATAAATAGCTGTCTAACTGTTAACAACTGTAGCTCTCTGTAAAGGATCTCAGTCGGAAACCTAAAGGGTTTAAAGGTTGCAACTTTTAATACTGCTCGTTGTGCCCGCTCAAGTTGTAGCATATTAGTTCTAGATGAGCCACCCCAGGCCCCAATACAATAGGATAACAAAGACTGACTTAAAGCAAAGTAACCATGCTTATTACTTCCCATTCAGCTACATGGCGCAGGTGTTTGAAAATAAAAATAAGTTTACGAATACGTCCAGTCAGTATCGAAATATGTGATTCAAAATTTAGTTTGGTATCTATAATAACACCAAAATACTTTATTTTATCAACTCTTTCAAGCTCTGGGCACGAACAATTTGTGTGGTCTCTCAAGGTTATTGTGTGGGCTTTTATGTTTAGTGATATGTTTAGTAATGCATTATTTCTATCAGAGTATGCCATAAACTTCGTTTTATCAACATTTAATGTGAGCTTACTCTGTTTTAACCAATTGACGACTACATCGAACCCGGCTTGAGCAGCTTTACATGTTTCCTCCCAAGTTTTTGCTGCAAAGACTAATGTGGTGTCGTCCGCAAAAGCAAAAAGTTCTCGGGATCCCATTTTTAATTTGCACATTTCATTAACGTAGGCTAGAAACAGCGTAGGTCCAAAGACACTTCCTTGTGGGACACCGTATTCAATATTTAGCTCACTGCTAACCTCGTTATTATTTTTTACGCACTGTACACGACCTGACAGATAAGATTTGAATAATTGTAATTGTTTGTCCCTGACACCTAGTTTTTCCAACCTATTGACAAGTATCGGAATTGAGACTGTGTCAAAGGCTTTTTGCAAATCCAGGTATATAGCGATACATTTGTTTCCTGAATCTAAAGCACTAACTATCTTATTTGTCAAGTCATGCACAGCGTCAGAGGTCGATCTTCCCGTACGAAATCCGTATTGTCTATCGAATACAAGGTCATTTAGTTCCAGATATTTTTTGAGTCGACTATTCATTAATCGCTCCAATACCTTAGAAACAACAGGTAGGACAGAAATTGGGCGATAGTTACTGATCTGTAATCTATCGCCTGTCTTAAAAATGGGGTGTACAATAGCCTTTTTTAATTGATCAGGAAAAATACCTGTTGACAGACACAAGTTAAACATATATGTTAGGGGAGGTACCAGAATATTCTTGTAGTTCTTAATAAAAGATGTAGAAATACCATCAACTCCAACAGCACAGTTCATTCGAAGGGAATTGATGATATGCAGAACCTCTGCTTCATCTGTACCGAGAAGTACTAGTGACTGAGGATGTTGAGCTCCAGTATCTTTAACGTTAGGATCATTTTCTGTATGAAAATGAGCTTGACTTGCAAGATCTTTCCCAATGATTACAAAATACCGATTGATTTTACTTACGGAGTCTAGGAGATTCCGCGGTGGTAAGTAGTTCCAGAGCTGTATTTTTATTAGTATTCATATGTATTACATCCCTGATAACCTCCCATAACTTGTTCGTATCTTTACCAGCCTTTGTAATTGTGTCACGCTCGTGTTGTCTTTTAATCTTTTTTAAAAGGTTGTTGCAAAAAAAAATATTACTTTAAATATTTCATTTTCTGGATTATTTTTATTTTGTTTGTACATTCTATCTCTATTTCGGATACATCTAAGTAAACCAGGGGTGATCCAGGGTTTGAACATTTTTAATTTATGCGGTAATTGTTTAGTAGTGCTGCAGTCAGACATAACATTACTAATGCTTTTGAAAAACACTTCGAACGCCTGATTAGGATCAAGACAGTTATAAATGGGATTGAAGTCGATATTTTCTAGTTGTATTGCTAATTTCTCATGGTCAATTTTAGCGATAGTCTTTTTGTGGTAAGAAGTGGAAAACTTCTTTAGATTAAGTAATACTGCGCTATGATCAGTTACCAACGCTATTACCTTCAGGTGTGATCTTAATTACTTGATAGGTAATAAAGCTTGACTACGACACATCCGCATGCTTGTTACAGGTTTTCACCCAATATAAGTATAATAGAACAGCACAATCATACTTCCATGAGCCTCACACCACCACCAACGTGTGACTGAATTTACGCTTTAAAATTTTTTAATTACTTAAATTTAAATATTTTAATTATATTATTTTATTTAATTCCAAACAAACAGCTATCATTACAGAAACTTAAACCTATTGCAACAGCGTTGCCATCGACACACAATATTAAATATATATATAAATACTATTAAGGCACACATTTAAACAAAGAAACAGAATTCCAATAAGTAGTGACATATACTGAGTACAATTACAAACACACATAACAGGTAACATTAACAATTAACCTTTACATATTAACACTATTATATTATACTTTATTATTTTTTTACGTAGCTTAACTTTATAAAACGTATACATTCCAGGAAGGCGGCATCCGCGCGTTGTACCGCGGCTTCGTGCCGACCATGGTGGGAATGGTCCCGTACGCCGGGTTCAGCTTCTACTGCTTCGAGTCGCTCAAGTTCTTCTGCATGAAGTACCTGCCTACCACGCTGTGTCGCAAGTGCGATCGCAATACTGGTGAGTAGCGGGGTAAACTCGCGCCCACAACATTTTATATACTTACTATAACGTTACGTTGTAGAGTTGCTTTTTGACCTGTGACGCAAAAAGAGGCTAATCTGTGTCATCGACCTCCTAACGAAAGAACTGATTTTAATCGGGTTTTTTTCTGTTAGAAAGCTCAATTAATATGGAGTGTGCATAAGCATATTTGATGACTTTTACCATCAAACGGGTTTGTTGGTGAAATTTCTCGTGTTAAAAGCTTGTCTATCTTGTCGCATCTACATATAAGTGATTGTGTTTTGGTTAAAAGGAAAGAACAGCCAGCAAAATTACAGGAACAACTCTCCTAGTAATGACATCCACAAACACGGTAGCCGCTCACACTTACGCGTATTCCGTTTGGCTGATTGTAAAGAATCCACCTTGGATATGGAATCCACCAATTCCATATCGGAAGCACTCTTCCTTCTTGCTTTCTAGTAATACCCGCGGCGGCGGCCCGGCCCGTAGTTAGTTACAAACTGTATTTTTTGTTCATTTTATAACACTAACGTTACGGAGCGGCAGGGTGTTACCACACCAATCCATTTATCGTCGATCGATTGGTGTGGTAGAAACTATTGATCGACGATCGATCGATTGGTGTGGTAACACCCTTAGTGTGAATTTGGAATTTGGAAACTAAGGGACTAACTTAGTTTAGTGATGATTTTGTGTTACATTTTGAATGTTTTATTTTTCATAACTTTTTGTCAGAAATATCTATCATAGTATGTTTTGTAATGTATGAATAATAATAATACAACAAATGACTAAAACCGCCAAAAACCAATGCGCATTGAGTGCATCTCATGAACACCTGATAAAAAAATAGGTTCCTAGTAAGTTTTTGACAAGATTACAAATTGTTAAGTAAACTAAGTGAGTTCTCTATGTACAGGCGGTCTAGTGCTGACCGTGCCCGGCAAGCTGGCGTGCGGCGGCCTCGCGGGCGCGGTCGCGCAATCCGTGTCGTACCCGCTGGACGTGACGCGGCGCCGCATGCAGCTGGCCTGCATGGACCCCCAGACGGCTAAATTTGGGTGAGATGGATGTGAAATCGTATAAACTGTATATTGTGTATTTGACGGCCGAGTGGTGTAGTGGTAAGTAGCCTTGCCTCATACGCCGAAGGTCCCAGGTTCGAGTCCTGGCCGGGGCATTCATTTGTGTGATGAACAAAGAAGTATGTTCTCGGGTCATGGTTGTTTTTATTTATATATGTATGTTTATTCTGGGTTCCCCCCCCAGTTCGCTGTATGGTCATCCATAACACAAGCTCTACTCACTTTGGGGCCATACAGTTGGTGTGTTTGTCTGGGGATTTATTTATTTATTTATGTATTTAACTTGAGGGGCATTCGGTGTGGGAACAGGACAGAGCATATTGGGTTTTCTGTTTACGCACTTACGAGGTTCAAGGGAATCATTGCTACTCAATACAGACGGACAACTCATCAGGTAGCACCCTGTTCCACATTTGGTTGCTTGGATAATAAGTGTTTTATATCAGTATAAAAGTTTGCAAAGGCGTAATGTATAGGGACTGGATCTTGAGCATTCAACAATATTGTAGGCAAAGCACATTTTTACGTTTGTAGCATGTACAGTGAGCGAGCTAGTTCACTCTGGTTTTAGTAACTGTCTACACACTACAAATGTATGAAATTGTCGACGTTGCCAATGAGCCGATCCGAGCGAGCGAAGTGAGTGCGAGTGATTCCTTGATCTCTCGCTGTGTTTGACATGTGTGCCTGGTTTATCAGGAGGCTCAAGATTCGTCACGAGATGTATAAAGGGGAATGTAAGAGGATCTTATTTAATTATGGAAAACGATACATACCCCAATGTGTATACTTATTAGGGTACTTATAAATTAAGTAATTCTTAAAATTATTCTTGAATAGATTCGATTGTTCCTAATAGTTTGTTTAGACAAAGGGTAATAGGAGAATAACTCACTATAAATAAGCCCCAAAGTAGGCAGAGCTTGTGTTATGGATGACCATACAACGACCTGGGGAGGAACCCAGAATAAACGTACATACATAAATACAAACAACCATGACCCGAGAACAAACATCTGTGTTCATCACCAAATGAATGCCTCGGCCAGGACTCGAACCTGGGACCTTCGGCGTATGAGGTAGGGCTACATATCACTACACCACTCGTTCGTCAAACACTTTCGTTTCCAATGCGATTTCTACCTTTTGAAATCAAATGATTTCATAATCTTTATAACATGTAGCTTTAGCATATAACTAACATTACCTAATTATTAATAACACTGATAGTATTCACAGTCATTTAAAGCTAATATCACAGAAACTTTTGTTTTGAAAATTGTCATAACAAAAAAAGGGCAATAACCTAATACTTCATGGTGTCTTCGGTCCTAAACATAAGATTCTCATAAAATAATGCTTATTAATTGATCCAACGATTAATTCAATTTTTAATTAAAAGCTTTAAATCAAAGCATGTTTAAATAAATCGAAAAATACTAATATTTGGAAGAAAACGTAATTAATGCTCACATTAATTTTCTTTCACAAGATCGAATAACATACTATAACACAAATTTTTATAAATAATAACATTGTACATCCTTCTCAGCATTCACGTGCAGAAAGTGTTAAAGAAAAATTAATAATATCTTTTATTTATTTGTAGACGGATGACGAATATAATACAATGGTGCAGCTTGCTTTGTATAACAACTCCTTCATAACAAAAGAGGAAAAGTCTTTGTTCCTCTCGGATGCATTGATATTTCAAACTGACAGTTTCGAGATACTCATTAGAACGGGGGTTTCCGAAGTGTGCGCAGTAGACAATAAGGAGAGGGAACCATATCATCCGTTGCTACATGGAATACTGTCACGTGTTACAACTGGCTAGGGCTGGGCTGCCTATACTAGACGATTTACTTTTTCGGGGCACCCAAAATATTTTGGGAAGCCCTTCTTTAGAACACAATCTTTAGAAGTTATTGCTTACCTATTTATTTACTTGTATCGATGCTGGTATAGTCATTCGGCTTGCATTACAACAAGTTAGTTATAGTCGCTGTCTAATTTTGCATGTAAAAGGCTATTAATTTATAAATCTTCCGGCCATTTTTGTCTTCTGTCCAATTCTTTAAGCAACAATTAATTAATGACTGTATCTTTTTGCACGCTCTATGCACGATGGTGACGGCACAATTGAAGAAGGTTGGTGGATATTTCATATTTATTTTCACTAATTAATTTTTAATAAAGTATTTGAAATATACAGTGTGGCCAGAAAAGTGACGTCCAACAATTTAATCGTAACATTGAATGATCTAGCCGCGAGTACGGGCAAACTTAAAATTAAATACACATTCAAATTATGTTACATTTTACTTTTCTAGAGTTATTTTTGGTGATATGATGAAAAAAAGGAATTTCTTTTATTCAAACTTTCCTCCTCGCTGTGTTTGATGGCTGATTTCAGCGATTAATAGCCTATGAAGTACTACTTTATTATTATTATGAAAGCTTAGAGTCTAACGCATTCTCTGAAGCTACTTAGAAACGAAGAAACTACCAGTTTAGATTTTAAATATTAAGTTGAAAATTTAAATGATAACTCACTTACAAACAAGTTATGTATAGTATCGTGGATAAAAGTATAGTGTTATGAGGTGTGAGATTAGGTATAAGATGTTGGGAGTTAGATGGAGAGATTAATTACTGATTTAGTGGTCGAAAGAAGTGTCAAAAATAAGATGTTTAGGCTCTTGATCCTCCTTGAAAAATCCGTCACCACGATGACTCCTGTAACCGTACTGCGGGAGTGAAATAAAACAGGTCGTTACCAGGAAAATAACAATAAATTTATTATATTAAAACAGTAGATTTACAAAAATATTTACAAAAAAGGCGTTAAATTTGATTATATTATAAGAATAAAAGTTACTAAACTAAAGTTGCGCCAAGTGCCGCCAAGTAGATCCAAGTGCCGCCGGCAGAGAACCGCGAGGGCTAGCTAGCTGGCACGCGCAACCGGATCGGCAAAGACGTGCTGGCTAGCACGCAGGAGTGGAGAAGGCGTGCGGACTGGCACGCAAGGCAGGAGTGGATAAGGCGTGCAGACTGGCACGCGAGACAGGAGTGGAGAAGGCGTGCGGACTGGCACGCGAGACAGGAGTGGAGAAGGCGTGCAGACTGGCACGCGAGACAGGAGTGGAGAAGGCATGCGGACTGGCACGCAAGGCAGGAGTGGAGAAGGCGTGCAGACTGGCACGCGAGACAGGAGTGGAGAAGGCGTGCGGACTGGCACGCAAGGCAGGAGTGGAGAAGGCGTGCGGACTGGCACGCAAGGCAGGAGTGGAGAAGGCGTGCGGACTGGCACGCGAGGCAGGAGTGGAGAAGGCGTGCAGACGGGCACGCAAGGCAGGAGTGGAGAAGGCGTGCAGACGGGCACGCAAGGCAGGAGTGGAGAAGGCGTGCGGACTGGCACGCAAGGCAGGAGTGGAGAAGGCGTGCGGACGGGCACGCAAGGCAGGAGTGGAGAAGGCGTGCGGACGGGCACGCAAGGCAGGAGTGGAGAAGGCGTGCAGACGGGCACGCAAGGCAGGAGTGGAGAAGGCGTGCAGACGGGCACGCAAGGCAGGAGTGGAGAAGGCGTGCGGACTGGCACGCAAGGCAGGAGTGGAGAAGGCGTGCGGACTGGCACGCAAGGCAGGAGTGGAGAAGGCGTGCGGACTGGCACGCAAGGCAGGAGTGGAGAAGGCGTGCGGACGGGCACGCAAGGCAGGAGTGGAGAAGGCGTGCGGACGGGCACGCAAGGCAGGAGTGGAGAAGGCGTGCGGACGGGCACTTTTCTTGATAAGTATGGGCTTTTATAAGAAAATTCGTATTCTATCGACGCTGTTATTTGAAATTTGAAATCATAGATATATCCGTCTTGCCGGCCAGGGATAAAATAAAGACGGATGAGTTCTTTCTTAAATAAATAAATAAATAAAATAAACTGTAGCCGTGTTCATTGTTAGGAACTCGTCAGAGTGGGTATTATCGCTGCCTAGAGTTTCATATTTTGAAAAGGTATGCATCATGTGCGGTTGCCTTTAAGAATGTAACAACCTCTTTGGTTTACTTTGTGGTTACATAAAAAAAAATACAATTTGACAGAGTCAAAAATATCAACAGATTAGCTGTCAGTTAAACTAAAGCTATAAATATATATTTTAATTAAATAATTAAATACAAACGATAATAAAAATAGAGATAAAGCAAAGGAATAAGAGATAATTATACAAAGGATAATAACAAAGCTATGCCTATATGTACAGGACCGGGAACAGAAAGTTCAATGTTAATGTTACACTTTCACTAAAGTTATGAGGCTGTTTATTTTATGCATGAACACACAGTCAATAGAGATTAAGTAGCAAAAATAGAAATCCGAAGAAACTTTCTACTTTCTTTTTGAAATTTTTGAAACCGATTCGGTCGCAATTTTGCGAACATTCATAAAATAATCGTACCTCGAAAACTATGAAAAATCGTATGACATATATAGGGGTGATTCAGAACCCCTCAAGACGAGGCACCAAAAAAAAATTTTTGGACGTCACTTTTCTGGCCACCCTGTATATTATTTTAACAGGGTTTTAATATTTTGACTTGCTTTTTTAATATTTATTCAACATCGTAATTCAGCTTATAGTGTTTAAAATAGTTCTTTAGCTTTAACAAACCTATGAAATTAAATATATAACTTTTTTCAAGCTATTTAGTGAAATGCTAGGTAGATTTTAAATAGGGTGGTTGTTATTGTATATATTCGACCACGTAAAACAATTTTACATGGTCGAATCCTGCCCCAACCAAAAGCACTTATGAAACATTTATCTTTATATTAAGTTTAATAAAAACTATTTTTTTTTCTTAAACCACTGAGGATTTTTTTATTGTACCACGTGAGACCACTAATTCAAAGCTAACCAAATAACTATTACAAATAAACTTCCCCCACCTTAATTAAGTTGAAAATAATAACCTTAATATTTCAGCCACGGCATGATCAAAACCCTTACTATAATATACCGCGAAAACGGTATAGTAAAGGGTCTCTACCGCGGCATGAGCATCAACTACATCCGGGCCATCCCCATGGTGGCCACTTCGTTCTCTACTTACGAACTTATGAAGCAATTACTTAACTTGGACACGGGAATGAAAGTCTCGTAAAAATGTTACGATAGTAGTAAAACGCGAGCCTGAAGTAGGGGTCAATTCATATTGTAACTGTTTGCGTAACTGTAAGCTAGTTTGCGAACTTTGAAAGAAATAAGTTAATTAAGTTTCAACCTTTTTTGTCAGTTTTTTTCTTGCATGTTGATTTTACTTGTTGCCAACAGACTGTTCTTAGATCAAATTTGAATATAAAGTTGGAGAATCAACTTACTACATTCAATATTTGCATAATTCCAGGCTACTTCGGGAAACGATATCTTATAAAACTAGCTAAATAAACTAATTTCATTGTCAGATTTACCAAATATTTTAGAATTTATTTATTCACTTTGTATATCGAAAACGATTATATTTTAATATTGTCATATTATACGATATCGATTCGAAAATAGTCAATATTCTAAGAATCTTGGATCGCAGCTATCTCTTGTTTCTTTCCTAGAACAAAAAACAATAGTTTTCAGTAGATACTAATTCATACTTTGACTCGTTAAAATAATAAATTTTAGAAAGTTAACCTTTGCATTGTAGAGCGGAGTAAAATACTGAATTTTGAGTTATCATTGAATTGATTGAAATTTATTTGAGATTAAAACAGTGTTAAAGAAAACAACAATTTATTTCCCATGTAATCTTTGAAGAGATTGCTACTGAAAAACAAGATAATAATACTCAATTTACAGTCAACAGCTCATCAACACAAAAAATAAATCTCAATTGATTTTGAACTCTTTGACAGTCAACTCAATGTTGAAAACCCATTGAAGAAATTTGACATTTTGTGGTAGATTGATAAGCTGTTCACTGTACGAATGTAATTTTTTTTAAGTGAAGGTTCCCAAACTGTTCTTGTGCCAGTATTTTTGAAGTGTTATAAATACTTAATTACATTGCATTAATATACTTTGTAATGTCACATACCTACATTTGAAATTATTTTATTTGATACTTATCATAAAAATTGTAATATTGGCCATCGTGACTGTTTCATAAAATACTATTTTTATCATAATTAAATCCGTAAAAGTGTTTCCTATAATCCAAACTAGTTTATACGTAAATATTAGCACAATAAATATTTCGTGCACTTCAGCAAGATTTTGCAAACATTTTTATAAATCTCTCGATTGAAGTTAAATCTCCAGTGGTAATGGGGTTATAACTGCAAGCGGTTGTGACGTAGAATTTGTAAGTACACGTAAATGCATCTTACAGATAATTAATTATTATTTTTATAACACGAAACGTATTCTTCAATACCTCATATTTTAAGTCAAAAATAAACAGCACAGTGTATTAAATTCTTATTGTCGTTGTAAAGAAAAATATTTTGTTAAAATACTCTGTACATTTGAAGTTATAGCTTTAATTAAACTTTAATGTGCCTTTGAAGCTTAGACTAGAATAGACATAGAAGTCTTTTGTCTCTTTCTTTTAGAGATTTCTAAGCATCACCTGTTATTTAATAATTTTATGTTTTTATAATAAAAAGACATGAGAGGTTTAAAGTTATTCAAATTTAGATTTAATCAATTGTTGTTCATTGTACATGGTGGCGGAAAGGATTTGATATTTAGTATTGTTTTATTTTGTATTTTAACTAAATAATACTGAGCACATTTTGCAAATTCGAGCTGTTTTCATATTAGGTACATACAGTCTTTGCGGATTATAAAATGTCTCAAAATGTTGTTAATTTTAAAATATTTGTCTTTGTGAACCATGACATTTAAATAACTTACTTATTTTTTTATAGTACCTAGTTATAAAAATACTTTATAATCATTGATGGTCTACAGACATCAAGTTTTATTTATAAGTACATAAAGTAGTTAGTTCAAATAATGGCTCAAAGTTATAATTATTTATCGTTATATTTTTTATTCCATTCGGTTTTGGGTAGAAATGTATAAAATATATTTTGTTAGATAAGCAGCACGCATTCCATTATATAAAGGTATTAAAATGTACTTAAATATTATTTGTTTTATGTATGTTTGTATTGTTCCACCGTGTACAGGTTGTGTCTTTCACTGGCGCTGCTCTGAATGAGCACCACCGCCGTGGCTACAGCACCAAGCTACATTTTCCTTTACGTCTCTACCAGTTCAATAGAAATAGAAAGTGACAAAGGGCCTCAGATCTGCACGTAAATAAGTACGTCCGATTAACATGACGCCCAACCTGGTTACACTTGCTCGTGATGTACCTGGTTAAAGCAAGCGCGTAGACATGGTATTTTACTTTCTATGAAAAATAATGAAATATATTTCTCTATCAAAATTCCACACAGTGAAAACACAGCCTAGTATATTTGATACCCCAATCACCAATAAGTTTATGTTCTCCATGATACGCAGATATTGATATAGTGTACATCCACCAAAACTCTTGTATACAGTAACTAATGAAACCAATAAATTATATTTTACTATATGTTGGTTTTTCTTTACCATTGAAAATAACGGGCTAGAAAACTTAGGCTCGTATTAGCATACCTTTCACAAATACAAGTTAATCTTGAGAACCAAGACAGATATTATTTTCTGTTTTGAAACACTATACCTATCTGTCTTGTTCATTCCTATTTTCAAGATGGCGCACCCGCATAAGGCAGTTGTCCCACCGGCAACGATGAACGAGTAGCGAGTAGAGGTAGAATGTAGACACGAGTTGGCGAGCCGCGGTAGCGAGTGCGTAGTTCCGATAGTTGTGTAGCTCGGCTATAAGCGAGTGTGCGAGTGAGACGAGCGATTACTCGCATCACTCGCTCGCGGGGGGTGCCGACTGTTCTAAGGCGATATTAAATACCTATGTGGGAAAATACTAGTGTTGTAAAAGACTCGAGTCTTGGAGTCTTATTAAATAAAACTTCCGCTATTTTTGAAGACTCGAGTCTTAAAAATAAAACTTAGAGCTCAAGTCCTTCAGCATTTGGAGTCTTTTGTAAAAAGACTTGAGTCCTGCCAAAAAGAACTCAAAGACTGGTCTTTTTAAAAGAACTCATGACTGAGTCCTCTAAATCCATAGCTGTATATAGCAATAAAACAGCAATGAACAAATTATTGATTTATTATTATATGGTTTATATATACTTATATGAGGTACGTACTATTATACCTAGGTAGGCACTATTATTTATTTCTATTTTATATTATTTTAGTACATTGAAGCCCTTATAGTTTTATTACCCAATCAGTGAATGACACGTCGTTTCAACAAAACTTTCACTCGCGAGAGGTCAATTTAATTTGATTTTCTATAACCGGACTAAATTGAGTAGATAGTGTTCGCGGGTTACGTACCGACGGAATGACGTTAGTTAGCCGTTCTTAAACAGTAGTGCAAACACAACACACCATTGAATAATATAATACACCAACTCAAGTTCATGACTCAGTCTAGCTCAAAGAACTTAAAAGACTCGGACTCAATGTGACTAACGAGTCGTAGTCTTGAAAAAGGGCTCAAGTCTCGATATGAAGACAAAGACTCGAGTTTCTTACAACTCTAGAAAAAACTGACCAATAACAATGATTATTCAAATGATTGTTCGATATTCATAATAAATAAAAATACGTGTACTTTCAGATTCGCATTGTAGAGAAATGACCGCTGGTTGCTCTCTCGGCGTGAGTTCTGATCGAGTATCGCTGAGCGGGTATTATCTTTCATAGCTCTTGTCGCTCAGCGTCAAACTATTGAAGCGAGTCCTCGCCGGCAGTGTGGACAGTCAGCGATCTACTATTTGTTTTTTTTTTTATTGAAAAAAGGATTAGACGTTTGTCTTCTATCTCACCTGATGGAAAGTCACGATGAAGACGAAGGTGTTACACGTCTATCCACGAGATACCTATTCATTCGACGCTTGAAAGAACTAGGACTATAGTTATCTGGAAAAACAGACGCAGGCATTCATTTTCAAGCATTCAGTTCATTCCACACCTTGGCGACTCGCACTAAAAAGGAACTATCGAAGCGTTTGGTTCGACTTCTACTATAAAATTATGGAAGGCTTGTCTGCCTCTAGTAGTCCGATGCAAGAAGGTTGTGGGTTCAACCTGATTAAAAAGAGCATTCGCACACTCTCCAAAATGTAATCTGTAGAAGACTGCTAATCTTGCAACTTGCCGACGATGGTCCAAGCCCTAGGTGGTCGGTTAAGGGTACAGAAACATTTTGGAAAGTGGGCGTTAGGATGAAATTGCTCTTTTTGGTGGAGAATAAACACGCCTGTGTTTTGGACGGGTTAAACTTGACCAAATTGGACTCGCCCCAATCGGAAACTTTCTTTAAGGCCAAATCCACCCGCTCAATCATGGACTCTCTCAAAGCCCGGATTTCTTGAGGACTCGCTCGAGCATTGGACATGTATCTCTCTACAACGGTGCTGTCATCAGCATAACCAATAATGCCTGAGGTTAGCAGGTCACTAATGTGCAACAAGAATAACGTTGAGAACAAATACCTGAGGTACCCCGGCATTAATTGCCATTAGGTCAGAAGAGCAGCCGTCTAAGACTACTCGAATTGACCGTTCCCTCAGAAAATCAGATATCCAGTCGCACAGCCCATTAGGTATTCTGTATGTTGGAAGCTTACTCAAGAGACCATCATGCCAGACCCTATCAAACCCCTTAGAAATGTCTAAGGATACAGCTATTGCTTCACTGTGACCTTCCAAGGCTTCGCTCCATAAGTGAGTGGCATACACAAGAAGATCTCCAGTCGAGCGTCCACTGCGAAAACCATATTGGTTATCACTAAGGAGCTCGTTGGATTCAAGGTATGCCAGGAGACGATTGTTAAATACACGCTCCATAACTTTGCAAAGTATGGAGGTGATTGCAATAGGTCTGTAGTTGATAGGATCCGCACGGCTTCCCTTCTTTGGTATTGGTTGCACGTTAGCCAGCTTCCAGGATTTGGGGACCTTTTTGGATTCCAGAGAGAGTCGATACAGCTGCGTTAGAATGGGAGACAGCTCGGCTGCGCAGTGAACACAACGGCAGGTATGCCATCAGGGCCGCTGGCCTTATTCACGTCTAAATTCTGCTAGCATTTAAAAACCTCCTTTTGATGAATATGAATGGTACCCATTTTGGGTCCGAACTGAGGTAACTGGGGTGGGACTTTACCTTGACTATTTAGACATAAACAATCTGCAAAAAGATCTGCTTTCTCTTTTGCGGTGTGGGCCAGTAAACCGGCTTCCTCAGAGGTGGCAGCGATGGGCGACAGAAGTTCGACCAAGTGACCTTTAAAATCCCCCAGGAACACCAACTGCGCTGAGGGAAAACGTTGCCGAACCATATCTGCTGCATCGCTGAGGTTCTCCATGAGCCTCGTCTCCCGATCTACGCTATGTGACCGGTATATACTGGCTGGTATCAGTGTGAACCCACATGACGGAAAAGTCCAGATATTCCAAGTAACGGAGACGCTGACAACAGATCTCATCACTGGCATACATGCACACCCCGACGTTTGGGCGGAAATTGGACTCCAGTATGTACCCTGGGTAACAAAGGTATGCCGAGTCTGACGGATTACAAATCTGCGTCTCCGTTAGGAACAGTAGGTAAGGCCTCTCTGTCTCAAGGTGGTGGTTGTACATTTCTTGAGCGATAAAATAGCCGATAGTTAGTCGTTTTCTCGCCGGTGGCGGTGGGAACACCGCCTAAGAGAGGCTTTAAATAAGGTGATAAGACATTCGACATAGCAGTTCGCCACACACACATAAATAAATAAACGTAGGTACAGTGCCACCAATTTACAGCTTCAGTAGCAAAAACCAGAACTAAAATATTTGTTACATCACTTAATGTGAAACTTTATTTACGCATAGCATGCAGCGCCACGCTTTAGTGAAAAGATAAGTTGGCGGGACTTTGCTCCGTGGCCAGACTGTGCTAGCATGTGCCAGATTAACTTTTTTGAAGTCTTACGCCTTACCTTAACTAATATATTTTTTACATACTAGGTACAGTGCCATATTGTCCCCTACAATGACCTTCCCCAAAGTAAGTAATCATAACGGTGGAGGCGCTGGATGCAGTCGAGTATGCAAAATATGAGGAGTGCATTCTGTGAAATTATATTTGCAGATTATAATTACGGATGTTGCTGGAAAGCTTGGTGATCCATTTTTACGTGATCTATCCTTTTAGGCGCCCGGTAGAACAGTTGAGGGCCACTGTAAATGATTGCTGATTAGCTCAAAAGTCGAGAAATGCAAAAAAATCGTGATCCCCAAAGGGTGCCTATCTTTGGACCACCGATTGACTGTCTTTCCTGGGACACACTGCATACCTTGTTATTCTATTGTATTATTGTTAAATACTAAAATATGTCTGCTCTGTATCACGCAATACTGACGATTTTAAATCGTAACTAGATCCACCAGTTCACTACCAGTTAGGTATAACTTGTAAAAATTGTATTATTTTACTTCCTTTCTTCATTCTTCTTTACTTAATATTAAAAAGCGAAAATAATGATTTCCTGTACTAAGAGGCTTAAGAGCTGATGTCGGCTGAGTGGCAGGTAGCGGCAAATCTGTAGTTTGGGCCGTTCGATGAACGCAGGCTTTACTCGATCAACACTTACCGCAACTTTCCTGCCTCGAACGTCAAGAGTCAAAGTCTTACCGTCAGATCTTTCAACAATTTGGTGCGGGCCGGAGTACGGTGGTTGCAGAGAGCGGACAGCATCTTCTCGCAGGTAAGCATGAGAACAGGTAGCAAGATCTTTAAAAACAAAAGTGGTTGGTTCGCTGTGTCGGGAAGCAGGGACAGGTCGTATATCGACATATGTCGCCTCAGAGATACGACAAAATCAGCAGGGCTATTTATACTTGATATAATACAACCGAAGTAAACTGGTCCTGTTTTAAATCAGCAAGAAATCGATGTGATAAAATAATTCGAAATGCAAAGCGCCGCCACTTCCATGATAATATCACAGATTCATCTCCAGCAAATGTATGGAAATTTCTTAGGTATATTGGGCTGGGTAAACAATCCTCTACCGTGAATTACTCAAAATTCTCCCCTAAAGATTTGAATAAACATTTCGCTTCTTCCTCGCCACTCAATAACCATGTCAAATCCAAAACCTTATCAACTATCTTTTCTCTTGGTAAACTTACAAATGATATCTTTGAATTCTCACCGGTCACTTCAGATACAGTTCGTAAAATTTTTACTTTTTAAAATCTAAAGCAGTGGGTACGGATGGAATTGGTCGAGTAATGGTTATACTAATGCTGGATTTTGTGAATTTCTCACTTTCCTCTGGCAAGTTTCCTTCATTGTGGAGTAAAGCCCTAATTATTCCTCTTCCTAAAATAAGTAATCCTACACTTCAATGCCATTTTAGACCAATATCAATTCTACCTTATCTCTCTAAAGTTATCGAGGCTGTGGTGCACAGGCAGTTGTCTGACTTCACAATATCCCGTAATTTGTTGAGTCCATTTCAGTCCGGATTTCGACCGGGACACAGTACCTGTACAGTACTTGTTAAAATTCTTGACGATATAAGAGAAGGCATGGAGGAAACGAGAGTAACTGTTTTAGTATTAGTCGATTTTTCCAATGCTTTTAACGCTGTTGATCACGACCTTCTTCTTGCCACTCTTAACTTGCTGAACTTTTCTCCTCTTGTTCTTAATTGGTTCTCCTCCTACCTTCGTGGACGAACGCAAGCTATAAGTTTGCCCTGATAGTCTTGCCACTTCGGATTGGATATGTCTGGATTCTGGCGTCCCGCAAGGTGGTATACTTTCTCCACGGTTGTTTTCAATTTTTATTAATTTAATAACCTCCAAACTAAGATGTTCATTTCACCTTTACGCGGACGACCTCCAAATATACAGACAAGCTCACATTCTAGATATTGGTACTGCTTCGCTAAACGCAGATCTTACTCACATCAGCCTGTGGTCACAGCAGTTCGGAATCAGTGTAAATCCCGCTAAGAGTCAGGCCATTATTGTGGGTAGTCCGCGACATCTGAATAGGATGGATATTACTTCCATGCCACCGTTATATTTTAATAATTCTAGGATTTCATTCTGTTCATCTGTCAGAGACCTTGGTCTACATATAGACACTGCTCTTAAATGGGATAGACACGTAGAGGAGATGAGTAGAAAAGTGTCAGCTGGATTACGCATGTTGTACCGATTCAAGAATGTTCTACCAGTACACACTAAATTACTTCTTATTAATTCTCTGATAGTGCCCATCATCGATTATGCTGACGTATGTTGTTCGGACCTTTACGAAGTACACCTTAACAAAATAGATCGTTTGCTTAATAACTGTATTCGCTTCATCTACGACTTGCGTAAGTATGATCATGTATCTCGTTATCGTAAAAAGTTACGATGGCTGCCGATCCGACAACGTAGATATGTCAGGATACTTTGCATGCTATATTCAATTCTCAATGATCCTTGTGCCTTAGAATATTTAAAATCTAAATTTCAGTACCTTGGTTTCTCGCACGACAGGTGTTTGCGTTCTACGTACAATCTGAGCCAGCATACTCCTTCACATAACTTTGGATTTATGTCCTATTCTTTTGTGGTTCAGGCCATAAGGCTTTGGGATGGTTTGCCGGTAGAATTAAGGAAAGCTCTTAGTAAACTTTTATTTAAGCTACGCGTAAAGCTCATTTTTTGTCAAGGGTTAATGAATTATATTAATTTTACTATTCCTTTACAAATTATTATTCCACTATATTTTTATTACATATATGTATCTTATATACGTATATTTTATATAAATATATTTATATATATGAGTGAGTGAATATATATCTATATTTTCATTTTTATATTATATGTTTTTATTTTCAATTATCTAGTTATCTTTTTTTTCATAACTCCGCACTACTGACCTCTCCAATTGATCAATGGTTGACTGGTAGAGAATGCCTTGTGGCATTAAGTCCGCCCTTTGTACATTTCTTTTTTTGTGCAATAAAGTTGAAATAAATAAATAAAATAAATAGGTAAAGAAACCAAAAATTCGCCAGGGAGACGCAAGGTTTCACCATAAAGCATCTCAGCAACCGAAGATTTAAGATCTTCCTTAAAAAAGGAACGCATACCCAAAAGCACAAGAGGCAGAGCACTAAGCCAATCGCCACCATGGCACATAATGGATGCCTTTAGCTGGCGATGGACACGCTCTATCATGCCATTTGCTTGAGGATGGTAAGAGGTGGTTCTAATGCGCTTCGTGGCGAAACTCTGCATCAACCTTCGGAACAGGTCGGACTCAAATTGAGTACCCTGATCAGTGGCAATGACAGTTGGTACACCGAAACGAGAAATCCACTCTCTAACAAACGTCTCTGCAACTTCCTCAGCCGTAATTGTTTGCATGGGCCAAACTTCAGGCCATCTGGACGTCCGGTCGATTGCAGTCAAGCAGTACCGATATCCTTTTCATGGAGGAAGGGGTCCAATGATGTCAATATGTACGTGCATGAAACGACCTGAGGGAGTTGAAAAATTGCCAAGCGCAGAGGTGTTATGTCTCGTGACCTTAGCGCGCTGACATGCGTCATAGCAGAGACTAGTAAATAACTATAGACTGACCATCTCCGTACAAAAATTCGTGACTCGGAAAAAGCTCAAAATCCAAGCTATTACTAGATGTCGCTCTCAAATAGCTTGGACCAACCTTGTCGTTGTGAATTATTGACCAGAAACGTAATGCAAAATATTTGTATTAATACGGAACAAAGCTAGATGGCGTTGTCAAATAACCTGAAACCTTAGCAAGTAGGATTTATTCCTTTCCTGAAATTGGAAAATGTCATCATTTTATATCATTGATTTTGATAATTTTACTCAATAAGAATAGGTAGAATAATAATAAGATAGTAATTTATTCTTACTTTATAGATGATAAAATAACAACTACAAAAGACCATAAACATACTGGTATAAGTTTATTTTGTTCAGAGACGCCTGGGCACTACCATCCTCCTTATTTTAATTGCCACAATAACCTATTTTTAAAAGCTTTTATTATCACAGTTGTGATAAACGCACATGTTATACGATATATGTAGCAGACAAAACGTAAACTTAATCAAGGTCCATACAATTTGCACGAGTCACAGTAGGCGAGCAGAAATATTGTGAATTCAAAGAAATGCAGGGAAAAGTTCCAAAACAAACACACACCCATAGCAACAACAATAAACGACAAAGAATTCAAATTGTCAAACAAATAAAATGCTGTGATAAAAAGAACAAAAAAAGTTGATGGATAAAGATCATTTTTTTAAATAATAATCCAACAAGAAAATATTTTTTTAACTACTCCAAAATAGTTATGAGTTATATGCATTATAAATAAAAATTATGCACTTATTAAGACATAATTTTTATCGATATCAAGAAATAAAGTAAAATATTATATACCTATTAATTAAATGCACTGAAATTCGTTTTATTATGTTAAGGCAGATAAGAACAAACTGTGGACATGAATGCTATATTTTTGTGGGAAAAATTATATACTGGCAATACAGTAACCCAGTAACACTACAAATAATATCCGGGGTGGTGTAAAGTTTTCTGTTACTGAATTATAAGAGCGGCAACATAGCATCAAAGAATATAATGCACTAGCTGGCAACGTCTGTTGTCGCCTGATACCTACGGATAGTACTTGCAATGAAATATCAAATGATTTTGTAAACAGCGCCATCTTAAGTATTTTTACGTATTATTTTGATTAAATTTAAATTACTTGTAAATCTAATACAAATAACGCCGTCTCTCTATCTTAAAAACAACTATTTTTCAAGTCACAAAATTTTGTTAGACATGGTTAGTCTATAGTTATTTACTAGTCTCTGGTCATAGGTACAAGCCCACTCTCGGCAATCTTTGTTAATGCACGGCCAAACATAGCGTTCTGCTACGAGGCACGTCGTGGCTTGAATTCCCGGGTGGCTCAAGTTATGCAGCTTATTGAAGATAGCTCGTCGCAGATCAGATGGAACAAAGGGACGAGGCTTGCCAGTTGAGAGATCGCAGAACAAGTATACGCTAGTACCAGGTACATTTACTTTGGAAAGGTTCAGGCTAGAACTGTCGCGCAATAATTGAGATAGTTCTCTGTCTTCCTCTTGAGACTTGAGAAGAGCTTCGTATTCTTGCACGAGTGAAATTGCGTCAACTCGAGACATTGCATCTGCGACTACGTTGACTTCGCCTTTGATGTATTTAACATGAGTGGTAAATTGGCTAATAAAAGATAACTGATTTAGCTGTGCTGGAGGGAGCTTTTCACGGCGCTGTACGAAAGCGTAGAGCAATGGTTTATGATCTGTAAAGATTGTCGCATGTTGGACCTTAAGAATATATCGAAAATGTTGTACACTTTCGTACACTGCCAAGAGCTCTCTGTAGTATGTAGGCCACTCAGCCTGCTTAGGGGTCAATTTTTTACTGAAAAATGGAATAGGAAACCATTTGCCATCGATGAACTGCTGAAGGAATGAGCCAATATGTACGCTCGATAAGTCGGTAAACAAACTGAGGGGGACATCAGCGATGGCGTGGTGCAGCAATGTCGCATCGGACAAGCTTTTCTTGCATTTTTCGAATTTTTGTACGAGCTCAGGCGTCCATGGATATGGTTTCGAGCCTTTGCTATTCGTAGAGACCAAAGCGTCAATGAGAGGGGCCTGAAACTGGGCGGCATGGGGAATGAACCGGCGGTAATAGTTTAACATGCCAAGGAATCTCCTCATGCCTTGGACAGTTTCCGGGGGTGTAAAATCCAAAAGTGCTTGGATACGGTCCTGAGGAGGGCACGTACCGTCAGCACTGATATGGTAACCCAGAAATTTAACCTCACTAGCACCCAGGATGCATTTGGACGGGATGATAACAACGCCATAATCCTGGAGGCGCTTGAAAAGGATTCGCAGGTGTTCCTTGTGAAGGGACTCGTTCTGTGAAAAGACTAAGATATCATCTATGTACAGAAAGCAGAAATCGAGACCCCCGTGTGACCTCATCGATAAAGCGCTGGAACGTTTCACCAGCATTGCGCAAATCGAAGGTAATGAAAGGAAATTCGAAGAGGCCAAACGGGGTAACGATGGCAGTCTTCGAGATGTCGTCTTCAAAAACGGGTATTTGATGATAGGCCTTCACAAGGTCCAGGGTGGAGAACACCTTCACACCGGACAAGTTATTCGCGAAGTCATTAATATGACGGACTGGATATTTGTCTGGTACAGTCCTGGCGTTCAGCGTGCGGTAGTCACCGCAGGGACGCCAGGTGTTGTCTTTTTTTGGGGGTCATGTGCAGCGGTGAGGACCATGCACTTTTAGGTCTTGCAGTGCCACAACGAACCATGTCCTCGAACTCCTTCTTAGCAGAAGATAACTTCTGAGGGGCTAAGCAGGTGGGCCGGGTGGTGGGGCTATTTCTGGGAACTCAGCTAGCACTGGCGCGTAGGTAGAGTTTCCAGCAACCACAGCCTTGACACTAGATTGCTTAATCATTGCCGAAGTAGCGGCAGAGCATAGACCGGTTTTATTGTCTATTAGTGTTTTTCTGGTGCAGTCAGGCAAGAGGTGATAATATGCCAGAAAGTCTGCTCCAATTATCGCCTTCTGGACGTCGGCAACGACGAATGCCAGACAAAATCACGGCGCAGCCCTAAATTGAGTCGCAGGTTTACAATTCCATATGTTTTTATCTTGCTACCGTTAGCAGCGCTGAGCTCGTAGTCGAAGAATTCTCGCCGACGAGGGAGCTAACTAGCAGGATAGCAGCATAAATCGGAACCGGTATCAACTAGGAATTGGCGTTTTGTCACTAAGTCAGTGACAAAAGGCGGCGACTTACACTGGAGCAGTCAGGTGCCGCTGCTACTGTCCCTTGAGTGGAATGCATTTCGAGGCGCGGGCTCGGAAACGCTTATGGTACCAGCAGTGCGTGCCAGTAGCTAGTGAAAATGTGCGCGAGGATTTTCTGGAGCTGGAGCGGCTGTGTGAGCGACTGCGAACTCTAGCGGAAAGAGCATTAACCATAACGTGCTCTAACTGTTCCTCAACTTCAGCAAAAGCTTCAGCCATAGTAGAAAGGAAATAAAAACTAAATATATACCACACAACTTAATTACAGTACAGTTTAAGCTTTAGGCTAAATATTGCACATTAACTTTTACTTTAAAACGCACAGTTTTGGTACTGAATTTGAAAACACTGAATTTATAAAATAATTGTCTGCGACATCCACATGCAGTTAAAAATGGTAAGCACTAGGGTGTATTTTGTATTACCACATAAAGTTTAGTGAGATAATTCTAAGAAACACAATAAGGCTTAGTAACACTGTGAACTGGTAGATATGGAAGTTGGCAAATGCTAGAGCAGCTGATATGCACAGAATGTTTTAAAAAAAAAGTCAATGTGAATCTGCTCTGTGTTGATGATGCGTTTCCAGGGAGGCCGTAGGGAGTTAGTAAACAGCGAGTACCTCGTTATGCGTAGCTCCACACCTTAGTAGCACACACATCTAACACGTGGCCGCCGGCAGGGTTAGGTTATGTTTAACATGCACAACACCAAAAGCAGATGAAAACGTACAAACATGCCATGCAGCAGCCCTTTTTACTAGGCGGCACACCAACACTCATGCAGTCACGGTGGAAACCAACACCAGGGGCCCAACGGGAACACGTGGAATCACGTCGGGGTCACCAATTTGGACGAGGAACTCGGGGCCTGGTTGGTCACGACATGAGAGTGTTGGGTGCAGTTAAATTAAACGGGAGTTCACATTAATACATATACTTTAATCACTTAGTTGGACAGTACAAAATACATTATCCTCGTCACAATTATTAACCTGTCTTATGTATAAATCTAATTGTATCATTCTAATCTAATGATTGATAGTTTGACAGTGGTCTTAAGGCTACGTTCGTAACTATGTACAATGTAATGCGTGTATACGCCACAGTATTTTCATGGGGTGCATGAATGTTAAAATGTTTTCTAAGGCTGGAGTCGTTCGTTAAACGTTTAACGTTCGTTAAACGTTTTCGTACCAAAATACTTTCCTGTGTTCCTTTCAGCAGCTAAACGATATGCTTAAGTAATATGCTGTATAAAAGGCAAGTCGTGCAAGTATACATCCATTTGGTATAGTTGACTGCGACATCTTCATTCCTTGAGTATCACGAAGCGGTTAGGGTGTCTAGGAGCTTCGAAAACACCTAGTAGAACTATTGGGTGCCCGTTATGAAATCAACATTTTGTTCCAAAGACGGTTTTCTCATGTTACTTTACGTTACTGTTTACCATGGCTACAAATAGGTATGTTAAATTATTTAACTATAGAAGTATTAAGAATGGCTCAAAATAAGCATTGATTAAACTGACTGCAATGTTCATTTGAGTAATTCCTTAAATAATGAGTTGCGTAATAACATTTTAATGAGCCCTAATCTTTTTTTTACTAGACCCACCGACGGAAATGAAGTGTAAAAGCCAACCTATGCTTTATAACAAATCATTAAAAAAATTTAAAACCTAAAAAAAATTCTATCAAATCCAGTGCCCAAGAGCGGGTTGTGAGACAATATAAAGGCCCATTACGGTGCTACTGGCTTAGTGTAAGTTATAGAAAAGCTATGATTACCTGTGTCCTTAGTCATATCGTCGGTTGAAAGGCTAATTGATCTAAGTGACATTTTGTAAAACTTGCAGGAGGATAAATTAAAGTTTTTATTTTGTAAAAAAAAATCATTAAAAAATAACTGTTTAATAGACTTTTATTTATTTAATACAATATATCCCTTATTAAGTAAGGAAGTTATTTAAGCTATTACCGTTGATTATTGTGTATTATTTTAGAAAATTTATGTTGGTTAGCCCAAAATGCATCAAATTTAGTTATTTTTTGAGAAAGGAAAAATGGTTCAAGTGCCTATCGTAAATAAAATAGCTGAAAGTAAACTGGTTCAAGCATAGACTTAGGATAAAACAATATTAGAGAAAATGAATTTAGCGCCAAGTCAACCTGACAGTTGAATATGCCAAATGAGCCTAAGCACCATAATGTTGCACGAAAATGAAGTAGTTTGATGCATATGCCCATTAGAGGGGCTGTAGGATGAAACAAAATGAACCCTTACTAGATTATAGTAGATATTGATGCTCAGACCATCATTATTAATAATCGTCCATAATATATTTTTGAGTTTGGTATGCCAGTTAATAGAATTTTGGACAGTGTCTTGTATATTTTTTTACATTATCATAAATTACAGACTTGACTTCTTCGTATAATCTGTCTGTTGTACCAATGTCTTCTCCTACGAATTATTATCCAAACTGTAAACCATCCCTAATAAATTTAATATTTATTTCCGATTCTAACTTAGTCGTCTGTCATGGTCAAACCTCAGCTCCTTTTTCATATCATGATTTAGTATTTGTAACAAACTACGACCTCAAAAAGTAAAGCATAAAGTTCTTTTGCTTCGAAACTTTTACAAAATGAACATTGAACATGTAAAAAAGGATGCTAGAAGACTTGACTGGATTGAACTGTGAGGATTTGGATTGAATGGTTGCCACTTTTACACAGGAATTAATAAATCTATAATAATACTCATGCCCCTGTGCGAACGGTACGAGTTAAGCGATTGCCTGCACCATGGTTAACAAACAGTTTTAAAATATACATATGTTAAAGCGTGATAAGGCTAAATCTCGTTATAGAAAAGATCAATCGCGATATAACTTATTGTCTTACAAACACCTTAGAAATAAATTCTCTCAATAACTACTTCTCTACCCCTCCAATCACTCTGGATCCCAAAACTAAATCTTTGTCGCTCTCATTGCTCCCAAATGTTTTACCATCTTTCAGTTCACCTTTCTCTTTTGTACCAACTACGGAAGAGGTGATAAAAAAAGCAATTCAAAACATTTCAACTAAAGCTATTGGAAGTGACAGCTTAAGCTTGGACATGATATTACCAGTACTAGACGAGAATGCAAGTTTTATTACTCATATAATAAACTTTTCCCTATCTAACAATGTCTTTCCAACTGAGTGCAAAAAAGCTCTTACTATCCCACTTCCTTAAACATCAAACCCTTCTTCATATTCCCAGTACCGATTCATCCTATTCTTCCTCCTCCATCTAATCCTTCCTATCCTATCTAAAGTTTTGGAGTCTATAGTTCATATGCAGTTACACAAATATGGTACCACCAACAATCTCCTTTGCCCTTACGCCCTCCGTTGGCACACTGTTGAACATCACTGAAGATATCAGACAGGCTATGGACGATACTAAGCTTACTGTTTTAACATTATTGGACTTCAGCAGTGCATTTAACTCGGTAGATTTTGACATTATGCTTCAATCTCTTTTTGCTCTAAATATTTCTTCTGAGGTAATAGAATGACTTCAATCCTACCTATATGGCCATGTATGAAGATCAAGGATGCATCATCCAGTTGGTCTACTCTCACTGCTGGTGCACCCCAGGGTGGCGTATTATCACCATTACATTTTTCTATATTTACGAACAACATCTCAAAAGTCATTTCATCAAATGTTCACTTACATGCTGATAATTTACAAAATATCGCCATTTTTCGCTGAGGCAGAAAATGCTATTCAAAGGTTTAATATGGGTTTGTCCGCTGTGCAGACTTGGGCCAAATGTTTTGGCTTACTCATTAATTCTGCCAAATCACAAACTTTGATAATTGGTAGTAGGAGACTTAGACGGACGTTGAACTTTAATAAGGTACCAAGTGTTATGTATGATGGAGCAAATTTGGTATTTTGATCTTAGGAAATATGATCACGTGTTGCATTACGGCGAAATCTGTTTAAGTGGCTCCCTATACGACGTCGTCATGAATTACATATATTACCAGTGCTGTATAATATCCTTAACGACTCTATGAGTCCCACCTACCTGCAATCCCGTTTTCAACCTCTATCTCCCGGCACGCGCTCAATGCAGTCGTGTCATACCAAAACACTTGCCTGTCCAAAAAGTAAAACTAAGTTCAGATTTGAGTATTTCACAGTCCGAGCTATTCTTTTGTGGAACAAGCTGCCGAGGTACATTCAAAATAGCCCCTCGGTTTGGATCTTTAAAAGAAGATTAAAAGAACATCTCATCTCAAGCTAACAATCTCCATGTCATCTCTGTACATTATATGTATTAAGTATGTATGTAAATATGTGTGTATCATATGTATATATCTGTAGGTTTTCTTTGTATTTATAAGTATATGTGTATTTAGTATTTTTTTTTAATTATGTAAATCTTGTAATTTTTTTTATATTTGGTTTTTTAGACTATTACTTGTCACCTACTTTTGTCATTTTGTAATTTTCTTCAATTACCTGGGTTGGCTGGAAAGATCTGTTTTAGAGGTAGTAGTAGTACAGAGGGCGCGCAATAAATTGAATTTAGTTCCAAGCGACTAAGGAGTAGCTATTCTCATTAATTTATTGGACGGCCTATGTGTTAAAACCTGTTCGATAAAATGATGGAAATGCTAATTTTACAAATACTGAATTTCATCAAAATGTTTCAACCGCCATAACACTAATGATATAGTAAGGTCAAAATAGCCGAAGTGACATTACTCCTTATCCTTATAGAGACTAAATGAGTCAAGAGACATGGCTTTTTGTTTTGATTTAATGCAAAATAGGCCAAACGACAAAACAACAACCATGATGAAAAAGCTAAATGCCTTAATCGACACACATTATAAAAAATTTAAAAATCAAAATAGCTTAAGTCATCGAGTTGAAAAATTTGTCTAATTTTGTGTCGCATAGATTAATGAGCTTAGAAATGAGACCTGTTTTGCTGTGGGTGCTAAGCGCCAAAAAAGTTGTCGAAAACATTTGAAACTTGACTCAAACGACGGAGAAAAATTTGCTGATTCCAAATATGTATATAACTCAATATCGCAAAAATGTCGCTTAGACCAATTAGCCTTTCAACCGTCGATATTATAAACTTATCTTTTACATTCTATGTCTTAAACGCTAACGCTTTAAAGTCTGGGATACACAGAAGATTTTCTTTGTGTTTATGCTGTTCTATGTTACAGGATAGTATTTTAATATTCAGAATAGGATCAGAACCAATCTATGCCTCAGACTTAAAAACGATACCTATTTCTATGTTACAGACATTATTCTAATATACCGACCTACAGATATAGATAAAAATCACTTTTCTAATATGGCTAGGGCCCCAGATTGCTGTTTTTTAAAAATTTTTAATAGGTACTATCAACATCTCAATTTCGTTTCTGATATGGTATCTCAACAAAAAACGCAGAATAGTTCAATATCTATATCTTTTAAGATTAGCTTAAAAATTAAAGGCAACAAAACGAGGATCCAAAATGCAAGATTTTTTTAATAAACAATGATATTACATATAGACAAGTCATACCCAAACATTACCGCACAAAAAAACGGCGTCAACGTAACTATAGATACCTACCCGATATATAGAGTAATATAATTTAATTTTGTGGGAGAAGGAAAGAATAATACGGTTCACTTGTTGTAAGAAAGAGATACATATGTACTTCCTGACGTTGCTTGACTGCCACTGAGCGGGGCTTGGCGCAGTTAAGTAACAGTTTAGAGTATCACTTACTTACCTACACTGAACACTAACAAATAGTTTATATATTTTCAAATATGAAATACTCATCGCATCTTGTGCGACGGTTTCTCCAACAAAAGATTACCATCGTGACGTTTGTCAGTTTTGTGTAATTGGTATTGTGACTATAGAGCAAGATTAGAGACAAGAATGCCGAAACAGTTTATAGGTTGATGTGACGTCTCGATTGCCTGTTGTCTTTCTTTCTCTTAAATACAAGCGTGGAGCACCACGCTTTATTTAACCCTCCGTCCCACAAATTTTTACAATATAACAAAGCGAACTCAAAATTTTTTGTTCGGAGCGTGGTATCGTCATACAAAAATAATAAAATTGCGGAACACGTCAAAAGCTAAGTACATGTCTCAATCAGGGAGACTTAGGGTGATACCACACCAATCGATCGACGTCGATCGATGGTAGCATGGAACAGGCAATGTCGATCGACGTCGACTGGTCGACGTCTATCGACGATCGATCGATTGGTGTGGTAACACCTTTAAGATAATAAATAAATTTTTTTTAGATAAACATGACTGTCTGTGGAATTAGGTAGGTAAAGCGAAAAGCGATCATCACTGAACGTCAAAAAAACGTCATATTACATACAATTGATATGTTGAAAAAAGCGCAGGTAGGTACGTAAAAAACAGGTTGAAAATATTAACTGTAAATTTACGTCAACGAACATGACACGCCGTAGTTCAATAGACATTATTTTTTTCAATTCCAAAAAAGCAGTTGAAAATATTAACTGTTAATTTCTCAACAGTTTCTGCTCCACGCATAATTTCAATACAAATTTCATTAATTTTTGAGAATCAACTGGTTTGCGAAAGTAACACTATCGAACGAAAACAGGCATAGAAAAGTGAACCATATAGGTAGTGATATAAATAAGAAACTCAATGGTATTTATGAAAAAAATACTTCGATCTTCAACATATTTTTTTCATACAATTTTGCTCCTTATTTATCGCAGAACAACGTTTCATATGAGTTAAAATGCTACGCAAGTATTTTCTCTGGCCACCGCGTCTACGACCGGGCACGTATCGTCTGCGTGGCTTAGTTTTCTTGAGATGAGACGCTAGTCATAAAAGAAAATCGTAGAAAAAAAAATTTTCGCTTACAACCTTCAAAACCTGTTATTAAATTAACAGCTTTTTTAACCTGTTGACCATTGACGATTAACAGTTAAATTAACTGAAGTTAATCAAAAACCCGTGAATGACCCATGCCTAATAGCAACAACAACAAACGACAAAGAATTCAAATTGTCAAACAAAAAAAATGTTGCCATAAAAAAAGTTGATGGATAAAGAACAGTTTTTTAAATAAGGGTCTAAAACAATATTTACAAAATATTTCAAAATTTTTATACATCCAGCAAGAAAATATTTTTTTAACTACTACAAAATAGTTATGAGTTATATGCATTATAAATAAAAATTATGCACTTATTAAGACATGATTTTTATCGATATTAAGAAATAAAGTAAAATATAAAAGACCTATTAATTAAATGCACTGTAATTCGTTTTATTATGTTAAGGCAGATAAGAACAAACTTTGTAGATGAATGCTATATTTTAGTGGGAAAAATTATATACTGGCAATACAGTAACCCCGTAACACTATAAATAATATCCGGGGTGGTGTAAAGTTTTCTGTTACTGGATTATAAGAGCGGCAACATAGCATCAAATAATATAACGCACTAGGTGACAACGTCTGTTGTCGCCTGATACCTACTGATAGTACTTGCAATGAAATATCAAATGATTTTGTAAACAGCGCCTCTTGAGTTTCTTTACGTATTATTTTGACTAAATTTAAATAAATTGTAAATCTAATACAACTAACGCCATCTCTCTATCTTAAATACAACTAATTTTCAAATCACAAAATTTTGTTAGACATGGTTAGTCTATAGTTATTTACTAGTCTCTGATATAAGTAATGATTTTTTTATTTTACCAGGCACGCTGGACCGTTTTATACAAGCTAGACGGGGGAAATTCTGATTTCGCTTTATCTTTTTACCCATAACTTTTTCTACAAATATTACTAATGTAAACTGGATGTTTGTCCTTCGATTTCACATAAAATACTGAATTTATTTGAACGAAATTACAATATAAAAAGCAAGTTATATCAAGGACTGCAATATACAGTACTTAATTATGATTAAAATAACGGAAAAAACAAGTAGAATGTAATCTAATGACAATTTTTTAGTTTTACTGCCTTTTCTATTTCAGTGTACTCAACACGTTTATACCGGTAAGGTAGTAAAGTTAAGAAGGTCATCAATATGTATGAAACGGTCGCTTTTTTGTAGACATTTGAATTTGGTCGAATAATCAGCCATTGTTTATTGCTATTGATTTGTCTCGATATCTAAATACATACGAAACATTCCAAGCTGATATTGTTACCATATATTATTTGATAAAGTGCACTAATATTTGGTTCTCACCGAAATAACTCTAGTTGAGCTGGTATCATGTAAATTGACGTCAAAGTTGCGACGTCGTCGTTTGGACTGATAAGAGTATTATTCAATAACGCATGAGTGTGCACTTTTGAAAAATTTTATAGTTATTAAAGATATCAAGTAGAACTGAAAACAGTTTTCAGCAAGCTTATATGTTGTCTCGTATAGGCACTGTGATTATTTTTCGTTTTTTGAATAAAATCCGATTACTTGAAAACCATAAACATTTTCTAAAATCTGATTACGACACAAATTCGCACAAATCAAGAGCTAGTCGTGCAGCTTTATTTTACAGAGGCACATTCAATGGTTTTCGTGATGCACGATTCTGCAAAACATTACTTACCGCAGCAGGAAATGAAATATCTCGAAAACCTGAAGACCCACAAATTATTTTTCACAAATTCCCACAAATATAAGCTCTCTGCACGTGATCTCTCTGCGATCATTCGTTTAGACTTTTCCTGCTGGAACAGCATTACCCTAGCAGAAATCGTTTTTTATATTTTTTTTTCAAAACGACAATGCGCACAAATTTTTAATTCGGCGCACATTTACAGCAGGTGACGATCTAATTGTGCGTTCCACTCATAACGCTCTAAAAGCAACTTTCCAGCTGGGGTAACGCTCACGTTGACAGCTCTATTAGTTGTGAACTGTGTCACAGCTGCCAGCGCTCCCAAGTTGGTGCTTTATGTAGGTACAGTTTCACTATTAAATTACAAAATATAACTTACTCAGTCCGTCGTCAGTTAGTACGGAAATTAAATCAAATGGATCACAATTCTTCTGCATGTATTATTGTTTATTTACACCTCCACCATTTAATATTTAATTTATATTATAAACTATTTCATAATTTATTTAACTATATCTGACTCAGTCCTAGAGAATATCTTTTGTTTCCAAGTAATTTAGTTTATGTAGCTAGTCACGAATTCATTGCTTACATCTGAATAATGAATAAGAGGGTAAAAATATTGTGATCCTCATATGCTATATTGTAAAGTTTGCAACTAATAACATAAAACTGACGTCTCACAAGTTCAGAATTGTGGGGAACAGAAGGACTTACCATCTACATCTACTCCCTGTACAACACAGAAGTACTATATCTTCGTGGTTTTTCAAGCATTACACCTTTAGAATGGCTCTCTGAACACGCTCAAGTTGAAGAACAGAAGATATCCAGTACTACGATGCAGTATGTGAGAATGCTTTAAACAAGAAGACCACAGTAAACGCACATTAATGTATCAATGTCGGCGGAGAACTTAAGTTTTCTAAAAATGGGAATCAGTTTTCTCACACGAGTCAAGTTGTGTTGAGACCAATTCAGGGATGCATCAATTGTCAGTCCCAGATATTTAAGACTGGGAGCACACTCGATGAGCGGACAAGTGCAGTTGAATATATTGCCGCAGCTATGCGCTGGATTAAAATCTGCCGCTGGTAGTGTTGGTAGGATGCGAGAAGGCGATATACTCAGTTTTGGCTACATTAAGGGTAATCAAGATCATCCAACCATATACCTACCTCTCCCAAACTCAGCGCAGCTTCTAGCTTCTTCCCAATCCACACCATGTACAATTAACGCCGTGTCGTCTGCATATGTAATAACTTTGCAATTTAGAAGAGATTTTTAACACAGGCTGTCAACATATAAAAGGAAGAGAGTGGGATCCGATATACCTTGCTGCACACCGAAAGATATACTTGTATGACAACTGGAAAAGCCAGACAATTTGATGTAATGTGTCCGATACTGAAGGTAGCTGAAAAAAAAGTCCAGAGCATTTCCACGTACGCCTATTGAGTCCAGTTTACAAATAATTTTGGGAGGAGAGACATTATCGAATGTTTTTGGCAAGGTCTAAAAAGAACCCCAAGACCTTTTTCTTTTTATCAAGGTGACTGACAATAGTATCGGTTAGTAGAAGCGTAGCATCTTCAAGCCGAACTGACTGTTGCTTAAGATATTATTTTTTTTCGAAAAGTTGACGAGTCTATTGTATAGTTTTTATAATATTTTATAAAAAACAGTTAGCACCGGTATAGGCTTGTAGTTGCTGACACAGTCTCTATCCTCGCCCTTGAAAATTGGACGTACCTACCTGCGCTTTTTTCAACATATCAATTGTATGTAATATGACGTTTTTTTGACGTTCAGTGATGATCGCTTTTCGCTTTACCTACCTAATTCCACATACAGTCATGTTTATCTAAAAAAATTTTATTTATTATCTTAAAGGTGTTACCACACCAATCGATCGATCGTCGATAGACGTCGACCAGTCGACGTCGATCGACATTGCCTGTTCCATGCTACCATCGATCGACGTCGAGTTAAAAAAATATTTTCTTGCTGGATGTATAAAAATTTTGAAATATTTTGTAAATATTGTTTTAGACCCTTATTTAAAAAACTGTTCTTTATCCATCAACTTTTTTATGGCAACATTTTTTTTGTTTGACAATTTGAATTCTTTGTCGTTTGTTGTTGTTGCTATTAGGCATGGGTCATTCACGGGTTTTTGATTAACTTCAGTTAATTTAACTGTTAATCGTCAATGGTCAACAGGTTAAAAAAGCTGTTAATTTAATAACAGGTTTTGAAGGTTGTAAGCGAAAATTTTTTTTTCTACGATTTTCTTTTATGACTAGCTTCTCATCTCAAGAAAACTAAGCCACGCAGACGACACGTGCCCGGTCGTAGACGCGGTGGCCAGAGAAAATACTTGCGTAGCATTTTAACTCATATGAAACGTTGTTCTGCGATAAATAAGGAGCAAAATTGTATGAAAAAAATATGTTGAAGATCGAAGTACTTTTTTCATTAATACCATTGAGTTTCTTATTTATATCACTACCTATATGGTTCACTTTTCTATGCCTGTTTTCGTTCGATAGTGTTATTTTCGCAAACCAGTTGATTCTCAAAAATTAATGAAATTTGTATTGAAATTATGCGTGGAGCAGAAACTGTTGAGAAATTAACAGTTAATATTTTCAACTGCTTTTTTGGAATTGAAAAAAATAATGTCTATTGAACTACGGCGTGTCATGTTCGTTGACGTAAATTTACAGTTAATATTTTCAACCTGTTTTTTCATCAATGAATAACAGTTAATTCGTCGACGAATGAAAAGCTGTTACAAAAACTGTTGATTGATTCAACGACCACCTCTAGTTGCTATGGGTGTGTGTTTGTTTTGGAACTTTTCCCTGCATTTCTTTGAATTCACAATATTTCTGCTCGCCTACTGTGACTATACCTATACCTAGTACCTATTCTTATTGAGTAAAATTATCAAAATCAATGATATAAAATAATATTTAATAATAATAATAATAATATTTCTAACAATCACACCACATTATCTAGCCCAAATTAAGTATCATTAAATAACTTGTGTTATGGATACTAGATAACGGATAAATAAACTTAAGAAATATATAAACACACATAGATATTTTTTTTTCATATATTTAAATATTAGAAATAAACCTAAATAAACGTAAAACGTAAAATGAGGACATTTTCCAATTTCAGGAAAGGAATAAACCCTACTTGCTAAGGTTTCAGGTTATTTGACAACGCCATCTAGCAGTTTTAGTCCGTATTAATACAAATATTTTTCATTACGTTTCTTGTCAATAATTCATACAAAAGTTAAAGACGACAAGGTTGGTCCAAGCTATTTGAGAGTGACATCTAGTAATAGCTTGGATTTTGAGCTTTTTCCGAGTCATGATTTTTTGTATGGAGATGGTCAGTCTATAGTTATTTACTAGTCTGCTTATATGTAGACAACAGTAAAAAAAGATATATTTTACACAATAACGCCTTCAGAAACTAGATAACGTTTACTTCGCTCGATAGAAAAAAAATTCATTCCTCCTTAGATTCTTCATGAAATATCTTAAATTTTCGTAAACGAATAAACCTTCTTAACTTTTTAGTAATATACGCGAGTAAAACCGTTAAAACTTTTGTTTTATTTATCTCCAAGAAACATTCCAAGCTGATATTGTTACTATATATTATTTGATAAAGTGCACTAATATTTGGTTCTCATCGAAATAACTCTAGTTGAGCTGGTATCTTGTAAATTGACGTCAAAGTTATGACGTCGTCGTTTGGACTGTTAGGAGTATTATTCAATAACGCATGGGCGTAAACAGTTTTCAGCAAGCTTATATTTTGTCCCGTGTAGGCATGGGTCATTAACGGTTTTTCGATTAATGAAATTTAACTGTTAATCGTCCATGGTCAACAGGTTAAAAAAGCTGTTAATTTAATAACAGGTTTTGAAGGTTGTGAGTGAAAATGTTTTTTTTACGATTGTGTTTCCTATTTATATTGATATATGGATCGCTTTTCTATACAAATATTTTATGACTAGCGTCACATCCCAAGAAACTAAGCCACGCGGACGACACGTGCCCGATCGTAGACGCGGTAGCCAGAGAAAATACTTGCATAGGATTTTGAATCATATCAAACGTTGTTCGGTGATAAATTAGGCGCAAAATTGTATGAAAAAAATATGTTGAAGATTGAAGTATTTTTTTAATAAATACCATTGCGTTTCTTATTTATATGGTCATATGGTTCACTTTTCTATGCACTTTTTCGTTTGAAAGTGTTATTTTCGCAAACCAGTTGATTCTCAGAAATTAATGAATGTTGTATTGAAATTATGAGTTGAGCAGAAACTGTTGAGAAATTAACAGTTAATATTTTCAACCTGTTTCATCAATAAATAACAGTTAATTCGTTGACGAATGAAAAGCTGTTAAAAAAACTGTTGATTGATTCAACGACCACCTCTAGCACTGTGATTATTTTTCGTTTTTTGAAGAAAGTCCGATTACTTGAAAACCATAAACATTTTCTAAAACTAATTCCGCCACAAATCAAGAGCTATTCGTGCATGTTTATTTTACAGCCGCACATTAAATGGTTTCCGAGATACACGATTCTGCAAAACATTACCGCAGCAGGTAATTAAATATTTCGAAAACCTGAAGACCCACAAATTATTTTTTCAGTGCACAAATTCCCACAAATATAAGGCATCTGCACGTGCACAATATATCTCTCTGCGATCATTCGTTTAGAATTTTCCTGCTGGAACAGCATTACCCTAGCAGAAATCGTTTTGTCAGTTTTTTTCCAAAACAACAATACGCACAAATTTTTAATTCGGCGCACATTTAATTGTGCGTCCCACTCATAACGCTCTTAAACTTCTGGCTGTAATTTTTTATTTTGAGCAAAATATTCTATCCAATATCTGTCCTATTCAATTAACTACATTTCTTATACATAAATTTCTTGCCACATTTGGGGATAGAAACATGCATGCAAAAGGAGTTTAACCTAGGTAAAGGGAAAAACGTATTGGTTTTATAATTAATTTTATTTAATATCTAAATCCTATCAATGGGCATAGTACAGTTGCAAGAATAAATTATCGACTCTTGTAAACATTTAATTATTCCCTTTGAGTTTAAGGAAAGCCGTAACACTCAGGTAGTACACACACTAATCTGTTGTTATCTGAGGTACTCAATCTTTACGTACAAAAGTTTATTTATTAAATTTTGGGTATCTATGCATTTGCCAGGAAAGCCTTAAATTAAATTTCAAAGCGAGATTCGATCACACGAAATAATTCTTTATTTTATGCCTTACAGAGTAACAACTTAAGTTCAAAATCACTTTTAATTCATGTAATCCAAGCTCGTTTTATACATATTTTTTTTTAGATTTTTTGTGATTCTTTTTATTTTATTATATTTATCTAACTTACGTAATACTTATATAAAGGAGACGTGTGGCTTCCGATGTCATTTGGTGGGTAAGTTCTTTGTATAGTACATACACACGTTCTTTTAAGTATTGTAATGTCTCTTACATTCCTATTCACCTGAAACTCATCATTGTAATAAGATTTAAAATGGTTTGAACAGAAAAGTTAAGTTATGTTAATTAAATCTGTTCTGCTGAAATAATTCACTAAGTTTACTCTTCACTCAAATATTCTTGTTTTTGTAAATTCCTCCTTTATTTCGTGCTAAGCAATCTCATCAAACTAGTTCGTTTCAAAATGATTTGCTTTTATTCAACATGTATTGCTAAGCTGTTTTCCACGTCATCGGTCTTTACACGTAAAGAACCTAAGTATAACATTCAATTATTACTGTGTAACAAATGGTGTTTCATTATTATACTAGTAGGTGTGACCAAAATAAAAGGTATTTATAAGATTCATATTACTTCCTCAAGATGATAACAAACATTGGGTTAAAAATAATAAACTACATTATCACACGACGCTAATCACGTAATCAAATTCTAATAATAATAGTAATCACGCGTAATCAAATTCTGATACAAAATTTCGCACGTGCCTTGTTATACCACAGCATAACTAAATGGATTGTAAGCTAGGGCCTAAATACGTAGAAATTTAGTCAGTCAGTCTAAATTAAAAGTAGGTATGTACAGTTAAGACACTAAATCTTTCTATGAACAAGAGGACTTAGTATACATTTGCTATTTTCTTCAATTCCTACTTATTACAAATTACTACTTTTACCTTTTATACCTTTTATTTTGGTCAAAGTTAAATCTCATTGAAACTATATATCCAAGATAGCGTGACCTAGTGTTTAATTGCTCAACTTAAGTACCGATTTGTTTAAAATCGCAAACTATAAAGATAATTAAAAGCTCCCAATATCTCATGTCACTAGCTTTCTCCAACAGGTACAAACGCAAGATTAGGAGATTTGGAAAGGTATCAATTTTAAAATGCAATAATCAAATTTGCCTACAACACAATGGATAAAGTTATATATATAATGTTGACTTATAGTCAAGATTTAAAAAAATCAATAAAAATAAACGTTTAATAATAATTTGTATATAAACCATCCTGTCTTACTACATAAATGCTCGATTTCGAAAAAAATATTAATTAAATTGAACAAAATAACAAAGTCCATGTTATTAAAATTTGTTATCAAACACTTAAAAAGTAAGTATATCGGTATAATTTAAGAATAAAAAAGGTATAATATAAAACAGACTTTACATATTTTGATCTATATTTTATAGGAAACTTGCCAAGTAACAGCTAACCATACACTTACGTTCATTTTTGCTTGAATATATAACCGTAAAAGATAAAACGTCGGTCAAATTATAAAAAGCGAAATGGATACTATTAAATATTTCTGACCTTACAATTATGAAATTATTTTATAAATTACATTATACACATTCTGAAAAACGAGCGTAAGTATGTGGCCCGTTAATTTTCCTAAATTACGTATTAATATAGAGATGGGAAATAATGTTAGGTTGGGCATTTACACTGGTATTCAAGTAATGGGTAGCGATTCTATAAAAAAAGAACGCAGTTTCAACATGTGATTTTAATAATAACGACAGTAGAAAATTCTCCTAGCTACCCGTAGCCACGCTTGCCTCAGTGCTGAATGCCCCCGACTAATAAAACATGGTGAAAATGAGATGGAGTCACCAGAGAGCATGATGGTATGTCCATTAACCACATCTATGGTGACTTGCGAAATAAAACAACCGTGTTTAGCAAATGTACGCTGTTTAATGACGTCTAAGTGTGTTACATCGTGAATACAATACACAGGTTGCATGTTCTATGTAATGAACATACCAACACGACGGAGGGCTATATATATAGATGATGGGCAAGAAACCTAACACTTGACTTACATATACATGCCTAACACCGACGCGCCGTCTCGCTAATTTTTGTAACCGTAATACAATATCTAAATCCAAAATTGAAACCCCGAAATGCATTGAAAATAACGATTTTAAATGAAAACACAATTATTGTAATTTTCGTGCGATATATCACAACAGATTCCAAACTGAGTTTGCATGCATCTATTTTACTAACAATCGTGTATTTTTTGTTGAAATAATCCAGTGTACACATACAACATTCATTTCAGTTAAAATACTATTCTGTACCTGACCTATACATATGCAATATAAAATGATTATTGTCAACTTGAAATACGCAGCTGAGAGTAAAATTCTCCATAACAATCAATCATGCACATAAACTACACGCGGAATCTTCACAAAATGTCTTATTCTCGATAGAGTCCCCACAAATGGGATCCTTCTATAAATCATAGAAACACGCCATACCAAAGTAGACAATTCCAATCTCGTAAATGCCAAGTTACTTCTTATACAATAAAAAGTTTTATCATAATTCCAAAACATGGATAATTGTTATACAAATCAGCAAAATTAATTATAATTTAAAACTATCTACTTTAGCCTTAATACAATTTCTATAATGAACAAGTAAAAATTAAGACAAAATCCATGCTTTACACCACTTCATAATGTGATATTCTATTACATTAGTACGATAACAGATTTTCTTTAACAAAATCACTTAAGATGATATACATTTTACTCAAAAATTTGAACATATCCGACTAGTTATGGTTTTGCTATCATTTTTACTCATAATATAAAATTTAAGACAAAAAAACTACGAATATAAGGGTAAAATTATGTATACAAATGAGTACTACCAAATATCGGAATATAATAGCAGTAACAACCTCAATTCAACAATTCTGGAGAGTATAATTCTGATATCAAAAACCTAAGGGAATATTATAAATACAGGTCACACGTGAGCACGCCAAATTTTCGCACTAATTAATTTAAGGGTGTCTATAGAATGTGATTTTTGTGTGCAGAAGAAAAATAGACATGTGTTAAGTATGAGGTTGGTAGTAAACGCGAATGTGAACGTAATGCGGTGGCGATAAAGTCGAGAGTCGCGGCGAGACGGGCGGCGGGACGAACGATGCGGGTTGCTTGACCAGCTGCTGAAAATAACATTATTTATTTCAATAAACAAAAAATATATGGGATTTTGCCTTTTTCATAAAATTATTTCTTTTTATTACTTTGATAAACTACTATTTGTGTATCAGATGAATTGCCACTATACCTTTTATGTTTATTTATATGTAAACCATGAAATTATTGGCATCTTTATCATTGATCTACTGCATTATACATAAAGCTCATTGTCCAGTAGAACCAGCAAGTACATGAGTAGTATGGAGTGTGGAGGCCGCTAGTCAGTAATAATTTAAATGTTTCCGATTAACAACTAATATATATAACAATATTAAATAGTATGAATCGTCTAAATATGTAATAAGATAGAATAATAATAAGCTTATGGATTATTAACATAAGAATACTTTTGATACACAAAATTTGTCAACAGTTACCCTTCAATAGTGAAATGAGGACACAGTCACTTTGCATTCGAGCTGTTATGAATCAATGTTAACCTTAAAGTCTATCAAGGAAATTTACTGAATGGATCCTCCGTTTCACCATGAATATAACCGCTTTTCTTAGCAGTTGTTTAGATGGATATTAAAGGAACAGACCGTTTAATCTTTACCAGGTATTTTTAAATGAATCCCTCCACAAACCATTCTTAAAAGTAATTCATATACAAAAGTACGTACTTGCAGTCTACATGAAATAATCAGGCGTCCGCCTCGTAACGTGGGGCTCTCCTCGCCTCGGAGCGGGGTCAAACTGAAGGCTGCAATACACAAATAACACATTAGTATATAAACACATACATGTTCACAAATATTTGTAGAAGTGTTGGTAATTGTGGTCATCAAACTTTAGGTATCCATGGTTGGGGACGTTTATTTTGATTGATAGACGTCAGAGCGTTGATAGTTTAGATCAAAGCGACTCTGTCAACACTTTGCGCTTCTAATCATTCCACAGTTGCTGAAGTGAATTTGTGTACAGGGGAAATTTACAACACTCTCAGAATTTGATAAAAAGAAGACATCTGTACTAGTACGATTATGCAGACAAGTCATTTTGAACACACATATCAGTAATCAGTTTCGAAGATTATTTTTGCGTTTAATAGAACCAATAATACTTCATTTGAAAGAAAACTTACAATGAGTACTTAAGCGCATCATCCAATTCCATAATAGCAGCTTGGTTACCACATCTGTAACAAAAAGGCAAAAATTAATATAAATTAGAAAGGTTTCATCAAAAATATTTTATTTCTATGTTCTATAATGCATACTAAATATACTTATAACTGATAATGAAAATCGCAGTAAAACATTGGCTTTTTTAAGAAGGTGTTATAAGGAGATACAGAAAGTTTATTTGAGCTATTTAAACTACTCTTTTACATACAAAAGGCACCTGGAAAGTGTGTTTTAACCGATTCCTGGCCCATGACGCACCTAGCGCGTAATGAAGAAACATTCAGGGAGGCCCATGACGCGACGAGCGCGTCAATAAAAAAATGTTGTAAATCAAATTTTTATTTAATTAAAAAAAATATTCTTTTATTTTATATAAAAATTAACACATTCGAGTCACTAATATCTGTGGCCACGACATTTTTTTGGAAAATTAAATTGTCAGAGGTCGTCAACCACATGCAATAATTGTTTATTAATCCATAATTCATACAGTAAAATATAAAAAAAAACTGTTTTATGGTACATGGCTATTTGTTTCAAAATTCATAAGTAATTCGTGATAATAATAAGAACATTCATATTATTTCTGTACAATACCTCAGAAGTGTACTAAGCTAAGTGACAACAGATAATACATCTAGCACCAGTATTCTAAGTAGTAATTTAAGCAATAAAAATGTAAAAAATAATTCTATGAACATAGTCCATCAAAATATGCAGGGCATTGATGGTAAGGAATTACAGATTGAGCTATTCATAAACTATTTACTATGTACTATGTATCACAGAACACTGGCTCAGACAGTGTCAAATTATGTCTTCATATAAAAATCATGTAATTGCTAGTTCATTCAACAGAGAACAAACAACTTGCGGCGGCTCAATGATCATCACTCATAAGAGCCTAACATTTAAAGAACGCACTGATATTGTAAGTCTGTCTGTTGAGCGATCAGTTGAAATAGCCTGTATTGAGATAGGGAATATTGTTATAATAAGTGTATACAGACCCCCATCCTCACCGTTTTAAGTATTTGAGAGCACTATGGATGAGGTATTACATAGAGTAAATAACAAAAACAAAGAAATAATTATTTGTGGCGATTTTAATATTGATTTATTAGTAGAGACGTCACAAAGTAAACGATTCTTGAATTTTTTAAATTGTTACAACCTGAAAAATCTCTTCTTAGAATCACAGCGACCTCAGCCACATGTCTTGATAACATTTTTACAAATTTAATGCCATGTACAAAGTCAGTAATTAATAAACTACAATCAGATCATATTTGGCAGTTGGCCACTTTTGATATTGGGCTAAAAAAGACTAAAAAGAGAAATTACCTTTATACCCATGAATGAGAGACGGCTTGAAACATTTAGGCAAAATGTATTTGAAAAAAACATTTAAATTAGATTACTGTGGAGATCCTATTACTCAATATAACTCTATTCATAATATAATAAGAAATGAATATGACTCTGTTTTAAAAAAAAAGAAAATATGTATAAATAATAATTTAGTGACTGGGCAACAGTGGGAATATGCAGAAGTAGAAATAGATTATATGAATTGTACAGTGAAAGAACTTATAATCATAATAAGACATTTTATGAATATGTTTGTAAAAAGTATTCAAAATTATTTAAACGAGTATGTAGTGTAGCTAAATCTAATTACATTAATAATAAAATTAAATATAGTACTAACATTTCAAAAACTGCATGGAATATAATTAATCAGGAAACTGGGAAAGCAAAAGAACCACACACCAAATATAATTTAAAAATTAATGATAAAGTGTTGTCAACTGACAAAGAAGTTGCTGAAGCATTTGAAAATTTTTTTACTCAACTATTTGTCAACTACTTCGAGTATTAATTCATGTTCCACTCTTGCACAGTCACTGCTAACGGAAAATGTAAATTCATGCGATATTGATTTTATTTTCAAACATGTTACTGTTCCACAAGTTTTAAATGCATTTAAAAGCATTAAAGTAAAAAATACTGCCGATTTAGATGGGATTTCTGTTAAAATTATTGAATCTGTCATTGATGGTATAGCCCCGTACTTAGGCAGTATATTTAATGACTGTGTTGATAATGGTGTTTTTCCTGATTTAATGATATTGAGTAAGGTCATTCCAATATTCAAAGCAGGTAGTATGTCTGACCCTAATAATTTTAGACCTATATCAATACTACCAACGCTCAGTAAGATTTTTGAAAAATTAATTTTAAATCAATTACTTTCTCATTTTTACGGTAATAGTTTAATGAATTTTAAGCAATATGGTTTCACGCGGGGTCGCTCAACAACCGATGCCGGAGTTGAGCTCATAAAACACGTATTCAGCGCCTGGGAGGAGTCGTGTGATGCTATTGGTGTCTTTTGTGACTTGTCCAAGGCGTTCGACTGTGTGGATCATACAACTCTACTCATGAAACTGCACCATTACGGCATAAAAAAACCGAGCGCTTGCCTTGATTAAATCATATATTTCTAATAGAAAACAGAAAGATGCAATAAATGGAGAAAAATCATCAGGATCGGCAGTGACAATGGGTGTGCCCCAGGGCTCAGTTCTTGGTCCTTTCCTATTTTTAGTTTATATTAATGATCTGCCATCGGTCGTTAAGAATCAATGCGAGGTCATATTGTTTGCTGACGATACTTCCTTCTTGTTTAAAATCAAAAGACAAGAAACTGACTATCGAGCAGTGAACAAATGCATCTCCAACACAGAGCAGTGGTTCTCAGCTAATAATTTGCTCCTCAATTAAAAAAAAACGAAATGTGTTAAATTTACATTGCCAAATGTCAAACAGGTAAACACAAACATTGTAGTTAAGAGCCAGGAACTGACTCCTGTAAACTCAACTGTATTTCTGGGCATAACCTTAGACGCCAAACTCCAGTGGGGACCGCATGTTGATGGTTTAGCGAAAAGGCTTGGCTCTGCCGCATATGCTGTTTAAAAAATGAGACAAATTTCAAATGAAACAACTGCTCGGTTAGTCTATTTTGGTTACTTCCACAGCCTCATGACATATGGTATTCTATTGTGGGGGAGTGCTGCCGACATCGATACTATATTTATTCTGCAGAAAAGGGCTGTTCGCGCAATCTATAAGTCCAAGGGTGTCACTTAGAAGTAAATTTAAGGAAATAAATATTCTTACCTTCCATTCACAATATATTTTAGAAAATTTAATGTATGTTAAAAAGAACATAACCTTGTTCAAAAGAAAAAAAGATCTGCACAATGTTAACACAAGAGGAAGAAATATGCTGGCAGCTCATAATAGTAGGCTTCATAAAGTCACTAACTCATTCATGGGTCAATGTATACGCTTTTATAATAAGGTTCCTGAGGATATCCAAGGTCTTCCTATTGACAAATTCAAAGAAACTATAAAGGAGAAGTGTGCTAGAGCATATTATAAACTATCCGATTTTTTGGATGATAAAAGCCCTTGGGTATAATCCCCTCATTAACAGGATTGTACTAGTATTTGTAACAAAGCATGTGTAATGTGTCTGTATGTTCGATGAGTTCTTCGTCCCGATGAATACCTAAAGCGTCATTGTCACTAAAGTACTTCTTCTTATGGTAGCGTCGGGTGACGGGTCGCTCACTTCCCTCTAATATGGTTGAGGAGTGCGATGGCTGGATCCCGCGTTAACTCGTGAACGGGTGCCGAGGGTGTTCGTCGTTTGGATACTTTGGGGGAGGGAGACTTGCCGAGCTAACAGATGCAGAAAAGAATAATTTTGTATAGACATAAAGAGACTCTGTAAATTTATTTTGAAAAAAATATACCCGATAAGTTTCTTGACAGTTCTTCTTCACGAAGGTGTTTTCGAACTGGTGGTAGAATCATGTTTTATTTGACGTCAATGGGAACAAGTAATTGTCAATGTTGAGAAATAAATAAATATTTCGTTTCATTTCAGAATAAAGATTGTATTGATAGAAAACTTATATTGTTATTATAGCAACCTATTAACTAAAATATTTGCTACATGGAATAATTTTTAGCTCATCAAGGTCAATAACAATAAACAAATATCTAGAACGTCTCCTGCCCAAAAAAACACTATTAGTTTATGGTTTATTTTTGAATAAAATGGTCACACGCTCATCTCCGTCAATACAAACAAATGGTCGCGTGGACCTAGAACTTATTGCGTTTACTAACAGAAAAGTATTTATATGCTGGCCATTCTATTTATGTAAATAATTATTATGCAAGCTATGGTATGTATGGCCAACGAATTCTTAAATAAAAACACATAAGTATTTGAGCGGCACTTTAAGGGTCAAATAAGGATTGGTGTGGTAGAAACCGTCGAAATTTTTTTACTACACATTGACCGGTCGATTGATTGGTGTGGTAACACCCATCCGCCAGCCAATTTGTAGTTAAAAAAATTTCTGTTGAACAGGCAGTTTAATTTTTTAATTTTATTTTTTTACTTTAATATTATAAACACTGTTTTATTCATGTCCATTCATTCATGTTAATAAATGCGAGTTGATCTCCGGTACCTATAACTAAAGTAATTTTGTTTTACAATAAGTTACCTTATAAATTTGTATGAAGGTATGTGTAGTCAGCCAACCCGCAGTAGGCGTGATGGCCTATAATTGTCTGACACAACCCCTTAGTTGGGAGAGGCTGATATCCCTCCAGTGATTATTAAGGGTATTACCAGATGGCAGAATAGAACAGTCGACGTCGATCGACGGTTTCTACCACACCAATCGATCGACGGACGATGGGTTGGTGTGGTAACACCCTAATATGTTACACTACCAGGTTCCAAGGACTGATAGTTCTGCTTGAATGGTCATCGTCTCATTATGTTTCTATTTCCGATTCGGGAATATATCTGCGTTTTCTAATTAATTCTGGTTCAAAATTATAAAATATATATACTTCACTAATTAATCCAGATTGATGCAATATTATTCCTAAACAGTAATATCTATAGCTATTTTACCACCCTATATCGACAATAAATTCAACAAAAAAGTATTAAAGGTTTACAACTCCTGGTGGAAATCTGTAACTTACCTTCCATTTCCTATAAAACGGGTAGATAGTCACTTTCAAACACACTAAACTAATAAATACAACATAAAATACAGTAAAAGGTTTCACGTTATATTATTATAGCTAAAACTCCTTAAAATAGCGTATAAACATTACCCGGGGCCAACCACGCGCTAGGTGCGTTGTCATTCAGGGAGGCCCATGACAAATAATGATAAAAAAATAAGGTGGCAAATAATCGGTTAAAAAAATAAAACGCAAGTGATTGACAGTAGCTGGAGTATCTACTATTGTAGTATTACTTCCAATTACATGATTTAATAAGGCATTTATCTGAGTGCTCACGAAGTTCTAATCCTCTACTGATTAACATATCCATGTGATGATGAAACCCAAGGACAAAGGATTATCAAACTCAATGCAGTCACAATAAGATAAACATATATGGTTAGGAAATGAAGCCTGATCACTGTATTCTCAATATGTGATGAAACAATATTGTAAGAACATCACATATAAAAATATATATCACTCTTTTTCTAACTTGCTATTTGTTACTTAATAACATTGTTATTTTCACAAAAGTGCCGAAAGTTGCATCTTATAATCAACAGTTATGAATTCAACCTCATTTTTTTTCTATTAAAACTGTTTTAATATGAGTAGGAGGAAGTTATGAAAAAAACATCCTTAGGTCCTTATATTAATCTTAAAAAGTTTAGTAAACTTTGATTAACACCTGGTAAAAACATACTATTTCTAAATAAATGACAACAGTTTTACAATAAAATTATAAATTCAACTATTTATTTATCTACAAACAGCCTAAATAGGCTAGAAACGGATTTCTTTTTCCTCTAGATTTACTCCCATTTTATCAGATACCAACAAAATAAAACTTACCTTAAGAACTACAAACACAACACATACCTGTAACAATAATTGGGTGCAGAGAATATAGTCACAACATTGCGGTCATGACACCAGTTGTAGCCTTCCATCACCAGCTGATGAGCCCGGGAGACCAGTGTTAACCCGTTGCTGTGGTTGAATGACTCCGAGATATCTTGCCCGAAGGTATAGCCTGCACCTCGGGGTGATATGCCCCATCCGCCTCTGTTGATAGAGATAAGGGTATGTTAAGTATTTAATTGAGGGCTATGCAATAACGTGATTGTTGTCCATACCAAAAGATCTAAGCTATTGTTATAAAAAAGAAAGATATGTATATATTTTTGTTTGTTTATATGTAATGGATAAAAGCTGGAACTATCGACTTTACCTCTAGAAAGTTACACCCCAACAAAAACATTATTCTCTAAATATAACTCTTGTCCTCTACTACAATAAAAATAATTGAGATCTAATGTGTAACCATGTCATCATAATGTCGACATAGTAAGTAGTCCGAAAAATATCTCTGTATAAATTATTTCCTCCATTGATATTCCTTTGTCATTGACATATAATATCTACCATATTCTTTTGATGAGTTATTTGCAACACTAAACAATACTGCCTTTTACCTTCGTCTTATTGAATTATTCTCAAAGAAATTGTGTATGTTTTAAAACCTACTGGAATAATTTTTAATTATAATAATTCAATTCAGGAAAATGTCGACGCGTAAAGTAGTTATTTAATACTGAACCGCCCATGACCCTTACTTACATCATATTATAAAAGTGACAAAAAAAAACTTAATCATTAAATAATGGTATTATCCACTTTGATCCATTTAAGGGGCTCTGTAAGCGGCTGTTTAATCCGTTTACACGCCACAACGTTTAGCAAAGTTCAACATACATGCAATATATGTAATAAAATCACAAATAAAATGTAGGACATCTTCACAGATGACCTTGTTGAATGGACCTTCAAGAGTCTATTCATGACGTAAAATACTTTTTTTTACCGCATCTTGTCTTTGAATTCCAATGGTTAACGATTCTTTAGCTAGTATTATTTATTATTTTAGGAAGGTGATACCAAAAACGCATGTTGATAGCGTTCAGATTTGAACAAAATTGTTTGTACAAAATTTCTTGTCATTTTAAATATTTAGAAAAAATAAAATAAAATCATAAATCAAGTTCATTAATCACAATTAAGTATAACAAGTGTTCATAAATTTAGATAGTTAAATACTATGAAACTAAGATACCTCTTAAATATATGCCATAGCATATTTCCTTAATTATATGTCCTAATTCATATCATCATGGTAACAGGTAATCACACACCAATTTGATATGAATTTGGAAACACAGCCTAAACACAATGACTAAGTAGAATGAAAGAATATGTTTATTATTATAAGTGGCAAAGACAAATAAAAATGGTAAATAAGGGTGCTTTTAATATACCTATTTTGTTATTTGAGTTAGTATGACAGATAATATTTAAAATTATGATGGATAAAGTGTGAAAAAATTGTCGGGTTCCAGCTACTTTAGAGAGGTAATAGAGGTATTGTTATGAATATGCCATGATCATTGAATATAAATAACAGCAGCCTAATTACATTATTTCTCTTAATACGCAAAAACATTTATCCCCAGCAATTTATGCAGACACAACTTATCACATATAGCAAACATTACTTCCAACATTTTTAAATATTCTCAACTATGACTCATGTTGTACCTTTGTCTAGTTAATAAGCTGTATGTAACAAAAGATTGAGATATTTAATAGGTTTTTAAATTACAGTAACAGAGGTGAAGTAAGTCATTGACGTAGATTCTTTGTTTTTAAATGATCAAGTGCATCACAGATAATCAGCTTAGATATGAAGCAATTGAGATATATTACATTGATAAGATTGATAAGGGCAGTTCGAACATAACATAATTAGTTTTTTTTTTCTATCTTATGTATAGTTTACTGGCAGATTCCTGTGTAGGTGTAGATCCTGTGGGATTTTTTTGATAAGTTTTAGAGTCTAGATTAATAAGATATAGTATTCTTTCTAGTAGTGAAAGAATTACTAAAAAAGTTATCATTTTAAAGCATACAAATAAATGAAGGTGTATTTGTAATTATAGTATAAACATACTAATTTGTAATTCAATATTATTGTTTCAAAATAAATCTGGCACAATCAATAAACCTTTAACAGCACAAGCATTACTCTTAAAAGCTGATGTCAAACCAATGTCAGGATAGTTAGTCTTCTGAACAACAAATGATTCGTGGATAAGTCATACAAAACTCGATATACTTGAAGTTGTAAGTTGTAAGAGTTGCCTGTATCACAAATATGATGAAATTACAAAAAAGTGGGCATGTTATTTTGAATATATAGACTTAGATCTTTCTATCATTTTCATGTCTTTTAAGATTTCTCACGCAATTCTGTATTATGCAACAATTTTTTTGTATGTCTGTCTTGCTCATTACCACTCCCAAGATAAAGCGCGCACTAGAGTTTATACGGGCTTTATACTGCATCTCCACCAAAACTATGCGAGGGACCTGGTCTGTTGCGGTGTGCTAACAAAATATCCATCAATATCATTACACTTAATTAAATAATAAAAATACATTAATTAATGGAATTGAAAGATTTGATGGATACGCCAAAATCACATCAACAAATCAAACTAACCTGTCATCAGGATCACTCCAAAGCAGATCGCACATAGGTCCCTCATGTGGCACTTCCTGAAGGCGGTCCAACGCTCTGATGTGGTCCAGGGTGTCAATAGACGGACTCAAGCCTCCATGGAGGCAGAAGATCTGACCGTCCACCAACGCTGTCAGAGGCAGGAAGTCGAAGAGATCAGTGAAGTACTTCCAAACGGAAGAGTTGCCATATTTGCGCAGGCATTCGTCGTAGAAACCGTACACTTGGGTGATCTGACGGGATTCGTGGTTGCCGCGAAGAATGGTTATTCTTTCGCGGTATCTTACCTGGAATGTTAAATTTGAAACTCAGGGAATTTTTATAATGGTGCTATTATTTTTAAGAGTTAATTTAGAATGTTGTCTTGTGTCTATCAATGTGACAATGGAAATACACTTAAAAAGGATTGCATATAAATCGTTCGCTGATCTCTAGCCATACATCGTTTATAAACACATTGATCGGGAGGTATTTTAAGAAAATTTACTTAACACGCTACGTAAAGTTTGTCAATGTGAAATATTGTGCGCTAAATTATAACCAATCCTTCATAATCAAATATTCGAAGCTAAATTAAAACGTGATTTAAAATTGATCATTGAATTAAATCTCAAACATACTGTTCTAAATTTTGACAATTTCTTGAACTTACTGAAGTCAGACTATATAAATAATGGGAGGCTCTCCCCTCCAGTTAAGAAAGACCTCGAGATGAAGAACTGGCAAGAAACCAGACAAACAAATTTTTCAATGTATTTCATATCTACGAGTAAGTTTCGATGACAACGCCTTTTCGTACGAATTGTCTGATTCTACACGCAGAACCAGCTGCAGTCAGACGAAGGAATGCCATTTTTGTATATGAAGATAATCCTTTCTACACATATTTTCAAAGGAACCTGATTATTATTAACTACGAAGTTCATAGAATGCATCATATCTGAAACTGGATTAGTAAAAAGAGGCCCCTAACTCGTAATTTAAAATTAATTTCATGAATACCGGTTATTTATTTTCTTTTACCGGTTATTTAATTTCATGAATACCGGTTATTTATTTACAATCCTCTAAAATAAAATATGTATGACTTAAACTATCAGATAAGATTCGAGCATTATCAAACAGTGACCGAATGTTATCATCTGCAATGGCGTCTCCTTACGCATATAATTTAGTTCATGCACCGTACATAATTCCCTCTCATTATCACTAAACAAGGTTTATTATTATACTGATGCATACTCCTCTTTACGTAATGAAGAAATAGTGCGTAAAATTATATATAGCTTAACTGCGGACGATGAGACCGGCGAGTTACACTATATTGCTAAATTATCTTGTACAAATCGAGCGAGATTACGGTACTAGAAAAGTTTGCTAATTTACGAACATTACTACGAAGGTACGAATGAAACTAGAAATTCTTTTTGTAGCTAAAATATTTTCATTCACATTATGGCGGTCGTTTCAACCATTACTTTACACAGTTAACGATCAATAGCTTAAATATTACAATTAAGGTTATTATCTGAGCGATAATCTTGATACGACGTAGTTTTATTTTAATACCCACTCTATTTTTATGATCTAAGGTCAGCAAGAAAAAATATTTAAACCCGTTTATAATTTGTGAGGACCTTTAACCCTAGAAACCAAAATAAGAATTCACGTGTTATTGATAAAGACACCTCTTGTACATACCTACTACATAATATAGTTTTTAACTTTTCCCCTGACTTGTATTTGTTATTCATTATTTGTATACTTATTGTAAGTACAATTAGTATACAAATAAAGTAAATACAATAAGATAAGATCGAATATGCTGAACAAGATCGTAACGAAACATTGTTTCAAACCACCCTTGCATTTCCAATGTTAACTTTGTCCTTAGGCCTTATACAATTTCTTTACAACCAGGTAAAACACGATGAGTACCAATACGAACACTACGCAGATAAAATCATTTTCTGTGCCACCGCCGTATGTATTGTTATCTCTTGACACACATTTGTAGTGGGTATCACCTAACACAGATGTCTGTACAGACATGAGAGCATTTGAAGCGTAGCGAAACTGGTCTACAGACAGTTTGGTAGCTTTTTATAAAGTGTATCAATTAATAATGTGTTTCGAAAACAAAGGATTATAACTAAACAATTGTTTTTGGACAAATTTGATAAAAATAATCATTTCTTAAGAGTTATGTTGTTTTATTGACAGCCGAGTGTGTCGGGGCGCGTAGTAGCCCTGCCTCATACGCCGGCGGTCCCAGGTTCGAGTCCTAGTCGCGGCATTGATGTGAGTACTGAAAACAGAAGTTTGTTCTCTGGTCATGGTTATTTATAAAGTATATTTTTTTACCGTTGTGTTAAATTCAAATTCAAATATTTATTTCTCAATATTGACAATTACTTGTTCTTATTGACGTCAAATAAAACATAATTCTACCACCAGTTCGAAAAAAACCTTCGTGAAGAAGAACTGGCAAGAAACTTCACGGGTATATTTTTTTTCAAAATAAATTTACAGAGTCTCTTTATGTCTATACAAAATTATTCTTTTCTGCATCTGTTAGCTCGGCAAGTCTCCCTCCCCCCAAGTATCCAAACGACGAACACCCTCAAACGGCACCCGTTCACGAGTTAACGCGGGATCCAGCCATCGCCCTTCTCAACCATATTAGAGGGAAGTGAGCGACCCGTCACCCGACGCTACCATAAGAAGACGTACTTTAGTGACAATGACGCTTTAGATATTCATCGGGACGAAGAACTCATCGCACATACAGACACATTACACATGCTTTGTTACAAATACTAGTACAATCCTGTTAATGAGGGGATTATACCCAAGGGCTTTTATCATCCAAAAAATCGGATAGTTTATAATATGCTCTAGCACACTTCTCCTTTATAGTTTCTTTGAATTTGTCAATAGGAAGACCTTGGATATCCTCAGGAACCTTATTATAAAAGCGTATACATTGACCCATGAATGAGTTAGTGACTTTATGAAGCCTGCTATTATGAGCTGCCAGCAATTTGTTATGATAAACAAATATGGCCGTTTTGTGACCATTATCGACTATGGAATTGAATGATCCATAACCTACATTATCAGAAACTAAGATTTAATTACTTTCTACTACAATTATTTAACAATGAGTACTGTATTGACTATTTTTCCTTGCAACATTCAGAGGTCAAATGACCTTTTATGACGATGCATAAAATTTTTAAAAAAACCTTTGCTTTCTCGACACAGATAAAAGTCCAAAAACTATTCCACTTTTCTAGGTGATATTTTCAAAAATAAACTTTTAACAGTTTAAAATGTTCTTTTATTCATTATCTGATAGCATGACTGTAATTTGTAGTATGTTTAATTTCAATGTTGTCAATAGCCTATTGTTTTTAAAACTATAAAAAGTTCTTGTCTAATATAATCTATGCAGTATCTGAAAATCCAATCATTCGTTCACTTCTAACGTCGGCAGTTCTAAATTCGAATAACTTAGTTTCTTCATAAGAAAATTTGATACGGCCATATAGTAAAGTGTCGCATATAGTCTGTGAAAATGAATCATTTCATTATTTCGGAGTTAACTAAATATATGTGTTTCATTAATCGATCCTAGTAAATATGAACGATAAATGCACGAAAAACGCAAATTTCGTGCCGAACGTTGTTTGTTTACCAAATAAGACTTGCATTAATTTAGGTTCAAATGCAAGCTTCACTTAGTGTACACTAAGTTCACTTATAAATACAATTAAAATACAATATTTTTGTGCAATGTTTTCCACAACAATCATGATCGCTTAGAACTCGAGGAACAGTTCCTTCAGCTCCGTACTCCTTCATATCGAACAAGACAGACATCTATCTTTGATCTCCCTCATGCCCATACCAACTATAAGGAGAACTCCGTAAATTATCGTACGTTAAAAACATAACGATATGTCTAAATCAATCGATTTGTTCAATGGTTCCAAACACAAGTTCAAAAGGCAAACCATTGAGTATCTAACTGCGACTTAATTATGAAAATTATGAAAATATAATATGGATTACTGTTACAACTTGCACACATAGACACACACACACACCTCACAGACACAGTCGTATAATACATATACCTAAATATTTAATTTTTCAATATGTACACTTTAACTCATTTGTTCTTAACTCATTAATTTCTCTCTATGTGGATATTTAAATATAATGTAAATCCGTTATTGGATGTAGGATTTAATTTGTAAGTCTTACTGTTTAAATATAAATATGGTTGATTTTGTCAATGTTAAATAAATAAAATGACTGAATGTACTCTAGACTACAGTTTACAATTTTATTATTCATATTCATATTAATCATTTAATATCGTAAGTTTCCGCATTCTAAATGCACTGAATATCTACATAACTAAAATGATAATAAGTAGTAAATAAGGTTATCTCGAACCAATTTTAGAATATTTTATTAAATACAAATTTACAAAAGGTAACTAGAACTTGTTTAGTAAACCCGTAAACCCGTTGTAAAAATGCTTTGGAACAATAAAGTGAAAATCTTGTTAACGATGGCGTTCGAGAATATTTACGGCTTTTGCGACCAGTACAGATGATTTAGTATGCAATGTATAGAAATAATACTAGCCCTCAAATAACTCTCTACGAGAACGCACTTTTGGAGGTATGATGACAAAAGAAGCTCGCCTAGATGGCATAGAGCCGTCCGGATCCGTAAGTACCGCGACCAGGCATCTCGCAAAATCTGAGTACAAATCCTGACATGACGTTACTGCTTTATTTTCGTGTAGTGGCGCAGTTTGAAATTCGAATCATAAACATGTATGATCCGTTAACAAGACCATTATACTCACTTTGCTTCAATGGAAGCGCAGTCTTATTACCATACACGTACGCAAAACATATTGTAAATGTATCTATTCAATTTGCATCGAAACGATAATTTTCGCCGGGCAAAGATCCATACAGTGAATAGAAGTTATTGTCCGAATGACTGGACATTTTATACAATTTGCATTTTACATGCCATTACTGATACCATTTTTATAAAATCGAATCCAAGATACGCTCTCAATATATCTCTTTTGAGTATAAAATAAGAACATACGAAAAATTGTAGCCAATCCTAGTGATGATTGATATTGATGATAATAATCCTTTTAGCTTTAGTTAAAACTTCGGGACAAGCTACCCATTTGGTATTCCAAGTCGTATTATCTATCAATTCATCCCAATCAGTTCAGCCGTTTGAGTGTGAAACAAAATCCAACGAGCACAAACTTTTGCATTATTAAACGCGAAAAACGAATACTATTCCAACAGCTCACCCCCACAATTGTCACCATCATCACAACAAATTCTCGCAGGTATTTCTAACGGAATCTAGACTGACACAACCGGTTCCAGAATAATTAACCGTGTGCGACAATCACCAACCATACACAACGGGAAGTTGAAAGTTCTAAGCTGAGCTTCTTTCTAGTCTATGGCGTTTAGGTTTTTAACAGTCCGACCAACTCATCTATTCATTAAAGGGTGGCGCTGCGTTCTTTGAGTAGGTAAATGAAGTTTGACATCTAGTCACGTAAAAAATGCTTTAGTTTGAGTTTTTGCTACTGAATGAGAGGTTTTCAGTAAAATAAAAAAGAAATTACGAATTAATCTCAACTGGGGGCGCTGTCCTAAACCTGTAGCAAACTAATACGTCAATATCATGTGGATGAAAACTGTCACTCTCTATTTTAAATTATATTTTCATAAATTCTTTAGTTGCTTATTTCAAGTATTTTGTTTTAGTTCCACACCCAACATGAGTCCTACCATTCAATGATATTGACATATTAGTTTCAGGCAGATCCATCTATTGTGAGAGTTGGTATTATATTTTAAATTCTGAAAACCTGCCATTGGAATAAATATACCAAAAAAAAAACAATCAGAAAGAAAAACTTGGGAGCATATTTTTTTACTAACTTACAATTTTTTTTTACATAGCCCACATGAATGTTTACTAAACTGTTACTGTTAATTTACTGTTACTAAACTCAGGTAGCTATATTCAAGGCTTGCACGTGAACACGAGTTAATTTGTAGGTAGGTAATAAGTATAACAGTTGGTTACTGCATAAGGTCCGATTTCATTTGTGAAGATAAATAATTGCAATTTTAGTAATAAAAATCTTGCTATTTTGCGTTTTAAGGTATTACATGCGTAGTAAGGAAATTACTACCTAAGGATTTTTTGCGATAGGATATCAAAGACGATATAAAACGGGTTCTTTTAAAATATCTTATCTATGCTAATATTGAAAAGCTGATATTGCCAAACACAAAATTACATTTTTACCCTGAACTCATCATAAAAAATGTTCGGAGCTCAAATGCGGTCTTTTGTGGATAAGTCGAGTAGTCAAAACCTTTCGGTAATACTCATACAGCTTTTAAAAGAATAAAAAGGATGAATCTTAGTACACATACAAACCGTAAACTGCAATAAGAACGCGCACATAACCAAGCCAAAAATAAAACTACCCCTGACGGTGTAACAATATGGATTTTATGCTGTTGACATACACACCCACGCTACACATCAAATCTGAAATGTCTATACGTTAACGTGGCGGGCGACTTTACTATCTATTCTTCGCTCTAGTATATTTCCATAAGTTTTATATCCACAAGAATAATTCACTTCAGTAAAATCGATAGTCTAAATACCAATCACATTCTCTATATAACAACGTCAATATTGAACATTGCAGTTCGAGGTCATGAAAACTTTTGTTCTCCGGTCTATCAAAGGAATATTCAATTCTGTAACTCTAGTATTTTCTAATGCCTACAGCGTTTTTTAGATAAATTCGAAGCTGAAGTTAAAAAATATCATTATTTTGCTTATATAAAAAAATAGTTATATAAATATATATTTATTGTATAGTTGCTTGTGATTTGTGAATCAATATCGTGTATCTAGCATGTAACGTCTATTACCTTAGATTGTTGTATACGAAAGAATATAAGCTAACCCTTATAAGGGTGTTACAACATACGACATCGACACCAATCGTCGATCGATTGGTGTCGATCGATCGTCGGTCGATGGTAGCATGGAAAAGGCAACGTCGATCGATTGGTGTGGTAACACCCTAAGAGAGTATTTGACAAAAATGTTTTTATTACACAAAACGAGTATATCAACATTAAGTAGTATCAACAATAGTTTATCAACAGTAAAGAAATATTGCGGAAGCGAAAAAATGAGTTGTGACGTAACAACCTGTAAATCATACTAAAAATTGTAAGGGCGTTTGGATAAATATAAATAGCTACGTAGATAATGCGTTTACGTGCATACTGTCATAATAAAAATTGTTATATTTAAAGACCCCGAACGATAATTTTTAGACATTATATAATCTTAGAGTGATTATTTATATTTTGACATTGTATTGCTCTTGACTTATTTGACACTAATTTGACATTTAACTTCATAATTTAGTGACATTAACTTAGAAATATTTTTTGTTTAATTTAATAAACATTTGCACGCTGACTCTCAACAGAAATGTTGATATGAATGACATGTTAAACCAACTATGTACACATTTTCACGCAAATTAATATGATTTGATTTGATGTCAGTAAGCTAATAAAATTACATATTTTATAATAAGATTTTTTGCTTCTTTTTCTAGTTTTCTAATCTACATAATTTCGAAAAAATATGTGATCTCATCATGGGAGACAGAAGATTCAAGGTATCTGAGATAGCTGAAGCTCTAGGGATTTCATATGAAGGTATACAAAACATAATCGTTAAAGAATTAGGGTTCCACAAGGTGTCTGCAAGATGGATTCCGCGGCAACCCCCAAGAAAGCCAAGGTGTGTTTTCCAGCAAACAAGGTAATGGCATCCGTTTTCTGTGATTCTAAGGGTGTCATTTTGGTTATTACTTAGAAAGAGGTCAAACTATAAATTCTGCATACTACTGCACACTATTACGTCGTTTACGCGAAGAAATAAAGTCTAAAAGACCAGGATTGTTGACCAAGAAAGTTTTGTTTCATGAGGACAATGCTCGTGTTCACACATCTGTAGAATCGATAGCTCAAATAGTGAATTGTGGTTTCGAATTGCTTCTTCATCCCCCTTATTCACCTGACTTGGCACCTTCTGACTTTCACCTATTTTCAAAACTAAAAAAACACTTAGGTGGAATGAAGTTTTCTACCAATAAGGAGGTCAAAGTGGCCGTAAATGCCTTTTTTGAAGACCTTGACGAGACCTTCTATTTAAATGGGATCAAGGCTTTGAAGGACCGCTGGACTAAGTGCTGCGACCTAGAAGGAGAGTATGTAGCAAAATAGATATAAAAAATTGTATTATTCCTGTGTTTTCTTATTTACGCCACGAACTTTTCAATCCATCCTCGTAAGTCTTTACGACGATACGACACGGGATTCAACTGTGAATTTGAACGCGCAACAAATCTCCAGCCTGTACCAAAGGCTGTCGCTCGCGAGTTGCTTTAGTCTGCAGTAGTTTATTCGACCATCAAAAAGCAGTTTGAGCATGACAGTGACCATACAAGTAGAAAATAACGGAGTGTGGTATCCGCCCTGCCAGCCCCACTTGAATTTACAACCTGTCGCCACGCTCAAGTATTCATTCTAACGTCCCATTCGACGATGGAATAGGGAAGTGAATAGAATGTTAAATATATGAAATTGACTAAGCGTACGTCTAGTGTTAATTCTTTTAATCGACAGTCAAATAACGTCGAAAAAATATAAACACAGCACGATCATTCACATATTTCTGGAGTAGGTATAGTCGTGGAACTTGGCGGAGGGTCAATTTTTCGTAGGCGCTCCGCATACTAAGGGGCGACAACACTGCAGGGGATTCGAATGCGAATCTGAGCCTGCACTAAGTTCCCCGACTGTACAAAAGCGATTATGTATGCAACGACTTAGTGATTAAATCCGATTAATCTTAATATTATATGCGACTAGATGGATCAGGAGAAATACGGAGATTCCGGGTTCGATTCTTAGTGCAGATACCTGCATATAAGGTAGAACCTGAAATATTTTGTCCGCTTCAAACTACTTAGGAAGATGAATTTAAGATAAATTCCCAATGTTAATAATGGTTTTACAAACTATTTGTACAGTGGGCCGAATGATAGCCGTTAGTTATTAAATCTATATTATTAGTTATTAATACAAAAAGTTACTTAATCCAAAACCTTGAGTTGAGTTCAGGTATTTGGGAAAGCCACACATAACAATAACACCCATAAAAAAGAATGAAATATAACTTATATTGATGTGGCCGCTACTGTTTTAACTCACGGTTTTAACAATTGTATAGATTTATAATGTTAATATTTTACGCTCGAACAGAAAGGATCGTAAATCAACTCATCTCGAATAATAAAGGAATACAAATTGTCGGCAGTTAACCATCTATAACCCATACAAGTCAACTTCCATTTACTTCATACACAAAACGACTTCACGAGGATAATCATAACTAAGGATTTTAAGAAACACATGCTAAGTAACAAATAAATTTAAGAGGAAAACTTCTAAAAATAACAACGTGCATTTATAATTAGTTTCAAAATGGCATCTTTCCGTTCACAAGATTTTTAAGGAAGTTATAACCTTGTAATTTTACTATTTGAATCTCGGGACTCGAAAAACTCCTACAAATGCGTCTCTCAGGGCACCCACCCAGAAACCAACTAAATCGCGAAAAAATCACCAAAATGAGGGCAAGATATTTGATATTACATTTATTTTTAAAACCACTTTTAGGGAACTTAACCACGCGTTCCCACCGATGGAAAAGGGTGAGCAGGCCGCGGCCCACGGCCCTACAATCGTTGTCGGAAAGTCATATTATTCTAATCGCTTTTAGCAAAGTTGATATTGCGATGTAGATCACGCGTTGTGATTGGTCGGCTGCGTAGCACGTCATCGCTACATACTTATACCTTGTAGGAATCGTGGTAAAAACACGAGCTCAATAATAATGGATACTAGGACATTTATAATGATAAACATTAATGACAATAAGGGGCAACATGGGCAAAGTTTGCGATCCATGTCTCAGTTAAGCAACCAAGCTAACATCTTAAGACCTGTAGCTTCTACATTCAACAAAATATTAATGATACAACGTGGGGTTGTAATCAATAGATGGTTTATTTCTTTAAGATTATGTAGTGTAACATGTTTGCTAATGGAAAATTATTTTGTCTCGAGTCACGAAAATAAAATATGTAAAGTTAAAAGTTTATATTACGTATCAATATACGTTACATATGTTTATCTTTATGTTCCAATGAACATAAAGATAAACATATGTCTAGTCTGTACGTAAATAATTAATATGTTAGATCCAACTGGTTCAATATATCCTCACATCGTGCTATGTGGCGTTCTAACCTTTAGCCTACTGCACATTAGCATAACACTACTACATTGTAAAAACAAAAAACACCTCTAGCAACCTAAATATATAAAATCAAAAAAACATAGCGGCCATTTTGTTTTAATTTCATTTTTTGCTAACAAGATCAAGGTAAGTGCTAGTAAGTAAGGAGTGTCTTGATATTGTTGGTCAAGGAGGCCTGTCGCGTCTTTCCTTCTTTCTATCCCTGCCAGGAGTCGATACTTACGCTCTTTTAGTGTGGGCGGCACGGTCCACCCACATCACGAGACCATCCCCTAAGTATGAATTTAAAGTCGGGTCCATAACGTTGCTGCACCAAATTAGTTCATACAAATTAAGTAAAAGTAATAAACAAAAGAAAGGTCCTTCCTAAAATTTTTAGGTATTAGTTTTCGGGAAGTCAAGCCACAAATTTCTTTATTGGCCACGTAATCAAACTTCTAATTGTATGACTAAGCCACGGGAAAATGAGACAGCCTCTAATACACTAATTCGTCTTTTTTGCAACGCCTACTAAATATTCTATAGAAAGCCAATGACATATTACATATAGACAGGTTATCCACTATCAAAAATGGCAACGCAAATGCAAGGCAGTTGCCGGCTATTTGACTCGGTCTTATGCAACCCAGTGACACGGTTAAACATCAAACAAAACTTATTCCCTATTCTGTGTTTTTAATACCGTACAATGCCTTCTTGTATCTTTAGACAGTGTTACTGTTAAAGATAGAATAAATGTCATTTATTATTTTATTTTGCTATTTAAAATGACGTTTTAAAATTGACATGGCTATGCGTTTCAACAAACTCGAAGAGCGAGATGTAATATGATTTTTTAAGTAGGAGTAAAAGTCTACTACGTCACGTACGGTATAGGTATCTTTTTCTTACAACAAGTGAACCGTATTATTATTTCCTTCTCCCACAAATTATATTACTCTATATATCGGGTAGGTATCTATAGTTACGTTAACGCCGTTTTTTTGTGCGGTAATGTTTGGGTGTGACTTGTCTATATGTAATATGTCATTGTAGAAAGCTAAATTTATAGTTAAATTTGGGTTAGGTTAATGTTAGGCTGCATTTATTTGCTATGATATGAAATGTACTTGATTAGAATTGAATCTTTAAAGAATGATGGCAAATTCAATACATATTCTGCCTAACATAAAAAAAACTTTAGAAACGGCATGCATTAATGAAACGTGTGTCTTTTGATAGAGCGAATTAAATATATCAAATTATCTTTTGAATAATATCATTGAAAGATGGGAGAAAAAAGATAATTTACTTAAAAAACACTAATAATTTTAGGTTAGGTTTTTACGAATATCACTTATTCAACTGTGTGGCACTAATTTTATCACTACTCAAACAAATCACTATTAGGATTATAATTATTTACAATTACAAGCCGCTTTATTTTCTATTTCTGTGAATATTTTAACTTAAGCCTGTACTCTAGGTAGGTATACACCGTTTTATTCATAATCCTTTTATAAAACTATAACTGTAACTAAAATATGTTCTGTCTCTTTTTGACTTATACATATGACAATGTAGTTGATAGAAAGAAATAAAATATGATGTTACTAAATCACCGCTATAAGAGATTATGAATAAGAACAGTAAGATGTTAATCAATGCATAATGATAGCTACGGACTCATATGCCATTTACCAGTTGATCACATGGACATAACGATTAGTGGATTGTAGAAACCAGTCATTTAAAAAGGGTAGGTATAATAAAAAAAACACTTAATTATAACACTGTCGAGAAATGCCGCTGGTGCTCCAAGATATCCCAAATATCTTGCAAAACCCATATACCATAATATACTTATTACATGGGAGCAACATCCTATTTCCAGCGGCACAATTACAATAATAACAATAACTTAAGATAACTGCGACTATTTTTTTTTTGATTCTTTAATTGTTCACCTCATTCATATTTATTCCTTGGTTAAGACGTATCTTTGCAGTTTTTATTTTATTATTAAAAAGTATCTTAATTTAGCTTATTTTATTTTTACTTGATCGCTTGCAACGTTCTTGTATTGATCAATTAATTACGTGTATTATAAGTCAAAAAAAAATGAAAACAAATAATGACATATTTATTTATGACAAGGCTGTATGGCTTAGCTCCTTGCCTGCTCTTACGAGCAAATAGAACAAACAACAACAAAAAGAAAATGTTTCCGTAATCAACAATTTAAATCCGAAAAATGAAATTGATTACTTTTTATGCCGTTCTTTTAAAAATGTAACGAATTTTGAAAAAGTAGGGGATTTATTTTTTGTTGAATTGTTTTATATTGTCGAGTGTGAACGCTTTGTCGTTTTGTTTTTAACTATAAGGCGAATCTCGCCATCGTTCTTTAAGTATGACTCGGATGGGACTATATAAATATGTAAAAATTATAATAAATTGGATAGATTTAATAAATATGTATAAAATATGTAATTTGAAATAAATAATACTTAAGATAATTTGAGATTGATCAAAAATAAAATTTAAACAAATAAATAATTGCTTCTTAAATATTAATAAATTAAAACTAAAATTTATAAATACGTCTCAGTTAAGCAAATAATAAATTGAAATTAAATAATAAATATGTTTAAGTAAATAAAGGCATCCGCTGAAAACCAGCGTCGTGACTTTGTCCCGGCACTAAGCTGAGCGGAGGCCTTTTTGATATTATGTTTCAAAATATTAAAGTTGACTCTTAAATAATGTATTGATTGAATATATCAAATAAAAGTTTTCTTTCTTGCTTTCATTTATCGCATGCGCGAGCCGAGAGGGCGAACAGAGCGTGGCGCGAAGCGCCATAATCGAAATAGGATGATAAATCAAAATTTTATATCAAAAACATCAAGTAACTACATATTTTTAGTGGCGAAGATAGTATCGTTCAGTGGCTTGTAAATTGTGGCTGACTTAGTAATTTAGAAGGCAATGTAGATTTTTAGTGGCGATTAATGGTATTAAAAAGAAGTCTATTTAATTAGCACCCTTAGTTCTCTAGCTCGCGTTTTCATTGGATTAACTTTCGGTATAAAAGTTCGTAATCTACCTGTATGCGACATTTTATCCAAATCCGGTCAGGTGTTTTTGCGACATTGTATATAAATCATCAAAACAGAATCATGCAAACATTCACATTTATAACTTGCACAAATTTAAAAAGCACCCTACTGACAAGACAAAGCATACACAACTGATTTTATAAAAATATGGTTTAGAACACTAAGAATGTATTCAGCTTTTATCAAAAAAAAACTAATCAAAATCGACATTTTTACCCAACCATTTGTATGGAAGATACGGCGCCACAGATTATCACACACGTTAAACTTATAGCACCCCTCTTTTTGTGTCGGATGTTAATAAAAGTAGGATAAGTGTCGAATACAAATACCGAAAACCTAACCCAATTGATTACCACCCATGAAAGGCACTCACCTTAAGGGCAACCAGCAAGGTGACTGTCTCCACACTGTAGTACCCGCGGTCCACGTAATCTCCCATGAATAAGTAATTGGTGTCGGGAGATCGTCCTCCGATGCGGAACAGTTCCATGAGATCGTGGAACTGCCCGTGCACGTCTCCGCAGACGGTCACCGGGCATTTCACCTCTTGCACGTTTGACTCCTTGCTCAGGATTTCCTTTGCCTGGTGGAAAAAAAATGCTGGTTAGAAGAATGTATAAAAGGGGTATGAGAGAGATGCTGTAGATGTGGTTGATTCTTTAGTTGACCTATGATGTTTCAGATTTCTTGATTGATTAAAATTTAAATTAGGTTTTTTCCGTTTTTCGCTTTGACATGACGTGAATAATTATTCTTATTTAGTTAGTTTTAATAAATACTAGTTATTTAGAGAGAAAGTGAACCTTAATCATTGATAACTTAATATTTGTTTATAGTCTAAATAACTTTATATGCTGGAAGAAAATGCTGCTAAAAGAGATTTCTTTTACAAGTACAAGTACTACCTTTATATAGTATTCTGATTTTCTGTATTTTATTTAGTAACGATGTACAAAAATAATTAAAAAAATTATTTTATTTGTATCAATCTAAACGTAGAGTCTTTATAAGACGGGTATGAAGTAAACCAAAAATCGCATCATACTGGTAGTGTAAAATTTATAACACAGCTTCAAGATGGAGCACTGTATTAGGATAATATCACAAACCCATTACATCTTTTATATGCTTCACAGTCAATTTAAAATAACAGTAACATATTAAAATAATTCATAAAACAAATAGCTAAAACTAAATTAACTTAATGGCCATAATGAATTAACTGCTTCCGACAATCGAGCCAAATTCCACACCTTTTTTATTTAAGGCAATATTATAGGCAAAGCGAATTACTTAGCTTTACTAACTAGATTTTATTTGAAGAATCCCTTAAGTAAAAAATTAAAAAATTTGTTCCACTGAACTAGAATATTATCAAAGGTAAACTATATTCTAAGAATCGGCGCTAGAAAATAACTAGTAGCACGCAATATTCAAACACAATATATTTGTAACTTTCAACGAATCGCATTTCAGTGAGGGAGAATGTAATTTCTTCTAAAGAAAATAACTAGACTATTATATATTATTATTTTTATATTAGCTGAAAGCAGTGGTAGTAAAGTTTTTTTGTTACGACCTCGTCTATGGCGGAACTACATTCCTATCTGGACCGCCACGATTATCACGTTTGCGTGGCTGTGTTCCGGTGAAAGGAAAGGAACAGCCAGTGCTATTACTGGAACAAAAGCAATTTCAACTGAAGATTAGGGTCTGCCCCGCATCTGTAGTGGAAATAATAATCACAATTACTATTAATAAATAAAACCCCCTTAAATTAAAGATGTCCACGGGCGCGAATGCCACTTACCATCAAGTGGGTCGCGTGCTGTTGGCCGGCTATGATAATAGTTTAAACAAAGATTTCAAGCAGTAGATACTGTTTTGTTTTTTTTTTCGAGATAGACAGTTAATTGCCTATTAGCTTTTTAATTTCACCGGACTTTGTGGGCTAGAGCTGAGGGCGCTTAGACGGAACTTAAACTACTCCTACATACGATCCGCCCAAGGGAACCCGAGAGGGCCCGGACCTCGGCTTAGGTAGGACGTCGTATATTGAAACTACCACTGTTTCGAAAGGGTCATCTACTGCCAAAGAACCAGCAAGTAACTCAGTAGGAATGCGTACGCCGCGTTGGCCTGGCCCACCGGCGGGTTAGGCGATTCGAATGCCGTGTTGCCCTATTTCTGACTGGCACGCCGGCGTTCCTTGCTGTAACCTGCCTGTAACGAAGCAGTGGATACTGTTTTCAGACTAGCTTTATTTAATTATGTAGCCTATGCAACTTTCAAACAAAGGTGTTTTAAAATTCGTCAAGTTTATAACTAACAATCACACAAATCATTCTTCTTTATGATATTATTATAGTTCAGCCACAGTATTATGAGGCGAGTTTAATTTCAAATTGTTAACAAGTTGCAATTTGAACATTAAATGTGACAACTTGCCTAATATACAGCCATTGAGCAAATAGTTTCTAACAAAATCATATCTTAGGGAACTGCTTAAATTTTTGTTTCATCTTTATGAAGCCTATTTATAGAAGGTTTATAGATGAACCTAATAAATACAACATCACCACATTGTTTTTGTTCATATATTAATAATTTATTTTAAAGTAGTACAATTTAGTCACATTGGTATCATTATTTATGTTACTTTGACTGTGAGCTAATTGGAGCCACCTACTACCAAGTAGAGATGGGTAGGTCTGCCGTAAATTGGGAGTGGAATCCGGATGTGCATCCAGCTCAGGTGATGTACATCCAGATCCCGTGTCCGACGGACCCATATGGATCCGGTTGGCGGTCACTGTAATTCGGGTTGTAGGACGGAAAGGCACAGAACATGATTCAGTAGGAAGATCCATATCCCGTGTCCGACGGACCCGTATGGATCCGGTTGGCGGCCATCGTAACTCGGGTTGTAGGACAGAGAGGCACAAAACATGATTCAGTAGGAAGGTGTACTGGACGCAGACGTAGGTGTGCGAGCAGTTAATTTTTAAAAAGGTTTTGTGCGATTTGATTGCTTGAATGTATGGATGAAAAAATTATGCAACTTTTACTTAAATACAATGTTCTAAGAAAAATTATAATCAATCAGTCTCATGTTTTAAATAAGCAATTACAAATATAATTAAATCTTAACTGTCAGTTATAAACAAAAATACCCCTTTTGGTATAAATAGAGAGAAAAAATAGTAACACTGTCTCATCAAATGAAATTAACAAAACTATAAAAACTACATTTCTTTGAACGATTTGAAATAATTCCAAAACCAATACGCCGCCCGTCAATCGGATTCGGATCGCGCCGACCAGTCCCGTCCGCCAATCCGATGCGCCGTGTCACCACTCCGAGGAACCGTATCCAATTTGCCGTTGGACACGCATCCATCTCTAACGCGTGTGATGCGTGTCCGAGGATTTACATCCAACCGAACCTACCCATCTCTACTACCAAGTCACTTTCTTTGTGTGTTCAACTTAAAGTGCTCCTATGGCATGAATAAAATTCTTTGAAAAAAAAAGCAATATTATTCTATCTTTCACTACTTAAATGCTTATATTAAAAGGAAGTCAAAAAATGCAATCCTCATACACCATGTAGCTAATGGGTGATTCCATTATCGCGGGTGCAACATTTTGACGCATGTTAAGTTTCATAATAATAAAACAAAAAATATTTTTAATAAAAATCTTCTTGTAAGTGCTACGTTTCAACAAGTTCACTTTATATTTCGTGAAAAGAATTTTATTGAAATATTTAATATAGTCAGGAATGAGGTTCAAAGTCCTATCGCGGGTGCAACAAAGTTGGCCGAACCTTTCTAGATCATTAAACAAAAAGACAAAAATCTGTTAATTGTGAAACGTTTATTATGTTATGCCTTCGTATTTCGTAAGGCGTTAAACTAACCAAGTAAACAAATATATTTTTTTATAGGAAACAAAAATAAACAAAGAATTATTCACTTTTAAAGTAATCGCGGGTGCAACATCAAATTATCGCGGGTGCAACCCGTCTAATTTAAGTGAGTACAAACATCAATAAAACTTTTACAGGAATAAAATAAGAGATCAATCAATGTTTATTACTAATCAGAACACTTCTTTGTCACTTATATTAATTATTTCTTTTCAAATACGTCAATATTCGCCGAAAATTCTACAAACGTATTTTTTCCGTCAATCTTTTTCTCTGGCGCTTCCAACTTCGCGATAATATCTTCAAATCGTACGTCTGCTATGTCATTAACAATTTCAGTGAAATGCTTGCCATCAACCGTCGTCAGGAATTGTACTCTAACCTCTCCATCTTCGTCCATATCGCTCTGACACACCCCTACATAGCGGTATTGAGTACTTTTTTTGCCAGACTTACAGAGCAATTGCACGAGCACGTACAAACCAGCGCTAATATCTCTTGGTAAGACATCAGCACAGGCAGAACCAGTTTCAGGGCATGCTTCTGCGAGTATTTTTGAGGGTTTAAGAGACGTTGTTGGATATTCGTCGTCTGAATCACTGTAAACATCAGAAATGCGCAATTTTGTTTTAAGTGGGACAAAAGATTTACTCTGATCCGATACTGAAGGACAGAGATTTCCTTCTTGTATTTTATTTGTAAGAGGTTCCAAGTCATCGTCATCCCAATCACTTTCTGTTTCAGTAGTGGTTTTCGGAGATTTCAAAACCAGTGTGCATTTGAGATGAGACAGTGAAGTTCGCGCCACGGAAATGCTATCATTCCCAACTTCAGGTTGGAAGAAATGTTTTGATTGAATGCCTGGTATATTTTTCAGTCCTTCCCATTTAGCATCCAACATGGCCATCTTTTCTTTAACTTCTTCTTTTGCTACGAATATAAAGAAGATGTTTTTAGACAGACTGCGTGCCAAATCATAGAATTCTTGGGCACTGTTGACGATGGCTCTCCGGGACTTGACAGAAATCCACACCGACCTTTTGACACTTCCACCAATTCCATCGACGGCACCTTTGCCATGTGAGGCAGCGAAAAAGTTCCATTCGAGGTGAGTGAATCCATATTCCCCTTTGAGAGCATTCATGCTTGCCATTACGTAACGATTCTTGAACTGAGCAGCGCAGTTATCGCTGAAGATATACACAAATTTAATGTTATCAGAGATCGACTTGATGTACTCAAATATTTTCTGAAGAAAGAGATGCACAGTGTATTTATTGTGGCTTAATTCATCACTTACTATGACCACTGAATGGAGTTTGTCGCTAGTCCAAATACAGCACGTGAAGAGCGTGACTTGCGCATGAGACCAATGTGCTGATTGTACTTCATCTTGACTAATGAGAGCATAATTCTCAGCAAAGTCTATTTGTACGACAGCCTTCTCATTGCTCAGGTCTTGTTTTGCATTTTGAAAGTAATCGGACTGAACATTTTTAACAAAAGAATGTAGCTTGAATTTAGCAGTGCTGTCGTGTAGTTCTTCTAGTGCTTCATTAAAAGGTTTGCTCATTATGATCTGTTTTGGTCTCTGATTCTGGAAGATCCAGGACTTCCAATTAACAGTAGGATCAGAATCTAGGGTGATATCCCAAATGTTGGATTCTTTGCATACATCGCAACTGTTGGACATGCAATCTTCATTATCCACACTACATGATACCTGTTTTAGAAGCTCTTGGTGTGTTTTTGGGAACTCTGTCGCATGTTTCGAAATAGCGAGAAGAAGATTAATGTAATTTGAGTGTGTCGTACACACGCATACATTATGAGGAGTATCATTGATAGGCAGAATGTGAGCAGGTCTCTCTTTATAAAAAACTGTCTTGCCAATAGATGTTTCGGGGTAACTTTCTTTAAAAAGTTCGAAGGCTTCACGAATGCTCATAATCATTGTTCTCTTCTGGATTCGGGACTTCGTTCCAGTATTGGACTTGATTGATTTTACGTCTTTCATCCCAGGCATTTGTCTACTAATATCGTCCCTATTATAGAAATTACATATCTGTTCCTTTACTTCGTTCGTCAGTTTTCGAGGCACTGCTTTAGGGGCATTTTTGTCAGATGCAGCGACTTGGAATTCTGCAGCAATTTTTTTTACAACCTCAACTGCCTTAGTGGGACTAGCTGGTAGATTACGTTTTACTTTTGCCACAGCCTTTCCCAATGTGCGAGGACTGCTGTATCTCGTACCTGTTTGTTGAATTTGTTCTTCTCTACGACGCTTTCTAGTTGCCTGCATTCTTTCTTTTGATCGGATCCTAGCCAGTATTTTCAAATCTTTATCTACCTCCATTTTCCTTGTCATTTCTTCTCTCCGTTTTGAATCACGAGCCCTTTCTTGACAGAGATGGTCTGCATAAAGTTCAGGGTTTTCTTTTAACTTTCGCCTATATTTCTGCGAAGCAGTCTCTTTCCTTTGCTCTTCTGCCATTTTAGCCGATCTTTCTGTAAAAAAATACGGAATATAATATAACCACACATTAAATATATGTCACCAATCATGCACACCATATTATTATTATTTAAAGCATAACAAAAGAATAAAATATGTGATAAATCAGGCAATACGGTTACTTGTCAAAGAGTTGCACCCGCGATCCTAACATCACGATCGCGGGTGCAACCAATTTAAGTTTAAGTAAATTTCAATTCAACTAACATTATACTCCTAAAAACGATTTAAATACGTTTGCCTTTGATTTTTTTTTACTTTTACAAAGTTTGAAAACTATAGGATTTCATTTCTGTGAAAAACACAAACTTTTATATCTTTTGTATCGCGGGTGCAACAAGCTAACAGTGACTGTTTATATTCAATAATGCTTAAAAAATAACAACAAGTACTTACATTTTTTGGCACATAAGAATAAAACAATATTTTCACTACACATTCAGCCGGTAGAACATAACCTCAAACTGTCGGTAACAGCTCTTTCGCGCCAGTGTTGCCACGTTGTGATTTTGCAGATTCAGCCAATTCTTCGAATGATAATGTTTCCAAGCGCGCCAAAAATTTAAATATGAAGTAAAATAAAAAATAAAAAATGTTTTAATAAATTTATACCTTTTTCTTTGTACCGATATAAAAAAAAGTAACAAATAGCGTGATTTAGAAATTCATGGCAAAAATCGTCTATAGCGGAATCGCCCTAATCTTTGTAATGGAATAACAATTATGTCAATTGCATACTAATTTTGCCGAACAAAAGGACATGTTCAGCCGGTCAACCCACAGACAACCATCACTACATTTTACACTGAGTATCATGTTTACACTCAATTACAAAAAAACAACAAAATACTAATAGTATTGTAGAAAAGAAAGATTTCTTGTTCTTTTATTTGTCGAAGCTGGTTTCAATGAAAGAAAGAAAGAAAGAAATCTCATCATCTGATAATATGATACTGATAAACAAAAGCTTATTACCTATTGATAACCAAATTTTATTAACTAATACTTCATTATTCTGAAGTATTTAATTTTCATAATATAAGAATACTTTGCATAATAATTCAAAACTGATAAGGTGCTTCTGGCCAGAGACTTCAAATTAATCCATCTGGCCAGGGTCCTATATAAATAATGAATTAATAATAACAAAATCCTCATTTAAACACATCAACTTTATGACCCAAAGTAAGCAAAGCTTGAACTGGGGGAGCACCCAGAATAAAGTACATCTGTGTTCACCACACAAATGAATGCCCTGACCAGGACTTTAACCTGGGATCTCCGGCGTATGAGGCAGAGCTACTACCACTGACACCACTTGGTGCACATATAAGGTATTAGTGTCTATATAAAAAGGGATGAATTGTAATTTGTTTAACTTAACCTTGAAAATACCAAACTGTTTTTAAAAATTCTTACACCATTATAAACCTACAGTATCTAGACTTAACAATGTCTGTCGTAAATTGATATTCCTACAAGAATGGAAGTTACATGGGTAAAAACCAATGTAACTTCTTAATTGGTATGGTAATATGGTAACTTCATTCTAACAATTTCAATGGTGAAACATTTTTTTTTTCAAAATGGTCTATATCATTGTGGCCTTATTGGCCTTTTAATTTTACCAGGCTTTGTGGCCTAGAGCAATTGATGGTGCTATTGGTTCAACACATAATTTTTTCATTAGAAAATGACAACATTTCTATTTACAGAATATCTATTTTTATCAAGGCTTCAATATATTACAAAATTAAATAGCTAATCTTTATTGAATTAGATATAAGATAGCACCATAGAATAGTTATGCTATCTGAGTATATGCTGAGTATGGAAAGGAAAAGCTGGTAACATTTTGTGGTGAAATGTAACTAGAACAATGCTCCAGGAGGTGGAACTTACCTCACCAAAAATTCAACAGTAAAGTAGAAGACCTATATAAATATAAAACATCCACTTAAAATTCACTATTTTCTAGTTCAAGTCAGTCAAAGTAGATCCTACACTAATTTACGTTAATTGTAAATAAATTAATAGTTATGGGACTACTTTATCTATGAATCATATTTCTAATAATGCATGACCTGTCTACACTGTCACCTTTCACTAAACCATTCAACAGTTAACTATAAATATAAGTAAATAAATATAGTATACCATGAGGAATATGCCTCAAAATAAGTGCACTTCTAAGATAGTAACAAATTACAAATTGTAATTAATAATAATAATAATAATAACTTTTGAAGTATTTATAGTTTGAAATAATTAACAGTATTAAATTCAGCAATTTAAAAGTTATTTGTGATAAAATAAACAAAATACACATGAAAAATAAACAATTATACTAATTTTTTCAAGAAATGCTCACAGGGTCGGAAGCTATGTATATCCTAGTAAATATTTTAGTAATAAAATTATTGCAAAACTACAGTAGACAGAATAGATTAAAAGTATCATGCTAAATATTTATAAGATTGTTCAATTATACTTAAAACACTATACCAACATAATCATATCAATATTGAAAACTTTTAATGGATGAAAAGAAACCCAATTTATTATTTCAAAATCAACTCAAATATTGAATGATGTGTAATTTCTAATATAATTTTTATTAAATACAAGGATGACTTAACATAAAAAAGGTTGTCTATTGTTACTCCAAATTTTATTTTAATATACTTTTCTAGTAAACAATTACAAATAGAAAGGTTAATAAACAATACAGCAATTCATGAATTTTAAGAAGTTATTTAGAAGTAATGAAAGAAAATTGTTCATGTAATCATACTATTTAAGTATATGAATAAAGCAATTTGCTGAAAAAGGTAACATAAAAATGAGTCATAACATTAAAACAGGTCTGTAGTCATGGTGTAATAAGTTATTAACTTGGCACTAAAATAAAATACTCAAAACAATATAGGTATTACATGTTTTGGTGCCTTTAATGAGATCATTTAGATTTATGAACTCAACTTTGTTTCAGTAAGAGTTCTATCACAACTACAGTTATTTTTTTTATCAACTACCAAAAAAAAGCAATTATTAATTACTTGATCTTGTAATATGTGTATATTATGTTATAGATAAGAGATGTTGCAGATCTTAGCAAATTTTCATGTCATTGTTGATTTGCATACCTTCTACCCCAAGTATTTTATAAAAGATTTTTTTTAAAGAGTGCTGAGAGGTTATAGACCCCTAGGTTTTTTTCCTCAGTCTACCCATAATACTTTTTAAAAGCCAAAGATAAGGTGTGTTTATGCAATCTCAATTAATATGAAGAAAAAGAAGAATGATTCTGTAATAAATAGATATGGCCTTAATTTTACTTAGCAAATAAAAAAATATTTTTTTATTCTAGAAGAATAGTTAAACTCTTGTAATACACTCATAAATATAAATTTATTCTACAGTAGAACAGATAGTAGTTCAATTTAAAAGGAATAAGTCAACTCAAGATGGCAAAATGAAACTGTTGGAAAAATGTGTTAGAACTCTTCTAATATCAAATTGTACAGTTGAGCAGTATATTTTACACTAAGTAGACTGTTATCTATTCCAATTAAACTGCTAGTACATCAATACTACAACCTCTGATAAATTATTTGCATACTAAATATTCAAAATTATGAAAATTCTGATTATGATCACAATTTGAAAACTTAGTACTAAGTGTAAAAATGAGTTCATTCATTCTATAATCAAATTAATTGATTAATCTGCATTCATGTCCAGGAATCAATCAGTAATTAAAGACTGAGAATCTAATCAATGCATATCTTTTTCATCATTAACAATTAAATATAGTATATTATACAATAGCATACTTATTCTTTAAAAATAAAAGCAGCTTCTTGGTTACTGTTAGTTTTAATCAGGGTTTAATATCTAAACAAGCTTTCATTAATTTATTATTATTTTGATAAACATGTAATTCTAACATTAATAAGAAGCATAGCAAATGATCCCTGGTCATTATAATTGCATTTAAATAAAAAATATTTGAACATCATCAGATCTAAATCACCAAAACATCAGACCACAAAGTTCTCCAAACAAATGCTGATGAAGGTAGAATGGTAGAAAGGAGAATAATTATGAAACGACATCGGCGTCCCGTCTATAAATACCCGCTGTCTAATAAGTTTATACTTGTGTACCGGTATAGGCAATAGTACAGACTACACCTAGTCGAACCAAATCATATGTATATCCATTCTCCATTGTAAGCCAAAAACTAGACTGACTGATCCAAAATAACGAACGTAACGCGTTACTAAACTGGTCTATGAAGATACCTAGCTAGACCTATATGAATCATACAACTCCTCGGGACAATACTTGAAAATCTACACTGAAAATGTAAAATATAGAAATACTTGATTAAATGATACTAATCTTAGCCACAAAATAAGTACATTACCTTATCGCATAACGTTTTTACTTGATTTTCTGTCAATTGCTTGCATTCATTTAGCTGTTCAATCCATTGATCCAATTCCTTTAAAGAAGCCTTGTCCTCCATATTTTGTGTATGTGGTATTAACGTACGAGACGTTAATTAAATTGAAAGTGTCTTTAACTATGAAATGTACACAAAACCATGCGAATTATTAAATTTTTGCACTGTGCCCGGAACTCTAACTACGGCGAACACTTACAAAATGGCGTAGAAACTACTTGCGTGACGTCAATTTTGTTCAAAGAACGACAAAATCCATCTAGCGACCTGAAGTGGAACTAAAAAAAAAAGCTTTTTAAGGTGCGTTCAATGTTTTGAGTTTGGTGAGATTGATAAGATTAAGGCTAAATTCTATGAATACTAGATCTAGAAACAATAACAGAACTGTAAATTGACTTTAGAATTAAGATAATAATAAAACAGTGTTGAATTTTAAAACTACAGCTTTTACTCACGCGTTATTGTCGGAAAGGTCCGACTAGTTTCGGACTCGTACGGAGTCCATCATCAGGGCCGAGTACAGTCGGCCAACGCACTGTTGGTACAGTAGACTTTCATACTACACCCAGGAATTGAATCAATTCCTTCTTTAAGTAGTTTAGAACCTTGCAACATTATATTAAAGAAATTCTACAATATCTCTTTTCTACTAATAAGTACGCGGTTTTAAGAGTAACAAACAGTGATAGTTTGTTATTATACAAATAAACGAGATTTTATTTTAGCCTAGAAACAAGTTGTAATGCAAACTTATTATAATTTTATAACTTTTTGATGTGAACATAGAAAAAATAAAAAAGCTTGTGGTCGATGTTTTAGGTAATTACAGAAATTGTGAACAATAAAAGTAAAGGAGACTGATGAAACATCAACACACTAATTAGGCTATTTGACAAATTTTGGAAAAGCATTTAAAATTCTCCTACATATATTTATCATCATAACCTAAAATAAGATTAACAAAATTTTAACAACGATCCCGCATAAAAGAATGTAAAAATCATAAGTCCTAGGTGGTACTTACATTGCCATATTCACATTTTAAAAATTCCGCAGCATAATCAGCGTTGTTCGTAAAAAAAAATTGCATCCATTAATGCGTCTATTTGTTTACATCAGAACCAAGCGCCTCATTTGTGACTGACTTCAAAGATATCTCATCTTTTAGTACTTCAAATGTGACGCTCATTGCGGCCTTACTTGAAATTTGTAACGCTTTGGTTTCGGAGATATTAGTGGTTGAATGGAACTGATTATGAACCTAGGGCTTGCCAGTTTTCATCAAATTACTCGTAAATTATTGCATTTCGGTTTGATGTAAGTCGTCACGATAGCGTCACATTTGCGTCACTAGATATAGGGCTTCTCTGTATCTTGGCAACGGATGGTCCTAGGAGCTCCGAACTTGTATTAAACATTAGTGACGAAGAAATTACGCAAAATTGACAATTACTATTAATTAAATTAATTACATTTGAAGTACTAAAAGATGAGATATCTTTGAAGTCAGTCACAAATGAGGCCCTAGGTTCTGATGTCAACCTCTATTTTAGGCACGTTGGCCCGTCAATTTTGAGATTTGAAATTAATAACATGTAAATTATTAAATTTATAAAACTTAAAATTAAACTGCTTTAGAAATAGCTAAAATAACAGATAAAACACCCTAAAAACGAAAATCAGGTGCTCCAACCAGTCAAAAAAGCCTTGTTAATTTGAGTCTGATGTCACCACCGTAGTGCCAATAGTAGGCTCTTCTCATCACAGATTAAAATCCAGTTTTAGTATTTTTCTAGGTGACATTAAAAATAAAATCTTATTTTAGTTCAATTTGCGGTTTAATATGTGTTTTACGCGATTAATTGATAGGATGACCACAATTTCAAGTATATTTTCGATGTTTTCATATACCTAGCCTATTTAAAAAAAACGTGGTCAATGTACTGTTTAATGTGGTCAATGTTCTCAGCTTTGTACAGGCTTTGACAAATGTACTGAAAAGTAAAAATAATTATTTAAATAAAAATAAAGTAGTGTTTAACCCTGAACAGGTTTTGACATACCATTAACAGCTAATTAAAAAAATTTGACAAAAATACTCTAAAATAAAATAAAAATTAATAAAAAATAAAGTACTGTTTAACCAGGTTTAACCCTGAACAGGCTTTGACATAACATTGACAGCTAAATTTTTATTCCAATTTGAAGTGCCTCTAGCGAATTCTCACAGGAAGTTCTAGATTTAATTTGATATAAAACTCAAATAGTGGTTGTCATGTTTTAAAGGATAAACCCGATTTAGGGCCTTGCATATTCAGATAAAATAATGTTAAGTGGTTGGTTAACCCATTTAAAAAATTACCTAAATGGTCAAGTAAGGAGAAGTTACTGTGATGGAAACTGTTACTTAATATATTTAATCTACTGTAAGAGAAATAATTTTATTTTTTACTCTTTTAACTAAATTAAATAAAATTTCAAATAATTCATATAAATCCAAAATCATCTGGGGTAGATGCTGAAATATTTATAAAAAAAATAATAAAACATGATAAAACTGATTTTTTTTACTATTGCCTTGGTAAATTGCCAGACTAATTTATGCATTTTTATGTATTGTTAAGTCCAAAGTTGTATGAAGACACGGCTAGTGCATTTATATATTTTAATTTATAAATTTTACTTTGATAGTACATCTGCTACCAATGCCAAAATAGCAAAAATCGAATAGGCACAAATATAATTTGACAACAGCCATTGAATTGCGCGCCATGAAAATTAGTGACACGCATTATTTGGTGACACGTGGTTTACAATACGTGTCGTGTTTTATTATGCTATGCACTTATTTTTACGGTTTTGTCCTTCACAATAGTAAGATTATTGATACAGATAATAACAAAAGCTTACCCAGAACGAAAATAAACGTAAAAGTTGGAATTTGTACACTACTCATTTTTATTCTTAGTTTATATTCAAATTCTAAATTCGTTTATTGCTTGTAGATGGTATAAATGGTCTTACAATTAATTGTAAGTTCTGCACACTAAACTGTATAACAGCATGCAATACAATAAAGGCGTTCTTTGTTAGTAAAAACATCGAAATAAAAGAGAAACTTGTCAATATACATGCGAAACATATTGTAAGTTGATTCACACAGCTCATAAACCGTAAGTTAAGGCAACAAAATTATTCTGAAATTATATTCAGACCACAATGTCAAAACTAAATCGACAGTAAATATTTACAGTATGTCAACATTTAATTAAAATAATTCTAAATGTCATATTTACTTAAATGTGTTAACTTTCTTTGTATGTCATAATCGGCTATAATTAAGACATCCTTTAAAAAATTTAAGCGTTTTTATTATGTACGTCGTACTTATGACGTAGGCTTATAATATTAAAAATTAAAACTATTATTATGTTAATGGATTTAAAGAACATCTCTAGTTGATACTATTTCTCAAAAGCTACAATACATTTGGCTACGTGCGCAATACAACAAGCAAGAAGGTTAATAAAATAACGTTTTTTCACAGACTTATAAATGTAAGCAGACATAACATAGTACCACACATATGCACGTGCATAGCAGGTAGTCTTCATACAAAAAAAACTAGGAATTATGTCCATGATTATAACTTTTTGATTATGACAGCTCCGTTGCTACTTTTCGAGAGAATAGTGCTGCCTTCCGTTTGCCGATTACAGCGCTCACAGCGCTCATATACCCGTTCCGTTTGCCCGTGAGCGCGCTCACAGCGATATCGATACGTCATCAATGACGTCATAAACGCCGCCATCTTCCCGCTCACAGTGCCCAAGCTACGGAGCATGGTCGCTGTGAGCAGCCTGTCTATACTGACACATGACGTTACTTTGTTAATGTTTTTATTAGTCGATTAAAGATTTTAAAAGCTTGCTTATTAATATTCTTTGGTAATAATGTTAAAAAATGGCTCCTGCTTCATTCAGGGTCAAAGATCTTAATGAAATTGTAACTTTAGACTACTACTCGACGAACAAACAGAACGCCAAAATCCAATGCCGTCATTTTAAAATCTAGAAACGAAGGACAATCTAAATTAAAAAAAAATAGTTGTCAAATTGAAAAAGTGGGTTCCTAGTGTTGTACTTAGGAAGACTTTCGTCTGATGCGTAGCATCATTAATTAGTTTGTGTGCACGTGTAAAGCATTGTTACTACCCTTGTTCCTCCAATTAGAATTGTATCTAGTCCTTCCTTTGCTTAGTGTTGCAACAGTGACACGCATACATGAAGAATTCTGACCATGGCAGCATTGATTTATAAAAACCCAAGATGCACAGTCTCACGTTCGCTTTTTATACGAACTTTTAATTTCTTTTCAATTTCTAAATTAAACATTGAACTCGTAGGACACACTTTAGTATCACCGCCATCATCCGGTATTTCAATCTGTAAGCAATATCAAAATCAATAAGTATATATTAAAAAAAACGTTATGTAACGTAAATATGTATATTTGTCAAAAACTACATACAAAAAAGTTCAAAAATACATAAATTTATTAATAAAAAAAACACAAAAAAAATCGACTTCACTTATTAGAACAGGATCATTTTTATAAAGCGACTAAAATAAAAAAGAGCCTGTAATGCGCTGTTCTAACACTGAACAAGCAACCATTTAAGCTAGCCATATTGTACTTTGAGCGTTGAATGAAGTTTTTAGAAAAAATATATCAAAATATGGGGGTAAGGGGGGTCGTGGGGGTTAGGGAGTGGTCTCACGAACCCCTTGGTACCACTCTCCCTGCGCGGAGATGGTACATGGTTCCTGAGATATTTATGATTAAAGTTTTGAGGTTAGGTTGTATTTTCAAGAGGGTTTTGAGGTGGATTTGGCTTAAATAGGAGTAGAAAATGGTAAAGTAGGTTGCGGCCTAACCCCGCCGTACCCCTCATCAACTCCGGATACCAGATTAGATTGGTGTAAGATGGTTAGTTCATGAGAAACTTAACCTCGAAATTTATTTTGTGTCTAATTGAATCTTTTCTGGTTATAAAACTTAGTAATTGATCGGTTAACAACTATTATCTACTCTTCATTAAGGCTATTTCATTTTAACTCAATGAGCTTGTGTGTGCAAGTCGCTTTTCGGCATAACCTACATACTGACTAACCCGCTCCTCCTCGCTGCGCTCGTCGTCGCACATAATATTATTTATTGTTACTCTCTAGACTCAACGTAAAGTGGGTACATACGATCTGCACTTGTTAAATTAGTGGTAGTAAGTAACAACAAAATGGCGGTCGCGTTCCGTTTGACGTAAAAATAATTTTGTCAAAATTGATATGCATAATTATAATGTTACAAATACGTATTGAAAGACATATTATAAGAACGTAACAAAATTTTTTAATAAATATCATTTCACTATATCAATTTAAAACGAATAAAAATTTAAAAAACTATGTCGCATGCGTTCCATTTCACGGATATAAAAAAATAATTTAAAAAAAACCATGCGTCTCCGCGCCGGGGGAATGGTACCAAGGGGTTCGTGGGACCACCCCCTAACCCCCGCGACCCCCCTTACCCCCAAAATCCTGCGGCTCTATTCTATAGCCCACCCAAAATCACACATTGCTTGTTATAATCAGTCATAAAAACAACAAAAACTAGTCAATAAGTTTTTTAGACGTTGAGTGTGCATCTTATGCGTGGCAGCCACAAATCTGATAAGCTACTTTCGCTACGCCAATTTCGGAGAAAATCTACTAAAATAATTTTTTTTTTCGAGATGGATAGTTTATAGGGCCTTTTAAATTTGACCGGACTTTGTAGCTCATTGCTGACGGTGCTTAGCCGGAACTACTACTCCTACATACGATGTGCCAAAGGGTACCCGAGAAAACACGGCCCTCGGCTTAGGTGGTCGTATATTGAACTAGACGCAGACAGGCCTTCCATCCCTTTATGGTAGATATCCAAAGAAGTCCAACCAAACTCTTCGATAATTCCTTTTTGGTGCGGGTCGCCAAGGTGTGGAATGAACTGCCTGCGTTTGTTTATCCAGAAAACTATAGTCCTAGTTCTTTAGGGTCGAGTGAATAGGAATCTCGTCGATAGACGTGCAACACCTTCGTCTTCATCGATGGAATGCCTTGTTGGAATAGCGTCGTCGGGATCTGTTAAGACGTTACGCGGACGCCTATAACGAACCGCCGCGTCTGGGTTGGCTGCATATTCATCTGACTTATTGACCAGTGGGTAGGCAGGGTGGGGATCACTGTCGAAGTGGCGTCTAGACGCCAACTTCATTAATGTAGCAATGGTGTCAATATGTCATGATGGGGTAGGTGCAAGTTTTCTAAAGTGTAAGCTTATTTCTAAGCAACATTCTGCTCTTCTTGCAGATTAGAGGGTTCAGCCTACCTATGACGAAGGCGGCTCGGTCCCGGACGCGTTTTAAGTGATACGCGAAAATGAGTCCACTATCTGAAGTGACTCCTAAATATTTTACTTTTTAGCCCATCGGAGTACCAAACAGAGTGATCTGACCTAATCTTTTGAAGGGTTTCCTAGAGGTTGTCCTAGAGCAGGTTGAGAGAGAAAGTACACTGCTGCACATTTTTCTGGGTTGACTTCTATTCTCCATTTCTTAAACCAAGTGCCTAGTGTGTTCGCTGCGGATTGGAGCATTCTAGTTAACCTACGTAGATTTCTATCAGATCTGTATAGCGTAGTGTCATCTATGAATAGCGCGAGTTCTACTTTCTCCGTCCTTGGCATGTCACTAGTATATAGTGAAAACAAAGTTGGAGAAAGCACCGAGCCTTAAGGGACACCGGCTAATACAGGACGGGGATTGGAAAGTGTACCTTCCAATCGGTAGCGAAAGGTTCGACAGTGGAGAAAGTCTCGTATGATATGCACGAGGCTGTCTGGCATGCTTAGTTCAAAGAGCTTGAATAAAAAGCCGTTGAGCCAGACCGTGTCGAAGGCTTTAGTCACGTGACACGTCAAAGAAAAGCGCACCCGTGCCTATCGGTTTTCAAACTACGTTCCTTTGCTCCAAGATGTGCTCCTTAATGCGGTGCACCAGTTGGACGCACGCAGGAGTGATGGGACCTAAAGCCGAACTGTTTGTCCGGTAACAGGTGCTTGGAGTGGATGACCTCTCGGACCCTGTTCAAATCGTTCCTTTGTTATAATTTGCCTATCGTGCTAATCAAGCTAATAGGACGGTAGCTTGTAGGTAGTTTAGCGGTTTTCCAGGTTTCCTTATACCTATGACAATCGCTTCTTTCCACGTTTGCGGAAAGGAGCAGTTTGTTAGTAAGTTATTGAAATCAGCAACTAACAGTATGAGTGCGAGTGAGAGAGCTTTCAGTACCCTGTTTGGTATTTCTCCAGGATCTGGGGGCTTTCCACCGTTTTAGGTTTTTAATTATTGTCTGTGCCTTTTCCACTCATTCCGGTTGGAGGGTGTCAGTCGGTTCAGTTGACGCATTTACTTTCGACTGTGCTATTCACAGTTTCTATGTGGAGGGCATTAGTACTTTCTGTACTCGGTGTACATTGTTGAGCTAAGGTTTCAACTTTTTCGGAGTCATCGAAGGTCCCGCTATGGGTGGAGGCCTAAGGAGCGGAGACATCGATGTCGCGGTAGAGTCCATCTTGAGAGACTTCACCGAGTTCCAGTAAGCTAGAAGTGTAGGCGTAATGTCTTAAAGAAGTGTGATCCAGTTGTAAGACCACATTTTGCTTATGCAAGATTCAAGATCTCGCTGCAGGGCTCTTATTCGGATGCTGTTTGCCGCAGTCGGATTGTAATGGTATGTCCGGATATCTGCGTTATTTGCTATCAATAACTCACATCCTCCACAAGACCCAGCGGTGATCATTCGCCGCGGGATCCAACGATGGAGGAACGGGGTCAGTTGGGATACCTAACTGCATGACTACCGGTCGGTGATTCGAATAACTCCTGGTGGATAACTTCTACTGAGTGTACCATTATGTTAACACTTTGTAGGATTGCTATATCGAGAATATCGGGGCGATGATTTGTGTTATGAGGAAAGTGAGTCGGTTCCCGCGGACCCACTACATCACAGTTTAGCAAATCTATCATAGCAATCACATCTAATCGCTATTCTACAATAGGAAACATCGAAATTCTTGAGCTGTGGCGGATCGACAGTTATACAGTGTAAACTACAGTGTAAAACCTTTTGTAATAGATCTCTTAATAGAAAACTTGCCTTACGATGTTATCTTAACCCAGCAAAACGTAAAAAGCACTTTTTTCTCTGTTACAAATAAGTACTTATCTGTCGGCGAATAGGTTGCGACTGAATGACGTAAGAATAATACCATTTTTATTAAATTTTTGTTCTCTGGAGCATTTGGTCAGGTGAAACCAAGACAACAAAGCGCTTTTACCCGATCAGTGGTTTTTTTTTACTCGGTGTTTAGAAATCTACACCATCTAGCGATAAATTAGGCTAAGGAGAAATTAGCATGGAATCCGAGGGTCATCCGACGTGCGGACTTCTGTAGATTTTTTTAAAGTCTTCTGTTTGTAGCCCATTTTTGAACATGGAATAATATAGGTCAACGACGACATAAATATGTGCTATGGTAGTTTAGAATTACGTTCTAAACATTGTAATTTAGAGCACTGTTTCATAGACAGCGACTGATAAAATAGTCTTGGAAAAACTGTCATTGTCAGTAGAGTTTAATTAAGTCATAAGCCGGCTGTCAACTGACTGACAGTGTCAAATTTACCAACCATCTTTCTTTTCTGCGAGGACGCGCAAGTCGAGCGGTCTCTTTCCTTTAGTCTGTCGTTGCGTTGAACTGCACGGCAGAATCTATCATGACTACTGAAACATTAAAATTAAGAGGAACCCTATGTGGTCACAATGGTTGGGTTACGCAAATTGCGACAAACCCTAAATACCCTGATATGATATTGTCTTCGTCACGAGGTAAGTTTTTATGTTGTAATTGTATTCTAGACGTTGCTTAAAATCTGCTTTAATCTTAGTGATCTTCAAGCTAATTTTAAGTATACCGAGTAAATTATTTCGGGATCATTCAAATTCTAAAATTATCTAGATATTTATGGGAAAATAAGTTATTTTTTAATATGATGACTAAATCTTTGCCACGCGAATCCTGAGCGGCAAGCGGATATGGGGCTGAAAATGTGTCTGTAATCTATATAATCAGATCACTGCCTTGTTAATGGCTTTAACAAATTCAATACGTTTCAGACAAGACCCTGATCGTTTGGAAGTTGACGAGGGACGAAACTAACTATGGTGTCCCTCAGAAGCGTCTTTACGGTCACTCTCACTTCATTTCTGACGTGGTTCTCTCCAGTGACGGCAATTACGCTCTCTCTGGCTCATGGGACAAAACTCTGCGCCTGTGGGATCTTGCTGCTGGCAAGACTACTAGACGTTTCGAGGACCATACCAAGGTGTGAAAGGAACTGTATTTCTATTATTAGTGCTGTGTGTTTGAGCCTTTGCGAGGCAGAAGATGAGTGTATTAGCGCCTATGCGAGGCAGAAGACCCTTATTTGAGCCTATGTGAGGCAGGCAGAAGATTAGCTATGATCCATACTACTCAGTATTGATTGCTGTAAGTAGTATCAGTAGTCAGTCACACATTTAGTTAGTTATCTAGATAGTTTATTTCAATAGTTTTCTATTCTAGGATGTCCTCTCAGTTGCCTTCTCAGTGGACAACCGTCAAATTGTGTCTGGATCCCGAGACAAGACCATCAAGCTTTGGAATACCCTTGCTGAGTGCAAGTACACCATTCAAGATGAAGGACACAGTGACTGGGTGTCGTGTGTACGCTTTTCTCCAAACCATGCTAACCCCATCATTGTATCATGTGGATGGGATCGCAGTGTCAAGGTAAATACTATGTTGGGACTAAATTTCATTATATAGAAATTTAGATTGTAAATGTATATTATAGATTGTTATATGATAAACGTATCTTTTTTTGATAAACTATATGTAATTCTCTTTCCTTTTAGGTCTGGCACTTGACCAACTGCAAGCTAAAGATTAACCATCTTGGACACAGTGGCTACTTGAACACAGTAACTGTATCTCCTGATGGTTCTCTCTGTGCTTCTGGAGGCAAGGACATGAAGGCTATGCTGTGGGATCTCAATGATGGCAAGCACTTGCATACTTTGGACCACAATGATATCATCACATCTTTGTGCTTCTCACCTAATAGATATTGGCTGTGTGCTGCCTTTGGACCCTCAATCAAAATTTGGGTAAGTTATCAAGTAAAAAATATGTCTGTATCACAAATTGAACTAACTTAGACAACATTTTAAATATCTGTTGTTTCAGGACCTTGAAAGTAAGGAGATGGTTGAAGAGCTTAGACCTGAAATCATTAACCAGACTCAGACCTCCAAATCTGACCCACCCCAGTGTTTATCCCTTGCCTGGTCGACTGATGGTCAAACCCTATTTGCTGGCTATTCTGACAACATCATCAGAGTCTGGCAGGTTTCAGTCTCTGCACGATAAACAGCAAGATTTCTAAGTTTCATTTATTTTTGTGCTTGTATTTACAGTGTATTCTTGGGTAAAAATAAATGAAAATGTTACATAGTTTTAAGTATTTTATTGTGATCTCTCCTTGTTATTATTATTATCTATGTGAGTATCAATTTGTGTGTGCAATAAAGATTGATATTTACATAAAAAGAGTAATATTGCTATTATAATTTTCTAAGAAGCATAAATTGGTTTTTCTTCAAAATTTCGTTCATGGACTGATATCTGGCCAAAATTATATTTCACTTTTAGCTCAGTAACACATGTTCATATGAAAAAAGAGACTATACAATTTCAATTTCTTTATATTCTCGATGACAGTTCTAATTTGGTATAATGCTCTCTAGCTCCATCCCTATCAGTTTCTCCGACCTTGTATGTGTAAACGTCATATTTTTATAAAATAATGCTTACACAATGTAGAAAAAACGCTCACACAGGAGTTGTCATTGAGAAAATAAAGTAATGGAAATAGTATAGTTTTAATATATCAATGCCAAAATGAATCAAAATTTGTTAGATGAATCGGAAACAGGAATGAAAATTAAAATCTTTATGTAGATGAGCTCTGTATTACAAAATAATATTTTTACGAAAAAATATTTTTGTTGTATGTTATATGTATATTTTGTTTTATGTAAACAGTCAACAAACACAACAATTAGTGATCATATCACGAAAAAAAGTTATATTAGTGAATTGTACAATAATTAGTGTAAAAAAATTATACTCAAAAACAGTATACATATAATAATAAAATCTTTTATTACATAGTAATGCAAAATATTGTATTAACCCTTAAATGGACGATTTTTGTTTCATGTTTGAAAAAAATATATTTGTTAATAGATATGTATTACTGTCTAGGAAAAATGATTTAAAAAATCTAGACATGAATTTACTATACTTTTTTTGCAATAATGTGAATGTTGTTTATAAACTACATTGCGCCATTCATTGAGATTTTGCAAGTATGGGTAAAATAAGAGTGGATATTGTTTTTGAAATGTATTTATTTATGCTTCATTATGATATTTATAAAAACAATTGCTTTTTTTCGTATCACATAAAGATACACTGCATTTTTGGCACATATTGAATGTAAAGCCTGAACATTTTGGGAATTTGCACCTCTGCTGCTTATCCAGCCAAACTGCCCAATGACATGTCTGATCCAATCTGACGTCTTTCAAAGGAATTGCTTGAGCTGGTCCTCGGAACTTCTTCATTACAAGTTCACTTTGTATAGTGCTCCCACTAGGTCGACCACGTTTAGCGGCATTTGTAGGTAGACCCAATTTACAGAGGGTTTCAGCAAGTTCTAGTCTGAATGTACCCAAATTGAGAAGTTGATCATTTCCTTTTATATTATTTACCTTCTTGAACATAACCCATGAATTTATAACTGCAAGGTCCAGGAAATGATAAAATAAGCGCATGGTCCACTTGCGGCTCTTCATTGTGATGTGATAACGACCTATAAATGAATCTAATAAGTCCACGCCTCCCATATGGGCATTGTACTCCTTGATGACTTTGGGGCATGGAATAGCAACTCTCTCTTTCTTCGATTTATCAAAGCGTGTGACTGTGGTTGCTGGTTCTGCTCCTACGTAAGTGGAAAGAAGGTTAACAGGCTTGTTATCTTTCCACACAACAGCACTTACGTCAATATCATCCACAGTCGCCACGTTTTCCTCATAGAATCCTCTGGGTACATTCTTTTTCATTATAGTGTTTTTTTCAGGCAATTTGCAGTTTCTCAATCGGTTAACTCTTACTGTTCCCAGTGAGAAAATTCCCTCCTTAGCTAAATAGGTGACGAGAGGCACAGAAGTATAGAAGTTATCGAAGTATATAATGTGATTCACATTGCGTGGTACGATTCTAGCTAACCTGACAACTGTATTGCCAGATTCTCCCAAATCTGGCTCACCAGGTAAGATGCTATTTTTCGAGCCCCCTCCACAATAAATCTCAAATCTATGAGCATATCCATGTAGACTGCAGATGAGATATAATTTGAACCCCCACTTGTGGGGTTTATTGGGCATGTATTGTTTTATGTAATGGCTCATTTTGGTTGCACACATCTGCTCGTCTATGGAAAGCCTTTGGTCTAAGGGAACCTTCCCAAACTGGCAGTTGAGCGTTTCCTCAAGGGGTCTTATTTTGAACAGCCTGTCATAGTCTGGGTGGTCTTTGGGCAAGCATAGCGTATTGTCGGCAAAATGGAGAGTGGATCTTATTTTTTCAAATTTTCTTAGCGGCATAGTATTTTTTATGTGATCATAACCAAATTTGTCACTCCAGTAAGCCCTCGTGTTTGGAAATTTTATAACTGAGTTATAAATCAGAATGCCTAGGAATTTATTTAGGATATTTTCATTTATAATTTCAGGATTGGAGATTTGTTTTTGGGCTGCGTATAAGTTACTTTGTTCTACAATTTTCTGTTTTAGATCTGATGTAAAATAAAATGAAAAAAAATCATATTGTCACAAGACATCAATTCTTCCGTTATCTGAGTTTCTCCTCTAAAAATAAGGCTGTCTTCAGCAGTAACAAGGTTCCGTTTTCGCCAAACTAGAGGTCGTCTTGAAATCCCTTGTGATCTACTGTGGGGTGCTGCTTCTTCGGCTTCCAAAATAGGAGGGTCTGGCATATTTTCATCGGGCTGGGCATTCTCACTTTCATCACTATTTTCAAGGTCTCGAAGAACATCTCGAGCGGTTTGATAATAGTGACCTTCATCCTCTACTTCGGAGTCTGACCCGTCTAAGCCATCTTCTGAATCTTCAAGAGTTTCTAAATACTTTGTAATTTCGCTTTCTAGTAATCGCGGCATGCTGAAAACCAAAAGAAATTTTCTTCACCAAACATTCATTTATTTAGCAGGCAATGCGCATTGTAGTTTTCCTACAACATACCAGATTTCGCCATATTCGACAGTAGCATCAAGTAATTTTCAATGTTTTACAACATGAACATGTAATTGAAGATATAATCAAGCAAATAAAAATTTTTTATATACTCACATGATATTTTATCAAAGTCCAAACACCTCTTCAAAACTTAGTTTCTCGCCACTAGAAAAGTTTTCTTCAAAGTGACATTTGACATTAACTTATTTTTCAATGCTTATAAACATTGGATAGTGCCAACATTAAAAAATGTACAAAATTCGTTCAGAAATAAGAACTAGTTGACAAAATTAACAAAAAATTAAAAGAAGGTCGATTTCATCTGTGGTTTTTGGTTTGTTGTTTAAAAACAACATTGTGCATTTAAGGGTTAAAACAGAAATACTGCTAATATTTGTAATACAATAAATTGATTTAGGTACTAGTATGTTATTATAATTGTAATTGCTACAGTATATTCCCTGTTTAATTTTTCGTGTTTAACTTATTAGTGCTGTTTATTATATACTTATTTACTTACAATTAGCTATAATAATCTTTCATTGTTTCAAACCACACTCAATTAGTATAAACTTATTATAATGTTGGCACAACTTGTGATATCAGTCTGCATCATGCAGTCACTCTTAATTATTTATTTGAATTAACAATCACATTACTTGTTATTGACAATATAGTAACAAAAATGAGATCAACTGTATTAAATGACATTCTTGTCAATAACCTTCCTTCCTAAGAACCATACTTGTTTTAGTATTGTTAATAATGAAGTCAAACTACCTACTAAAATAAATATCTCTTGGGTTTGTTTTTCTTTCTTTGTCTGCTTATCGTATTGAGGCTTTCTAAACACAAGAATGGTCTCATCGTCAGAATCTGAGTAATCATCCATGATTTTTTGGTGCAGGCTCGATAGGACATTACTGGTGAATTCTGGTGTCCTTCAAGCTGTAATCCTCATATTTGAAATCTCTATGGAAAAGAATTTAGATAATGCTAAAAAATAGTCATGAAATAGTGATAGTCATACATGTAAAAAAAATAGTATTATGGTTTCGGCGTTAGAGCTATAAGTTGGTGAGGATTATGGCTTGGACGTCAAGCGGTAATCCTCACCTCGTGCAAACAAACGGTAAGGTCTATCGACTTGGTTTAGGTTCCAAAAAATAGTCAGCGTCAGGATTAGGCATGTGTCATTCGTTCGATAGCGAAGAACTGAATCAATACTGAGCCAGTACATTGACCTCTACTAATGGACAGGCCCTAAGTACGAAAAAAACGTGCATACCTAAACTTGAAACATAACAAAATGGCGTCCATTTCTAGTGTTGCACAACGACTATCGAATCTACTATCGATATTTTAAAACTAAATATAGAACTTGCAATATAATATTGTAATTTAATGAACTTTTGCGAGAGATTGACGTAAATAAAATAATCATAGTTTATGGTTTATTTACTTTCATTATAATTCTTTTAATATAAAAAATAAAGAACTATACAGTTTATTTTCTTATTCCTGATATAGTCCCGCCAAATTAGCCAGAAAAATAGCGGTCAGTTTGCATTAATTCCCAACATGCTGAATTTTGGTACAGACCTTGGGTACACTATTATAAATAAAACACCGAAAGATCCCATGTTTGCTTAAAAAGTTATTCAAGGTCAAGTATCAAAGTTTTCGGTTCAATCAATTAAAGTCTGGCTTGTCTTCAATAATTACGATTCATAAATAGACAAAACAACTACCAATAATATACTAATATTCAATAACAAAATTAACAATTCTAAGCAAGCTTAATTCCCTCTTTCTTCACGCCTTTTTGATTCAAAAATACTCGCACAACGGCAAGCAAAGCAAATACCGTTTCGATATGATTTACTGCATAAGCCCCTGTTATCATTTACATCGAAAGTATGAAAAATAAAAGCATATTAATAATGATCATCGATATCTGGTTAAATAATCAAAGCTCCGGAACATCACTTTTGACAGCTTTTTTTGACAGTAATGTAACAATAAATGGCGATTTGTGGCAAGCTAGCCACCTGCTATGACGTCACTACATGATTGATATTTTAGTGACACATTCAAAAATAGTACAAATAGTAGTAGTAAAAATAGTTTCTTTTATTAGCATTTTTGTATAAGTAAAGGGAGACAACCAAGTTCTTCCTCTTCTTCCTCGTCGATATACATAACTACTTATTTATATAGGACATTACGGCTACTTCATGTATTTATCACCTCGCTGAGCCAGTAACAAACAGATCTGGTTCAATTGACCCGTTCAATCGATCGATCGATTCTTTGGTTCACCTTTCAAAATCGTGAAGCGTTCAAGCGCGTTTGGATCATGAACCTAAAAATTTAGGAATAGTAGTTAATTTTTGAGACCTATTGAGGTCACTGAACTGAATTGTCATTTAGTATATGTATGTGTGGGTTGATAAATAAAAAAGGCTCTGGTAAAATAATGTAATAAAAAAATTTTACCTAACCTACTTGGTAATTATACCAAATAATAATAATAAGAAAATAATAAAAACAAGATGTGCAATTAACAGAAACCAATTTTTTTTTAAAAGTGTTTAAATTATGATTTAAAAATATATAAGTTGCGCTGCTTTTTCTGGTTTAAGCCTACTACGATGCTCATTTATTGTGTTGCCCGCTTTGGAAAATATACGTTCACATGGAACTGACGTAGCTATGTTGCCGAGTCTTCTTTCCATTAGGGTGAATAAGCGAGGATAGATATTTTTTCGTGCGTTCCACCATTTAAGTGGGTTTTCTATGCGGGATAATAAGGGCTCATTGAGATATTTGTCTGTTTCTATTATAGACGCCGCTGTAGAGCTTCGGACTTCTAAATGCTACTTGACTTTGGTGTCAAAAGAACCCCATACCATTGTGCTACTACTGGGTTCACTATCGATTTGACTTGGAGTAGCCTCTAGCCCTGGAACTGAATATGTAGAAATTTTTTGTTTGATGGATTTTAGAGTTGATTCGAATATTTCGTCACTCGGGAATCCATATTTTTTAAATCGCGGGTCCAAAAATGTTGCTTGAGTTGTTAAATCAATTCGATTAATGTTCCTGAACCGCTCCTTTAACCCATATCTCAAAGTTTTTAATAATTCATGTATCTCTGGTATTGTATTTGCTTCTGTGTTTTGATAATTATAAATATGATCATCATAGCCTGCACGAAAAGAATTATTTTCGAAAACGTGACATGCTTTTCAGCACTTATTTCAATCGTTATTTCAGTAAACATTTTTAATATTATAACAGCATGTTGTATTATTTGGAAATTATTTGAATTACCTAATTAAATTTATTGTTGGCTTTGTTACAGCGAGTGTACTCACCACAGCGTCTTTAATTTCATAATAATCTTTTTAACATGTCATATACAGAGTTCCATCGAGTAGGACAGTCTTGCTTTAATTTGATTTGTGGGATATTTAATTGGATCTGCATCTCGCGTAGCCTTGCAAGAGCTGAGCTACTACGTTTAAAATATTCCACAATATTTTTATTTAACTTTATGTAACTGCTCGATCAAACAGTTCAGACTGTCTGCTTCGGATAGTCTGTTCTGTACGTGTTCCTTTACCTCGTTGTATAATTGTGGAATATAATTGTTTGATACACTTTTTCGACATGGTGGATTGTAATTTGCATTTAATAATTGCCCAAATTTCTTGAATTCTTCATTTTCAACCAAGTTAAATGGTAAATAAGCCTTGACAAGTAAAGCAAGTAACTGTTTATTGATTGCTTTTTCTTTGTTAATAGATATTGGTTTTTTCACGGTTATAAAATTACCAATTTCCATTTGTTGTGGGTTTACTACAGTATTTCTTGGTCGAAATGCATGGAGTTGGAACTGATGCTGGGAGTTCTGTTTCAGAAAGACTTGGAGAAGACGTTGGCGGCTGTATTTGTCGTACATCGGCAGAGTCTTGTTGGTAGCTAGCTTTTTGCGTTAGAACTGTAGGATGCTTTGTAGTTAAATGGCGCAATAAATTACCAGTAGCACCACCACTAAAACTAATAATGTTCAAGCAATAACCACATTTAGCTTTGTTAGGAGCCACCACCGAAAAATAGCTTATAGCTCTAACGCCGAAACCATAATACGACTAGTTTTTTTACATGTATGACTATCACTATTTCATGACTATTTTTTAGCATTATCTAAATTCTTTTCCATAGAGATTTCAAATATGAGGATTACAGCTTGAAGGACACCAGAATTCACCAGTAATGTCCTATCGAGCCTGCACCAAAAAATCATGGATGATTCCTCAGATTCTGACGATGAGACCATTCTTGTGTTTAGAAAGCCTCAATACGATAAGCAGACAAAGAAAGAAAAACAAACCCAAGAGATATTTATTTTTGTAGGTAGTTTGACTTCATTATTAACAATACTAAAACAAGTATGGTTCTTAGGAAGGAAGTTTATTGACAAGAATGTCATTTAATATACAGTTGATCTCATTTTTGTTACTATATTGTCAATAATCAAGTAATGTGATTGTTAATTCAAATAAATAATTAAGAGTGACTGCATGATGCAGACTGATGTCACAAGTTGTGCCAACATTATAATAAGTTTATACTAATCGAGTGTGGTTTTGAACAATGAAAGATTATCCATCACGGAAATGTTAATGGTACTAGTGACAACGAACGAAAAAGTGCACATGGTCTCATGTCCATATCTCTTGTGGTCCAGCCATCCTGACTAGGCATGTGTCGTTCGCGATTGAACGATTCAAAAGAACCAGACCTTCAAATCAGCGCGAACGGGTGGATCACTTCATTGAATATGAGTCGTTCGTTCGAGAACATCGCGCGGGTTTTGATTGAAATCGGCTTAGATAATTTAGTGCAAATGATATGTCTGGCCTAGTACCTATAGCAACATACATCAGTGAACCAATCAAAGATCGACATGGAATTTCATAAGAATAGTCAACACTATAATCACCATCTAACTTAAAGTTTGCATCCATTGGAGTATTATTACCATTGCAATTTTGCATATTATATGTAACTAACAATTTCTCTAAATATTTTGTCTGATTAATAGAAATAAAACCTTTATATTTCTGTATAGATATACCTAAATAATACAAGTTTTGTGACCCCATATCTTTCATTTTAAATTGAGTTGACAAGAATATTTTTACTTTGTTTATCTCTTGTTCATGTGGTCCAATTATCAGCATGTCATCGACAAATAATAATATATATATATTCCCTTTTATATATAAACAGTAGTCATTTTCAGATCTGATAAAACCATAGTCAGTCATAGTGTCTCTAAACTTTTCATACCAATATTTTGGTGACTTTTTGAGTCCATAAAGTGATTTTCTCAACTTCAATACATAATCTTCTTCCATATCATAGCCTTTAGGTGGTTTAAGGTATACTTCCTCATCAATACGTCCATACAAGAATGCTCCCTTAACATCCATTTGATGCATATAATACTTATTTTGGGCGGTTACTGATAGCAGTGTTCTTAAAGTCTGCATTTTCAATACTGGTGAATATACATCACCTACCTGATCCTTTTGTTGAAAACCACGTACAACTAATCTAGCTTTATAAATTGTCTTTTCTGCAATTTCCTTTCTTGTAAAAACCCATTTGGTGTCTATTTGTTTCATATTCTTTGTTATTTGTACTTTCTCCCAGGTGTTACTATCTTCTAATACTTGTATCTCTTCTTCAATTGCTTTAGTCCATAATTCTTTATCTTCCCTTTCAGCTATGTCTTCAAAAACTTGAGGTAAGTCTTTGTCTGGTCCTGCTAATAGAGCAAATAATGCTGCATCATCATCATCGAAGTCAACTTTATAATCCTTTTGCCACTTTGGTCTTTTCCTTACCCTTTTCTCTCTCCCTGAATATGTGTTTTCCATCTGACCTTCACTTCTTTGCTCATTTAAACTTTCTTTTATTTCTTCCTGTCTTTCTATTATCTCAGTATCTTTCTGTTCTTCTGCTATTTTATCTCTGTGATATTCTACTTCTATATATTCTTCATTTTCTTCCTCATATCTAAGTGGTACCTTCACATACTCTTCCTCTTTCTGAATACTCTCATCAAAAATAACATGTCTCGCTATCACTATTCTTTGATTTTCTTCATCCCATAATTTGTATCCGCTCAGACTGTATCCCACCATAATAAGTTTCCTTCCTTTTGGGTCTAGTTTATGCCGTTGTTCTTTTGGAGTATGGTTATAAGCTATACTACCAAAAACTCTTAAATTTGTAACATTCGGTTTTCTACCTTCCCACAGTTCGCTTGGTGTTTTCTCCTTCATTGTTGTTGGGCTCCTGTTAGTAACATATGCAGTATATAAGACTGCTTCTCCCCAGAACTGCCTGTTCATTTTAGATTCAATCAATATGGTCCGCGCTTTGTCTATCAGTGTGCGGTTCATTCTCTCTGCTACTCCATTCATTTCCGGATTATATGGAACAGTATTTTGTAATGTAATGCCTTGGTTATAACAAAAATCTTTAAAGTCATTGTTAATATATTCGCCTCCATTGTCAGTCCTTAATTTCAATAAGTCTCTGTCAAAATGTCGTGTCACTAAATTATAATAAGTTTTAAATTTTTCAAAGACATCAGATTTATTTTTAATTAAATATACCATTACAAAATGTGTATAGTCATCTATGAATGTAACAAAATAATTGTATCCATCCCATGTAGTGGGTGATATTGGACCACAAACATCACTATGTACCAACTCTAATGGTTTACTTGCTCTGTACCCTGTTTTATTAAATGGTTGTCTAGTCATTTTTCCTAGAACACAAAATTCACATAATTTATTTTCAATATTACAATTTTTTAAGTCACTCAAACCATTTACCATATCTTTCTGAGTTAATAATTTTAAGTTATTTAAACACAAATGACCAAACCGTCTATGCCACAAATTTATTAACTTGTTTTCTTTTTCTGAATTAGCATAATTACTGTATGATTTGTTTAAATACATCTTTACACTATATAAGGGTCCATCATCATAACCAACCATAATTAATGTTTCTTTTAGATTGTAAATCTTTACAGATCTGTTAAGGAATATAACTTTGAATCCAGCACTAACTAATTTTGAAACAGACAACAAATTTTTTCTTAAATCTGGAGTATAGTAAACATTTTTTATCAAATGAGTATGTTCTATATTATTAACATATGTTTTCATGTATATATTACCTATACCAACAGCCTCTAATACAACACCATTTTTTGCCGCTGATATTTTTCTTGAATCTTTGAGTTCTATATAATCAGTAAACAAGTCCTTGTCATTCACCAGATGATCTGAACACCCTGAGTCTATATACCATATTACTTGATTGTTCTTGTTACCCGACACTAGCACCTGCTTTTCACACACAAATACATTTCCAAAATCACTTTCTTCTGCAATATTCACTCTCGCTCCTCTTCCACGATTGTAGCCCCGTCCTGGTTGTCCTTGTCCATGATAGTTTCCATGACCTCCTCGTCCATGAATGAAACTCCGTCCACGCCCATGATAGTTTTCGTGACCTCTTCCACGACTGAAACTCCGTCCTTGCCCATAACGATCCTGTCCATTATTTTCCTGATTTTTATTATACCAGCACTGAAACTTTTTATGACCTGGCTTTCCACAGTTATAGCATAAGAATGCACTAGGTGCTGTATTCATCATTATTTTATTTTGAGGTTTATTTTGTTTTTCTTCTTCTCCTAGCAATCTGCTTTTTACAAAATCTAATGACACATCTGTTTGGGTCTCAATTGCTGTCACTATAGATTCATAACTTTTAGGCATTGATAACAATATGTAATTTATCTTTTCTTCCTCTGACAAGGAGTTACCTGCTTCTTTTAGGAGGGAAAATATTTCTTCCATTTTCACAAAGTGTTCAATGAGTTTATTTCGGTTATCAAATTTTATTTCACCTAACTGCCTGATTAAGAAAAGTCTACCTCTTACTGTGTTTTTAGTAAAGTTATCTTTCAAAGTTTTTATCATCATATAGGCGGACTCTTTATTTTTTAAATACTCCAAATGACTGTCGGCCACGCCCGCAATTATAATGGATTGGGCTTTTGCTTCGTAGTTAACATTTTGTTGTTCTTTGTGAAAATCTTCGTCTTCGATCGCCGCTAATACCTTACTTTCGTTCAATATACTTTTAATCCTAAAGAACCACGTGCTGAAGTTTTGACCATCAAATGGTCTAATTAGATATTTATCTTGATAACTCGCCATTTTTGCCGACGCCATGTTACCTCGTTGCTTTTACAAATTATTATGACGCTTTCCAAGTCAAGCTTCTTCGTTTCTTCTCGGTCACGGTGGAAACGTTTTTCTCTGGGCCCATAACCCTAATAAGTTTTCTATTTTCTGTAGGAAATAAATCACTAAATCTTTTCAACTTGTTTTAATCACATTCCTTATAACCTTCAGACAGGACAGACCGCTAACACAGAGCAACTTAACTATAGTCGACATGAAACAAATACAGAGAACATAACTTCACAGATTAAAAATATATGTTATTGATATTCAACACTAATAAGTTTTCTATTTTCTGTAGGAAATAAATCACTAAATCTTTTCAACTTGTTTTAATCACATTCCTTATAACCTTCAGACAGGGCAGACCGCTAACACAGAGCAACTTAACTATAGTCGACATGAAACAAATACAGAGAACATAACTTCACAGATTAAAAATATATGTTATTGATATTCAACACTCTCCCTCAAAAACTATATATTTTTTAATACTTAAGATAATCCTATTAAATTTACAATTTTAATCAGAACTTTCTTTGTTACAGGTTTTGTCAATATATCAGCTAGTTGTTCACAACTATTTATGTATTCAAGTCTTATTATACCTTTTTCCACTTGATGCTTAATAAAGTTGTATTTAATTTCCATATGTTTCAATCTCTTTTGATCACAGCTTTTAACAGACTTAATTGTGCTCTGATTGTCTTCAAAAATTGTGACATTGTTAGCTTTAATATTAATATCATTACATAGTTTCAAAAACCAACATGCCTCCATGGCTGCCTCACATAATGATACATATTCCGCTTCAGTACTACTTAATGCTACAACAGTTTGTTTTCTTGATTTCCAAGCTACAACATTACCATAAATTTTGAAAAGAAAGCCACTTGTGGATTTTCTGTCTAATTCTCGTGCCCAATCGGCATCTGCATAAGCTACAATAGGAGAAACATTACTATGTTCAGAATAAATTAAAGAGTAATCTAAAGTTTGCTTTATATACCTACACAATCTTTTAAGTGCTATCCAGAGCTCTTTACTTGGTTTTGATTGAAATCGGCTTAGATAATTTAGTGCAAATGATATGTCTGGCCTAGTACCTATAGCAACATACATCAGTGAACCAATCAAAGATCGACATGGAATTTCATAAGAATAGTCAACACTAATAATCACCATCTAACTTAAAGTTTGCATCCATTGGAGTATTATTACCATTGCAATTTTGCATATTATATGTAACTAACAATTTCTCTAAATATTTTGTCTGATTAATAGAAATAAAACCTTTATATTTCTGTATAGATATACCTAAATAATACAAGTTTTGTGACCCCATATCTTTCATTTTAAATTTAGTTGACAAGAATATTTTTACTTTGTTTATCTCTTGTTCATGTGGTCCAATTATCAGCATGTCATCGACAAATAATAATATATATATATTCCCTTTTATATATAAACAGTAGTCATTTTCAGATCTGATAAAACCATAGTCAGTCATAGTGTCTCTAAACTTTTCATACCAATATTTTGGTGACTTTTTGAGTCCATAAAGTGATTTTCTCAACTTCAATACATAATCTTCTTCCATATCATAGCCTTTAGGTGGTTTAAGGTATACTTCCTCATCAATACGTCCATACAAGAATGCTCCCTTAACATCCATTTGATGCATATAATACTTATTTTGGGCGGTTACTGATAGCAGTGTTCTTAAAGTCTGCATTTTCAATACTGGTGAATATACATCACCTACCTGATCCTTTTGTTGAAAACCACGTACAACTAATCTAGCTTTATAAATTGTCTTTTCTGCAATTTCCTTTCTTGTAAAAACCCATTTGGTGTCTATTGGTTTCATATTCTTTGTTATTTGTACTTTCTCCCAGGTGTTACTATCTTCTAATACTTGTATCTCTTCTTCAATTGCTTTAGTCCATAATTCTTTATCTTCCCTTTCAGCTATGTCTTCAAAAACTTGAGGTAAGTCTTTGTCTGGTCCTGCTAATAGAGCAAATAATGCTGCATCATCATCATCGAAGTCAACTTTATAATCCTTTTGCCACTTTGGTCTTTTCCTTACCCTTTTCTCTCTCCCTGAATATGTGTTTTCCATCTGACCTTCACTTCTTTGCTCATTTAAACTTTCTTTTATTTCTTCCTGTCTTTCTATTATCTCAGTATCTTTCTGTTCTTCTGCTATTTTATCTCTGTGATATTCTACTTCTATATATTCTTCATTTTCTTCCTCATATCTAAGTGGTACCTTCACATACTCTTCCTCTTTCTGAATACTCTCATCAAAAATAACATGTCTCGCTATCACTATTCTTTGATTTTCTTCATCCCATAATTTGTATCCGCTCAGACTGTATCCCACCATAATAAGTTTCCTTCCTTTTGGGTCTAGTTTATGCCGTTGTTCTTTTGGAGTATGGTTATAAGCTATACTACCAAAAACTCTTAAATTTGTAACATTCGGTTTTCTACCTTCCCACAGTTCGCTTGGTGTTTTCTCCTTCATTGTTGTTGGGCTCCTGTTAGTAACATATGCAGTATATAAGACTGCTTCTCCCCAGAACTGCCTGTTCATTTTAGATTCAATCAATATGGTCCGCGCTTTGTCTATCAGTGTGCGGTTCATTCTCTCTGCTACTCCATTCATTTCCGGATTATATGGAACAGTATTTTGTAATGTAATGCCTTGGTTATAACAAAAATCTTTAAAGTCATTGTTAATATATTCGCCTCCATTGTCAGTCCTTAATTTCAATAAGTCTCTGTCAAAATGTCGTGTCACTAAATTATAATAAGTTTTAAATTTTTCAAAGACATCAGATTTATTTTTAATTAAATATACCATTACAAAATGTGTATAGTCATCTATGAATGTAACAAAATAATTGTATCCATCCCATGTAGTGGGTGATATTGGACCACAAACATCACTATGTACCAACTCTAACGGTTTACTTGCTCTGTACCCTGTTTTATTAAATGGTTGTCTAGTCATTTTTCCTAGAACACAAAATTCACATAATTTATTTTCAATATTACAATTTTTTAAGTCACTCAAACCATTTACCATATCTTTCTGAGTTAATAATTTTAAGTTATTTAAACACAAATGACCAAACCGTCTATGCCACAAATTTATTAACTTGTTTTCTTTTTCTGAATTAGCATAATTACTGTATGATTTGTTTAAATACATCTTTACACTATATAAGGGTCCATCATCATAACCAACCATAATTAATGTTTCTTTTAGATTGTAAATCTTTACAGATCTGTTAAGGAATATAACTTTGAATCCAGCACTAACTAATTTTGAAACAGACAACAAATTTTTTCTTAAATCTGGAGTATAGTAAACATTTTTTATCAAATGAGTATGTTCTATATTATTAACATATGTTTTCATGTATATATTACCTATACCAACAGCCTCTAATACAACACCATTTTTTGCCGCTGATATTTTTCTTGAATCTTTGAGTTCTATATAATCAGTAAACAAGTCCTTGTCATTCACCAGATGATCTGAACACCCTGAGTCTATATACCATATTACTTGATTGTTCTTGTTACCCAACACTAGCACCTGCTTTTGACACACAAATACATTTCCAAAATCACTTTCTTCTGCAATATTCACTCTCGCTCCTCTTCCACGATTGTAGCCCCGTCCTGGTTGTCCTTGTCCATGATAGTTTCCATGACCTCCTCGTCCATGAATGAAACTCCGTCCACGCCCATGATAGTTTTCGTGACCTCTTCCACGACTGAAACTCCGTCCTTGCCCATAACGATCCTGTCCATTATTTTCCTGATTTTTATTATACCAGCACTGAAACTTTTTATGACCTGGCTTTCCACAGTTATAGCATAAGAATGCACTAGGTGCTGTATTCATCATTATTTTATTTTGAGGTTTATTTTGTTTTTCTTCTTCTCCTAGCAATCTGCTTTTTACAAAATCTAATGACACATCTGTTTGGGTCTCAATTGCTGTCACTATAGATTCATAACTTTTAGGCATTGATAACAATATGTAATTTATCTTTTCTTCCTCTGACAAGGAGTTACCTGCTTCTTTTAGGAGGGAAAATATTTCTTCCATTTTCACAAAGTGTTCAATGAGTTTATTTCGGTTATCAAATTTTATTTCACCTAACTGCCTGATTAAGAAAAGTCTACCTCTTACTGTGTTTTTAGTAAAGTTATCTTTCAAAGTTTTTATCATCATATAGGCGGACTCTTTATTTTTTAAATACTCCAAATGACTGTCGGCCACGCCCGCAATTATAATGGATTGGGCTTTTGCTTCGTAGTTAACATTTTGTTGTTCTTTGTGAAAATCTTCGTCTTCGATCGCCGCTAATACCTTACTTTCGTTCAATATACTTTTAATCCTAAAGAACCACGTGCTGAAGTTTTGACCATCAAATGGTCTAATTAGATATTTATCTTGATAACTCGCCATTTTTGCCGACGCCATGATACCTCGTTGCTTTTACAAATTATTATGACGCTTTCCAAGTCAAGCTTCTTCGTTTCTTCTCGGTCACGGTGGAAACGTTTTTCTCTGGGCCCATAACCCTAATAAGTTTTCTATTTTCTGTAGGAAATAAATCACTAAATCTTTTCAACTTGTTTTAATCACATTCCTTATAACCTTCAGACAGGGCAGACCGCTAACACAGAGCAACTTAACTATAGTCGACATGAAACAAATACAGAGAACATAACTTCACAGATTAAAAATATATGTTATTGATATTCAACATGTCGACTATAGTTAAGTTGCTCTGTGTTAGCGGTCTGTCCTGTCTGAAGGTTATAAGGAATGTGATTAAAACAAGTTGAAAAGATTTAGTGATTTATTTCCTACAGAAAATAGAAAACTTATTAGGGTTATGGGCCCAGAGAAAAACGTTTCCACCGTGACCGAGAAGAAACGAAGAAGCTTGACTTGGAAAGCGTCATAATAATTTGTAAAAGCAACGAGGTAACATGGCGTCGGCAAAAATGGCGAGTTATCAAGATAAATATCTAATTAGACCATTTGATGGTCAAAACTTCAGCACGTGGTTCTTTAGGATTAAAAGTATATTGAACGAAAGTAAGGTATTAGCGGCGATCGAAGACGAAGATTTTCACAAAGAACAACAAAATGTTAACTACGAAGCAAAAGCCCAATCCATTATAATTGCGGGCGTGGCCGACAGTCATTTGGAGTATTTAAAAAATAAAGAGTCCGCCTATATGATGATAAAAACTTTGAAAGATAACTTTACTAAAAACACAGTAAGAGGTAGACTTTTCTTAATCAGGCAGTTAGGTGAAATAAAATTTGATAACCGAAATAAACTCATTGAACACTTTGTGAAAATGGAAGAAATATTTTCCCTCCTAAAAGAAGCAGGTAACTCCTTGTCAGAGGAAGAAAAGATAAATTACATATTGTTATCAATGCCTAAAAGTTATGAATCTATAGTGACAGCAATTGAGACCCAAACAGATGTGTCATTAGATTTTGTAAAAAGCAGATTGCTAGGAGAAGAAGAAAAACAAAATAAACCTCAAAATAAAATAATGATGAATACAGCACCTAGTGCATTCTTATGCTATAACTGTGGAAAGCCAGGTCATAAAAAGTTTCAGTGCTGGTATAATAAAAATCAGGAAAATAATGGACAGGATCGTTATGGGCAAGGACGGAGTTTCAGTCGTGGAAGAGGTCACGAAAACTATCATGGGCGTGGACGGAGTTTCATTCATGGACGAGGAGGTCATGGAAACTATCATGGACAAGGACAACCAGGACGGGGCTACAATCGTGGAAGAGGAGCGAGAGTGAATATTGCAGAAGAAAGTGATTTTGGAAATGTATTTGTGTGTGAAAAGCAGGTGCTAGTGTCGGGTAACAAGAACAATCAAGTAATATGGTATATAGACTCAGGGTGTTCAGATCATCTGGTGAATGACAAGGACTTGTTTACTGATTATATAGAACTCAAAGATTCAAGAAAAATATCAGCGGCAAAAAATGGTGTTGTATTAGAGGCTGTTGGTATAGGTAATATATACATGAAAACATATGTTAATAATATAGAACATACTCATTTGATAAAAAATGTTTACTATACTCCAGATTTAAGAAAAAATTTGTTGTCTGTTTCAAAATTAGTTAGTGCTGGATTCAAAGTTATATTCCTTAACAGATCTGTAAAGATTTACAATCTAAAAGAAACATTAATTATGGTTGGTTATGATGATGGACCCTTATATAGTGTAAAGATGTATTTAAACAAATCATACAGTAATTATGCTAATTCAGAAAAAGAAAACAAGTTAATAAATTTGTGGCATAGACGGTTTGGTCATTTGTGTTTAAATAACTTAAAATTATTAACTCAGAAAGATATGGTAAATGGTTTGAGTGACTTAAAAAATTGTAATATTGAAAATAAATTATGTGAATTTTGTGTTCTAGGAAAAATGACTAGACAACCATTTAATAAAACAGGGTACAGAGCAAGTAAACCATTAGAGTTGGTACATAGTGATGTTTGTGGTCCAATATCACCCACTACATGGGATGGATACAATTATTTTGTTACATTCATAGATGACTATACACATTTTGTAATGGTATATTTAATTAAAAATAAATCTGATGTCTTTGAAAAATTTAAAACTTATTATAATTTAGTGACACGACATTTTGACAGAGACTTATTGAAATTAAGGACTGACAATGGAGGCGAATATATTAACAATGACTTTAAAGATTTTTGTTATAACCAAGGCATTACATTACAAAATACTGTTCCATATAATCCGGAAATGAATGGAGTAGCAGAGAGAATGAACCGCACACTGATAGACAAAGCGCGGACCATATTGATTGAATCTAAAATGAACAGGCAGTTCTGGGGAGAAGCAGTCTTATATACTGCATATGTTACTAACAGGAGCCCAACAACAATGAAGGAGAAAACACCAAGCGAACTGTGGGAAGGTAGAAAACCGAATGTTACAAATTTAAGAGTTTTTGGTAGTATAGCTTATAACCATACTCCAAAAGAACAACGGCATAAACTAGACCCAAAAGGAAGGAAACTTATTATGGTGGGATACAGTCTGAGCGGATACAAATTATGGGATGAAGAAAATCAAAGAATAGTGATAGCGAGACATGTTATTTTTGATGAGAGTATTCAGAAAGAGGAAGAGTATGTGAAGGTACCACTTAGATATGAGGAAGAAAATGAAGAATATATAGAAGTAGAATATCACAGAGATAAAATAGCAGAAGAACAGAAAGATACTGAGATAATAGAAAGACAGGAAGAAATAAAAGAAAGTTTAAATGAGCAAAGAAGTGAAGGTCAGATGGAAAACACATATTCAGGGAGAGAGAAAAGGGTAAGGAAAAGACCAAAGTGGCAAAAGGATTATAAAGTTGACTTCGATGATGATGATGCAGCATTATTTGCTCTATTAGCAGGACCAGACAAAGACTTACCTCAAGTTTTTGAAGACATAGCTGAAAGGGAAGATAAAGAATTATGGACTAAAGCAATTGAAGAAGAGATACAAGTATTAGAAGATAGTAACACCTGGGAGAAAGTACAAATAACAAAGAATATGAAACAAATAGACACCAAATGGGTTTTTACAAGAAAGGAAATTGCAGAAAAGACAATTTATAAAGCTAGATTAGTTGTACGTGGTTTTCAACAAAAGGATCAGATAGGTGATGTATATTCACCAGTATTGAAAATGCAGACTTTAAGAACACTGCTATCAGTAACCGCCCAAAATAAGTATTATATGCATCAAATGGATGTTAAGGGAGCATTCTTGTATGGACGTATTGATGAGGAAGTATACCTTAAACCACCTAAAGGCTATGATATGGAAGAAGATTATGTATTGAAGTTGAGAAAATCACTTTATGGACTCAAAAAGTCACCAAAATATTGGTATGAAAAGTTTAGAGACACTATGACTGACTATGGTTTTATCAGATCTGAAAATGACTACTGTTTATATATAAAAGGGAATATATATATATTATTATTTGTCGATGACATGCTGATAATTGGACCACATGAACAAGAGATAAACAAAGTAAAAATATTCTTGTCAACTCAATTTAAAATGAAAGATATGGGGTCACAAAACTTGTATTATTTAGGTATATCTATACAGAAATATAAAGGTTTTATTTCTATTAATCAGACAAAATATTTAGAGAAATTGTTAGTTACATATAATATGCAAAATTGCAATGGTAATAATACTCCAATGGATGCAAACTTTAAGTTAGATGGTGATTATAGTGTTGACTATTCTTATGAAATTCCATGTCGATCTTTGATTGGTTCACTGATGTATGTTGCTATAGGTACTAGGCCAGACATATCATTTGCACTAAATTATCTAAGCCGATTTCAATCAAAACCAAGTAAAGAGCTCTGGATAGCACTTAAAAGATTGTGTAGGTATATAAAGCAAACTTTAGATTACTCTTTAATTTATTCTGAACATAGTAATGTTTCTCCTATTGTAGCTTATGCAGATGCCGATTGGGCACGAGAATTAGACAGAAAATCCACAAGTGGCTTTCTTTTCAAAATTTATGGTAATGTTGTAGCTTGGAAATCAAGAAAACAAACTGTTGTAGCATTAAGTAGTACTGAAGCGGAATATGTATCATTATGTGAGGCAGCCATGGAGGCATGTTGGTTTTTGAAACTATGTAATGATATTAATATTAAAGCTAACAATGTCACAATTTTTGAAGACAATCAGAGCACAATTAAGTCTGTTAAAAGCTGTGATCAAAAGAGATTGAAACATATGGAAATTAAATACAACTTTATTAAGCATCAAGTGGAAAAAGGTATAATAAGACTTGAATACATAAATAGTTGTGAACAACTAGCTGATATATTGACAAAACCTGTAACAAAGAAAGTTCTGATTAAAATTGTAAATTTAATAGGATTATCTTAAGTATTAAAAATATATAGTTTTTGAGGGAGAGTGTTGAATATCAATAACATATATTTTTAATCTGTGAAGTTATGTTCTCTGTATTTGTTTCATGTCGACTATAGTTAAGTTGCTCTGTGTTAGCGGTCTGTCCTGTCTGAAGGTTATAAGGAATGTGATTAAAACAAGTTGAAAAGATTTAGTGATTTATTTCCTACAGAAAATAGAAAACTTATTAGCGGCGACCCGAGAGAAAGAAATGAACGAAAAATAATTGTACTGTAGCGTAGATATATCCGGATTTTATTGATCTTCATTCATATGGCTCGATTGAAAAGTACCTGTAACGGTTATGTGAGTAAATCTACATAATGAACTATTTGTGCGTAAGAGTGATTTTATTACGAAAACGATTACTAAATACGATTTATCTATTGAGTTTAGAGCTGTTGATTTATTACTTACGTAAGTTATTTTAATTATTTATTATTCATGTCAATTAAACGCATGTGTCGTTGTCGGGTAATGTCTTGGTTGGTTAGATTAAGTAAATGCACGTATGCTTTCATAATTAAGATTTTCTTTTTGAAATTACGTGGTCATGTATGTCTAATACTTACATATAACTTAAGTTTTGCGTTGTAAATATTTTGAAAACATCATAATGTCGAAATTACGGATTAAAGTATCTTTTTTTAATAAATAAACAGCTCTGCTTATTAAGGTAATTAATAAGATGATTGACTCCGTTTGAAAAGTTGAGTGTTTGTGGATTTGCTTATAATATCTAAAAATAACAAAAAAATGTCAGCTAACATGGCTAAAAAACGAAGTGCGGCATCACTGATATGAATACGTTTTTCTCTGGTGACTACGGCCGCGCGCCGCCTTCGTCGCTGCATATCGAACTCCGATATACCTCAGATTCAAAAGTTTCGGGACCAGAACCGGAATCGTAACTGTAAAACCAATCTGAAGTTCCGGCCTTTCGGACCCGGAATCGGACCTCCGTAACATCCCTAATGGAGAGGATATCTTAGATGGGATAGCCTTTGGACCAGTTTAAATCCTTTTTGTTTTTCAGTTTGATACGCACTCAACGTATTTTATCTAAAAAATGACCCACAGATATTTCGCCTGTTAATAGTTGCATTTGGGCTTCAATGACTAAGTCATTTCTGTCTAGGTAATTTTTGCGTCGTTTAGGTTGTGAGCTCTGCCCATGTTTCTGTAAAAGATTCGTTCTATACTGCATTAATGTTGCATCATCATATAAAATATGTAAGAGCTGCAATAAATTTGTCGCGTTTTTATTGATATTTGTATTAATATTATGATGCCAACCTTCAAGGACATTATTTGTCCTATGCATCTCAACGTAAACACACCACTCATAATTTTTGTTTAACTGGTTTCATCCGAAACGAAAAAAATTTCGATCATTGCTTGAGCTGGTTTCCACTGGGGTATCTGCGATTTTATTAGAGAAAATAAAATTTCATAGGAATATGTATTTGTATCTGTCATAAACGCATAAATAACGGACACAACATTTGTAAAATTACTATTGCTGCCAATGTCAGCATGAATAGTAAACAACTGTGAGAAAAGTTTCGGACAAAATTTAAATGTGCCGTCCATAAAATAATTCGTGACATTACCCATGTGCATTTTTCCCTGGAGAGTACAAAAAGCTAGAATTCTATTATCATCTTGTCTGAAATTTGCTAATAGAAAATTTTGAAATTGTTTTGGCACCTCTACATCATTTTGATAATTTCTACAGATTTTTCTTACGTTTGCGTTTTTCTTAGGCGGTATATCCGACTCTGTTTACTTTTAAATGGTGGAACAGCATTTTTTGTGGCTAAATCCCATCCTTGATTCGTTATAAGAACCAAATCCCGTTTATAAACCCTAGGAGCCGGTTCTCTGCCCTGAGCCGCTTCATGGCAAGTTTCTTCAATTTAAAAATTACTAAATTTTGTGTTTCATCAGGCTTACAATTATTGTCATGAGGTTTTTGTTTAATAATACATGTTTGACCCTAAAACAATAAAATAAAATGAAACATTACGAAAAAAAAAACAAATTGATACTTACATAAAAAAGACATATGAAAAAGGGCATAAATAATACTACATGTATATATGTATTTTTATATAAGTAAATATGTATAAATTGTACTTATGTAATTTTTTGTATTTATACATAATACATAATGGCACACTTATTTGCTTTATACGAAACTCTCCAGTCACAGGTTTGCTGGAAGAAATTTCCTAGGAAATAAGCAGTACCTTTGTACATATAATTGTGTTCTTTAGTGTAACTTATATGTGTGCATAAATTATTAAATAAATAAATAATACATTTTTTTTTTTTTTTTTATTAATAATTAGCAGGCGTTTGTCTTCCATCTCACCTGATGGAAAGTGACGATGAAGACGAGGATCGTACACGCAAATAAAATAATACATGACTTCTGATTCATCAACAACCAGCTTATAATACCATTACAATTTGAGGTACACCACTTTATCTAGTATAACTACGAGTAGTAGCAGTCCTAGACAGATAAGAAATTATGCCGCTGTAATGTTATTTATTTTATTTATTTAATAAAGAAAGCGAACATAACAACATAAAGCAATTATGTTTTATTGAATAGTCACTCGTGAGTTAAACTTCTCGATTGTATGCATGATAATTTGGCTTACCGTGTTTATTGTTCATCTTTTTTCTATTATTATTTCATTTGTTTTTTAAACTGGTTCCATTTTTATACAGTACATGTTTGTAATACTGCCATCCTGATGATAACAACACTTTTCCCCCACCCCTATCAATTATTTGAATTATACTCATTTTTTTTTTGTATTTTTAACAAGAACTGAGCCCTATTTTATAAAGCTGACTATCCAACTATTTAACTGGTTTCTTGACATATGTCGAGTTTTCTTGAACACGTTTTTTAATTGACAAATTTGTCGGGATTTCACTTGTCGATTTGTGACATCATATAAAACAAACTCAGCGCGACAATTAATAGAAAATTTTGAAATTGTTTTGGCACGTCTACATCATTTTGATAATTTCTACAGATTTTTCTTACGTTTGCATTTTTCTTAGGCGGTATATCCGACTCTGTTTACTTTTAAATGGTGGAACAGCATTTTTTATGGCTAAATCCCATCCTTGATTCGTTATAAGAACCAAATCCCGTTTATAAACCCTAGGAGCCGGTTCTCTGCCCTGAGCCGCTTCATGGCAAGTTTCTTTTCCCCTACCCCTATCAATTATTTGAATTATACTCATTTTTTTTTGTATTTTTAACAAGAACTGAGCCCTATTTTATAAAGCTGACTATCCAACTATTTAACTGGTTTCTTGACATATGTCGAGTTTTCTTGAACACGTTTTTTAATTGACAAATTTGTCGGGATTTCACTTGTCGATTTGTGACATCATATAAAACAAACTCAGCGCGACAATTAATAGAAAATTTTGAAATTGTTTTGGCACGTCTACATCATTTTGATAATTTCTACAGATTTTTCTTACGTTTGCATTTTTCTTAGGCGGTATATCCGACTCTGTTTACTTTTAAATGGTGGAACAGCATTTTTTATGGCTAAATCCCATCCTTGATTCGTTATAAGAACCAAATCCCGTTTATAAACCCTAGGAGCCGGTTCTCTGCCCTGAGCCGCTTCATGGCAAGTTTCTTTTCCCCTACCCCTATCAATTATTTGAAATACACTCATTTTTTTTGTATTTTTAACAAGAACTGAGCCCTATTTTATAAAGCTGACTATCCAACTATTTAACTGGTTTCTTGACATATGTCGAGTTTTCTTGAACACGTTTTTTAATTGACAAATTTGTCGGGATTTCACTTGTCGATTTGTGACATCATATAAAACAAACTCAGCGCGACAATTAATAGAAAATTTTGAAATTGTTTTGGCACGTCTACATCATTTTGATAATTTCTACAGATTTTTCTTACGTTTGCATTTTTCTTAGGCGGTATATCCGACTCTGTTTACTTTTAAATGGTGGAACAGCATTTTTTATGGCTAAATCCCATCCTTGATTCGTTATAAGAACCAAATCCCGTTTATAAACCCTAGGAGCCGGTTCTCTGCCCTGAGCCACTTCATGGCAAGTTTCTTTTCCCCTACCCCTATCAATTATTTGAATTATACTCATTTTTTTTTGTATTTTTAACAAGAACTGAGCCCTATTTTATAAAGCTGACTATCCAACTATTTAACTGGTTTCTTGACATATGTCGAGTTTTCTTGAACACGTTTTTTAATTGACAAATTTGTCGGGATTTCACTTGTCGATTTGTGACATCATATAAAACAAACTCAGCGCGACAATTATGACGTATATGTCGAATTGTCAGCCTTATAAAATAAGGGCCCGAATGAACTTACTTACAAACGCAAGTATCCTTAAATTTTTCTAACTACCTCCCGATAAGGAAAAAAATTAATCGCTATTACAATTATTAATTAACATCTATCGGTGGTTAAAACCACCGATAGATGTATGTAGTCAGTAGAGATGGGTAGGTCCGCCGTAAATTGGGAATGGAATCCGGATGTGCATCCAGCTCAGGTGATGTACATCCAGATCCCGTGTCCGACGGACCCATATGGATCCGGTTGGCGGTCACTGTAATTCGGGTTGTAGGACGAAAAGGCACAGAACACGATTCAGTAGGAAGATCCAGATCCCGTGTCCGACGGACCCATATGAATCTGGTTGGCGGTCACCGTAACTGGGGTTGTAGGACGGAGAGGCACAAAACGTGATTCAATAGGAAGGTGTACTGGACGCAGATGTAGGTGTGCGAGTAGTTAATTTTTAAAAAGGATTTGAGCGATTAGATTGCTTGAATGTATGGATGGAATAATTATACAACTTTTACTTAAATACAATGCACTAAAAAAAATTATAATCAATCAGTCTCATGTTTAAAATAAGCAATTACAAATAAAATAAAATCTTAACCGTCAGTTATATAAAACATACCCCTTCTGGAATAAAATAGAGAAAAAAAAAGTAACACTGTCTCATCAAATGAAATTAACAAAACTATAAAAACAAAATTTCTTTGAACGATTTGAAATAATTACAAAAACCAATACGCCGCCCGTCAATCGGATTCGGATCGCGCCGACCAGTCCAGTCCGCCAATCCGATGCGCCGTGTCACCACTCCGAGGAACCGTATCCAATTGGCCGTTGGACACGCATCCATCTCTAACGCGTGTGATGCGTGTCCGAGGATTTACATCCAACCGGACCTACCCATCTCTAGTAGTCAGTCACTGGCTGTCTCATCAAGTATCGCCATTTGAACAACGAAATCCATTTGCAAAAAATAACGGTTTGCTGATTCTATTCCAACACTATCACTATATACGATATAATTTTAGTTTCGTGAGACATGATCTTTTAAGCCCTCTAGAAATAAACTGTTTTCTTGCGGGTTTATTTGTAATTTTTACTCTGACCAAAGGAAAACAAAGATTTAAGAAATTGACAAATAATCGTGAAATAAATTAAAAGCTTTTTCTGCATCAGTTTCTTCATAAACGTCGTTAAAAGATAAAACATTCATACACTCAATAAATTTTTTAACATTCTCTTGACATAAATCTCTTTTAAAGGCAAAGTAAAAATTTGGTTTATTGGATATTTTATGTTTATTACTATTTATTCAAAATTTTAATGACATAGATTGTGCTGTTTCATGATCTGACAAGCATAAGAAATGGACGTTACTTTAAACACAATTCAGATTACTGGCAATTAAGTCAATACATGCACGTTTCCTCATTGATTTTTTTATATGTAATGTTATATTGTAATTATCTAATAAGCTAAGCAATTTTTTTGAATTTTTGTTATCCTTTAGCATATCTATGTTCCTGTCTCCACAAAGCAATTTAGATTTGTTTCGTTTTTTATTTAAAGTATTTAGTAGTATTTCCAGTTCATAAAAAAATGACTTTATGTCTGAAGACGGTGTTCTATAGATGCAAATAATGAATAAGTTAAAACGGTTATCTCAACTAGTCTTTAACAATATAAAGCACCGCCTCTACGTTCGTGAGGGCGCGAGTAGTATGAAGCTAAAATATAATTATTTAAATTAAAGTTCACTTCAGATCCACCTTTAATAAAAGTCTCCGTTAGACAAATTATGTCAATCGAACCTACTTCCCGCTCGAGAGTTGCAACTGAAACCTCAATCAAATCGCGTTTATTAATAACGACGTTGCAGAATTTTCAGCACACAGGAATAGTGAATTGTCAATTTCAGAACACTGAATCTTTGGTATCGGGAAATTAAGCTTATAAAGCATAATCATCGTATATTTGGAAAAGTGTAGATACAAAAGTATGTATTGATTATTATTATTATTCATTTATCATCATAGTTTTTTCTATTTTTATTCTAAATTTATAAATTATTTATTATTTATTTAATCATATATTTTCATCAATGGAATATAAATACATTATTAATACAAATGTACGATGAAGAATTTAAATTACTTATAGATTACCTATTTACAAACATATATAAATATTATCTTGGTATTGAATACGAGTATCTATAAAACTTTTATAAATTAAGCATCAAAATAATTTAAAAAAAAATGTTTTGTGTACCATTTTGAATTGCCTCGGCTACGCTTCCGCTATAGTGTATATATAGCTTGTAGTGATAATTAGTCCTGGGACCCCGCGATACAGGTTTGCCTAGTGCTGAGACCGCTATTAAATATTGAAACAGCGAACTACCCTCGATTGCCGTTTCCTTAAATTTGTGTGTTGATAAATTAAGATAATGTTTTTATAGTGACTTCAAGTACTGTCGAACAATACTGTATTATTTTATTTTTATTTTTGTATTTCTGAGCTGTATTGAAATATTTGTAAGTAATAGATGAATTTTGAATTTTTTGAATTTGAATAGATCAAGGCTGCGATAGCGAAATAGTGTTCAACCCCTTTACTAATAGGATAGGGTATTTAGGAAGGATTAGATAAGTTTGGTTTGAGGGATATAACATAGGCAGAGGGTGTAATTTATAGTAAGTATAACTTTCATTTTCGACAATTGGAATGTCCAAAATAAATACTATCTGATTTTGCTTAACATACGCCTTAATCTTAACGCATCCTTCTAAATTAATTATATTATACATTGACAGGAAATTTGACAGATTTTTCTAATAGTTTCAATTCGTTAAATAGTTCAAAGCTATTTCTAATGGATTGATGTAAAGTGTTTAATTTAGCAAATGCTAAAGCCGTTTCAATCTCATCTAAAGTTGTGTATAAAGTTTGAAAATTATACAAAAATAAATTAAACAATACAATTACGCGTTGCTCAATTATTTCTATGAAGATTTATTTGTAGCCAATAATAATTCATTTAATTTGTCATTGATACGGATGGAATTGTAACGGCTTGAATTAGCAAAACGTTCAACTGTACCCACTATTTCGGTAATTAAGGTATTTTTTCTTTCAAATGAGTTTTGTTGATTCTTTAAATCACTAATAAGGTGATCATAATTTAGAGCATCATTATTATCTAAATTCCGAGTTATAAGTTTATGAAAGGGCAAATTGGATTTATTATTCCCCTTCTGTTTCTATTATTAGGTCTTGTCTCTACTTATCCAGTGTTAGTTTCTCAATGAATTTCACTTGGTTGATTACATTACTTAATTCTAGCGCTAAATTCTTAGTATCGAAACAATCGTTAACATAACTAAAAAGATCGTTAAACCTATTCAAATTACTTTCTATATCTTCATAAAGTAACTTTAAATGTAAAACATTAAAAATTTGCCACTTGTTGTTTTCTAATAAAGCACGACCTTCTCGAATGGGTAAAATTCAATCTTAGATGAAGGCCCTGGTTGTGGGTCACTTGTATGAGAAGTAGAAGCGCGTACCTGTGGAGGGTGTTTAATGTCTTTAATGGGTACTTTAGTTTGACGATCGCGAACCTTAACGGGAACTGTATTTTTAACTATGTCGCCAATTTTTTCGCCGATGCTTTAACAAATCTTGGTTTATCTTTACTCCTCCTAGTATTAACATCTTTAATAAACACCTTGTCTCCCTTTTCTAAATTAAATTGTGTTTCACCTCCGCGTTTTTCTAAAATATGCTCTTTAGCGTTTATAATTTTGTTCGTAATATAATTATAAAGGTATTTAGTGCGTTTAGCGTGTTCTTTAACAACATTTTGGGTATAGTTCTGAGTGAATTCTACGTCAAAAGTACTATTAGATTCCGTGTGACCAAAAACAACTTTAAAAGGTGTTATAGCCCTGCAGTTGAATGTATGGTTTGATTGTAAGACATAACGGCATAGGTCATGACTGAGCTAGCATCGGTTAATTTATGTTCATATTTGGCTAATCTATATATTTCTAAAAAAGTGGAATGGAACCTTTCTATTAATCGTGTAGAATTCGGGTTATATGGAGTAGATAAGTGTAAATTAATTTTATAAAAATCTAACATATCTTTCATGATGCTATTATTAAATTCAGAACCAGGATCAGAACTAATTTTGTCGGATGTACCGTAAAAAGAAAAGTATTTCATTAGCGCTTTAATTACTTCCGGTGTACTTTGGTTAGGAATTTCGATAGCTTGGCCTAATTTGCTAAGCGCGTCTGTAAGGGTTAAAAAGTATTAACTTTCTATTGAGAAAAAATCAACGATTAGTTCCTGAAACGTCCCAATATATAATGCCACATCTTATTAATTCAATACCTCATGACATAAAAAATAAAATTACAACATCAAACTTAAAAACGGTTTTAAAAGAATACTTCTTTTCACATCAATCATTATCTTTCCTTTAAACTATGTGCCAAGTGGGAGCAACCTTCACAAACAATAGCAGTAGTCAAGTAGAACATCACTCACACATACGCAACTACGCAATGAATCTAATGTTATCTTTAGCTTACGATATGAATACCGAGCCCACGGGTGCCGCGCTGCCGCTGGCCGCACTGTTTAACAAATACCTACATGTTGTTTAATGTTGTAAAGATAAAATAGTGATCAATAACTGTTTATTTATTTTGAAATTAAAAGAGAATGTAAACTAAGGAGAACGCTACTGTCTAGTTAAATCTTATTTAGATTTTAAGATAGTAATAAGAAAATCTGTATATTTTTTTTTGTATTGGGTAAATAAATAAAAAAAATAAAAAAAAAAAGGGTTTTGTTTGTGTTTGAGTAAGTTGCAAGGCTGGTTTATAGAGTTTTCGGTTGTATTTTAATGTTTTACAAGAATCACATGAATTTAGAATACTAAAAACCGTTAATTAATGTTTATTTTATTCCACGGTGGGAAGTTTTACCATGGTGATATTTTAATACTATATCCTTGTGTTCATTTTTTTCATCTACGAAAACAACACATTCAGTACACTCGAATAATTTAACTGAGCCCTTTCTGAATAGCGCCGCTACAGCTGTACCAAATTCTTTTCTATGAATTTCGTCTTCAAAGTATAAAAAGTATTTAATTTTTGGTCGAATGTATTCTTTAAGAAACTGTTTCACAAGGTCTGGTCTATTTAAAGGTATATGCACTTGTAATATTTTTTGTTTACTATGGGATATATCCTTAACACTCATTTGATCTCTATTCCACGTGAAAATTAATATCTGATTGTTTAGTATCTACTGCTTCGTTCAATATGGGAATACCGTCGGTGTCAATATCGTAAGCAGAATGAGCTGTATCAGTACTACTGCGGATGTCATGGTTTTCAGAAGAGGAGGAGAATCTGAGGAAATACTAATTCTATCTGGTTAAGGGCTTTTTGGTATGTCATTATTTTAGCCTAATGTTACAATTTCGTTGGTAATTTCGTCTAAATAATTTTGCAAGTCCTTTTCCTTTTCGTCAACATTGACCACCATTAAGCTATTTTCGTCTTTGTCTGTTGCATTTACTCTGATATGTGATAGGGAGGCCGCGTTACAATTTTGTTTCCCATTTTTGTAGACTATATCGTAATTAAATTCTTCTAAACGTAATTTCCATCGCATTAGTTTATTATTGGGTTCTTTTAAGGATCCAAGCCAAGCCAAAGGTATATGGTCGGTGTAAATAGAAAATTTATTGCCGTATAAGTAGGGTCTAAAATGTTTGACTGCCCAGACTATTGCCGAAAGTTCTTTCTCTATAGTGCTATACCGGGTTTCTGCATCGGTGTTCTGCTACCGTATTATATGGGTTTGTCTGAGCCAATTGGGCCTTGGGATAATACTGCGCCTATTGCAAAATTATCATCACGTAGCGTGCGCCATATCAATATGTGATTGACCTCCAAAAGAGCACCGGCTCGTCTGTGCTGGTCCTCGGATTCTCTGTCGACGTGACGCAGAATCGGTTCCTCTAAGTGGATGCAACACGCCGGTGGATGACCCTCGCTGGATTCCGCGTGGAAAGAACCGGTACGCTGTAGCCGAAAACACATATTCCTAAACACGCTATAGTTTGGTAAGTGTCGTCGTTCAACTGTCGGTCTGCCCTCCACAAACCGCTTGCGGTAAATTTCACGAGCCTCATTAATGCTGTGGTTACGAGCAGCGCCAACACACAACATCATGTCAAAGAAATCGTTATTCAAATAAACATGCCGTGCATTTTCTTCATTACTATCACGTTTAGACATATTAACTTCAAAAAAAATTATTGGGTAGAAACTAACCCTCACAAATGACACGAAGATACTAAAATTAAAAAATAAAATTAAACCTAATAAGTCAACGAAAGCATCTAGTCTTTTTCCTAAAAAAATTTAGGGTTCAGCGTAGCGAAATTATAAAACCTTAATTTTGAGTAGGTACACTCGGGATTTTTGTAGTACTTATTGCTTCTTTTATTTCTGTTATGTCAAACGTATATTTAAATATATTTTCTTCTTAATTCATAATAATTCATATTAACCTCTTTACTGAAATGTCGCGGCATTCCGACGTGCTTCCTTAGGCTTAGCCGTGACGGTACCATTGGAATCAGTTCCAGTCGACCCATAGACGATATTCAAGGCAGCGCAGTGGTTCTTTTTTGTTATTTTCGTAAGGTTTCGCCAAGTAGCTTTGAATCGTAAAATACTAATACATTTTTTGCGGACATAAAAATAATATTAAATTCCTATCTAACTTAAAATCTCAAAATTAACTATTGGTCAACTTAAGTACATAACTTGCTTCAACTCATAACAAATCTTATCTAAAGCTATTTAGTTGTTTCTCAATAAGTATCTACTTTGGAATATAAAATTTCGAAAATAGTAGGTTATAAAAAATAATGAGTAGAACCCAGTCTATTTTCGAAATGAATAAAATTGTTGACGGAGCTAGACTCCAACACATGAGTAGATAAACGGAACAGAGAAAAAGATTCTTAAGAACCTGAAAAATTGTTACCTATTTTGGTAGGGTTGTCACAACAGGTTAAGACAAATTAAACAAAACATTGGCTAAATAGATTCAGTATGATAGAATAATTTGTAAATTACTTACTCTAATAATTTTATTTAATAATTTTTGTTTTCTAATATTTTATTGTTTCTTTTTATGGTGTGCTAAATGCTGAATTTAACATATAGTTTTTTCAAGTAATCTAACGGGAAACACTCACATGGCATATCAAATTTACAATCTTTAATACGCTTAAGTGTTTCATTGCCAATATAGACAATATTTATTTCAAGATCGAAATATTTGGGAAAATTTTGCTCGATCAATTTAATTTAATTTTTACTAGATTTATTCATACACACAGTACAATAAACAAACATTGTTAATAAAAAATACAACGTTTTTGCATTAAAATAATCAAAATTGCAACTAACAAAACAAACAACGTGCGTTGCAATGACCCCGAGATTGTCAACTGGCTGTGCCTTTTGACAATGTCTTTTGACCTGTCTCGCTGCGTACGTGACAAGCGGCCAGTGGTCACGAACACATGCCGCGCGTGCTTGAAGTAGTGCAACCGATTCGTGCGGTTTGTCTCTGTGCTGTTTATCTACTCATGTGACTCCGATGCGTCGCCGCTGCACGCGCCGCGGACTTGCAAAAGCCAAAAACGAGAGACAATTTACTTTGAGTCCGCGTGGCCTTGGATAGAGCAGGGAATAAAGAGATTTTCACATAGCAAACTAAAAAGTTCTAAAAACAATTCAGAACAATTTAAATGATATTAAACTTTACTGTGGTTATTGAGAGGTGGTGTAGGTACATGATCTTACGTAGGTAAAGTAAGTGTAAGTATACTATTTTTCGATGTATTTCCATTACTAAAACTAAGTTTGTCATTAATTAGTTTTATTTCGTTTATCTTATTCACGACAATTACGTACTCTCATTGATGTGACTTATTTAAAAGTTATTTCAATATTTTATTGCTGAAGAAAATAACCCACTTTACAATGACATACTACCTAAACTAAAAATCATGTACTTAAATCTCTCAATAAGTACAGTTAAGCTATAATACCATTTAAATAATTCCGAAATTTTATCTATCTACTTTTTAGTTTGCTATGTGCGAAACTTCAATTCACTGCTCTGTGCATTTCTCTCGACTTGCGGCTTTTGCAGCGCGTTCCCTGGCGATATTTGTGTTAAAAATAATAGTCAATTACATTTTTTTAAAGATTTATTTTATTTCAGTTCCCCGCTGATTTTAAAGACGTGAGGGCGAAGTGCGGGTGTTTAGTTGTACCTTATTAATTCACAAATAGAAGACAACAGCGCTGTTGACCTAGGGTTTCGGTACATCCTTAGAGATGTAACCGTACTGAAAGCTGCATCGATTTCAATTACAAAATAATAGAAATCGATTCAAATTATTTATTTTTATTATTTATTATTATAAGGTGGGTAAATAATAAAAACAACACGCTCTTATGAGGATGGGAGTTTGAATCGATGCTTTGGCTCTTAATGCCTGAAGTTCAAAAAAACACCTTATTTATTTATAATTGTATATTATAAACCAACATAATATGCACTTTCCTAATTGTACACAATATTATTAATGCAATTTCATAAGGTTCATTTCTAATGTGGTCTTTTTACTTACAATAATTTTTAAAAAATGCACCACTAGTTGCATTGTAAAAAAAGTAGTTAAGTACTACACGTTTGCCGCTGGCGATGTGACGTCACCAAGTATTTGAAAGAAAATATATTTTTTTTTTATTATAGTAAACTAAAATATTTTCAGTTTTTTATTTCATTTCAATTTTATAAAAATACCTCTAAAATACCAATAGCATTCCCCGGACTAGCAAACTAAGTGAATGGGTTGTAATAATGATGAAAATTATTTAAGTCTTGGAACTTGGCAAAAGAGTCAATGCTCAGAAGAGTTTCAAGGCATCAGGGATGGGTATTGTTCCTTATTGAAAACTTATTATATTTACAGTGAAACAAAATGTACCTAATAACGTATACACCAAATGGGAAAATAAAGTTTAATTTATTAAAATCTTAAGATCTTCCGAAAAATGTTCATCATCATCGCCGCCCTCTAAAATACGAAGCTGTTCCGATACATCGCTCATGTTGCAGTTCACAATTTTTTCTGCATTCGCCTATGACATCATCACGTTGTCTTCTATCCTAGACCATGGCGCACAGTGAACTAATTATCGATGACGAATAAGGGATGCGCTAAAGTTGAAATATTAGATTGATCGTGCGAAGTTATTTTGATAGTATTTTTTTATTCATGTAGCCAATGATTATTTTATTTTTCGTACGTTTTGTATTATTCAAATAGAACTGATACATTTATAGATAATATAACACATTTTTAAATTTTAAATAGTTTTCAAGAAATCTACGCCTCTTGCGTACGTCACTAGCGGTCTATTAAGAGACTGGGGAGCTGGACATAGTTTTTGATGGAATAAAAATACATGTTTTTTATTTCAATATTATTCAGTCCTATTGGCCCTGAAAGACTCGCTTTTTACACTCGTATGTTACTGGGATATTCTTTTTTGAGGAATGCCGAAGTAAAATGCCATTAATAATTTTTGAATATTTTTTTTTTTAAATATTTTTTGTGGGTTGAGCTTTATGTCTTCTATTAACGCCGTTGGCGCACAGAGCCCGCAAGTGCTTGTCTTCTATACATGACTTTGGCTTTTAAAAGGTTATAATTGGACTAATATTGCACCAACATACCTACATGTGAAAGTTTGTGAGGTTGAGCGAATATTTGTTAAGTGATTTATCTCTTGCGCGCAATAACTTCTAAGTGGGAACGTTCGAATTTAGGTAAACCGTATTCTGAATGAACACAATAGATTTTTATTGGTTTTTATGCCGGGATTAGTGTAAGTAATAAGCACTTTTAAAGAAAGGGGTTTGTTTTGTTCATTTAGTAATAATAATTGTTAAGTTATTTATTATAGTTCTTCGTACCTCTTGTGAACGTTAGTCACTTTAGGTAGGTAGCTATTTAATTAAGTAAAGTTAAAATGTCTTAAAGGTGGATATTAACGGCACGTGTATTAAAACAACGCGTCTTATTTAATGATACTATGTGTAGAAGCCGCTCACGTCGTAAATAATCGGAGTACCAGCATACGACGAGCTGGCGCTCTTGTGGACGTCAATCACCTGGGAAAGTGGCCCTCAGATAGGGGATTGTCTGAGTATGATTCACACTAAGTTATGAAGGCCAACTTACTTAAATACCAATTCCGTTGGTCCTAAGCTACCTAACACTGGAGCATTTTTAATCTCGTATACTTAGTCTTTTTAAATATGAGCGACGCCTCGCGCGCCTCTTGCATAGGCAGGTATGAAAACCACTTAGGGGCTGTCAAAGGAGTTGAAGTAAAAAAATGAAATAAAAAATTATGGAAGTGTCAACCAGCCCCAATAACTCCAATTCTCTTAAAGTGCATTCTAACAATGGTATATACTGACCCTTAAGTATTATGCTTCCTATATGTTACACCCTGTATACTAATGAATAATAAACATATGTAACATTAAATTACAAAGATACATATACAGTTGCTATTTATAATTTCTCTAAAAGGAGATTGTGTAGTCTTGATTTAAAGATAGCATTAGACTTAGCATGTCGAATGGCAGATGGCAGTGATTTAAAGCTGGTATAGTAAAATTTTCAACCGGTGGAGCCGATCCTTGGCTATAAACCTGTACAGAAATTCGAATAGTATTCAAATTGCTCGAAAAGCTTGTGTGGTCGCTTTCAGCTTGTTTTGAATTTTGTGATATAATAGCATCAGAAAAAGAATCATCAGGGTCTAATTGGTAATTATGATCACGACGACTTACTGTCTTTTTCTTTGATTTCTTATGTGTATCAAAACAAGATTCTGAGCTAGTCGTACCTGAGGTGTCTTGAGGATCATAATGTTCATCGGAATCAAACTGTCCATCGTTTGAAAACTCGTTTCTCATCCATCCAAAAGAAACAAAATAATATATGAAATAACAAATATTTGCAAAAACAAAATAGGATTTCATATACAGAGCTGAGAAATGTTATTATAAACATAAGTAAAGTTTAAAACTCGGTGGGCAAACACGAGGAATAACGGTCAATTTCCAGGTGAAATGTTCGTGCTTTTTCTATCTAAATTCTTTTTGTATAGTAGAATGCCACATTCATATAGGTAGTGGTTGTATTTCAAAAAGAAAACTACTCAATAGCAATACTTGCGTCAATAGCACAAGTAATGCGTACAGTTTAGTCCATGTTCAACCCCTCAATCTCTACCCCCGGCCACGTTCAACCCCTAAACGTTGTCTACGTTCTACCCCCTAGCGGTTGAATATGGACTTTTATTTACGTATGCTTAAATACACGTTCAACCCTCAATGGACAATATTAGGTCTTTACCTATGAAATTGCCGTTTTTCACCAAATAAATGAAGCGTAATTTTTTTATATATTTTTTATTTCTATTAATCAAAATAATCACCCATGCAATCAATGCATCTTTGCCAACGCATTGGTAGCTTATTGATGCCTTTCTTGAAGAAATCAGCTTGACGGGAGGCAACAAATTCTTCAAAGGCATTTTGTACTGCTTCTCCGGTATTGAATTTTTTTCCCGCCAAGAAGTTATCCAAATTCTGGAAAAAGTAGAAGTCTGTAGGCGCAAGGTCTGGTGAGTACGGCGGGTGATGGAGAACTTCCAACCCCAACTCTTGTAGCTTGGAGACCGTCTGCTGTGCAGTATGAGGTCGCGCGTTGTCGTGCAGGAGCAGTGGAGCCGAACGATTGACCAAAGCTGGTTGGAGACGTGCGAGCTTCTCCATCATTGTGTTCAGTTCTTCACAGTACACATCTGCAGTAATGCTTGTCCCGTTTGGCAAGAAGCTGTGATGAATTACACCCGCGTTAGACCACCAAACAGTGACCATCACTTTTCTAGGGGTAAGTTTTCGTTTAGGGCATTGTTTGGGTGCTGAACCAGGGACCAACCAACTTGCTGAGCGCTTACGATTGTCAAACAGGATCCATTTCTCGTCACAAGTAACAATGCGGTTCAGAATTCCTTCATTTGTATGCCTGCTGAGCAGTGCAATGCACGTGTCCACGCGTACTTCGCGCTGGCGGTCATTGAGTTCGTGACGTACCCATTTGTCAAGCTTTTTTACCTTGCCAATTTGACGCAAATGGACCAATATTGTTTTGATGCTAACGTCGAAAGCTGCTGCTAATTCAGCCGTGGATTGAGTTTCATCAGCTTCCACAATTGCCTTTAATTCGTCATTGTCGACCAAAGTTTTCGGACGACCACGGGGTTCATTTTTCAGGTCAAAATTTCCAGAACGGAAGCGGGTAAATCAATAACGGGTGGTGCGTTCGTTTGTAGTGTTCGCTCCGTAAACGTCGTTGATGTTGCGTGCTGCTTATGCCGCTTTGCTGCCACGACGGTACTCATACTCCATAATTACTCGAATTTTTAACTTATCTATGATGACGAAAAATGTTTGAATGCGTTGAAAACAAAACACTAACTATTAAACAAATGACGATTTTAGAAAAAGAATTCCATGTTTGTCAAATAAAATTAATTTGAAATTAGAATTATCAGTCAAAAAAAAAAATATTTTCATTTGAAATGGCCAGTACGGCAAAACGGCAGTTATTATATAACCTATAAAACACGAAAGTTTTTTCTCTCATCTACACTCAGTTAATTTTTGCTATCCTTAATTTTTACGTCTGTCTAGCTAGACTCTATTTGTACTATATTTTTTTTTCACTATTACTTTGCAATAGAAATGAGTGTCTATGTAATCAGTAGCTGTCCGGTGCTTGCAGGGGGCTCAGCTTTAATGCCTGATTGAAAACTACCTAGAAGGGAAAACTTTTATAATCTTCCAAACAGCGAGTAATACTTGAAGCAAATTGGGAAGGCTTGAGAGGTGGGTACCTCATGAATTGAGTGCAGCAAACCGACAAACGCGCGCGCGCGCTTACTCAACCGGCACAATAATGAAAGGATTTTGTGGTGAAAAGTGGATCCTGTACGACAATCGGAAACGCTCATCGCAATGGTTGAACCCTGGTGTACCAGCTAAACCCTGCCCCAAGCGAAATTTTACTTTAAAAAGTTACTAGTGAGCGTTTGGTGAACTAGTGCCGGTGTCATTCACGACAGCTTTCTTAAATCTGGCCAGACGATTACGGCAGATGTCTTTTGTCAGCAACTGCAAACCATGATGGAAAAAATAGCTGCTGAATAACCACTTCTTCAGGGCAATTCTAGACCAACACTGCACAACTTGGAAGGAGCTTCAATTGGAATGTCTAAAACATCCACGATACTCCCCGGACCTTGTTCCAACAGATTACCATTTTTTTCACAATTTGGATAACTTCTTGCAAAGGAAAAAATTCAAATCCGATGGGGCAGTCCAAAGCGCCTTTAAGGATTTTATTAATTCCCGTCCGAATGGTTTTTTTAGTAAAGGCCGGATCAATGAACTACCTATGAGATGGCAAAAGTGCATAGATAGCAATGGAAATTACTTTGATTAAATAAATATATTATATATATTTTTTTAAATTGATATTTTAGTTCCTCCCTCACAAACGCGAATTTCATATGTAATGACCTAATATTAATTGATAAGAAAATAAATAAGTACTCTTCTGTTCTAACTAATACTTTTATTTTATTATGAATTACCTAACCTCATGAGGTTGAATATAGACAACGAAAAAATGACGAATGTATTGGAATCCACGTTCTACCCCTGGGGGTTGAACAGTAGGGGTAGAGATTGAGGGGGTTGAACATGGACTAACGAGGGTCAAACTGAAAGTTCTTAGAACTGGCCACTTGTAAACAATATAATAAAAAAATAATTTTAATTTTGAAAATGGCGCTCTGCCACATGAGTAGATAAACGGAACAGAGACAAAGCTTCTTAAGAAAGTAGGTTAACACAAATTAAACAAAATATTTATTAAATAGTTTGATTGTTCAGTATGATAGAATACTTCACAAATTACTAACTCTAATAATTTTCTTTTATAATTTTTGTTTTTTAATAATTTATTGTTTCTTTTGATGGTGTGGTAAATTCTGAATCTAACATATAGTGTTTTCAAGTAATCTAAAGGGAAACACTCACATGGCATATCAAATTTACAATCTTTAATACGTTTAAGTGTTTCATTGCAAATATAGACAATATTTATTTCAAGATCGAAAAATTCGCTAAACCATTGCTCGAGCAATTTAATTTCATTTTTTTTAGTATTATTCATACACACAGCACAGTAAACAACCATTATAAATAATAAAATACCACGTTTTTACATAAACATAGTACAACTCTGGTACAACTAACAAAACAAACAACGTGCGTCGCAATGACCCTGAGATTGTCAACTGGCTGTGCCTTTTGACAAGTCTTGCCGCGTTTGTGACGGCCAGTGGTCACGCACACATGCCCCGCGTGCTTGTAGTAGTGCAACCGATTCGTGCGGTTGTATAAAGCTTTGTCTCTGTTCCGTTTATTTACTCATGTGACTCTGCCTCATATTATTGAGTATGTATTTCATTCGTTTTACGATTTGGCGGCAAATTGATGACTTTCGATGTCATTTCAGTAATTTTTTTTTACTCTAGCAAGTAGCACTAATCGCACTAATCTCACCGACAATTCGCGTGAGGGACGGCCTTCTACGGCGACGACTGAAGATAACCTCTGTGTTGTGCGGCGTATGATAGAGACTGACAAAAGAGTGACCTATTAGCAGATTCGGACAAGCTTAGGCATCGGTATGAGTCAAGTGCACAAAATGTGCTCGGTGGATACCTCATAATTTGACCGAGGGCCAAAAACTCCGTCGTGTTGATTGGTGCCGTGAAATGGTTGAAAACTCAAATGCTGTGTTCGATATATTTACGGATGATGAAAGCTGTATTTACTGTTATGATCCGGAAACCAAAAGACAGTCTGCTCAGTGGGTGTTTCCTTCCGAGGAGTTGCCAACTAAAGTGAAGATATGTCGAAGCTTGGGAAAAAAGATGGTGGCCTCGTTCTTCGGAAGGGCAAGTCATTTCGCGACAATTCTTTTAGAGGATCGAAAATCAGTTTCTGCGGAGTGGTACACTAACAATTGTTTGCCACTTGTCTTGGAAAAAGTTCGGGAGAAACGACCTCGCAGTAGGATCTTCCTTCACCACGACAACGCCTCGTCGCTCTCCACCAGGCGAACGATCGACTATTTGGTGACGTCAAATGTGGATTAATAGCCTAACTAGCACAAATGGTAGCCAATAAGCTTTAGAGCGTATCATATTGCAACTTAAGGTGCTAACGATAAGGTCTATATCCTGCTCTAGACCCCTTATACAACAGATATGGCCCTAAGTGGGCACATCGCATAGCAGGTCTAGAGCGTATCATATTGTGACTAAAGGTGCAAATTGCAGCGCCTGTACCCCTGATTTGCCACTTTGATTGAACTGTTGATTGAACGGTTGAGTGAACGATTAGACTTTGTTCATTCATACGTACGTTTCATTTCTGTAGTTGCAATGTTGAGAATATTAATGGCGTGTGACAGTTTTTAAGTGACAACTTACAAAACATAATTGTAAGTACCAAATACTTTTATTCAACTATTTGCTATATCTGTACTGAAAAATCAAGTGGGATCTCAACTTTACTGCAAAATGCGTATATGTTTATTGAGTAAATTTACACGCCATATTGATTTCATGAGAATTTCAACAAAAAACAGTGTAAATAAAATATGGTTATAGTAGTTTTAATAAAAATGACCAAGAATATAATTGGTATAACAAGTATTTAAAGTTAATTTACGTAGTATAGTTGTAAAATCACTTCTTTTGTTATAACAAAAACGTGTTTAGTAAAAATAATGTAAATTAGAGGTTAGATTTTCATAAAAACATTCCATTAAAATGGCGAATCGTTTTGTTACTATAGGTAATAATTTTCACCCGCTTACTTCAATTTTTGCTGTTCAAAGTGCTAAAAATCACCTTTCTTATTACTAAGTGGTCTAGAGAAGGGCTATAGGAGTGAATTTTATTTACTTTATATATGATTCTTTTGTTTTAGTAGGGAAAATAGTTTAGGGCTCAATTGACAATACAAAAACCTTTTTTTGGATAAACATAATGTAATACACTCAATATTGATTAAGTATTATATATTTTAATACAATTATATTTTCATTTCAGTTATTGAACGGAACTACAGATGCAGCATACAATACTTTGCCATGAAAACCAAACTTTCTTATAAGAATTTTATAAGTGAAATATTATTTTAGATCAACATTATACAAATATAGTTGTTTCCTTGTAAAAGTAATAACCTAATTATTTAATTTTAAATAAAAGTCAGATAGCTATTAAAAATGTATTTTATTTCCCTTTGTCGTTCAGCAATCAGAAAACAATTTATATAAATCTAATTATTCTGAGTTCTAATTACTTTTATTTTCATATTGATTCCAAAAGTTGAATGCGCATTGTAAAATATTGATTTTGGCTAACATGTCATTAGGGTACAAGCATATAAAATTTTAAAAAAGCAAATTGCGTTCTAAATGTTAATTATCAGATGAAAATGAATTTAGAATAATTAAAGTAATATAATAATATCAATAAAATATTAATGTATCCCGTAGTAATATCTTTTGTTTTTATAACAAAGGGAGGTAATTAACACATCGTAAACCTTCACAAGTTAAACTTTGGGTAAATTCCACAATAACAAATATTGAACTTTCTACGGAACCCTCCTCTAAAACTTCAGAAGAAAATAATAACAACCAATCATGCCATTAAGGCTCATTTTATCATCCTTCTAGATATTCCAGTGGTTTAAGAGTTGATCTTGCTTCCTTTTAGAAATGTTGGGCGTAATGGTGGTTATTGCTTCTCGTTTGTAGCTATAAGACGCACTACAGGTATAAATTACCTCTTAAAGTAGCAATTCACACTCGCACTGTAGCTTAGAGTGGTACAACAGTGGTAAGGTGCTCAACTTTAACCTGTAGGTGGTATTAATTGAAAACTTGGCACCCATAGTCCATTTTATAGACTTTATTTATATTTACCACTCCTATGCAGTAAGAAGTTGTAATTTTTACCCAAATAGCACCGATATACAACTTTGAGTCATAAACTTAGCTACAATTATTACTAATGTGCTAGTTGGGAGGTCACCCGCCGTATAGCCCCGACCTCGCACCTTGCCATTTTTATTTATTCATCTTTTTTATATATTTTTTTTTTTATATTATGCCATGAATAAAATAAAAAGTTCCAGGAAAACGTTTTATGGACGCCGCGGAAGCTGTGGTTGCGTTTTAAAAGGCCGTCGAAAAGACATCTATGGACGAGTGGGCAAAGTGCTTTTCTCAGTGTTTCCATAGGATGCAGCTACGTATTGACGTGGATGGACACTATTTAAAAAATATACAATAAAACTAATAACTAGCTAGTTTAATCAGTTTTAGATTTTCTAAGAACTTTCAGTTTGACCCTCGTACGCACCGTGGCGCAGGTTTCGGGCGACTGCGGGGTGCCGTACGCCAGGGACGTGACTAGACATTCGTGTCTCAGGGTGTAAGCATTTGTTGCTGTATGAGTACATCGCGCTTTGCCAAGTCATAAAATCGGTCTATACGGCGGAAAATTTTTGAAAACCTTACGGCGGAAGGAAAGAATATTTTTGAAATACCATTATCATACGCCCACGTAAGTTATTTATAAAAATTATATTCTTCTTGCACCTCACGAAGGCGAGCGTTCTTTACTTGTGGTAAACACGTATCTGTAAACGTGTCAAAGTGTGCGTGACAGCAAGTCGAGTATGGTCGGCATAAAAAAAAAGATAAATGTTTATGAAGTTATATATTATAGTCATTAAGATTTTGACAAATTATCACTAACAAAGGAATTTCAAAGTAAATAATTAAATTAAAATTCCCTAGTATTATTGTATCTATAATTTAATCTTCTTCGGATAAACTGTCATTGTCACTTTCAAACTCTTCCGTATCGCTGTCACTTGATTCACCTAAAATATACATGCTCACAGTCAAAATAACCTTCCTATTGCAATTTGGCATAATTATCATAGGTAATGTTAGCTGCATCATTGATTGCCTAATCAAGCACTGACATGGTCTTTGTACAGAAAGGGGAATACTGTTAAGCATTTAATATCTTGCACACTCAATGATTAGTTCCTTATGTTTCCCAAGGTTTCGGGGATATGACAAGTGATAGTAACATTGTAGAAATGTGTTACTTCTTAGATAGTTTAGGATAAGGAAAGGAAAGTATATATACGCAGACAGAGGAAATCCAAAGTCGGATAATGATATATAAATAGAGTTGCGAATAAATATTGAAAGAGTAATTAGGCGAATAACAGAATTTATTATGTTAAAGCAAACATTCAATACTACATATTTGATCATGTTATTATCACCTTAGGCGCTTTCATAAGTTCATTTATTCTCGTATTATTAAGGGTTATGTAAATTCCAAAATAATAAAACAAGAAACAATAAGAATGTGTGTTTTATTTAATAATTACTACTAGAATATAATAATATAGGATAAATATTTTTCTTCCAGAAAATAACCAACTTTTCAACTGGATTATTAGTCATTATCATATGACGCTAAAGTCTAACTAGATTGTAACGTCACAGACGTCACAAATCAATCACAGAGAGTTCTCGTCTCACATAAAATGTAGAAAATTGTTAGGTATTAAATTCGTGTAATTTACAAAACTTAAACATGGTTTAGTTACAAATCAATTGAAATACAGTATTATTCACACTGGTGTCTGATAGGATTATGACAATTTGAAGTATATTTTTAATATTGTCAGATAGCCTATTATTACTGATCTCAATTGTATTACAATTTAGTAATTTACAATTTAGTAGTAATTTATTACTAATAAATACAGTGATACGATTGTTACTTCAAAATAATAATTCTTAACGAAAACTAAGTCCTATCAAAAGTGCCATAATTATTATGGCGAGATCATATCTGCAATCGGATATCGTAACGAATTAGCTAATGAATTGATGGAACCTGGTGACACTCAACCACCGCATATGCCAACACTGGCCTTCTTGAAGCAAAATAAATATGAGGAAAAGCATTGTTCACATTACGATAAAAATCCAGTATGTCGTATATAAAAGTTCTACATATATTACTGGACAAATATCCCAGAAGCCTGTTGCAAGAAAATCAAGAAAGATGATGGTCAAACTCAATATGGGATTTTGACCTGCTAATGGTCAGTAGTACGCATGTAAGAGTAACTCATGAGTAACCTTTTCCCCCTTAAAATTCCCTAATTTTAAATCTAAAAATCTTGTAAAAAAATAATAAATAATTTGCGAAAAATCAATCATAAGTTACCATGTTGTTTTCTGTTGTTTTTTTCTTGTTGTTTTCTTGACTGTCAAAAAAAGTAACAAAACGATGTCGAATGAACCCACAAGTAATGGATGTTATTGGCGGATTAGTTTTGACAGTCAATCAAAAATCTCTCAGTTCTTTTTTGAATGAATTAACTAGAGAAAATCCTAAAAAAATCGGGGAAAAGATATATTTTAGAAAAATATCTTACAATGGTATATATATTTAAACTAATGGTTGTATGATAATCCATATTTATTGGCCTTTAATTTGATATACTGACTATTAGTCGGTAATTTTTTGTACTATCTGCTTTGACAAATTAGTTCTCAGTAGTAGCATATTCAAAGAAATAGGCACAAATAATAACATGTTAGTGGGAAAACATATATTTTTATATGTGTTGATAATGAAAGTTCGATGCTGCCTACTGTACAAAACAACTAGCTAAGCTTCTCTTTGTTTTATTACAAGCAATAGTTAACATAAAAATTTTTGCTCTTTTCATTCTGTCAGGCACATCATTGAAATATTTATTTTCATGATAGCTTTGGGAATGGAGTTTTAATAGTTTGAAGGAAGCAATGGCTGGATGATAAAAAATTCAAAAGTAATTCCAGGCACATTAGGTACCACGGCTAGCTGACAGGCCAACCTGATGTCAGGTTTCACCTTTAGCTACCTACATGTTTTGTTTCATCTAAAATACGATGGAAGCAATTGCCTACTTATAGAAGCAAGCAACTCTTCGTTACAATTTCAACGATAAATACGCTTAGTGACCGGCCATTCTGATGATTACTTTGTGTCTAATTTTTTTTTCCTGCGTTATATCTATTGCATTTACTTTGCAAAAACACATTGTAAAAGTAAACTTCATATTTAAAAGATTTCCTATGTTTTTTTGTTTTTAAGACAATAAAGATAATAGAAGTCGTTTTTCAGAAATAGGGCTCGATAGCACACTTCTTATTTTTATTTATTTATTTAAAACTTTATTGCGCAATATAAAATTAGTGTACAAACGGCGGACATAATGCCATTTGGCATTCTCTACCAGTCTACCGCAGCAAAGGAGAGGTTTTCTAATGAAGGGGTGTATACAAAATATATATGCGTACATACTTAAAAAAAACACTTTATAATACTTATACACTATAAGATTGACTTTTATATGTAAACTACTCAAAACAACAATTTTTTGAAAGAAAAACCTAGAAAACTTTTGAAAAAATTCAATTTAAAAAACTCTCTATGAGGTTAATCACGTTTTCATCATGAATCTGTTCCCAGCAGAGTTTCAGTGCGTTGACCAGTTCCTGACGACTGTTCACAGCAGTAAAATTTTGTTTGAGTCTTCGTTTTAGTTGATCCCATAAATGCTCAACAGGGTTTAAGTCGGGACTCATGGCAGGCCACGGCAAGACATTGATATTGGCTTGTGATAGTGCACTTTGGGTCAAACGGGCAGTATGTGGACGGGCATTATCCTGCATAAGAATAAAATCCCGACCTACTCGCTGTGCATATGGGATCACATGAGGCTGGATAATATCCCTGATATACCTGGCAGCATTAATATTACCCTCTTCCAAGAATACAAGCTCTGTTTTACCTATGATGCTGTTACCGCCCCACATCATAATACTGTGGCCACCAAAACGATCACTTTCTCTTATGCATGGATCAATAAAACGTTCTCCAGGTCTTCGCCACACACGTCCTCAGCTATTGTCACTTAGAAATTTTACTGTACACTCATCTGTAAAGAGAACACTACTCCAATTTTCCATGGTCCACTCACTGTGTTCACGCGCAAACCTTAAGCGCGCTGCACGATGTGGCCTTGTTAATTTTATTCGTACAGCGCGCATTCTTGAGCGTTGTTGGTCTTCATGGAGTCTGTTACGAATAGTTCGATCGCTTACTTGGGTGCCGGTAGCATCACGTAAGCGATTTTGTAAGGTCCGCGCGGTGACAGTGCGCTCACGGCGTGCCGTAAGTCGCAAATATCGATCTTCATAATGCGTGGTAGCTCGATTTCTGCCACCAACACTTCTCCTGAGATCACTACCTGTCTCTAAATACCGATTCCATACATTTCGAATCGCATTTCGAGATACACCCAAGCTTGAAGCTACTGTTCTTTGCGAATTGCCTTCTTGAAGCAGAACAACGGCCCTGGAGGCGGTTTCCGTGTCCATATGACGTCTTAATCCCGACATTATGATAAAACAAAACACGATAACAAACGTTAAACAAGCGCACAGTATCAACCAGTGTATGCAAAAGGAAGCTGAACACAACTGATTTAAAAAATTCAGAATACGCTGTTTTGGGTTGCTTAGGTTACTATAGTCAACACACTTAAAATCTACCCTTAATTAATCATTTCAATGGTTGAAACCATCTGTTGACTTATCCACTTAAGGTTTACAAATAACACTCTGATAACTAGCGAACGAAATCCAAAAAAAAAAACACATTCTTGAAAAATTTAACAGTGGGCCTTAAGTTGTTTTGTGTAGTTTATAAATAAAATAGATAAGTAAACAGACATAATGTTATAACTTATTACATTAATCATAAATACACATTTATTAATCATGATTCCCTGAGTGACTTTAAAAAATGAGCTCTAATTCGCTGCTTAAAAGAGAGTTTACTGGAAGCTTTCCTTAACTCCACCGGTAGAGTATGCCATAAACGTGTAGCCTGGATAACAAAAGAATAAGAGATAAATCCGGAATTATGCTTAGGAATATGAAGGCTCAGATTATAGGAAGACCGGAGACATGTACCATGTGTGGAGCTTAGAAACTGGAATTTACACTTTAAATATCAAGAGTGAGGATCATTGAGGATTGAAAAGTTTGTACAAAGTATCCTTACGTGCCTGCGTTGCCTAATAGGCAGCCAACCAAGTTTTTTGCGAAAGTTGGATATGTAATCATATTTGCGCAGCCCATAGATGAACCGCATGCAGTTGTTCAGAAGACGATCCAACTTGTTGAGATGATCTTCGTTGAGATCTGTGTAGCACATATCCGCGTAATCTATTATTGGCAATACCAACGCGTTCACAAGTAGAATCTTAGTCTGCCCAGGAAGAAAATATTTTAAACGGTACAAAGAACGCAGCGAAGCTGTTACCTTTCGACTTACTTCCTCTATATACTTGTTCCAGCTGAGAGTAGCATCAATGTGAAAGCCGAGATCTTTGACGGAGGAATAGTAGGCAATAACGGATGAGTTTAGAGAAAGAAACGGCGCACAGGAAATATCAATTTTAATAATCTGTCGTGAGCTACCTAATATTATGGCCTGACACTTACTGGGATTAACTCTGATACCGAACTGCTGTGACCACTGGTTATGCATGATAGCGTTATGCAAGTCAACAGCGCTATCAATATCATCGGCATAAATATGATACGAACATTTGAGATTTAGGGTGATAAGGTTTATAAAAATAGAGAATAACAGCGGAGAAAGTATTCCACCTTGGGGAACGCCAGCATCAAGATTCAGCCAGTCACATGTGCTGCGATTATCAGGACTTATTTTTATAGCATGTTGACGACCCTGGAGGTAGGAGGAAAACCACTTCGATACCACTGGGGAAATATTGAGCTTCTCAAGAGCAGCAAGAAGAATGTCATGGTCCACAGCGTTAAATGCGTTTGAGAAGTCAATTAAAACCAGCACTGTAATCTTTGATTTATCCTCTAGAACTTTCAGAAGAGCTTTACAAGTACTGTGTCCGGGCCGAAATCCGGATTGATACTGGTTCCATAAGTTGTGTGCTAATGTAAAGTCTGATTGTTGCTTGTGCACTAATGCTTCAACAACTTTAGAAAGATATGGCAGAATAGATATAGATAATAGAAGTGGCTCATCAAAGAGGGACTATGGTTTTAGGTAAAGGTATTACTAGAGCTTTACTCCACATGGCAGGAAAGGTACCTGATGTTAGTGAGAAATTGACGATGTGAGTAAAGATTGGGAGAATCCATTCAAGCATTAGAAGTATCATTGTACGTCCTATTCCGTCTACACCGACAGCTTTAGACTTCAAAGATTTGAGTATTTTTTTCACATCGTCTATGGTAACTGGCGAAAATTCAAAGGTATCCTGTGTTAATTTTGGTGAAGATTCCAATTTAGATACAGTACTTGATTTGGTGCCAATATTGAGAAAGGGGGTTGGAACAAAATGTTAATTCAAGTCATCGGGAGTGAAGTTAGAAAAACGGAAATTAATAGATTGAGAGCCTAAGCCAAGTAATTTGCGGAATTTCCACATGTTGGCCGAGGAGTTATCCACAATATTATTATGAAAATACCGACGTTTGACGTTTGTATGACCTGATTGCAACGATTTCGAAGTAGTTTAAACCTGCACCAGTTTTCCTCAGTCTTACTTTTCCTAAATTTTATACAGGCTCGATTACGGTTTTTCATGGCCATCCGAACATCTTGGTTCATCCAAGGTGCAGGAGGCCTTTTGATTTTCACTTTGTGAATCGGTGCATGATGATCAAATATGGCGGTAACGATATCGCAAAATGTTTTAATTTATCGTCAATGGTAGTTGCTTCAAGAACTGGTGACCAATTAGTATCAGCACATTGCGTATTAAACAAATTGAAGTCCATGCACTTATAGTTTCTGGCGTCAATAAATTTAGATGGCCGCTTTTGACAATAAGTTATAAGAGATACGTAAATAAGGTCATGCCGTGAGAAACCCGGAGCAGCCATTTGACCGTAATTAGGTGATAAATCAGTTGACGTAATGATTACGTTCGGTGGCAACTGCGTCGAGTACGGATTCCAAAGCGTGGAAATAAGTAATGGACGGTTGACTATAGATAACTCCAAGACAATATTTTAAGCTATTCAGATACAGCTCGATAAAAATATATTCTGCTGAACCGGTATAGAGACCCGGTGAAATAGATATAACTTTATCCTTGTAAGCTGAATTTAGGTATATCGCTACTCCACCACCACGCAATCCAATTCTGTCATTCCTAATCAGAGTATATCCTGGAATATTGTATAAATTAGCACTAACATAAGGTGTAAGCCAAGAGAGCTTGTACCAAACAGTTGAAAAAGTATTTATTAAATCTGTGTTATGTCGTGGGATACTTTGGGCATTTATATGACAAATGTTAAAATCTGTTAGTGAAAAGAAATTTTTGGGGTCGAGGGGAGTAAAGGAATCAGTATCACTGATTGAGCAGAATGACAGGCCATCATCATCAGAGTTCTGAGCAGAATGGTATAAATCATCAGACATCACAAGAAATCAATAATAAGTAAAAACTAAAAAAAGTTTGTAAAAAAAGTATAATTATAAACTATATAGCTACTTATGTATAAATATGTAATGTTACAAATAAACCATAAAATCAAAATGAATATCCTCCAGCCGCTTACAATAAAGAAAATAAAGAAAGTAATCTTAACACAATTTTGTGAAATATATGACTATATAGGAATCACGGAATCTAAAGCAGAGAAAAAAAACATTAGAAGAAACTAATTTTGCAATAATTAAAAAACTGAATACTTAACTAATTTAGAACGCTCCTTTTATTGGTTGACTAAGTCTGTATTAATATCAATTTTTTTTCCGTTAAACTCACTCGCTGGAGGAAGATCATTAATACTCTGAAAAATATGTTCGTATTGTGATAGATAGATAGATTTGTCGACGTCGATCGATTGGTGTGGTAACACCCTAACTATGCCAACTGCAATTAATGCTAACTACGACAGTGTGAGGATCTATTGAGCATATTGCCACAGCAAGTGTAAGCAATTTTACTCCTTTCATTCCGTCAGGCACTGGAGGCAAGTACATTAAACATGATCGAAATATTTATTTTCATGATAGCTATGGGATTGGAGTTTATAAAGTTTGAAAAAAGCAGATAGGAAGCAATGGCTGGCTGATGAAAAATACAAAAGTAATTCCACGCACTATAGGTACCGCGACTAGGTGACCGGCCAACCTGACATCAGGATCACCCTTAAATGTTTTGTTTCTTGTGAAATACGCTGGCAGTAATTGTTTACTTATAGGAACCAAATAGAAGCAATATGGTAGCAACTCTTCGTCACAATTTCAACAATAAATACGCTTAATGACCGGCCATTTTGACGGAAACGAAACAAAAAGGTTGACTACGTCTGACTTTAAAAAAAGTCTTAAATGTACATACTATTATGCTTTTTTAATGCATTTTTCTTTGCAAAAACATGAACTTAAATCTTTACAATAAAATTACGTAAACCCTGATTTACGTGATTTTGCTTTGTCTTAATTCAACAAAAAGTTATGACACCCTCACACGCTATTACTATGTCGGTTAATAACCAATAAAACTTACACTATTTTGCTACACGTATCACAGATGATTAATACCAGCCACAGCATATGTAAACTAGACATGAAAAACAGTTCTCGACGAAATCTACGGTCTCATGACAAAAATGCAGATTGGCGGGCAAAGACATCTGTCGAGATGCCGGGCGCGCCTATAGGCGGGCCGATTACCAACATGTGGCGGCAGGCGGGTAATGTAGTTTCTTTTTAGGGTAAATACTAAGGCCTTTGAAAAGTTTACTCAAGTCCTGTATCGTAAAGATCTGACTTTGTTGTACCTTTGCGACGAATTAGACCAAAGGACTGTGAAAAGGGACGGTTGGTCCAACTCTAGTATAGTTGGACTGGACCAGGACCCCAACTACAGTCCCGTTGTCCACTAGTTGGACGACCAGGTGGACCACTGCCCCAGTATGGATATTTTCCTTACAATCTGTCTGTGTCTGTATAGCCAAGCTTGACCGTAAATTTCAACAGCGTCATATTTGTTTATCTGGACATGTTAAAGAATTATTTAACAGTTTCTTAACACATTGAAATTCGTTTACTTTTATTGCGTATTGCTGACTGATATATATATATATATATATATATATATATATATATAAGTTTTCTAAATTGGATACGGGTAGGCTAGGTATCGCATACCCTTCATTGGTCAATACGTGTGGGTTGTGTCGATGATGTCATAGCTGCGTCAAAGCAATAAGAAATAATACGATAACTAATTTCACCTCGATACTAAGCTGATGAGTTGGCGTATTGGACGAGCGTTTGCTTCTCAAACCGTAGGTGTCCAGGGTCCATTTTTCTTATTTTACCTTCAAATCATATTTTGTGGTCCTCACAAATACGTGCCTCAACGTTTTTAGGTGATCAGTGTCATTAATTCCTATTAAAATTATATCGTCAAGAAACACCTGAGAGGTGTTGTCCAGCTAGATTATTAGCCATAAAATTAATGTAATGGCAGAAAAAATCAAAATAAAAGGTCATGTCATTGTATAGCTAAACTATAATTTTAATGTGATATATAGGTACTCTTTAGTTTTAACACTGGTGGGTCGCCGGGTGGTGCCGTGGCGCACCACGCTCATGTCGTTCGCTCGGCTCGCGCAAATCGCATGATATCATCACCATGCTTGTAAGAATCTTTGCTTTATAATTAACTACTTTACTAAATGCTTAGTTGATCTAGAGCTGTTGCTCCAGGTCTAAGTCGGAAATGAACCTTAAAAGGCTAAGATAGATGATATATTCGTGCAGACTAATGGACAATTTTTAAGTTCCTACTTCCATAGCTACATACCTAAGGTCATGTATCATGTACTAGTTACAGTTATTACAGTTACTTGGAGTCCTTGACTCTTTAAAACTTTAAATACTTAATCTTTAAAACTCGCACGAAGACCCTCTGGTTTTTCCGGTTTCATAATTTATAATAACGTCAAATTATTAGATTATTATTCCATCGTACTTGGAATGACACCAAATTATGTTATGTTTACCTTTAGAAATCTTGAATATCTAATAGATAGCTTAGCAATGATCTACGCACGCTTTTTAGATTGTGTCTACAAGAGCCATATAATAGCAGCAGTGCCTTCTATGTATTAATGTGTAAATTTCTACATTATCAATGAGTTTATCTAAGTTATCCAATCTTTTAAATAACAGAATGAATAAATAATATATCACATAAATGAATAAAACATACGATTATAATTTTAAACTATTATTCTATAAGTATATATATATATACTTTCTATTCTATAGAAACTTTGCCTTTATGAAGTGTGTATAGATGCGCTGGTTTTTACATATTGTAGCACATACTACGTATATATAAATTCATAGTTTAAAGTATAAGTACATGATTTTTATTAGAGTTCAAAAGTTTTAACAAACGCGTAGTTGATTGAATGTTTATGCCTAGTTCTTTTACAAGATTCAAATCTGACGTAACGGCAGTGTTAACAACGAGCATTTTCGACAGAAAGCTTTCAATATACTGCACAATATTTTTGTAACCAAGCGAGTTAGTGTAGATTACTCCTACAAAGATTGCTGCAAAGGACGGACAATCCAAGATAGTAACCATTCTCAAAAGTAGGCATATGTCTTATTCTTGTAAAATAGTAAATTCTACCTATCGAACACTTATCAAAATGTTTAGACACCAGAACATTTCAAACGAATTAAATTGTTTGCTTAAACTGTTTTTAAAAAGCTGGGTATCAGTTCTGTTTACGGAATACCTTATTAATTAATTATTTGCATTTTTTAACCCTAACAACTATTACTCTGAATCATGGAATACTGGTATCTTGTTTTCCACGGTTCAGCATACCTGATTGAATCGCTTGTTTCTGCAGACCATAAACCTTGTATATTACATTAAGAAAGTTTCTTTCCCTTGAACATTGTCTAAAAGAAACTAGGGAGTCAGTTTTTATAGAACAGGTACCGTTTGGACAGTATGCTATTACTACTAATTAAAAAGTATTTTATAGTGATTAAAAACTAAACACATAAGTAGGTAGTAGCAGAAAGAAAGGTAAACTATCCGATTACTTGGATGATAAAAGCCCTTGGATATAATCCCCTCCTTAACAGGTTTTTACTACTATTTGTAATAAGACATGTGTAATGTGTCTGTTTGTTCGTTGAGTTCTTCGTCCCGATGAATATCTAAAGCGTTATTGTCACTAAAGTACGTCTTCTCATGGTAGCGTCGTGTGACGGGTCGCTCACTTTTCTCTAATATGGTTGAGGAGGGCGATGGCTGGATCGTTTTTTTTTTGTTCCCCTCCAAGGGGAGGGCAGGAGGAACTAAAAAATTGCTCTGACGCATACCCCGCGCGATTTTATGTGGGACTCGCTCCGAGTCTACTAGAGCCACTACCCACTAAAAACACCCCTGAATGACTCGCACAATTTTTTTGCCTCACAGCCTTCATCTGGGCGACGACCAATGGGAGAAAAAGGCCGCGCTAGCAGGGCCCATAAGGGGTCACCCGCTGGGAATTACATAGCACTGAAGGTGCTCAAAATGAAAAAATAAAAATTGAATTAATTCGAAATTAAATTAGAATTAGAAGTTGCGGCCTAAAGGGCTTCGAGGGGGCTTCGAAGTGCGCGTTTCTCGGTCTAGCGACTTTGAACTTCGAATCTATGACAGGGGTAGTATACGAAACTGAATCTTGAACTAGAGGATTGTGTTTTGTTGGTGTTAGGAGGAGTGTTTTGAGGTGCTGTTGCACTGTAGGCAGTTCAAGATCTATGTGCAGGTCCGCGTTACGCACGTACCAAGGTGCGTTTGTGGCCCTGCGATGGAAGAGATTTTGAACCACCTGCAGTTTGTGCAAACGGCGGGTTGGGCGTGGGTAAAGATTGGCGAGGCATATGTCACGACTTTTCATGTCAACACCTTTGTCAACATTGCTTTGACTTCTCTTTATTAAATATTTCAAACTGAAGCCTATATCTGAATCAATTAATCAATCAATAACTGTATAAAGACAACCATTGACCTTTCTGATTCAGTTAACTGCTTGTTTATCTTAATGGTACATATCTCTGTAATGCATACCCATATATATTATTTAAACTTATTTCGTTTAATAAAATTTAAGAAAATTTTTAGGAGTATAGTTTTTATTAAGAAAATTTATGTTGTTTGTTGACTGATAACATCAATAGAATATTTATTTCTACCCAAGTTTATTTAGACTATATCTCCTAATATTTTGTTTTCAAAATACACCTTAACTGATTCGTCGCAATGTCTTATTTCGCTAACTTCTAACTGTGGTGTCGAACAAAAATAAAGAAAATTTGTAGGAGTATAATTTTTATTAAGAAAATTTATGTTGTTTGTTGACTGATAACATCAATAGAATATTTATTTCTACCCAAGTTTATTTAGATTATATCTCCTAATCTTTTGTTTTCAAAATACACCTTAACCGATTCGATGCAATGTCTTATTTCGCTAACTTCTAACTGTGGTGTTGAACAAAAATAATTCCATACGATTAGGTGACAGGCATCTGTGTCCTCAGCTATGCGGAACAGAAAATAGTATTTTGACTATTTTTTACATGTTCAAAGCTTGACGCTTGCAAACTTTTAGTTTACATGTGAACGGTAAGTGAACGGCCAGACACATTGTTTCAAGGGATTAGAGGTGGTAAAATAATTGTATTTCTGGAAATGGAGGGTAAGTGACTTTTTAAATCCAGGTGTGATAAACCTTTTCAACTTATTTTGCATTTCCTAATGATTTATTATGAGGTAGTAAATTAGGTCCAAAAATATTGTTTTGGTTTTCCTCATGAAAAATTTAAACTGTTTAAACTATGCAAATGAAAAACTGCCAAGTTTGATTTAATAGATAATAGATATTCACAAAAAATTTCAAAATTATAGAAGACAAGCTAAACCAACCGTGTTTAATCGAGTGATGTTATATATGGTTTACACTGTAATACATTTATAATTTATTATCATATGATGGCTTAATGGTTATGGTTTAAGGTTTTATGGTTAAATAATACAACTTTCAAAAAGGTTGGTGCCCCTATTTACAATATCCAGAAATGATGGCTATGAGCTTAATATACATGAAAAATGAAGATAGTTTGGTTCTGGGTAAAACTTCCCTAAAACTTAATTGAAGGAGTTACCATCGATTTTAAAAGGACACACATCCGTGTCTAGCGCCACACACAAAAGAAAGTGATGGCACTGAAACATCTGCAATGAATCGGTTAAGTAATTACAAAAAATGTAATATACAAATAATATTATTAACAATAAAATTAATTCCTAAATAAAATTATATTCATTCCTAATTTTTAACATGGTTAACCTTATACTATGTTTGTTATTTTATATGGACATCTCAATTATATCATCCCACAACCACACCAATACAACCATTGTCTGTATACCCCACCCATAACTTGCATGGTGCTCAAAAATATTATTTATATTTTTTTTAAAAATTGTCTTCACTTAACAAATGCGGGCCATCCTTCAAGATTGAAGGCCCTTCACCAACTTTAGTGTGAATAATATAACTAATCAAGTCTTTTGCTTGTGTTTTAACTGACAGTTTATCTAATAAATCTGAAGACACTGGTTGTTCTGCAACTTCAATACCTCGAACATAGCTCTCAGGATGTGATGATGGAAATAAACTTTGAATAACAGATAAAACAATTGGAACATCTTTTTCTAATAGATATAAACAAGCATTGGGCCCTGCATCAAAGGTATATGCCACTTTTACTTGTCCAGACTCCTCATTAAAACTATGGATTAGTTCAATTATCATATGAGACACACTAGTCATATAAACAAATGGTGGATATGAATCAAGGCAGATAGAGTGAAATTGATTGCTTTCTTTCATGGTTATTTCAGCAAACTTTTCAAAATTTCTGTCCAGGATAGCATGACACATTTCTTCTGTTCTTTGGGGCACACAAACTTTTGCTCGATATTGTAGCAGTTCTGATGTTTCTACTGATCTCTTCATACCTATAGTAGAACTTACTTTCTTTTTAGCATCTCCAATAACCAAAATCAGAGCTCTCATTTGAGGCCAATGTGATGCTGGAGCCACTTGCTTAGCAATTGAATCCGTACCATTGGGATTTGTTCCTGTGTGCCATCGAACGAAACCTCCATAAATACTTCTACAAGCACTACCAGAACCAAGTCTGGCCACTGAACTTACGTCTGATTTAACTTTATACAACTTTGCCAGAGCTGTCACTAGGCAGGCATAACCGGCCGCCGATGACGCAAGTCCCGCAGCTGTTGGAAAATTATTTTCTGATGCTATGTGAATTTTCCATGACAAAACTGTTTCATCAACAGATTTTTCATTTGCAGCTCTCAATTTAATCTCTTTTAGACAGTTTAGTAAGCGACTATTTGTAAATGATTCTTTCTTGCCATTCAGCCAAATTTCGTCTGATTTAAAACGGGGATCAGCACAAACAGAAGTTTTAGCACACATTACACTCGTATCTAAAGTAGCACTAACGGAATCATTTAACGGTATAATTAAATCTTCGTCTCGTTTGCCCCAATATTTTATCACTGCTATATTGACCGGTGCCACGACGGTAACAATTCCACTCATTATTAATGATTATAGAAAAGTTTAAAAATATCGAACTTTCAAATTTCCGCGAACTTTTCTCTTCACACGCTTACGCACTCTTAATTCAGCACAAATCACAGAGAGGAGAGAGACAAAGAGAGACTGCCTGATTGGATTGAGCTGATTTGACATAAGTTGCCTTATGGAAATAGTGGCAATGACAAAATAGTGTCGTACTCATTCAAGTTTAAATTCATAAGTAAATTTTTAGTTTGTCTATTGTTCACCTAGTGAACTAAACAAAGTTACAACTTACAACATATTTAGGCAGGTAGGTAGGTATGGTTTTAAAATATCATGGCTTTGGATCATTTCTACACTTGCAATCTGTGCCAATATAATAATGAAACCAATTGTAACCAAAGGATGTTGAATTTGGTGGTATCGTACGACGATTTATCTGTCTATGCCTGTGCCACTCCGCTAGTCCGCAGAAGGCGCTATGTTGTATCAGTGCTGGATTCTGGGAACTGTCTTGAAATTGAACGTAGAGTAAAAAAACTTACAAAAGGCACACTTGAGCAAGCTGTCACCTCCATTTATGATCGCCTCTATGAATTACGAGATGAATATATACCCAAAAAAAACTTAACCTCGAAATCCTTAGAGAAAAACACTAATTCCACTCTTTTTTTTTTAAGATTACCACTCTTTTCCCCTTCTTCGTCAGCGGGCAACCCAAATAGAAAAGGAATGTTTCAAGGCCTACATATCCAAACTCGAGAATTTTATAGCGAAGGATCCTAAGAGTTTTTGGGCGTATGTTAAGAGCAAAAATAAATCAAATTCATACCCCAGTACAATGACATATAACGGTATGACAGTTGACTCTGGAAAGGACATCAATAACCTATTTGAAAACTATTCCTCTTATACTTTTAAATAAATCTAGTAAAATACCGATAACTGAGTCATTAGGCTTAGATTCCAAATCTGTCCCTTATTCCAGTATTAGTATCTCTTCCAATTACGTAGACCCAAAAAAAAATACTGAACCTGCTAAAATCCCTCAACTTAACTAAATCTGGTGGCCCAGATAATGTATCGCCTATATTCATAACTAAGTGCGCGGAGAGACTCGTAACGCCAACTTGTATATTATTTAAGCGGTCCTTATCTGAAGGTCTCGTACCATCCTTATGGAAATAGGCATTCATAACACCAATGTACAAAAAAGGAAATATTGCGAAGGTAGAAAGTTATTAGCCAATATCAAAACTCTGTTTATTTGCCAAAATCCTTGAAAGAACAGTTTATGACCAGGTTTATGGCGCGCTGAAATGTGGTTTCAGTGAAGTCCAGCACGCGTTTCTTAAAAGTCGTTTTACGGTATCCAATCTTGCACTGGCCAACGAGTATAACCACGAGTATGGAACAGGGCATACTGTCGATGTAATATATATGGAGACTACAGCAAGTGTTTTGACCTTCTCGACTATACAACTTGGTTGCCTTAGGAATCCATGGAGATTTATATTGGTGATTTCCCTCTTACATCGTCAACCGTAGTCAAGCCGTAGTGCTGAATGGGTTTATGTCAGCTTGGGTACCGATTGCTTCTGGTGTGGCCCAAGGTTCTTTATTAGGACCGCTTTTGTTTACGCTGTTTATCTCAGATATTAGAAATGTTTCCTAAATTCTAAAATATTAGTCTTTACGGATGATATGAAGGTGCTGAAATCGATAGAGGTAGATGAAGATGTGAAGAACCTACAGGCCGATCTTAAAAGATTCCAGACGTATTGCTTGCATAACAAACTTGATCTAAATGTATCCAAATGTTCCCACATATCTTTCACGCACCGCGAAGAAATTATAAATTAGATGTATGAACTGGGAAATAAGACTTTGGAGAGTGTTAATGAAATAAGGGGTTTACCATGACTCTAAACTGTTAATCGAGGAGCACATTGACTCTATTATAGAAACTGCCTTTAAGACATTAGCCTTTATAATACGTACAATATTATATAGCGCTTACGATCGCACTACACTTCACAGATTTGGAACCCGCAGTACCAAACCTATATTTTACAGATCGAACATATTTAGGGTAGATTCCTTTGATACTTGGACTTTAGGACCCAGCAGCAGTCTATTGACAAATGTAGGATATATGACTTCTTACCCCTTAAACTAAGAAGAAAAATAGGTGATATCTGTTACCTTGCAAAAATAGCACATAATAAGGTGGATTTTGCTGACTTAGTATCACACCTTAAGCTTAGGACTAATACAATACGTTTTTGAAAGCGGTCTTTTCTTAGCGTTCCACATGTCAAGACCAGAGGGCCAACGCATTCGTTATGCGTGCAATTGAAACTCTCAACCACCTACCGGATGAAGTAGACGTATTCTGTTCGAGTATACCATCTATTAGAAACATAAGTATAGAAAATAATAACCGAAAGTAGTATTTACTTTCAAAGTGTGACACATGGCATTTAGCATTAATACGTAATAAATAAATATACATAAATATTTCTAACAATCACACCACATTATCTAGCCCAAATAAGTATCATTAAGAACTTGTGTTATGGATACTAGATAACGGATAAATAATTTTGCGTATTTCTAAAAAAAAACTGCGTAAGCTTTTCATACTATTTTCTTTTAATCTATCAGCACAGTTAGTCTATAATATTAAAAGAACAAAAAAATAATAGAAATCATTCATTTCTGGTCATAGTTTTTAAGACAGTAAAATAATATTGAAAGAAAAAGACTTTTCTTTAAAAAAAGAAATATCAGAGGTACTACTTATGATAAATTATTTTTCGTACTTTTTTCAGAACGGCCATAAGTTGTACTATCAGACGTTTCAAGGTTATCCATTCAATTCCGGACACCCTGTATATAAATGTATCACAAATAAACTTAAATAAACATACATACACATCCATGACTATAAAGCAAATATTATAAAATATCTGCCCCTACCAGGATTCAAACAGGCCGTCAAATTGTTAGTAATACTTATTGTAAAAGGTACGTAATCTTGAACTGTTCTTATATCTATTGTGTACCATTTAAAAAAAAATAACTTTAATTGATAATCTATTAAAATTTAAGTATAGTTGAGTACAGTATGTATGTATAGTAAGAGACGAATCATGATTTTTACCATTTGTTGTAACGTTCTCTCGTTTAATTTTAAATTATAATTCATTGGTGAAGATTTGTAAATGGCATTAGTTTACACCAATTAGCTAATATTTTGTGATTTTCGATTCAGATAAATAAAAATCAAAACCAAAAAAGCCGCCAATATACATGTCGATTGAAAATAATAGTCGTCTGACAGGTCGTTTCCTTACCTGTAGTGCCAGTTCGATGAGAAAAAAAAACAAGCTGCCATTTTCGTTTTGTGGCACGGTTATGCGGCGGTCGGAGTGAAAAATTATGTGATTCGAACCAATTGTTTTCAATATAGAAGATTGCGAACTTTTAGTACCGTGTTAAATCTGGTTAGTGACAATATTCACGTATTAAATACATATTTGTTGTCAAGCGGAGCAGTACTGGCACTTCCTTGGGTGTAACTGGTGAGTAAAGTACATCAATATTTTTGCCTAGAATTTATAATCCCATCGTAGCACACTACTTTGCAATGATATCTTTCTAAAACAGTTACATAGTTAGAATAAAACATAACATGTTGAAAATGTTAATATTCATATTTCTAAGCTTTTGTTAGAGTATGCCAAATGATAGATATGACTGCTAACTGTTGAGTTATCATTCAGCTGCTTAGTTACCACGCCTTCTGGCAATATTATGTATGTGTCACATTGCATACTTCTAATGAGAATTAATGAATTTTTTTAAATAAAATCTTTTATTTTTTCTTATCTTACTACACAAACTTTTACATTAAGTCAACATTGTGAAAGGCATGCTGTGATATACTCTACCCATATGAAGAAAACATGAAAAAGACACACTAGGAGATGACAGAAATACCTTGAACCTCTTAGGGTGTATGGCACTAATTTACTGAAATATTTACTTAATAGAAATATGTGTATTTAAGCTATCAAATATAAAGCTATTTTTCAAATAAAACTAAAATCTTAATTTGTTTTTCTATGATTAGAAACATATAGAAGAAGCTGAGATGAATATTTGCCATTTTATTTTCAGAAACAGGTTTATTTGACACTTGTAATTTTCAGTTAACATTTATTTGATTATAGATTTAAAGCAATATAATAATCCCTACTAAATAATTTAACTTTATTATCTGTGAAGTTCATCAATTAAGTTCTGCATAAAAATGAATTTTATTATTATAAATATAATCTTATGAAACATGCTAAAATCCTTAAATCAAAACAAGTTTCCTAGATGTATATTGTTTTCATTAGGAAAACTTTTTTCTTTACTTTATTTTGAACAGTCATGTTACACATTTTTAGAACACTAATATACATAATATACTATACCATAAACTAAACTTTTATTCATTAGTCACATTAATTGAAAACTCAATGGGAATAAATATCATTCTTATTCCACCAGAAAGTTAAGTTTGAATTTATGTAAGACATTATAAAATTATAGGTGCCAAGTTAATTGCATTGCAAAAATAAAACTCCAATAACTATGCGAGGAAGCCTGGCCGTGTGCAATAAAAAATTCTATCAAGAGGTTTATTTCCTCACACATGGCTGAGCTTCTACTTCACAGGGTTGCGGTGAAAGTTAATTGTGGAGCGAGGGATGAATTTATAGGTATTCGGGTTCCCTATTTATCAAGTTAACTCCACATTACCAGGTTTACTGAAGTAGGTAATGTTAATGTCATATAAGTATTAATAAAAATTACATATGCTGCTAGGCCTTGATTTAGTACTGGAAAAAAAAAACATTAATAGAAGTGGGTCATCTAATTGTTATGGTTCATAATGTAATGGGTTGCCATTTATATGAATAAAAAAAGCAATATTGTAAAGTACTTTCAGAGACATGAGTAATCAAAGTAATCAGTAGATTACCTATTTAAATGGATGAAATGTCAACTTATAGCCATTACTAGACTAATATCATTTTCAAGTGGGTTTTTATTTGTCACAATTGTTCAGTGACTTTGAACTGACTAATATACTTCTAACTGTAACATGAGTCTAGCTTTTGAAAATAAAATGGTACACCATCATATTCTTCTAAGTAAAATCATCAGTTGATGCATACATTAAATAGGATATTCAGACTACACAAAAAAAACTTAGTTAGTACACCTCTTTTATAAGCAATTTACAGGGTTACTCGTTAAGGCAACCTATTCCCCTTAAGGGTGTGTGGTTTACATTGTTTCTGACTGATTTGACTATGAAACAACCTATATTAAATCTAACCGTTTTCGAGATAATTGAATTTGATTGTGTTTTATAAAAATTTCCCGATTTTCAGCTATCAGCTTAGATATTTTGAAATGTGTGTATGGCACTAATTTACTGAAATATTTACTTAATAGAAATATGTGTATTTAAGCTATTAAATATAAAGCTATTTTTCTCATAAAACTAAAATCTTGATATGTTTTTTTTTAATTAGAAACACATAGAAGAAGCTGAGATGAATATTTGCCACTTTTTTTTTCAGAAACAGGTTTATTTGACACTTGTAATTTTCAGTTAACATTTATTTGATTATAGATTTAAAGCAATATAATAATCCCTACCTGTGAAGTTCATCAATTAAGTTCTGCATAAAAAAGTGTAGGTCTTATTTTTACTATTATTTGATTTTTACATGTAAAATAAAATGCTTTATGACCTCAATAACCAATATTGTAAGTAAAATGAATAAATAAGTTGTAGACAATTAAAACTTAAAAAATTAATAAAAACTTAGAAAGTTTATTTTTCTTTAAAGGATATCTAAAAAAAGATTATAGCACCTGTTTTGCAGATGTGTTTGAAAATATCTATGTTTCATCAGCTCTCCAACGAGGTATTACAATTTAGGGTTTTATCAAGTATTTGTAGAAAAAACATACTTTTATAGGTTATATTGGGTATTGTATACAGCCACATATATATATAATTTAATGACTGTTAAACATCCACAGCTCGTCATTGTCATTATAAACTTTAGTCTGAAGTTTTAATATCGTAAAAAGCCAGGGAAAGATGTCATGATATCCTTAACTATTTGTACCCTTACAGTTATTTTTTTAGCCATAGTGCATTAATTTAATTTAGTTGGTACTTGTTTTTGTAACTTTAAATAAACCCTGTGGAGGTACCTGTCAAAGCAATTTTATAGCAAAAAATTAGCTTTTATTATAGTTTTTTTTATTTTCCGTAACTCACGGTACCCTAACATTTGATTGCACTTTCTCAACCTAACGATTAATTTAACATTCAAGAATTATCGATCCCACAGAATTCCACTGCAGAAACGGTCTGGTCTACTTGGTGAATGGAGTATCGCCGATACGCCGTGCGTGCAAGAAATATATGTAGAACTATCAATACTTGAATATAATTACAACAAAAAACACTTTTATATACTAGCTAGCTTCTTTGCACGAATATTTGCATCGCGTGTCGTTGCAGCAACGCTCTAATCATGTTTTAGTTCTTTTTTAATTTAAAATTAAGAATTTCGGTTGAGGTGGACATGTTATGCACAATAGTAAAGTAACAATATTGTTTTTAGGCAATGGTTTGTTGATCAAGAAATTTCAAATTAATTCTTTTAGTCCAGGTTAAATGAGTCGTCATGGATAATCAGCTGTGTGCATGTACTCAACGGATGCGACAATTTGATCACACCCACTCATACGTGCGGCACGCGCGAGACACTTTGTCTCCAAACTCCGAATTTACAATAACCACCCTTATTACAATGAATATACGGTTTTATTTCGTTGGCGTAACGAAAAGGAATTCCTGTAATATTGTGTTATGACTTCCTACTTAAATAGACTGTCGATAGTTTCGCAATATTTACCGAAAGTATGACGGTTTGTTTGAAAAAAATTATTTTGTGTTGAAATAACCAAATGAGTAACTTAAATTATAATATTACACTATATATAATATTACACTAATTATACTATTCACCTGCTTTTAAAAGACATATGAGCTTAGAGTTATCTTAATAATAGAGGAATCCTAGTAATTAAGTAATTACGCGATGTATTTTAAACTGACCTGTATGATGCATACTACGACATAATAAAAACTTACAAAAATTTGAAAGTGGGTAACTTAATCTGCCATTTTGAAATTGATGGATTACGTGGAATAAAAATATTTGATTGTTACATTGTTCTTTGAATGGGTTTTAAATACGACTTGACAAAATAAAAATTGGGCATGATTGGTTGTGTCAATGACTTACTATAACATTATTTTTCATCATTTAAAACTGATTAATAAAACGAATATGTATATATGATAAGGTTCTTATGGCTAGTTACACAGTGCGACTGCTGCCTAGCCAGTGGGCAGCTACTCGGCTGGTCCACTGGTACGCCAGTAGCTCGGCTCGCCTTTGCTGTCTACACGACACCTAGAAGCTGCTGCACAGTCTTGCGAGTTGTCGCGGTGGCGAGTGATCGTATTTTAATAAAAAAGCGGTAAAACTCTCTATGATAACAATATTATGTCAGTTAGTTGGAAAATGTCTACAAATTACTTCAAATAAATGAGCGAAAGAAAAGGGCTTGGATTAGAGATAGGATGGCCAGAAGATCTTTAGGGGCAACACTTAACATTTTCAACGAGCTTTATTATCAGAACGATAATAAAGCTCGTATATTACGAAATACTATTATCAGAAGACCATCTATACGCAGCCATTTTAAATTCGATAACCGTAATCGTACGTAAGCGCAGCACACAAAAATCACTGGTTCCGCTCATTACAGTCCGGCTGGCACTGGCGAGTGCCGAGGTAAGCCGAGCTAGGCGTACGAGTGTACAAGCCGGGTAGCTGCCTACTGGCTAGGCAGCGGCTCGCTCTGTGTAAACTAGCCATTGGTTCATTTACCATAAGTTAAATCCCGAAATTTCGTTCGCGTAGGTATCCTAGGCAGAAGTATTTATTTTGTCAAATGGTTACTTAGGGTATTTCTAATTATAGATTTTGCTAAGCAGATCCGGACTTAGAAATCAGAGGTACAGATAATTTATAAATTCTTTAATCAAAATCTATACCTAAGCGCTCTTTAGTAACCATTTGACTTCTCTGTGTCCCGTACTTATACAGTACCCCTGGCAGTTCAGTAGTATAGCGAAACAAACGGACTCACTTTCGCATGTATTTATATTACACAGTTAACATAAAAAAGAACATTATAATAATTTCACACGGGTCCCGTTATTCAGTATAATAATAAATTCATTATGGACAAGGAAACCAACTGACGCCGCGATAATGTGATGATGTCATTTTGTGTGCGATGATGATTTAATTAACACCATGTTTCATTGTGATAAGCAAGATTTTTAAGCTAATCGCAGAAATATAAAGTACCTATAATATATATTTCTGTTATATTAGTCTGTGTTCAACGCTGATTTGTATATTTATTGTTTTGGAATATCACGGTTTTTTAACTATAACCCATTGAATTTGTAATGTTGTCATTGGGCTTGCAACATTGTCGAAATGTCGGAAACTTGAAGTTTGAAATAAATATCTGTCTAGATCTTGATTATATAATCTTATATACATTCATGTATTATTATCGTCCACGGCGCAGTGGTTAAAGTACTAGCTTCTCAATCTGAAGGTCCCAGCCTGGATCCTGTACCAAAGAGTTTTAACAACTACATCAAGCTTCTGCTCTAACCATAAAGAAAAACACCGTGATTAAACCCACATATGTACTTAAATTATTTTGAAGGTATGTGTAAAGCTTGCCAACCCGCAGTAGCCAAGCGTGGTGGACTATAAATTGCTCAAAACCACCCTTATGGCCTGCGCAGACGACGGACTTTTCTCCGCGGCGGAGAAAAAAGTACGCTCCGCGAATAACAAGTCCGCCGCGAATTTACTGCGAACTCAACGCACACGGCGAACGATATTTGTTGCCTGGAAATGTAGAAATAAACGCGGACTAAAGTCCGCCATGTGCGTTGCTTCGCCTAGTCACACGAGTTCTATTTCTTTCGGGGACTCCTCCGTACTTTTGTCCGGTCCGCTCCCTGCATGTCCTCGGTTTTTCGGGGGACTTTTTGTACGCGGTACTTTTAATCCCTCGTTTGCGTTACTCGATACAGTTGTAAGCGATCTATTTTAGCGGACAAAAAAGTCCGAGGACAAAAGTCCGTCGTCTGCGCAGGCCATTAGGCAGTTGTCTGATCGGCAACGATGAACGAGTAGCGAGTAGATCTAGAATGAAGAAACGAGTTGGCGAGCCGCGGGGAGCGAGTGCGTAGTTCTGTTTGTTGTGTAGCTGGGCTATAAGCGAATGTGAGAGTGAGACGAGTGATTACTCGCATCACTCGCTCGCGGCGGCCAAGCGTACGGCAGCACTATGTGTAGAAAAAAATATGGCGAGAAATGGCGTCTAATACTTTAGTTTGAGACCGAAATTTTTCGCCATTTCGTTAATTTCAATATTATTTATAGATTTTTCCCATTTGTAAGCGTGTGACGTCGAGTTGAGGTTATTTTCTATCGTTTTTTTTCGTTCAAAATTGCCGCTTCCACTACACAAAGCCTATCAAATAATACATCATCATCGTCGTTTGAACTAGATAACAATGATAATTCAAATGATTGTTCGATATTCATAATAAATAAAATAAAAATACGTGTACTTTCAGATTCGCATTGTAGAGAAATGACCGCTGGTTGCTCTCTCGGCGTGAGTTCTGATCGAGTATCGCTGAGCGGGTATTATCTTTCATAGCTCTTGTCGCTCAGCGTCAAGCTATTGAAGCGAGTCCTCGCCGGCAGTGTGAACAGTCAGCGATCAACTATTTGTATATGCATCTCTTTTGTTTACACGGAATGTATATCTTTTGTACGTTTCTTGAGCGAGAAAATAGCCGATAGTTAGTCGTTTTCTCGCCGGCGGTGGGACAACTGCCTTAGGCTGATGTTCCTGCAATGGGATTATTAAGAGGGGAATTAAGATATATTCGTGGGAACTCGGCTCAGGCCAAGGCGAGAATCGCTTGCGCGTTGTTAGGTCTTTTGTATCCGCTCCGCATACTAAAGGGCGACAACACTGCAGGGAATTCGAATGCGAATCTGCCGTAAGTTCTTCGACTTTACCTATATGTGGTGATAGCGTTCGTGTTAATACCAGAGATAGAAGGTTCGAACCCTGCGCACAGGCATTAGTATAATGAACGTTTCTTATTTATGATTATCCAGTGCACATACATCTGGTGTTCGATGTTTAGTCTTGTAACAAGCGTAGGCGTAGTTGGTCCCAGTTAAGCGGATACTTGAAGTTAAAGGCGTCAAGGTCATAAACAAACCACAGAATGAAAAATAATCTATTAATATCGAGTTTGTGAGCTTTGTTTCTTATTTGGCGGGACAATAGCGGTGCTGACACTTTATCAACCTAATTTAATGTCAATACGACTGCTTTGGCCTTGGCTATTACTTTCTGTGGCCATAAAATTAGGACGTTGATGATAACAATAAAATGAATGGGTAAAGTTTTATTTACTGCGTTATAAACCCATATTTTGGTTGCTCATAAAAAGGTTCTTACATGAAATTGATGATAAGTACGTTTTAATGTATAAAAACAAGAATGTGTATTCATAATGTAGTTGCGTGAAAATGAATGTACAACTACATAAAAGTTTATTTTTCCATTGAGGTCACAACGCAAGTTTTTACCGAATTTTTAACCGAAAAACTAACAAACGTAGAAACAAAACAATTAATTCCGTCTGAAACAATCGTGAACAAGATGGAGATGATTGAATGTTTTCATAACTGTCAAGTGGGCGCAGCCTGTCACCTTAGTTACTGACACAAGCTCGTGACCACGGTGTATATAAAGGGAGCGAAGCGTCGAGATAGTAAAAAGACCATTATGCGCGACAAAATCCGGTTAAAAAGTGTTTTATTTAATCCTGAAGAAATTGACGCCCTCTAGTTTTAGCTTATTTCATATAATTATTTTTAGCTTTCTTGTGGTTTTTTATCGTAGCGTTCTGTATATTTATTGAACGTTGTCATTGAGTCCCGTATTATTGAACCAAAATTTAATGCATTATCTCAAGAAGCAATGCACATTGTTTTTATACCGAAACAGAATAACCGTCTTGCTCTTTCTCACATAAGATGGTGCGCAAACTTAGCTAGATTTATTCATACGATCCCTACGGCCTTAAGTATAGATTTTGTTAAGCGGATTTTTGTTATATTTTTATATTTCTTATAAGTCCAGATTTGCTTAGTATTGTTTTACCCAGTTAGAGAGCGTTTTGTAAAGAACGGCTAAGTGTAGATCTTCCTACGGCTCCTAGGTATAGATCTTAGCGGCACTAAGATCCATTACGATCTTAAGTAATACTTATATCTATTCTCATTGATTGTAAAATTACCAACCCCCATTTGCGAAATACAAACTATCATGAAACAAGTTTTGGTATGGTAGGTATTTTACTAAAAGTATGAATGTTTGTTAGCTCGTTAAAGATACCGTCCTAAGTGAAGGTTTATGGGCCTTTTGGGAGCCATTAGCCCTTTATGAAGGTGAAAATTACAATACAAAATGGAGTAGTTCAATAAACACTTTTCATATTGGACTATACTTGGCGCACTTTCACACAAGTACCTATAGTTGAGTACAGGAAAAAAAAATTGTGGGACACGACGGCGTTGAAGGCATTCCCTATATATTCTAGCCATATTACAATCTACAATCGCTAACGCGATCGAAAACGCGTAAACAGTATGGAGCGTCACCTGATATAATAATAATCGCGTGATATGTTTTCCGGCGTTTTCTATAGCGTTAGCGATTGTAGATTGTAATAAGGCTAGACCCCCTACATATGATTTAAATAAGTTTGAACGCAAAGATTTTACAATGCAAGGTTTTAATGGAAAGGCACGTCATGTAAAGGTTAAACGTTGTAGTCTGTTGTACGCTGATGTCACGACAAAACTATGTTAAATATAATTTATTTCGATTGTGATGATGAGATACAAAATGATGTCTACTGAGTATCATTCACTATACAATATTACAAAAGATGTTTGATAGATTCGTAACTTATTTAAGGTAAAAAAGGTTTTCTGTGCATTCTGTAAGTGAAAAAGTAAATTTTGGTGCGTAGGTACAGATAGTTTTAGTTTTTATTCGAAGGCTGAGTAATGTCAGTAGTAGGAGCACTGCCTCACTGCCGGAGGTCCCAGGTTCGTGTCCTGGTTCGGGGCATTCATTTGTATAATGAACTCAGATGTTTGTTCTCGGGTCATGGTTGTTTATATTTTGTGTTTGTATGTTTATTTTGGATACCCTCCCCAGTTTTCTGTAAATCTTCCATAACATATCGCGCTTTTCTATAACATATCGTTTCTTTATTCTCTTCCTTTATCTTTCTCTAAAAATGCAGCATATTTACTCTGTCCGCAGAGCTCATTTACCTTGTCTATAGATTTCGTAGAGTTAAAACGCTATACATATAAATATTAATATACTTCCGCGTAACATTTCGTAAATTTATTGCTTCCTTGATAAATACATTTCAATTAAACATTTAAACGTAAAAATTATAACATGTAGAAAACTCCTTATAAAAAACAGATCTGTCGAGAAGTAAAAAAAAAGTGATAACATTGCCAAAACATGTGAACTATCTCCAGCCAAAAAAGGCCAATGCAGAGCGTTACAAACACAAGCTCGGCTTACTTGGGGGCTATACAGTGGTGTTTGCCTGGGGGCTAAAATATTTTTTTAAACTACACATATTTAATCCTGAACGCTATGCTCGCAGATTGAGAAACAGAAGGAGATGATTGGATGGCTTCCTAACTGTCAAGAGGCCTGTGATCTTAGTCACTCGCTACCACGGTGTCTAAAAGTACCGAAACCTCGAAATAAAATGTAATGTATAAGTGAACCAGGTTAAATCCGGTTAGTGCCTTATTTATTATAATGAATCGTGAAAACTTAAGCAAATATTTTTACTTATATTTTAAATTATATTTGCTTATTATTTTATTTAGATGGAACTCGAGCGTGGAGCACATTTTATATTTAAATTTCCATTTCACACGAAACACACAGTACGGTATGTATAGAGGCGGAAAGTAATATAAAAAGGACCTCACTTTCCCTATTTTCCCGCTTATGCCCATATTTTTATCCAGATTTACATAGGAAATCTCTTCGCCCGAGCGTAATAGCGTAGGTGTATTTCATTTGACCTTCATTATCAATATTATTGTGGTTATGTGTATGAAGTACCTATTTTATATGTCCCGAGGTTTACGATTCGTAACTAAAATAAAACTACATAAACTGAATATCCATCGGGTTAATTTTCATTTACTTCAAACGTAAATGGACACTGTTATTATTGCACGTAATGCGCTTTAATGATAATTATGATCTTAATAATGCTATCGGCGATAGACATCAGTAGGTATATCAATATACCTTGACCAACGAAGCCTGACCTGAAAGATCTAGTGTAGGTATTGCCTTCTGAATCCTTGCAACCGAAGGGGCGCTACCCACATATTTGGGCCGACATTAGCCGGTGAATGTGTAGATGACCGTTCGCAAAAATGCCGTTCGGGTTTCCACGGTGTGAGCCAACCCGCGTAAAACCCTCATGTAATAAACCCAATGTGTAAATGTAAAATAATTATCTCAATCAGCACTTGCCGAATATGTGAAGCATTTGGTTCGAGCCAGCAGAACTCGTTGCTAGCGCCCCTAATAAACGAGAAAGATATTTTCTAAACCGAAAGAGTATAACTGTCTTGCTCTTTCCCGATCTCGAGATGGCGCGCGTATTTAAGTGAGTCAATACGGGCCCTGGAGCTGACCCAAATCCAGGTCGATTATGAAACTTAGGATTTTCGACAGTTCTACATCTAAAACGTCTTTCGGTAAGAATTATGAAAATATTTCGGTTACAAGTCCCGATAACATAATGTATTCATTAACGAAATTGCTATCAGTGGTTAAATATTGAAACAGGCGATAAGCACGGTCTACTTTCACACTGGATATTCACAAGCCGTCACAGATTGTCGACTCCGGCGACGATCGACACGGCTTAATAACGGACTGTTGTTATGAGGAACGGAATACGGGAAATTGCAAAAACACGGATATCCATTCTTTGGTTCGTACGGCTGGCAACAGTAGGTGGGTAGTTTGTAATTTTAGAAATTTAACTGTTGGTGTTGTTATGACGTGTGAAAATGTGCCGGGCTGGAAAATTGAATAACGTTTAATTAAGGACTATCTGATGACTACAATTTGTTTCCTATTTGTAACGGACTGCGACTGAAACGTATTGCTTGAGTAATATTCAAATCTTCATAAAAATCGCTTAATAAATGAACCTAATAAATAGACCTTTTCAAATTAATAATAAAAAATCCCGTGAAAACTGCGAACCCAGAGTAAACATACATTATCTAAAACAACTATGACCCGAGACCAAACATCTGTGTTCATCACACAAATGAATGCCCCGACCAGGGTTCGAACCTGGGACCTCCCGCGTATGAGACACAGCTTATACCCACTACGCCATTCAACCGTCAATAATAACGTACAATAACAATAAAAGAACCAATTTTGAACAGGAAGCGGAACTCGGAGACAAATTAATAAGTCATTTAGTACTTTTATTTTTTAGAGAATTGGTCCATAGCGTTCACTTATTTGTATTTGGCTCCTTAACAATGGTTACCACTAACAATAACTAATTAAATGTATAAATTAAAACTGATCCATATTTTACAAAAGACCACAACATGTTATGCGTTTCTTAAAAACTTAGATATAGTTTCATATAAAATTATCAATTATCAATTAAAAATACAAATGAAACGATATTTATTGACAACATTATTATGCAAATAAGTATTATTAATCAGTAATACTTCACAGTTGTCAAAATGTATTGGTTTGTTGAGAAGATTTTAAAAATGTTAGTGGTGTATATTGATCGTAAAATTACACAGATATAAACAGCATACCAATCATGGTAATGGCAGCCATGAGGAATCTAGTGTTGAAACTTCGCATGTCTTCTTTTTCCATAAGCACATTATCTTGAAAATTTCTTGCTCAATGGAGGGTTAAATTATATTTAACCAGCTTCTACCCGCGTAGATTTCCGTATCTCGCTAGAAATGTAGGATGACAATTGGATATTTGACAGCATCTGAAAATGCAAGGTTTTCATTTATTTTTGAAAATATGTTATAGTGACACAAAATTGGAATTTATTTTTATTGAAAATTCAATTTAATATGGAAATTAAATAGATTAGAAAAGTTAAAAAAGAAGCAGACTTAGTATGAAATATGTATTTTTTTTAATATTATTAGCTTACTGACATTAATTAAATATGAAAAAAATATATATATTATAACAGTATGCAAATAAGCACGTTATCTACGTAGCTATTATATATTTTTATCTACGCGCCCATACATTTTTTGTATGATTTAGACGTTGTGACGTCACAACTCGTTACTGTTTCATACGGAGCGTTTTTTGGCGCCTCGCACCAGCTCCTCAAACGTATGGCTGTATCTAGAAAACTATTGATTGTAAACATTCTGTTACTATTGCATTATTTCTTTACTGCTGAAGAATTATTTAAATATGTAATTTAAAAAACAATGTCATATTACCCAATCACCTACCCTTTTTGTAATTTCAAGTCAAAGCTTAACATAGATCTGTGTACATAAATCCAAATTTCACGTAATGTTGTAGTGTTGACAATAATACCTTTACGAATGGTTTTGCACATGTTTTTGTGACTATCTTTCAATTACGTCCAAATACGATGTGTTTATAGTACCACTGATTGTCTGTCTTAGAACGGAGTAGCGTGGCTTTAATTAGGCATTTTACTGATCGCATAATTGGCAGACTTTGAATAAAATTGTCACAAAATGAAAAGCAATTGTGTACTTGAAAATAGGATCATTACGGTCATTGCTTTATAGGCACCTGATTTATTTTCATTATATAAAATAAATGAAATATATGACAAAAATATATAAATGACAATTATTTATTTTAATCGATAAACAGTTTAACCATCTGATTCCAATTATTCTTTTGCAATTAGATTGCTACCATGTCTAGTCTAGATGTCGCATAGGCTATATTTTAACAGAAATTTCCCGTGAATTTAGTAGCTATAGTGAGCGCCATGCACGAAATCGCTCCCTAAATTAATGTTCATATCACATTTCAAATTCCATCTATACTCTGATAAAATTAAAAACAGCCCTATAACCACACCATCAACCCGTTCTTATCTAAACCTTTGTTAAATTCCAGTAATGCTCACAACGTAGGCCGAGGCAAGCCGCAGGGATGCCGCTGCCGAAACGGTGCGTCGAACCCGTGCACGTCTCCCGCGGGGCCATCCCGGAGCGCATCGCCGTACCGTCGGAGCTCGAGGCTGTTACCAATGGCACCCTTGCTAATACTGTCAGGTAATTGTTAACGTCTAATTTGTGGTGTCTCTCAATTACATTCTGAAAACAGCATGTTCTGTTTCTGAAAAATAAAATATAAAGATTGTATTGGCTTGGTAGCGGCGTGTCATTAACACGCATGATTGGACTCTTGAGTGTGTTTCTTCCATGTCGTAGTCAAGTTGCATACCACCTAATTTATGTAATGAACATTTCTGACTAAAGAGTGCCGAGAGGATATTTTCCTCTTGGTCTACCTATAATTAATACCTTTAAAAGCCGAAGTTTCTACAACAACGTTCATTAGGAGTGGGTAGTAACCAATAGATAAAATATTTTCAATTTTGTATTTAAGTGGAGTAATGTTCAAAATTAAGCTAATAGTAAAATGTTTCGTTCGTCCGTCCAACGGTTTTAAGTACAAAACAAATACCGGCCCTAAGAATCTCCGTGCCGTTCTATCTTGTGCTTCATTGTTTTCCGGCGACTTTAACCAGGTCGACGGTACAGGCCAACTCGGTGCAGGCTGAGATTCGTACTCGAATCCCCTGCAGTGTTGTCGCCCCTTAGTATGCGGAGCGCCTACAAAGGACCAACCAACGCGCAAGCGATTCTCGCCTTAGCCTGAGCCTACGCCGACTGTACATGGTGTGGGGTGTCTGTTACCCACACTGCGTTTTAATCAGTCCTTAAAATTAAATCTTTTTGAAATTTCAGAATCGTGGCGCATAAGCTTATCTGCTTGTGAACAATGTACTTACATATCTCGCAAATATTTACACTGCTATGTTTTGTGTAGGTTTACGAGCTTTATTCGTACCTAATAAATTCTAGATGATTACTAGTAAGTTCACTGAATTAGATTTATAGTTTGTTGTCTCTGACTATTTACAAACCGACAGGATTTACAGGTCAATCCAATGGCAAATATTTATGACTTTTGTCATCTTTTGTGAATATGAACTGACGCGAACCTCCTCAGACAGCACCCGTTCAGGGGGTCAACGCGGGATCGAGCCAACGCCCTCCTCAACCATATCAGAGGGAATTTACCGTATTTTTGTACTTGTTAAATGTTACTATTTGGGACATACTTATTTTCTCGATTGGTATGGTCGGTGACTACCTAATATAAGTATTCTTATAATACTTAGGTCGGTTCACAAACTTATTCGGTGACATGCATAAAACATTCTCGTAATCACACTGTATTTTCGTTTAGTTCGTACAAACTCTATGTTAACTCATTTTATAATATGTTGTATATTGCAGTTTCGAACTGAATTTTCAGCACTATAACCCTAAACTATAACCAAAAATCATATAAACGCTAATTTCCATATTACAGGCAGCTGTCTTCACTATCCAAACATGCAGAGGACATGTTCGGCGAGCTCACGCGAGAGGCCACGAACCTCGCCGAGCGCACCAACGTGTTGCAAGCCAGGATAGACCGACTCGCCATTAAAGTGACGCAGCTCGATTCTGGAGTGGAAGAAGGTAATGGGGGCTTTATTTATATACACTCGATAAACAAACTAGATACATAAAAGAAAATTAGGAATACGGTTTGCCATTTCAGTCCTTTGGCAATTTAGTCAGGAAAATAAATAATGGAATTACAATTCTAATTAAATTATAACATGACTGTTGTGTGTAACTGAAATCAATGACGTCAGGACTAAAAGTCGTCTAGTTCAAATTCAAATTCAAATTCAAATATTTATTTCTCAACATTGACAATTACTTGTTCTTATTGACGTCAAATAAAACATGATTCTACCACCAGTTCGAAAAAAACCTTCGTGAAGGAGAACTGGCAAGAAACTTCACGGGTATATTTTTTTTCAAAATAAATTTACAGAGTCTCTTTATGTCTATACAAAAATTATTCTTTTCTGCATCTGTTAGCTCGGCAAGTCTCCCTCCCCCCAAGTATCCAAACGACGAACACCCTCAAACGGCACCCGTTCAGTTGTTCAGTTGGATTGGTTTATCGTTCGTTCGCGTTAAGAATGCAGTGACGTATCGTCTCAGCATTAGGTTATAGCCAATAGCATCACCGACAGTAAGAAACCTTTTTCTAATACGGTAATCTCATTGGCTAGTATCTATAGTTGCATCGATGACTCACTGCATTCTTAACGCGAACGAACTATAGTAGTATTTTTATCGCATGCCGTGCGCCGTAGCTAGGTTTGTTTATTACCAGTCTATCGCTTTACTTCACACGCATAACTTTTCATTTTATTTGTAACTAACTTTAATTTGGAGTCGAAAGAAACGAGTAGGTACAGTAAGTATCTACTGTTAGCCAGAATAGACAGATTACATGCGAAGATTATATAGATTACAAGCTTTTGGTTTCAGATTTTCTCTAAGAGGTTTCTGATCTATACGTAAGCACGGTCTTTGTTCGGATGACATTACTATAATATGCCCGTAACCTGTGACTTAAACTCAAATAATATGAGTTTGACTTGTCATATAAAAGTCTGACATAAGAACATGGAACAAAAATTGCTATCGGTTTCACTTAATTTCTGTTGAATAAATGACAAGGATCTTCATTATGAATAACCTTTGAAAAAAGCGTATCTACTTAATCTGACCTCACGTGTGGCGATGACTGGTTCCCGCAAAACTCGTGAACGGGTGCCGTTTGAGGGTGTTCGTCTTTTGGATAGTTGGGGGGAGGCAGACTTGCCAAGCGAACCGACGCAGATAACAATAATTTTGTGTAGACATATTTATTTTGAAAAATTATACGCGTGAAGTTGCTTGCCAGTTGTTCTTCACGAAGGTTTTTCAAAACTGGTGATATAGTCATGCTTTATTTGACGTCAATAGAACAAGTAATCGTCAATGTTGAGAAACAAATATTTGAATTTGGAATATTAAATATACATAAATAAACAAAACGAATTGACAAACAGTACTTACGTCTAAGTTATTTTAATGAATACATTATCTCAGAAGATAATAATCTATACCATCAGCTTCAATAGAACAGCAACATAGTTTTAAACCCTACAATATTTTATTAACGATCATCTTTATACAAGCTATTTACGTAGTTAAGTGACAGTCACTGAATAAATATGCAAGAATTTAAATATAATTTTTATCCTTTCAAAAACATATACGTTAATTTTCCTATTTATTAGGATTTGAATCAAGTACAAAAAGTTCGTGGACAGGCTGGATATTGAATCATGTAACATACTAACATACTTGCAACAAGATGCCAAACGCCCGACGACAACTATCTGAAACTGGAAAGTCGTAGCGTTTTTAGATTTTCATGTCAAACTTCAAGTTTGCAGTCACAACTAGTTTGCATTTTCCCTTGCCTGCTACATGCAAATTAACGCGTCTGAGGAAACAGCATAATTACCCGTTATACATTCTGGTTGTCATTTGAAATCTATAAAACCTATTTACCTATTAAAGACTTTAAAGGTATTGCTATACAATCTACAATCCTGATGGCTAAACGGCATAGATCTTGTGCTATCTTTAAATTAGGTTGAAAATAAATTGTTGTTATTAAATATTTATATCTTAGAATGTTGTGCCTACGAAAGTAACTGGAAATAGAAATACTTTTTGTCTCATATGCAAAGTATGGTATGTTTACGCTTCATTGAACTTGAAGTATTTATAAATATTTAAGTAACGATTGGAATATCAATTCTCTATGTTTGTGTAGAAAACTCTACTATATTACCTATTACTATATTAACTATTTCAGAAATGTGTAAAGAATGCCATGCTACATAGATTTACAATAACAAAATATTCATATAACAAAGTCGAAGGTGCTGCCATTGGCAGTACAGTGATGATATATCTATCTACAGTGAAAGTTTCAATTTAAAACGCCTAAGTCGACGCTAAGATAGTTGTTCACTTCCTGGACTCTGTAGAAGGGAATAGCAATTTGACTAAGATGGATTCACACCACAGATCTTCGTCGTTGTAAGTCGTAGAGTGTTAGTACGATATCGGTTCAAAATAAGAATATATAACCACACACTTTCCCAATACACCCAAATCTAGTCATCAAACAACCAACCAAGACTCACTTTAAAGGCTTATTGGGCTTAATTAAAAATTTAAAACTAATGCTTAGGCCCAAGTGCATTACATAAGAATACCAGAAAATACTGAGAATATAAAAATAATAATACTAACACCCAAAATCTCTTTTCCAGTATCTCTTCAAGACATCCAAATGAGAAAAGCCTTCCGTTCAGCCCGGACCTTCCAACAGCAACTGTTTTCAAGAAACACCATGCCATCTGCCATGTTGGCTACTTATGCCAAGTGTGACAGACCGCCTCCGCTGGAGAAGCTGAATGAGTTCAGAGATGATGGAAGAGATGCAAGGAAGTTCTACACGGATCCAGATTACTTCTTCGAGCTGTGGCGTAGAGAGATGCTGCAGGATACAGAGAGGATTCAGCATGACCGGGGGAAGAAGGTAGTTGAAAACACTTATAATCACATCTCTGTCACCAAATTATTCAACTCAGTATTGGCCAATGAAAATGATTGGAAAAGGCAATCCCTGTCTTTATCCCTCAGTTTGAATTGTTTTACTTAATAAAGATGTCTCTTGTCAACTCCAGGTCCGCCAACCGCGCGCAAACAACCAAGATGGCAGAACGACGCGTCGCGTTCGTGCGCCGCATTCTACGCGCGAACAGCAGAAACAGGCGGCTGTCAGGCGAGGGGAACACATCATGGCGCCGACGCAGCTCAGGAATTATAATAATGTCGAGCAGGTTTATCAGAGTGAGTTGCATTTGACGTTGAACCAATCTTTTTTAACAATCTTCAGTACCGTTATTAAAAATAACTGTTTTATACTATCGCGGTTATTTTCACTATAATTTAATGAATTTACGGGATTCTTACCACGATGTATGACTTATATTTCGCGCTTCCGATATTTCGATGCTGTTGCATTACGTTATTAAAAATCTTATGAATTTTAACAACCAAATTGAACATATGAGCCTAGCAAGGCTCTTCAATGTAGGTTTAATACATTTAAATATCTAAGACAGAATATTCTAATAACAATATTTAGCATGTATTTATGTTATTTATGATTGCAGGTTTTATTATTCGTTCCTCACAAATAATGGCTAAGTATATACACTCACCCAAATAAATTTGCATGAGTTAAACGCCATATCTCGATCACCTCATTTCACTCTTAATTCACAACATTATTCTAAAACACAAATAAATACGCTTTCCCAGCATCAACAGTCCCCGATGGAGGCTACCGTACCCCACAGCAACAAAACAATAGGCCTCCTTCAACTCAGCCGGTCCTCGCTCGACCTAACTCCATAGAGATTGACAATCAGAACCGACAGCCCAGGATCACGGGCAATGGACATGGTTAGTTAAATTATATATGACACATATTTATTTTCAAAGAACAGTGCGGGTGATATTGTGTATTGAAAAGAAGAATCCCGTGAACATAATTGTCATTTATTTTCTATACTAACAGACCTTTTAAACTGTGATGAGGACAGTGATAAATATAAAGGAAAATGTCGTAATTGCAATGTTACAAATATTTTTATTGACATTTAATTGTAATAGACAAAATAACAACATTTTGCTTGGCTTGTTTTAAATACACTGATCTATATTATCATAAAATGACATCATAATCTCTACACAGTACCAACAGAAGAGAGCCCCTACGGGTCAGTGACCGAGTCCATCTACGGCGGGTCAATGACCGGTACACCGCGCCGACCGCGCCCGTCCGTGCCGCCGCCCGCGCCGCCGGCACTGGCAAGCACGCCAACTAGGTAACTAAACATAGTTTATTAATTATGAGCCATATTATAAGTTACAAAGTGAGATTTTTTTGTTGTGAATTATTACTAACTTACCGTGTGAGAGAGTGGTAACCGCAAGTTGATCAAGGAAAACTCTGAAACCTCACAGGCCTGGTCTTTAACATCTTAATGTGAGCGAAGCACGGAAACAATCAAGTACTAAGGAAACCCTTGTCAGTGTGATGACAGATGGACTTACTTTCTTGTTTCGGTAGGCTATCGCAGAGTAACTGCTCAAGAAATCATTATAGAACTTTGCTTATATGTTTTAAGGGCAGAAAAAAGACGTAAGTTGTCGCCTCTTGAAGCGGATATGTATCACGTACAGTATTTGAAGTTGCATATTTGCCCAAAAATATCTTACATATTGGTTACTTAAAAAAACGATTATATGTTTTAATACAATGTTAAGTAACTTTGGTTATTTACTAACATATTTACCTTCTATTTTTTCAGTTTTTACCTAATTTTATTTTAATTATTAACGTACAACAAAACTTATGTTATTTATCTTTAACTATTTTTTCTTCAACAGATCTGCGCTGCCGCCGCCGCCTCCGCCGCCGGAGGAGTCCCCGCCAGCGATGGTCAATGGAGCCCCGCCGCCGCGCTCCGCACTAGACGCGCATTTGGACAGGATGCATGCTGTTATTGGTAAATATTGCAGTTAAAACCTACACTGAAAATCTTCATGTATGTGTGTATGGAGGATTGTTTGAAGCAAACTATAGTAGTTAAATTCTTTGTATGTAAACCCAACGAAAAGGAGATAAGTTTCTCTCTTAAGCCAGCTTGATTTCAAATAATATACTAAATAAATATTAAGCCCAAAACATAATAAAAAAACAAAAAATGAGGCTTTACAAAAGCCTTACAAATAATAATAATAAAACGAATGTACAAACCAACGTTAATTAACAACGTTAAATAAATAATAGCAACCAAAGTTGACATGACACTTTTTAGAAGTTAATCTAAAACGTAACTCAAATAACATTCCTGATAATTTATATTTATCTGATACTAAGGTGTCTAATGGCACTGACATATGTAACTCCATTCAATATTTCCATTCAGTATTTAACCAAACTGACACACACTATTCCTTTATTCCTTAATATTCCTAAATCTCTCACTGAAAAACATTTAAAAAATTACTAGACACCACAAATGGTACAGGGCCTGATAACATATAACCTCTATTTTTAAAAAAATGCGCAAAAATTATTTGTAAACCTCTGCTCACTATTATATATGTAATAGATCATTACAGTCAGGGTATATGCCGGAATGATAGAAAAGATCTCTTTCCAATTTCTCGTTCTCGTTCCAGATTCTCGTTCCAATTCTGAATTCTGGGGGTATTTACAATGTTGCAAATTATAGACTTGTTTCTAAATTATCAACTATAGGTACCTAAACTTTTTGAAAAACTGGTTTATGATTATGAAAAATGTTTTGACTAAATTTCACACAACATCTTGGTGAGGAAGGTGGAATCCATGGGGGGAGCTATTGCGATGGGTAGAATCATATCTTCGCAATAGATCCCAGGCTGTTACCACCAACGGCTTCACCTCATCCAATGTTCCTGTCTTATCTGGCGTGCCCCAGGGATCACATTTAGGCCCATTATTGTTCAATATATTTGTAAATGATATCACCGATGTGTTTAAGAATTCTTCTTTTCTTTTATACACTGACGACAACAAAATTTATAACTATTACTAAATAACAAAATTGGTTCCCAATATTTATTATGCAATTTGAACTTTGAATGTAGAAAACTTAGTTCTAGAAGAAAATACTTGTTTTACACTACTTCAAGCAAAACAAATTATTGAGCTTGTGATTTGGATCATTTTCATATAAGTTTGCAATAATTTAATAGAGACTTGCAGACAAAACTTCAAAACCTTAATAAATATTAAAACTGTAATGTACTTAAATTTTGAATATACTGATTTTCTTGAAAAAAACCTTTTATTGAATCATTTAGGATTCCTACTGATCTCACTCACACTTTATGGAATGACTCACACTATCTCATTCAAACCAGAACCTGAAAGTTAAGGTCACTTGGAATCATTTTTAGTAAGTTAAGAGAAATAAAAAACATTTTTCGCGCCAAGTCTAAGAAATAATGTAGTAGGTGCTACACCATTTTAGAATTATTATTAAATGCGCCACTTTTTTAAGTTACTTCGCAAATAAGCGTAGTACATTATTTTTTTTATACAGGCAGTTAAAATAGGCCGAAAAATTAATGTTGAATACATAGTTCGGCATAAAATGACATCCTCTTTCAAGCTGGAGCAGTTGGTTTAAAATTTAATATTACAGATTGCAGAAACACTATTCAGAAACTTGTTAAAAAAGAAACTTTGGTAAAAAATCAATACTTGTAGCAACAGCAGTCAAAAGATTGACACGGGGTGTACATTAAAAAAAAACATAAAAGCACTATAATTTGAAAAATACATGACTGAAATTTTTTTTCATATTTTTCTGATAACTGTTATTACCTAGTCTATCACCCGGTTTCGGCTTGACATCGACCTTTGGGACACCCTGTATATTATGGGTAAAAAACAAATGTACAGTACAGTAATTCAAATGTTTCACATATATACTTTTACAAAATATTATATAATTTGTTAAACCTAGCAGTGGAAACTTCACTAGTTTGTGTTGTAGCTATTGTACCTTTAGTAAATAAGATTTGTACATAATTGTTTGTTTCCCAAATAAAGAAAGAAAGAAAGACACTGTGATTATGGGCAATCCAGAGCCAACGTGCATATACTGGGTGACTATTTTACCGTTCGGAAATAAGGCACGTGGAGTCAAGCGCAATTTAGTATGTAAAGAAGAAAAGAACGGGTTCTGATTGAAAAACCATTTCGTTATATCTCAGATATATATTTTGTTAGTAGAAGCTCACTGGTAAAAGCGATTAGGCTTATTTCAACGAAACGTGAAATGATTTGACTTACTGTCAATAGAGTAGCATCATTTTCTAACTTCTTTTTGGTTAAACTGCCATGGCAACATTTTAATAAATATCTGTCATCAAGAATCCATAGAAAATTGTATAGTTGTTCACTTCAGGTAATATAAATACTGCACAGATTTCAGAAAAATTCAAATTGTTTTCCCAAAATACCGAACTGTTTTAGAAATAAATTATATTTGTAACAATCTCAAAATTACTATACATACGGAATTCAGAGCAACTTCTCTAATGAAACTAAATAACAAAATTGAAGAAAAATAACAGACTTCATACAAAATCTGCAGTTGACCAGCCTGTAGGGGGTATGAAGAGTAACATCACACGGTATTAAAAAAGCCCTTACAGGTTACAAACCTACAGGCTGTGCATGAGGTAGGTGACCCCACCCACAGCACAACCAAATCATAACAAACATGAATGAAATAAATGGCAGAACGGCTTTTTGCTTAGGTCATAATAAACTGTGTTCCTGAAAATCAAAATGAGAAGTTGCATGATGTGGTTCTTCAAGTTATTACAGTAAAAATGAAGATGGATAAGTTCAACCCAAACCACTTACAAGTCTGTCATCGCTTGGGTGTAGCTTCTCATACCAAAACTAGACCCATCTTGGTAAGATTCTCTGATGTGGACGCTCGTCATGATGTTTGGGATACTAAAACAAGTCTAAAGGGCACTGGGGTCACAATATCTGAGTTTCTTACTAGGACAAGGCAGCAGATTTTTGTCTTAGCGCGACAGCACTTTGGCTTGAGAAACTGTTGGTCGGTAGAGGGCAAAATTGTTGTTAGTCTCCCCGATAAATCTCGCTGTAAGATCGAGACTCAGAGTGACTTGGAGCAGATCATGTCAAAGTACCCATCCAACAGTATAACTTCAACAGCTCCGTTGCAAAAAACTGCTCCAAAACACGTTGAAAAATCTCCAATGAAAACGCGCAGGCGCCACTGATTCCATCCAAGTACATCTCTTTTCCTTTATGTTTAGATATTTCTTTATTTGTATGATAGGTACTTTTATAAGTCTATACATAGATTTGTTTTTATGAATTTTAAGAAGGTAATTTCAACTTTATTGTTTTTTTTTTTGCTTTTGTTTATATTTATTTCCGTATCAGACAACGACTTTGACAAGTTTGACAGTTAGTAAATACAATCGTTCATAAACCTTAAATTTTGATTGATATGTTTTACAATCGCAAGAATTTTAATTGATGTATTGGTAAATTAGCCTTTCCAACAACTTGTGAGTGGTGAGTAGTGCATATGATTTCATAGTAGTAATATAAATATACATTGATATTCTATTTTATTTATTATAACTTATTCATATTCATATGAGTAATAATGATTTTAACGACAGCTTTTTCTCTTGTTCTTCTTCATCGTGCAGCTTTACAAGTGCAGATAGCTTTCTCTCACAGCCACAAACTTTGCATGATAGAATTTCTTCTTCCTTTACTGATCCCCTTAAGTTGAAGATTATTCACATAAATGCGCAAAGTATACCGAAACATCACTCTGACCTCTTAGCTTCTTTCAGTAGTGTCAATGTCGATGCTCTTCTCATCTCTGAATCTTTCCTCAAACCATCACTACCCTCCACGCATTACTCTCTTCCAGGATTTGTCCTCATTCGGAATGATCGCACTGGTAAGGGAGGCGGAGGGGTAGCTATCTACCTAAGAGCAGATATTCCGTACAAAGTCGTAAGCGTTTCCCCTTCTGTGTATTCTGCTTCTGCCGAACATCTCGGAATAGAAATAACTGTGCGTAACACCAAAATTCTTCTAACGGTTTTTTATATACCTAACATGTACATTGATTACCTTAACTCCCTTGATGCCTTTTTAAGCGACTTTAGACCCTGTTACGATCATGTGATTTTAATGGGTGATTTTAATACCTGTCTTATTAAAGACAACTTGCAGGCCCGTGGCCTAAAAGCTATCCTTTCTTCATTTAATTTAAGTATCCTACCTCTCTCTCCCACCCACAACTTTCCAAATTCAGCTCCTTCCCTTATTGATCACATGATTGTGTCCTCGTCCTCTAACGTTGTCGACTACGGCCAACACAGTGCACCCTTCTCCTATCATGACTTAATATTCCTTTCCTACCGTGTTCGCATTCCCAAACAAAAACCCAAAACTTTGTTACGCCGATCTTATGGGAACATCAACTTACAGTCTCTTCAGCATGATGCAAGTGTCACTGATTGGTCCCCAGTGATAAATAGTGCCACAATTGACGAGAAAGTTGAATGTTTCAATACTATACTTCTGAAACTGTATGATCATCATGCTCCACTGCAAAATTTAGACACTACCCTGCTCCTTGGTTGTCCGATTCTATTAAAAAATCTATGTCTCAACGAGACAAAGCCAAGGCAAAACTCAAACGTAGACCAAACGAACAAAATCTTGTATCTTATAAACAGCTACGCAATCATTGCAGCCGCCTTTGTCGAGATGCCAAAAGACGCTACTTCCATGATTCCCTCATCAATCAAAGCTCTGCAGAAGCCTGGAAATTTTTGAAGACTGTGGGTATAGGCAAAACACCAACGACATCTCCAAACAACCTTGACTTAAATGCCTTAAATAGACACTTTACCAATTTATCAACAACTTTAAATACAAACATTAAACTAAACACTCTAAATTCTCTATGCAATACCTCATCAACACATCTTCCATTCAATTTATCAACAGTCTCAGAAGATTATGTGAGGAAATCCATACTGTCCATTTCATCAGCCGCTGTTGGAAGTGATAACATAAGCTCGAGAATGATTACTTTAATCTTACCCCCTTTAATACCTATCCTTACACACATTTTTAATTTTTCTTTATCTACCAGTACTTTCCCTGCCGTATGGAAACTTGCCCACATAATTCCCTTGCCTAAAGTTCCAAATCCCAGTTCTCCATTTCAATTTCGTCCCATTTCTATCCTATCCTTCCTGTCCAAAGTTCTCGAGCATATTGTCCATGAACAATTGTCAAAGTTTCTCATGGCCAACAATCTGCTCAGCAAGTATCAATCCGGTTTTCGAGCTGGACACAGTACTGTATCGGCTCTTATTAATGTGACTGATGACATACGCTGGGCGATGGAGGGTGGATCACTTACATTACTTGTATTACTAGATTTTAGTAGCGCCTTTAATTCGGTTGACTTCGACATTCTACTTCGTATTTTGGAATCTGTAAAAGTTTCATCTTCTGCAGTAGCTTGGTTTCGTTCATATCTTCGGGGGCGCTCTCAGCGTGTCTATCTTGAGGAGTCTTACTCTGACTGGTGTGACCTCGCTGTGGGTGTACCTCAAGGTGGCGTTCTTTCTCCATTACTCTTCTCCGTGTTTATAAACACTGTCACCAATGTCCTTTCATGTAACTACCATCTTTATGCAGACGACTTACAGATTTACCATCACTTCTCAGCTTGTGATATTGGGTCAGCCGTTGCCGCTGTGAATGCCGATCTTAGTCGCATCGGTAAATGGGCTGAGTCTTTTGGACTGTGCGTCAATCCCAACAAGTCCCAAGCGTTAATAGTTGGTAGTCGATACATGCGCGGTTGCTTAGATTTGGCTGATCTCCCACCCGTGTTACTCAACGGTACTAGGATTGATTTTACCAACTCGGCTAAGAACCTAGGTGTTATACTAGACTGCAACCTGCAATGGCACGCTAATGTTAACGAGATCAGTCGAAAAGTGCATTACTCCTTACATTCCTTAAAGAGACTTCAGGGTTTTCTGCCTTTTCGCACTAAAATCAGTCTTGCGCAGGCTCTCATACAGCCTATAATAGACTACGCTGATGCGTGCTACCCGGATGTTTCGGAGGAACTTTTAAATAAGTTGGAACGCTTACAAAACTTATGCATACGTTTTATTTTTGGCCTAAAAAAGTTTGACCATGTATCAGAATGTCGAAAGCAACTCCATTGGCTTCCACTCCGTCTCCGCAGAAATTGTCGAATACTTTGTCTTTTGTTTACCGTCCTTTTCAATCCATCCTCTCCAAAATACCTGAGTGAGCGCTTCTCTTTCTTATGTCCAACAGACGTTCATTGCAGACAGCACAAACGCACACTGCTACGCACGAAGCCTCACAAAACAGACTTTTACGCCAAATCTTTCACAGTTCAAGCTGTTAGACTGTGGAATGCACTTCCTCACGAAATCCGTGAAGCAAAATCACTACCAGTTTTTAAAAGCAGAGTAAGAGAACACTTCCTTTCTCAGACCTAAATTATACTGTTGTCGTCGTACATCATTATTTTCCGACGTATTACTGATATTATTTTAAATTATATTGTTGTATTTGTGTATGTTTATGCATGTATATATATGTATATTGTATGTTTATGCATGTTTATTAAGCTAAGCAAGTATGTATTTATGTGTTTTGTAATTAGTTACACTACTAACTCAAGTACGCACTAACTTTGCTCAGCATCACTATTTCCAGTCACAGGTCGGCTGGAAGAAATTTCTAATAGAAATAAGCTGCACCTATGTACCATTCTGAATATACTATAAGCTTCTCACTCATTGTGTGTGTACATAAATTATTAAATAAATAAATAAAAAAATAAAATACAACTAATTATACCTAATATTCAGATATACATATAACAAAAAAAACGACTAATAATTTTCATTTAGCAAATGTATACAGTTGAAATACACCAATCCTTATTATTTATGCATATGAAAAATGTTTTTGGATTCCAATAAATCTCATAATGAAATCTAATCTGCATACCTTAAAAGTTCCATGAAGTGTTGAAAGTTCAAAGGGGATAGGGGACAGTGCGCACATTGCATTATTCCAATTTAAGTCTTTGTTTGTGTTTTACACTTCAAACGCAAACAAAAAGCTAATTTGACTGCACAACTGAGTCAAAAGCTGTTTTATTACGACATTTGGGGGTAAGACGGACGTATATGTAGTCGTTAATCTTTAATGTTCATTAAATTTACTCTTAAAAGTCGTTACTCGTTATTGATAATGACAGTAGCGACTATGCATCATTAACCTAACGTTTATCCCCAGGCATGATGTCATCCGACTCGCCCCCATCCCCGCCGCCCGCGCCGCCTGCGCCGCCTTCGCCGCCGCTGTCCCCGCGGCCCGCGCCCCCGTCCCCCGGAGCCCTGGCTCGGGGCGCCTCCAACCTGAAGCCAGCCCGGGCTAAACAGGAGCCTCCACCGCCGGACCCTAGGAGTGACCTGTTGAAAGCTATCAGAGATGGTGAGTTCAAGGATAAAACAAGCAAAATAATATTTTATTTAATTAGTTGGTATACAGTCGGGTGTGCTGGTCAAGCACAGATTCGCATTCGAATCCCCTAGTCTCGTCTCCTCTTCTCTCGAATGTTAATCAAATAAAATGTAGGTATTACCTGGGTCCATGTTGGGTCGCATAAATTAAATAGGCATATTTTATAGCTGCATAAAATTTTTTGTCATAATCTTCTTTTTACATAACTTTCATAAACTTCTATTATGTGCATAAAATATTCATGCATTAATGTTTTTACAATAATAGTTATTTAATCATAACATTTATTGGCATCTCACCCAAAGCTAAAGATTACAAGTCATGTATATACACTCGGCGTCACAAAAATCGCACCTTTCCAAAAAGCAACTTTAAAATACTTTTACTCAAACTTTGTCCATAGTAAGGGTATGATTGTAGGATATCATTGGAAAGGTTATTTAATTGCCTATTAGAAATTACAAATATGTGTATATGTTTTAAAGCTTTTAATAAAAAAATCTTAAAAAGGATAAAAGTTACAAAAACTAAATTAAAAAAAACATAAAAAAATCTCAAATCAGTCCTTAAAATCTAGTGTTTCCTCCGCTTGCTTTGATGACAGCTTCCATCCGATCCTTCATGGACCTCACGAGGGTCACCACTCTCTCTTGGGGTATGTTCTCCCATTCTTCCTTCACGGCATCCTGAAGCTCTTGGAGAGTGGTGGGAGGAGGATCACGTGCTCGTACGTGTCTCTTTACATCGTCCCAGAGATGCTCGATCGGGTTTAGGTCTGGGCTTCGTGCTGGCCACTGCATAACAGGAATCTCAACCTCTTTCAAGTAGTCCCGCACAGAAAACGCAGTGTGGCAACGGGCGTTATCGTGCATTAACATGAAACCATCGCCAACAAAACCGGCATACGGGACCACATGGTCTTGTAAGATTTCTGTTATGTACCGCCCAGCATTCAGCGACCCTTGCCCGCGACCACCGCCAGTCCGAGAGACGCATACAAGTTCAGTTTTCCCTTCAACGGATATGCCACCCCAGAACATACAGGAACCACCTCCGTATTCGACGGATTCCTCTATACACGCTTGGTAAAACGTTCCCCTCTTCTTCGGTATACCATTCTGCGTCTATCGATGCAGAAAAGACATACTCGTGTCTCATCGGTAAAGAGAACGGCCCTCCACTGGTCCAGCGTCCAGTTGACATGCTCCTGAGCAAATTGTAACCGCTCTCTCCGATGTCGCACGGTCAATTTTGGGCCTCTAGCAGGTCTGTGAGCTCTTAATTCCTTTTCTTTCAATCTTCTTCTAATCGTAGAGACACTCACAGACGTTCTACGAGCTGACCGGAGCTCTTGTTGCACCTCAACAGCATTGCTGAAGCGGTGGCGCAACGACGTAGACACAATGAAATGGTCGTCTCTTTCTGATGTACAACGTTTTCTTCCGGATCCACGTCTTCGGGTATAGCCACTAGTCTCACGGAACCGTATACTCGTCGTCCTGCAAATCGGCTAAGGTTCAACTGTCGAGCAACGTCAACCTGTCGCAGTCCTGTTTGCAATAGAGCAACGATTTGAGCGGCTTCTTCAGGGGTTGTATCCATCTTCAGGTACAGTTCTTTTGCGTATGTTGTTCCAGTGTATTCACTCTAAAGTCTGAGTAGCGACTGACCCATTTCTTACCTGGACATAACATTTTATACCTTTTTAAGGTAGCCCAACTAGCGCTCCTTAAGTGAGCATTTTTTCCAATATCTTATTTATTGGTCCCTGGTTAGAAATGGTAATTGATTTTTTAATGATACAGGTAATGAATGTAAAGGTATTGAAGTGCACTTTACAATGATATTTCTTTTTCACGCGTGGTATTTATGGGCCAGATTCTAGGAGCAATTTACTGAAAAAAACATAAAGGTGCGATTTTTGTGACGCCGAGTGTAGAATATCATTTCTTAAGTTATAGTTCGGTACAAGGTAATGGATAATTCATGAGAAAAACTAAACTCACAATTCTATGCATGGTAATTGAGTCTTTTATAGTTATAAAACATAGTAATTAATTGATTAACAACTGTTTTATGGATGCAAGTCCCTTTTTTCTACATACAGACTAACACTCGTCGTCGCACCCAATGTTTGATGTCAATCTACAGACTTGACATACATTATGATCTAAGCCTGTAGTCCATCAGGTAAACTTTGATTTAACAACGATTAGATCCAATGACTATAAGTTGTTTTGAATTTAGGCCTTCTGTCCATAGTCATTATGTCCTCAGGCACATTAACTTTACAGATTGTAACGTAACCTTGCTTAAATAATCTCAGTCATATTTATTCATTCATTTATGACTTTAAAGGTTATGAATACATCCATTATGTGTCTCGTATTTTGTGATAAATTACCTTTAGACCTATAGCAATTATGTTCTTTACATTTATGCTAATTAAAATTATGATAATGAAAATTAGTAGAAGTTAAAGTTATGCCTATGTAATTATTCTGCGTTTATACCTATCAAGTTTTATGCGAAAAAAATTTTATGCTGAAACTTTTATGCCACTACATTATGATGAAAAAGATTATGCGACCGAAAGGGCTCCCGGGGAGGAGAGCTGGCGACCAGAAACACTGAACAAAAACTTAGATGTAGCTCAGTCACAAGTCTACCACAATAGGCTATTTGACTTATTTTTTATTTATTTCCCTTTGTACATTTAGGCATTGTTTAAACCGTCTGTGTTTCATCTCAGTCTGACAATTAAAAGTGGATAGCCTTATAGTTTATTTTTATTTTACAGGAATTCGCGTTTTGTGCTTATAAGGTACTTGTTTGTAACTTGTTAGGAAAAATTAACTTATCTGTTACTTAGAAATCACTGACAAATTTTTGCTAGTAGACATTAAGAAACAAACGTATACCCCACGAACCAAATTGCATAAGTTATGTGGAAAGAGTATGATTTATCTATTAATAATTTTGCATATTGTTTTTATAAAAGTCTCACAACCTATTGAGTTTTTAAGCAGTGATATTTCAGTACAGATAAAATATAATTGGAATAGCATTTACTGTACCTAGATAAGTACATTACATAAATCAATAAAATTTGGTATTGATTTAATTTCAAGAAAGTTACGTAGATCAATTGGTAAATCTCTTCATCTCTTATATTTTCTAAATTCCACCTCCATTCACAGGTATAAAACTCCGAAAAGTAGAGAAACGCGAGAATGAAACCACCGGTCGCTACGACACGCTGCGCGGCGCGCCCGCCTTCCTCGACGTGGCTTCGATCCTGGCTCGGCGAGTGGCAGTCGAGCTCTCTGATTCCAGCTCCGGCCCGGACTCCGAGTCGGACGACGACGAGGAGTGGACCGAGACCCGAGCGTGACCCACGCCCCCCCTTCGTGACCCCAACCATCCCACAGTGCAAAGTGAAAGTGCTAAAGTGAAAGTCAAAGACATCAATATTCTGCTTGTGAATGAGAAAAAGGATGGTGAAAGTGCATCCCCCAAGAAAATTACTACACAGCTTTCCACTTTTAAATTCAATCAGGTTAAGGAAGATAAAGTGAGTGGGAAAATGGTTTTGAAAGAGCAAAAGGAGGTCACGTTGTCTAAAGAAGCAATAATGAAAGAACCAATGGTTAAAGAAGCAGCTGGAAAAGCATCGCCCCCGGTGCCAAAACAGTCACCGCCGGCTACTAAAGTATCACCGCCTGCGTCTAAAGTATCACCGCCGGTGTCTAAAGTATCACTGCCGGTTGCAAAAGTGTTGCCACCAATGCCAAAAGAATCACCAGTTGGTAAAGAATCACTAAGTACTAAAGAGATTGTAATGAAAATTGAAAAGCAGGAAGTCAAACTTGTCGATAATTCTGACAAGAATATCAAAGAACTAGACACTAGTGTTCCTGCTAAAGCTCAGAATATTAGTCAGTCTAAGAATGATAAGAATGAGGAATCTTCTAATGGGGTAGGAGATAAAATTAAGAAATTTGAAAAAGCCGCTGAGGAGGCCACTGTGAGCACAGGGCGCCTGTCTCGGTCGGGCTCCGTGCGCGGCCGCGGCCGCACCGAGCGTCTCCCCTCCGACGGCAAGGAGGACTTCCCGCCTCCAGCCACGCCTTTCAAAGACAACGTCCACTTCGACCTCCAACCACAGCCTGATAAACCTATAAACAAGCTAGAAAGACAACATAACATCACCAAAAATAACATAAAATGGCAGAGAAGCGACAGCAATTCTGATGCTGAAAAACCCATTAAAAAACCAGAACCACAGAAGATCATCAAGCCCGAGTTTAAACCGATTGCTTCACCAAGTGAGATAACAATCCGCTCCCCGAGCCTTGCAGGCAAAATACCTGAACAATTTCCCTCACAAGGCACAGCCTTTAGAAACGTAGCTTCCCCCGACACTAACCGAAACCGCGAACCTCCGAGACAAAACGAAGATTCGAATACTCACGATAATATTAAGGCATGTAAATTTAAGAACAAAGAGAAGATTTCAGTCAGCAAAGGATCAAGTTACTTTACCAGAGGATCAGAAGAAATTTGGTTGGTTAAAAAGAAGGATATTGAAGAAATTGAGGAGCGAGTGTTGGACTCATTCCGTCGTGCTGGCGGCAACGTTTGTATGAGAAGCGAATCTATGCGACCATCGTCTGACAGTGGTCACGCGGTTTCATTTTCGCACGCAACGATGGGGCGTAACAAGCGTCAGATGTACGCTCGCAGCGAGTCTTTGGACCCACAATGGGCAGGTGCTAGATCACAGACACTGAAGCGTCAAACATCCGTTGCTTGTACTTGCGGACATGACAAGAAAACGCGTGCTAAAAGCGCGGGGGCAGACGCTCGCCCTCGCTCGAGATCGCATGGTGATGACAACAATCAAAGCCATGTTCTAGACAAGTATGAAACCCTCGTGTAAAACCAAGCGTGATATTTAGGATAGTTCTGAACAGGTTTTGAACAATTGTAAGGATTGGTAAAGTGAATCTATGAATGCTTGCAAAGTTGTGGGTGTAGTAAGCAATTGGATATAAATAAAGTACCTTTAATTACATAATTGTTTAAAATATTATATGAGAGTCTTAGTGGTTTTATAATACATAAATGCGTAACTGTAAGGTACTTTGAAAATCTTCAGACTTTCTTATAAATTTAAAGTAGAGTCAATTATTTTGACGAGGAGTTCAGAAGATAGATAAGAAATGGTGTTGCCAGCACAAACATGGGAATGGTGCTTTTATTGCTTGTTATGAGTTTCCTTTAATTTTCCAATCTGTTTAGCGGTTGTGAAGTTCTGTTGAGACTTATATGATGATTAAAAAAATTTATTCCTATATATATCAAATATTACTAGTCTTTTTTTATTGTACAAATTTTATTTGTCAATCCTTTTTAAATCAGTATGTTTTATCATTATGTTATTGTTTTGCAAGTTAAAATATCTAATTAGCTAAGGAGCCGGAAGGTTAGTAATTACATATTTATCCTTTTTCTAAAAGTAAAAATAACAATTTTGTAATTTCATGTCATTTATGTGACCTGCGTATGTAGTGCCAATATATCACTTGTATATTTCATTATTGATCATTATAATAAATCATTAAATACTTCCATTTACAAAGTGTACTCATAGATAATGTACCCAATTAGTATTGGTTTGAATATTTTTGTGTGTATCTGATCGGGGTTGAATGTCTAAGTTATTTTGTATATTAGACTGAAGAAAGCATTTTGAATGAAGTTGAAGCATTCCAAGCAATTCTGTTGCTCTGCTTTTTCCCGTTAAATATACCTTATTTTATTATGCAATGGAGCAACGAATGTGTACCAAATTATCTTATAAAAGTTATAAAGTAGTAGTGTGAAAAGAGATGTTAGTACTATCATCTTTATACTTTTTTGCAACATTATATTGTATATTAGTCAACATGACTTCGTCTTTTTATAATTTTTTTATACCTGATTTTATAGTGAAGTGAATGATTACCCCGCCACTTTGTATATAGAATAGATTAGACTTTATAAATGACCTATCCAAAAGTGTCTCCCAAATACCGATTAATTGTATTGTAATCATCAATGTTAAAAAAATACATTTATTTGCGTAAACGTGACGTCAATGTCTTGTAGGATGTTAAAACATGTATAAACATGCTGAGAGTAAGACATGTAAAGATTTAGGTTTTAAGAAAAAGCATGTTTTATATTAGTAAAGTATGTAAAATCCTCTTTATATTGCCCTAGCACGGCAAACGCTAATTATTTATTTGCATTTCTTCTTAAATGTTTATATTATTTTATCTAAGAGTAAATTGTTGTAATCACTAAAACAATATCTACAATAGTTCTGATAAGGATAGTACGTATTGCGATATTATTTGGATAAAAGCATGACAAAAAATCAATGTACATAGAAAAATAACATTGAAGGTAGTTAATTAGGCAACAAAGGATTTGATTACGTGAGTATTCTACGCTCCTGTGAAATTTTCACAATATTATCGCAATCTTACAACACTCTGAAAGTGCTTTGTAGCCCAAGACTAATGTCACATTTAAAGTAAGAAAATATTTTATAAATTGTTTATTTGCTAATACAATTTAAGTTATAATAATGTGATTGTTTTATTTATTTTCCTAATTCCCTATTTTATTGCGCTTTAGTAGCAAGTAGTAGCACACTACAAGGACTAAGCCTTTAAGCTGCATCCATATCAAAATTTTGTTACACCATGTTAGTGAATGTTGTGTTGTGAAGAGTCCTGTAAATTATAAAAACTTCGAGATATAGTGTAATAACATGTAGTTAGCAGGTGCTGTCAGCGTAAGAAATATCGAAGCATCTAAAGTAGCCAAAATCATCAGATGAGCATAATTTCATTTATGTGTGGGTGATTCCATTATCGCGGGTGCAACATTTTGACGCATGTTAAGTTTCATAATAATAAAACAAAAAATATTTTAAATAAAAATCTTCTTGTAAGTGCTACGTTTCAACAAGTTCACTTTATATTTCGTGAAAAGAATTTTATTGAAATATTTAATATAGTCAGGAATGAGGTTCAAAGTCCTATTGCGGGTGCAACAAAGTTGGCCGAACCTTTCTAGATCATTAAACAAAAACACAAAAGTCTGTTAATTGTGAAACGTTTATTATGTTATGCCTTCGTATTTCGTAAGGCGTTAAACTAACCAAGTAAACAAATATATTTTTTTATAGGAAACAAAAATAAACACAGAATTATTCACTTTTAAAGCAATCGCGGGTGCAACATCAAATTATCGCGGGTGCAACCCGTCTAATTTAAGTGAATACAAACATCAATAAAACTTTTACAGGAATAAAATAAGAGATCAATCAATGTTTATTACTAATCAGAACACTTCTTTGTCACTTATATTAATTATTTCTTTTCAAATACGTCAATATTCGCCGAAAATTCTACAAACGTATTTTTTCCGTCAATCTTTTTCTCTGGCGCTTTCAACTTCGCGATAATATCTTCAAATCGTACATCTGCTATGTCATTAACAATTTCAGTGAAATGCTTGCCATCAACCGTCGTCAGGAATTGTACTCTAACCTCTCCATCTTCGTCCATATCGCTCTGACACACCCCTACATAGCGGTATTGAGTACTTTTTTTGCCAGACTTACAGAGCAATTGCACGAGCACGTACAAACCAGCGCTAATATCTCTTGGTAAGACATCAGCACAGGCAGAACCAGTTTCAGGGCATGCTTCTGCGAATATTTTTGAGGGTTGAAGAGACGTTGTTGGATATTCGTCGTCTGAATCACTGTAAACATCAGAAATGCGCAATTTTGTTTTAAGTGGGACAAAAGATTTACTCTGATCCGATACTGAAGGACAGAGATTTCCTTCTTGTATTTTATTTGTAAGAGGTTCCAAGTCATCGTCATCCCAATCACTTTCTGTTTCAGTAGTGGTTTTCGGAGATTTCAAAACCAGTGTGCATTTGAGATGAGACAGTGAAGTTCGCGCCACGGAAATGCTATCATTCCCAACTTCAGGTTGGAAGAAATGTTTTGATTGAATGCCTGGTATATTTTTCAGTCCTTCCCATTTAGCATCCAACATGGCCATCTTTTCTGTAACTTCTTCTTTTGCTACGAATATAAAGAAGATGTTTTTAGACAGACTGCGTGCCAAATCATAGAATTCTTGGGCACTGTTGACGATGGCTCTCCGGGACTTGACAGAAATCCACACCGACCTTTTGACACTTCCACCAATTCCATCGACGGCACCTTTGCCATGTGAGACAGCGAAAAAGTTCCATTCGAGGTGAATGAATCCATATTCCCCTTTGAGAGCATTCATGCTTGCCATTACGTAACGATTCTTGAACTGAGCAGCGCAGTTATCGCTGAAGATATACACAAATTCAATGTTATCAGAGATCGACTTGATGTACTCAAATATTTTCTGAAGAAAGAGATGCACAGTGTATTTATTGTGGCTTAATTCATCACTTACTATGACCACTGAATGGAGTTTGTCGCTAGTCCAAATACAGCACGTGAAGAGCGTGACTTGCGCATGAGACCAATGTGCTGATTGTACTTCATCTTGACTAATGAGAGCATAATTCTCAGCAAAGTCTATTTGTACGACAGCCTTCTCATTGGTCAGGTCTTGTTTTGCATTTTGAAAGTAATCGGACTGAACATTTTTAACAAAAGAATGTAGCTTGAATTTAGCAGTGCTGTCGTGTAGTTCTTCTAGTGCTTCATTAAAAGGTTTGCTCATTATGATCTGTTTTGGTCTCTGATTCTGGAAGATCCAGGACTTCCAATTAACAGTAGGATCAGAATCTAGGGTGATATCCCAAATGTTGGATTCTTTGCATACATCGCAACTGTTGGACATGCAATCTTCATTATCCACACTACATGATACCTGTTTTAGAAGCTCTTGGTGTGTTTTTGGGAACTCTGTCGCATGTTTCGAAATAGCGAGAAGAAGATTAATGTAATTTGAGTGTGTCGTACACACGCATACATTATGAGGAGTATCATTGATAGGCAGAATGTGAGCAGGTCTCTCTTTATAAAAAACTGTCTTGCCAATAGATGTTTCGGGGTAACTTTCTTTAAAAAGTTCGAAGGCTTCACGAATGCTCATAATCATTGTTCTCTTCTGGATTCGGGACTTCGTTCCAGTATTGGACTTGATTGATTTTACGTCTTTCATCCCAGGCATTTGTCTACTAATATCGTCCCTATTATAGAAATTACATATCTGTTCCTTTACTTCGTTCGTCAGTTTTCGAGGCACTGCTTTAGGGGCATTTTTGTCAGATGCAGCGACTTGGAATTCTGCAGCAATTTTTTTTACAACCTCAACTGCCTTAGTGGGACTAGCTGGTAGATTACGTTTTACTTTTGCCACAGCCTTTCCCAATGTGCGAGGACTGCTGTATCTCGTACCTGTTTGTTGAATTTGTTCTTCTCTACGACGCTTTCTAGATGCCTGCATTCTTTCTTTTGATCGGATCCTAGCCAGTATTTTCAAATCTTTATCTATCTCCATTTTCCTTGTCATTTCTTCTCTCCGTTTTGAATCACGAGCCCTTTCTTGACAGAGATGGTCTGCATAAAGTTCAGGGTTTTCTTTTAACTTTCGCCTATATTTCTGCGAAGCAGTCTCTTTCCTTTGCTCTTCTGCCATTTTAGCAAAAAATACGGAATATAATATAACCACACATTAAATATATGTCACCAATCATGCACACCATATTATTATTATTTAAAGCATAACAAAAGAATAAAATATGTGATAAATCAGGCAATACGGTTACTTGTCAAAGAGTTGCACCCGCGATCCTAACATCACGATCGCGGGTGCAACCAATTTAAGTTTAAGTAAATTTCAATTCAACTAACATTATACTCCTAAAAACGATTTAAATACGTTTGCTTTTGATTTTTTTTTACTTTTACAAAGTTTGAAAACTATAGGATTTCATTTCTGTGAAAAACACAAGCTTTTATATCTTTTGTATCGCGGGTGCAACAAGCTAACAGTGACTTTTTATATTCAATAATGCTTAAAAAATAACAACAAGTACTTACATTTTTTGGCACATAAGAATAAAACAATATTTTCACTACACATTCAGCCGGTAGAACATAACCTCAAACAGTCGGTAACAGCTCTTTCGCGCCAGTGTTGCTACGTTGTGATTTTGCAGATTCAGCCAATTCTTCGAATGATAATGTTTCCAAGCGCGCCAAAAATTTAAATATGAAGTAAAATAAAAAATAAAAAATGTTTTAATAAATTTATACCTTTTTCTTTGTACCGATATAAAAAAAAGTAACAAATAGCGTGATTTAGAAATTCATGTCAAAAATCGTCTATAGCGGAATCGCCCGTGTATGCAGTCAAAGGAGTCGAGCCATTGTTGATTTGTCATACACACTTACACGTAACCATAAACTAAAATTAATGACAGTTATAAATTTCGTTACTACATACACACATCAAAATAGATTGAGATCACTTTGCAAATACGAAATCTTTTTTGTTACAGTAGTATAAAACGTTTTTTCTTTCTTTCTATGATTCTTCATTTGAAAACCAAATCTTTTAATAACAAAAGATTTTAAAATATCAATTGTTTTTCTGTATAAAAAGAGATTAAATCCTTGTTTACGCTCATTGAGAAATCTGACCAACTTGATTCAAGCGTTTCTTCTGACTTTTCGAAGAAGGAGTCATTCAAAAAGATGCCGAGGGGATTATCAGAAGTTTTACGAGCAAGAGTTGTTACTTTGGGGGAAGAAAGACATTCTACGTGGCTGTATCCCAATCCTGTGTCGTGAACACGTTACGGAGGTATCACGGCGTGGATAACTTTGCTGATCGACCTCGCAGTGGACCAAGGAACATATACTACGGCGAGCAGTGGACGGCCAACCAACCAGTGTTTTAATAAGTATTATCTATGCGGCCAACTGTTCTTTTTTTTTTTTTTTCTTTATTTAATGAGTTTGTTCAATTTTGAACATGACACTCAGTTAATTATACAAAAATTTTTTTAAACAATTTACCTTATAACATAACTTATCTTAAAATTAACTTAAATTTATTTTAGAAATCTACGGTAATACATTTTATACAATGTTTTAGCTTCCCTAGATGCCGGAGAGGCCAATATCATATTACATACTCCAATTTCTTTCAAATCTACAGAATGCTCCAGAAACAATTGACATCTCAATTCTTCGGTCCGTACACATTCCATCATTAGGTGAAGCACGTCTTCTTTTCTACCGCATTCATCACAGTCTGGTGTTTCACGTTTTTTTAATAAGTGTAGAAAACCATTAGATGGAATGTGCCCCGATCGGAGTCTAAAAGCTGCTACTAATGCCATTCTACTCATGTCCAGTTTCTCGAACCAAGGATATCGAGGGAGGTTGTTTTGAATTGTTTTGTACCAAATACCAAGCTGTAAGGATTTCTCATTAAAGTATTCTTTCCAATTCAAGTAAGATTGTCTTTTGATTGTATGAACTAGGTCTGTGTAAAATGGCAAAAAGCTGGTTGGAATTCCGTCTTGAGCGGCCTGTTTGGATAGAATGTCAACTCCCTCGTTACCCTCAATGCCACAGTGTGAAGGAACCCACTGAATCACAACATTCTTGGTTCCACGTCTCAGTTTTTCAATAGTGTCCAATATGCTGTACGCTACCGGTGTGCCTCGACTATTCGAAATAGCTATAAGTTCTCCATACATAATACAAATATCACTTTTAATTTTGAATTTAGCACGAACACTGAGCCGTGGATCCAAAAAAGCAACGCCCAGCGAAGTTCCATCTTTAGACGCATCACAATATATTTGATGGAATGAAGAATATTTTTCGATACAGTATTTAGTAAACTTATTTTTAATATCTCCAAAAGGTAAGGCCTTTTTGCTAATAATTCCATCAATTGTAGGTTTTATGCAATCAGAAATGTCAATATTTTCAACCCATGTATCTAAAGCGTACATATCTAAACTTAAACTGACATGAATATTGGCGTCCTTGAGAGAGTTTTGCACGTCAACTAATAAAGGTTTTCGCTTTCTTGACCAGTAATTTCCCTGACAAAGTTCGGAAAGATGTTGGAGAAGTTTAATATTTACATTATTTTTAAGAGACTTTGAACGTAACCAAAATTTGCTAGCCAGATATTTTCTACGAATCCTCAGGGGCGACACACATAATTCGCTCTCCATGGTATGTATCGCCGTTGTTTTTATAAAACCACCTATTATTCTAAGACATTGGTTTTGCAGTCTATCTAGCTTTGATAAGTGAGTTTGAACACTACAGTCATACAAATAACAGGCATAATCTATTTTGCTTCTAATAACTGATACATAAAGACGTCGCAGGTGCTTTGGATGTATACCCCATTTATTACTCCCTAACAATTTTAAGATGTTTACAAACTTTGAAGTTTTTGTCATCATTTCATTTATATGTTTACCCCATTTTAGTGAACGATCCAGCCAAACTCCCAAATATTTTACATGTTGAATTACCTCAATGTTATTATTATCTACTTTTATTTCAGCCAACTGCCTGTTAAAACCCCTAGTAAATGTGCATATCTTTGTTTTTTTTATTGAAATTTGAAACCCTAATATTTCTGCCATATTAACAAACAAATCAAAAGCCTGTTGCATATCACTCGAAGCACCGGCAACTGTTCTATTTGACGTAAACAAAACGTAATCATCCGCGTATTGTGAAATGGAAACATTACTACTTCTAGCTATTTCATGACATATATCCATGGTTGCTATATTAAATAAAATTGGAGACAATGGATCACCCTGGGCAAGTCCTTTTTGAGCTATTCTGTTTGAACTAGTTTTTGAGTTACCACCTACATGTAAATGTCTCTCTGAGAGAAAGTTCCATATATAGATACAAATTTGTTTACCAACTCCCAAAGTGTCCAGTTTTACAAGAAGTTGCTTGATATCTACATTGTTATACGCATCAACAATATCTATAAAGCATCCGACCGTAACCAGCTTTTTTGACATCGCGATTTGAATGGCTGATATTATCCTAGTCAAACTATCAAGGCAAGACTGAGAGCGTCTAAAGCCAACAGTGTTCAAAGAAAACATATTATTTTTTTCGAAATACCATTCAAGTCGCCGACAAATAACAGTATGAAGTACTTTACAAGGACACGATATTAATGAAATAGGCCTTATAGAATTATCTGATTGTACGTGATTCTGTTTAGGTATAGCTATTATTTTAATATGTTTCCACTGGCTAGGTCGAAAACTATCTTTTAAAAATCTTGAGAACAAATTAGCTAAATATTTTTTTGCAGTGACAGGTAAATTTCGTAGCATGGAGTAAGATAACCCATCTTCACCTGGAGCAGTGTCACTAACTCGAATACATTTGTCTAGTTCCTGTACCGATATTGCAGATGTTAATTGTTCATTTACAGATTCAAAAACAGGTTTAGATAACGATACGAAGTCAGGTGTTAAACTATGCAATAATTTGTCCACTAACGCACTATCCAAGGTCCTGTTGTTACATTTATGGCCTTGAAAACACTTCAAACGTCGCCACATGTCACTGGAACTTGTATTTGCATCGATCTCATCACAAAACTTATGCCAGTTATCATTCTTTGCTTTTCTTATCGCTCTTTGGGCTGCTGCAATTTTTGACTTGTAGAGTTCCATGTTCTGAGGAGTGGGATTCCGGCGAAAGGTTGCCAAAGCCAAGCGTCTTTCTGCCACCAGTTTTGACAGCAATGGGCTCCAATATGGTTTTGGTCTGAATTTATTTAGTTTTAGAGGGTTATTGTAAATTCTTATCAGTGGAACGCACTCATTCGCAGTCTGAGTAATTATTCTAATAAAATCATCGTAAGCTTCTTGATTATTTGTTGATATTTCTAAATGTTTCAATTCTCGTTCAATAATAAATGTATACTTGTCCCAATCTGCTTTTTTGTAATTTCGCTTATTCTCAGCCATATTCAAATGAACATCAATACTCAAGTTTATGAAAATTAAAAGATGATCGCTCCCTAAGGTCTCATTACTAACTTTCCAATCAAAATGCAAAGCAACGTCAGATGTTAGAAAAGATATATCAGGTGATGTTTTTTGTAGCCTCCCATTCACGAGTTTTATACGAGTGTGTGTCCCATCGTTCAAACAAACATAGTCATGATCTATTTGGGCATCAAATATTTGTATGCCTCTTTGTTCCGTTTTAGTCGACCAGTTAGAATGATGACCATTAAAATCTCCCACTACCAGACATTTTTGAGAAGAAAGTTCGAAAATCTCATCCCAGTCATTTTTACATGTTGAAATATTTTGAGGGCAATATATTGAGACTACACTTTTCAGTTTATCACAGTTAGTTATATTGACACGTAAAATTTGTAGTCCAGAATTTGGATGGGGTACTTGTGATTGGTAGGATCTAATTGAATAGTGAGTGGCTATAGCTATACCACCGTAACCATCATCTCTGTCTTGGCGGTAAATATGATAACCACTTAAACTAAAATCTAATTCTGGTTTTAGCCAAGTTTCACATAAAATAGCTACGTGGACCTTTTCTTGGGCTAACAATGCTTCTAATTCTACAGCTTTCTGTTGAACACTCTGGCAGTTCCATTGGAGTATGTTGAGTTTGTAACTTGGTTTGCTAGCCATTGAAAATATTTAACAGGGACCCATCAGAGACATGTTTGTAAATGAAATTAAATAACCAATTTAAAATGTAAGTTATAGAATTTTTAAGCTTTTCACCCCATGATATTTCATTATCTAATAAAGTATTTCTAATCTTTTCAAATATTTGCTTAAATGCGTTGCGATTTTTCGATGCTTCTTGGTCGTTTCTTGAATTTGAGCAACCTGAAGCTGAAATTGTCGGATTTCTGTCTTCCCGATTGCCATTCTTTATGCAACCGTCCTCTTTTCTGAAATTTTCTGTAGGCGTTTGATAGTTTCTGATATGGCCTTTGGCCTTTTTCTTCTTCTTTCTTGTGACTTCTGCATAGTTTTTCTGAGGTCCTTCTAAGTTCTCCTCTACACTTTCATTTTCTTCGCTGATAAAACTAGTATCCTGAATTTGTATTCTTTCATTTATCTCATGGTTTTCATGCAGTATGGGGCTACTTGGCGGAATATATATGGTAAGTGCTCGTTTGTATGAGCAGTTAAATTCTGCCATAAGATCTCTTAATCGTTTTTCTTTAATAAAAACTGGACATATTTTTGCTAGGGTCATATGTTTACCCCCACAATTGTTACATTTAAAGTGTATAGTTTCACAGTTGGCATGGTTTTTCGTGCATTTTGGGCAAATAATCCTTGTTGATGGGCAAGTCCTCGGTTTATGGCCAAATCTCCAACACCGTGAACATTGAGTAGTAGGAAAAACATATGGCTCCACTTTCGATTTCATTCCAAAAACATCTACGTTTGTCGGAAGAGAGTTACCTTTAAAAGTAATTCTCACGGACTCGCTATCCTCCCATTTGCCATCATTAGTGTTTTTCCGTTTTAAGCGTTTTATTTCTAATATTTCAATTCCACTTTCACAAGTCAATGAGCTTTTTATTTCCTCTTCAGCTTCCTCCTTGTCAATATGCTTTAACACACCATAAGAAACTCCTATGTCCATCGTCTTTTGTATTTTGTAGCCTTTCTGCTTAAAATAGTCATTTTCAATTAAGTCATCAGCACTAGAAACGTCACTGAATTGCAATAATACTTTAAAATCATTTATATATTTAACTTTTATTATATTGTGTATATTTTCATTTTTTTAGCTTTTTGCTAATGCTAACTTCTTCGGAATGGGCTCCTTTGATATAATGTAAACTTCCGTAAACTCAACGGGTATTCTCTCACTTTGCACTATTTCTGTACTTTTTGCAAAAACTTTTCCCCTTCTTCCCATTAATAACCATCGTTCTTCGTCATCAATACTTCTTTTCCTCTTATCAACATGTGCACCTCTTTCATTCTCACTTTCCATTGTTTCAGTCTCAAAAGTAAATGGGCTCGAAGTAAACTCACTCATTACTCACAAACATCGTGATCGCAAATCGAAAGCGTAAACAAAAGAACCGGTTTCGCGGACGATAACTCGCCAAGTAAACACGTATACACTGCGTGCGCGCTCGGCAGCGACTGGAACTGTTCTTACTGCTGCTCAGATTGCTGACTGACGAGACCCTGACTGACGGGTCGCTCACTTCCCTCTAATATGGTTGAGGAGGGCGATGGCTGGATCCCGCGTTAACTCGTGAACGGGTGCCGTTTGAGGGTGTTCGTCGTTTGGATACTTGGGGGGAGGGAGACTTGCCAAGCTAACAGATGCAGAAAAGAATAATTTTGTATAGACATAAAGAGACTCTGTAAATTTATTTTGAAAAAAAAAATATACCCGTGAAGTTTCTTGCCAGTTCTTCTTCACGAAGGTTTTTTTTCGAACTGGTGGTAGAATCATGTTTTATTTGACGTCAATAAGAACAAGTAATTGTCAATGTTGAGAAATAAATATTTGAATTTGAATTTAAATTTGACCCAACAATCAATGCCACTAAAATAAAAGCTGAGTTGCGGGCTGCTACTGGACTAGAAATCAGCACTTAGCCCATCAGGAATTGCTTACACCAGGTTGGATTATGAGCGAGAAGATCTGAACTCACAGCAACGACAGCGATGCAGACTCCAGTGGGCTAGACTACGCCAAAATGAAGAAGACGACGAGGAAAACATTTAGCGGATTTGTCTCTTCGTTGACAAGTACAGAATTAGCACTCATCCGGACAGCCGACGTCTCCGTGTCGAGCACGCGAGCCGTTTGGAAACGTCAGCCACCACCCCAGACAGTGCCAGAGGTCAGAGAAGCCGTCATTTAAGAATGGGACAGGTTACCGCAAGAAATGCTGGATAACTTAATTCTCAGCATGCCCAGAAGGATTGCCGCTTGTGTTCGAGCCAGGGAAAGAGTTAACTTGTACTAAATAAAAACAATTTCATAATAAATGTTAATAATATTTAGTTCAATTCTCTTTTTCTTTCATTAAAATTGCATTAAAATTGCATTTTTTTGCATTATTGCATTGAAATTGCATTAAGACTTTTAAATTAAATTTTTGTTAATAAAAAATATAAAATAATTTAATTTCTTAATTTTAAAAGTGTATCTTTTGTTATAAAAAGATGTTACGTAAGCAACATTCTTTAAAAAGTAAAATTTAAAAAAAATCCATCTTTAGCTAGGTGATCTCAAACTTTTTTTGATGTGTGTATAATTTCAAAGTGTTTATTTTCAAAAGAAGTAGTCTATAACCGATATTGAGAAGGCCAGCCAGAAGACCGTATTAAGTTCAAGCTGGGTGGCCCCGGTTTTTTGTAATTTGTTGCGAAATCGGTATATACACTTGGTTTTTACTTCGGTTGCTACACTCATAAATTTTTGTCTTTAAATAGCTTAATAGTAGGCCTTTTGTATCATCTAACCGGCGATAATCGTTGCTTTTTATAAATGGAAATAAAATTGACACTATTAATTTTTTTTTAATGTGAATTATGAACGTCAACTTTCAGGGGCCTTAGAAAAAAAAAACATATATTTTTTTTCCAAAACATATCTTAAAAACTACTAGGGTTAATATAGAATAATGTCTACAAATTTCGTTTGACTAGCAACATGGCAACATGTACAAAAACATAGTCGAGTCTAAAAGCAGCCATTTTTTATTACTATGCAGCGTTATCTAAATCGGAGAATTGCATTCTTGAAAAGTGTCGTTATCTTATTCCGAGAATTGCAAACTCAAAAAGTGTTTTGTTCAGGTAATGAGTGCTATTTGCGTTTATTGAACAAAATTCGGTTTATGTTTTAAGAAGGGTAAAAAACTAAATAATGTCGCAGTGTGTTACACCACGGTGGTAGGTTCAAAGCTATATTGTAGGTATTGAACCAATTTTGAACATAATAAAAAAACCATCTATTAATTTGAGTAATTCTTCCTTTCTTTTAAAAAAAAAATTAAATTAAATATTAAAAAAATTAATTTTAAAAATTTGATTTTATTTTTATTCTACAGAAAATGTTCGAAATGACCTCCATTATTAGAGAGGCACAATCTACATCGTTTTAAGAAATTTTCTTTAAGCCTTCTTAATGAATCTTCTTTTTCTCTAATATTCATTTGAACTGGTCCAGTTTCAAACTTAATTCGCCAATGGTGGTGTACTCGGTTTTGTACACCAGTTCTTTGTAATATCCTCAAATAAAAAATCTACTGCGTTAAGATCTGGTGACCGTGGAGACCTGGCTACAAGCCCTCCACAGCCAATCTAACGCTGCGGAAAATAATTATTCAAATATTCTCTTACATTTCGAGCATAGTGGCATGGTGCTCCATCGCATTGAAAGAACATGTGGCGGCGAATTGCTAAATTAACGTCTTCCAATATTTGGTATAAATTATTTTGTAAGAATACTAAATATGTTTCTCCATTTAATCTTGCTGGCAACTCAATAGGTCCAGCCAGTTGTTTGTTAAATACAACAGTCCACAAATTAACACTAAACTGACGCTTAAAACCAAGAGTGATAATTATGAATGTTGAAAATTCCACTCCGGCTACGAGTTGATTCATCTGTCCACGTAATATTATCAATATAATCCTCGTCCATATCACATCTGTTGATATTTTCTTGACATACAGCTAGACGTCGTGGATAGTCTGTTGGTGCCAAGTCTCGCATGGTTTCTGCTCACAATATTCTATGTCTGTCTCACATGAGACAGGCTTGTGCGATAGCCAATTTCTCTCGTACTTGTTGAAGGATTTCTTGTACTTCTTCCAGAACTTGTTCTGCTCGATCTGGATCGATCCTTGGCACACTTTCTTGCTGAGTGGTACCAGGTATGCAACCTTCCATGTGTACGCGTTTCTAACATGCAAAATGACACGTATGCTGGGTGGACCTCGGGTTGAGGACCACCTCTTCTAATGTCCGTTTCTGAGGTCCGTTTAAATGCCTGTAGGATTGAGTAAACACAGAAGTACACAGAGGGAGCACGTGTAGACAGAGAAGGGTAGACGATAAACGATTAAAGAGTTATGCAAAAGTTACAAATTAAGTCAACGCCTGAAACAATAGCCACGTTTTTTACGTGGTGCAATAAAAAAGTCTACTGCATGTAACATAATAATAATGAACACAATTATAATGAAATTATTACCCTTCTTTAAACATAAACCGACTTTATTCATTAATATGAAACGAGAATATCGCTAATTACCTGAACAAAACACTTTTCAAGTACGCAATTCTCGGATTTAGACAACGCTGCATAGTAATAAAAAATGGCTGCTTTTAGACTCAAATATGTTTTGTTGCCGTGTTGCTAGTCAAACGAAATGTTTAGATATTATTCTACATTAATCCTAGCAGTTTTTAAGATAGCTTTTAGAAAAAAATGTTACATGTTTGTTTTTCTAAGACCCCTGAAAGTAGACTTTCACATTTCACATTTCAAAAAAAAATTGAATAGTTTCAATTTTATTTCCATTTATAAAAAGCAACGACTATCGGCGGTTAGATGATACAAAAGGCCTACTATTAAGCTATTTAAAGACAAAAATTCATGAGCGTAGACCTGAAAGTTGGGTTGTATTTTCAGGCTTTCTCCGAGAATCTGCTTTTTTCGAAAAAATCACTAAATCCCAAGCATCACAAGAACTACTAAATATTGCTGAGCATACATGGGGGTTCAATTGGTAGGTTATGAGGTCCCCCACCCCTCAGAGTCCGTTGATCCACCCCGCCTGTTACACAGTGTATAATTTTGAAATAACAAAAAATAAGTAAGGACCTTAGCTACTTTATTAAAAACCATAAATAAGTAGGTAAATTCAAACGTATCTCACAATTAAGGCTGTTAGGTTTAAATTTCCCAAATGCGTATATGTTTTGACTTATATGTATTTATAGACAATACTTTTGAACACTTTGACTGCTTAGTAAAAATTGAAAGATAGGATACGCAGATTTTTTGAACATTTAGTGTGCTTAGGTCAATATAGCAACTTTAATATTAAATAATAATAATTTTTCGCCTTATGTAACTGCAATATTAACTTACAATGAAATGGACTCGGGTTGCGTCCAAAAGCATCCGGGAAAAATGGAATGAAAATGCAAAAATGGTATAAAATACCAGTAAAAACACGTCCTAAGTGACATATTACTTGGTGAAAACTGTCAAGAAAGTTCCACGTGTCGCAGGTGCATAGGTGATTTTATTGTTAACTTCGAATTTCAAACACGAGTGAAATTATTTTACGTATCTACGTTAAAATAAGCTTAATCGCATGTTTTTGCGAGCTGTTACTTAAAAATATAAATGAATTAATTTATAATTTTTTTTTCTTTACATGCCGAACTCAGAAGTAGGTAGTTGGGAGCAGGTGCAGTTTAGATTCTGAGCCCGTAAGAATTGGGTAGATGACACAATTTAAAAATGCAAGTTTTTATAATTTATTTATAAAATATTAGTTATTTTGACAGGTACAATGTTTTGAAAAATATAGTTTTTAATTTAATATCGAAATTATATAGATTTGAAAACTTAAAAAAAGAAGCAAAAACTTATTATAGTATATGTTAAATTTTTAAATATCATTAGCTTACTGACATTAAATATAACAATTTTTACTATGACAGTATGCATGTAAAAGCATTATCTACGTAGCTATTATATATTTTATCCAAACGCCCATACAATTTTAGTATGATTCACAAGTCGTGACGTCACAGCTCAGTACCGTTTTGTATGGAGCGTTTTTCGGCGACTCGCAGCGGCTCCTCAAACACATCGCTGTATCTAGAAAACTATTGATTGTAAACATACTGTTACTTTGGCAATATTTATTTACTGTTGATAAACTTTTAAATATGAAATAAAAAAAATTTGTCATGTACCCAATTGACTAGAGGAGAAAAGCTTTCAGGCTTTTTATTTTTTTAAATAAACAAACAACTCTTTTCAAAAATATTGGGCTGGAAATGAGAAATCCGTTGTACATTTTACTCTATACTTTTTGTGATTTTGTATTTGGTCAAAGTGCACCATAATGATTTCCGGTGAACAAAAGAGTTGTTTTGCGATTATGATTGATCAATCAGGTTTTATTCAAGGTAACTGGCAATTTTACAGCACGCAACCGTAAAAAATGCAAACACACTTGCGTTCAAGTTTCTTAATTTTTCGAAAAAATAAGAAAATCGTGTTTATAGCTCAACCAATTTTTATATCGTTCCGAAATTAACGCGTTAATAAAATTATCTTGATATTGAACGTGACGGGCTTAATTTTGGTGCATCTTGTTTCGCATAAAGTGACTTTCAAAAACGTTTCTTCTATTAGTGGTTACGAAATATTACAAAAATGACTTCTGCGTTATATTTGGAACATTATCTGGACAGCCTTCAACATTTGCCCATTGAACTTCAAAGAAATTTCAAACTAATGAGAGACCTCGATGACCGTGCTCATAATCTAATGAAGACAATTGATCTCATGGCCGATGAATTACTACCGAATATTCCTAAAATGGACGATGAAACCACTAAAGAAAAGGTTAATACTATACAAGGATTATTTAACAAAGCTAAGGAGTATGGCGACGATAAAGTACAGCTTGCAATTCAAACTTACGAACTAGTGGACAAGCACATACGTCGCCTCGACTCTGACCTTGCGCGTTTTGAATCTGAAATACAGGAAAAGGTAATGAGTTCTCGTGCTGCTCAGCAAGCAGCAGCAGATCAAGAGGCAAATACAACTACGGTTAAGAAAGGAAGGAAAAAACACAAAGGCAATGAAAAAGCTGCCAATACTACAGGGAAGAAAAAGCGCGCCGCTGCTTCAAGTGAGGATGATGCTGTTGCGACAGGTCGATCTGCCGCCAAAAAGAAAGCTCAACGAAAAGGAGCTGCTGCCTCTAACAATGCTACTAAAGAACAAGATGAAAATGCAGATTTAGATTCTGTAGGAATGACACATCCTAGTGATGTTTTAGACATGCCTGTTGATCCAAATGAACCAACATATTGCCTGTGCCATCAAGTTTCTTATGGTGAAATGATAGGCTGTGACAACCCAGACTGTCCTATAGAATGGTTCCACTTTGCTTGTGTTGATCTTAAAATCAAACCAAAAGGCAAGTGGTACTGCCCTAAGTGTTCTCAAGATAGAAAAAAGAAATGATCCGCAGTTAAAGTGCCTGCAAAGGCGGGAGACAAGACTGGGACTGTTAAAAAAGAAGTTAAATAGATTTAATATATTGCTAAGTAAAATTGGTAATCACATTAAATGGGCCTTATTTTATTTTAATTGTAGATCCATTATTTTTTAATTCAACAAATTTAGTTTAATGGTTTGAATTCATTTGAAAACTGATTTTTCTTACCATAATTGAGGTTTTATGCACTTTTTGCATATTGAGATTTCATTATTTTGTGTTTCTAATGACTTGCCTTAAATGGTTTACCTTTTTTACTGTGATGGCAACCAAAAAGTAAAAGAAATTATTTTAAAGATGTTTTATTTAAATTTACTTTATAGATTAAATTATGCAATTCCTTTTGAATATATAAGACAAGGGAGCTTGTAATACTTAAAGGTACATTTACAAAATCATAAATTATTTAGTTTAATTTAAATCACTTGTGCATTTTATGTTTTAATAATTAAGTACATAGTTTTGCATCATGTACCACATGGCTAAGAAGTTGTGAAATTGTTTTGTTGCTAACCTGACATAATTGCAATCTACATACAAAGCTGACTGATGTATTTAGAAAGTGTAATACATTACATAATAGTAACTTAGGCAATTAAAGCTGAAAAATTATTTATGATGAATAATGTTACAAAATATATTGCACTTTAAGAAAACATAAAAATATTATTACAAATGAAGACTACAGACCAAAAAGGAGGATTGTCAAAAACACAAACTGTGAGATAATTTAGAATAAACACTTTTGCTCTGAATTATATTTATATTCTTAAAGAACAAAATCTAAATGAAAATGTTGATCATATGATCACAAATTAAAATACTGCAGCTTGTTAATATTTGTTCTGACAATCCCTGTTTTTCCCTGCACATAGTATTGTTTGTTTGACATTTTATTAACTTGACATGTTTTATCCTGTTGAATGGATGATTAAATAACACTAGTGACAATCTTTTAAGTGGCTTCATTTGCTCAATTTTCATAAAAAGTGAAAAAAAATTTCTTGCAGTGTTTCAAATAAAAATTCATGCATATAGTTGTTGTTTTTAAATATATACCACAACTGAATTATGTAATGGTATACATGTAGATTTAATGTTGTCTTTATAATGTTGGTTGTTTAAACTTATGTACTATAAATAAGGCACAATAGTGCTTTTGTTTTCTTAGATTTTATAAGTGTAAAACTTGAAAATCTCTTATGAACTATTGAATAAATGATATAATAATAAAATGTTATGTATTCTTTATAAATATATAGCATGAAATAATGATAACTTTTTAGAGTGTGATGTTATTGTATTGCAATACACAGCATTATGTAAGTTTATACATACTTATTATAGAGCATCTAATTGAAAGTAAATAGTAATTAATAACATAATGTGGATTTAGATTGAGTATCAATTTTTTAGTTACTAAACTATTGTTGATTTTTAAGAAAAAAAAATGCTGACACTGATATGTGTCTTTAATATATATGCATATTTTGTGTAAATAAAAATTTGGTGTGTTGAATGAACTATAAAGTATTACATAAAACCAAGATATTGTATAACAGCACGAATATTTAAAAATGTAATAGTTTGCAAGGTTTACCCATATAGTTATAAATTGTAATTAAATTAAAAGTATGGGTCAGATAATATATATAGGAGAATAAGTTTTAACTTTTTGAAATCTTTCCATAATAATGATAAAACTCAAAAGAATACTCTTTAAAGTAATGTTTCATTAACAAAACTATATACTTATTACAAATTTTGTGCTGGTAAAACATGTATATACAAATGTATACACTGAATGTGTATAACAATAGCTTTTGAACAAATATGCAAAAAATTATGTGTTAATATTGTTACACTATGATCCTATATGACTAAGATCCATACTTGGTTTTTGAATATCTGTAGTAGATATCTAGGTAAATTAAATTATTATAAATATTTCTGCCGCCTTCAGTTTTTAGTCAAGTGAATAAGAAATGTTCTTTGTAATTATTTTCAGCTATTGAAATGTAAAGTGCAATTGTGCAACTGATGTGACATTTATGTGTTGGCTATTTTAATACATTTTTGAAAATATTTGGCATTTTGTGTACCCTTTGAATTGTTTGCTGTTAGAATTTCCCAGATCTTTTCTTGTATTCCTTGCAGTTTGATATTGTAGTTGACATCTGAATTGTAACTTTTAATGTCATTACTATCTTATATCCAACAGAATATGTCTATTATACAGGGTTGAATTTGGCGATGCCACCTAGAGGTAGCAAAATCTTTTTAAATTAAATACTGCACATAGCAAATTTTACTCTTAGAAAACATTAATTTATTTTTCAAAAGAAGAAAAAATGCACCAAGATGCTAGCTTACCACGTCGGGCTATCGAACTGGCTGTAATCCGAAAAAATAAAACCCTGGACTTTTATGACAATTGAGTCAAACATAAATAAATAATAAATAAATATTTCTAACAATCACACCACATTATCTAGCCCAAATTAAGTATCATTAAAGAACTTGTGTTATGGATATTAGATAACGGATAAATAAACTTAAGAAATATATAAACCCACATAGATTTTTTTTACATATAAATATTATAAATAAACTTAAATAAACATACATACACATCCATGACTAGAAAGCAAATACGGTAAAATATCTGCCCCTACCAGGATTCGAACCCGGGACCTCCGGCATGGAAGGGAAGGCTACTTACCTCCACACCAAACAGGCCGTCGTAAGAATCAAATCTCACTAATAGACATGGTGAATGAAAAAAATTTAAATCTTAACTTAAACATTCATTAACAAGATCAAGATAAAGCACCTTTATTCAAATGCGCATCAAATTACTTATTTTAATGATAACATTTTATCTTTTACGTAATTTTCGTAAAACTTTGAAAACATTTTTTTCTTTTTTCAAATAACGGAATATTTCCTTATAATACAGCTCCTCAGTATTTAGATATATCCCATTCCCTTAAGGTGCCATCGCAAAATACCACCCTGTATGATAATATAGTTTGTCTCATAAATATCGACGCTTCAAAGGCAACCCTCACTCAATGTCGCTTAGTGAGGATTGCCTTTCAAGCGTCGAAATATTTAAAAAAAACATAAAAGTTTACCTAATTGTTCTATTAAAATGATGTTAACACTCGTAGAAATCATTTTTTTATAGCTATCCATAGTATCAAAATAAGACACCTGACACTTTTACAAGCACCGGTTTGTGTCGGTTAGATACAATTTACGGTATTTACTAAATACCTAACAGCACATTAGATTATACAACGTGTAAATGAATTAACCCACAACCAGAATGTAGTTTGCTCAGAATCGTATTGCGAATCGATCGCACCATGTTTTAATATAGGTTATATTTTTCTATATTTGTTGGCCCATGTCTAAACTATTTATACTACAACATTTCTTGCTAGCGCCCGGCCGCCCATAACTAGTTAGCATCGAACGAACGACACCGACCGACAAAACAATCCGGCACGCACCGAGTGATTACCGACCGCCATGCTAAAAATAAACCTTATTATTATAAAGTTAAAGAACAAGCCGCCCGCGTCCGCGCACCCCACGCCGATCGCCTGTGTTCGCACCTCCGAGAGCGAGGCGCCGCCGGCGGCTTCGTCTTGGAAGGTATCGTCCTTTCGGTTCCGATCGACGCGCGGCTTTAGGCGCCACCCCTTTCACAATGCCTTTTCGGTACACAAGTGTGCAATACACTGAAATGGTGAGCATTCTCGCTCCGATCGCCACGCGGTGCGGACGTGCAAGACCCAGCTCTCCGTTGATCGGTCCCTTCCCGCCATTCCGTGGCGCTCAGTTTACTGACGTCACAGTCTAGCGTGTTGGCTCCGTGCTACGGTTTTCTAAGTCTTTCTACTCCGTCTGAGTGCTTTCGAAGTGCGATTTTTCTTTGCGACTAAGCCTCTTAGTCCTCAAAGTGCTGTGCTAAGTTGTGTTGTGCTTGTGCTGAGTGCAGTGTTGTGCCCGGCGTAAGTAGTCTGGTTTCAGTGCAAAGGATACTTAACGGTGACAACGAATTTGTACTGAACCAGTCCTTTTTATTTTTATTTATTTCTCTTCTCTATTTTATTTATTTTTCTCCTATTTTCATATTTATTTTTATCATATTTGTGTGTATTCGTGTGTATTTGTCCTTTCTGTCGGTAAAGGTTGACCCTAACGCGGTCAACTCTTTACCTGCGTACCCTTTTTTAGGTTTCTAGGTAGCGGCCTTCGGCGTACTATTGTTAGTTTTAAGTTTTTCTCCCCAGCCCCCCTGTGACGGTTGTCTATTTCGACCTCTTTTTGTCAGTAAATTTTATTTTTTTTGTCGTTCCCGACGTAATTTTAAACTAGGAATTACGTAGTGTCGGAGAACGGCAATGTTTTGATTTGACAAGTCAGTCACGAAATATTATCCATCAAAGCAACTTGAATCTATTTATTTATTATTGTTTCTGAGTTTATTATTCAAAATTACATAGTTAAGATATTTTATTATCTACAATCAAAGTTTTTTTTAAGAAACCTATAATTTATTTTTACGTTCACGAGTGTGCGTAGCCAAAATTTTTGGTAAGGATTCTCATTCATTAAAATTTTATTTTATTGTTATTTTTTCTTTTCAGATCAAATTTAATTGTATTAATATTTCTGTTCTATTTTGTGTGACTATTTTTTTTATTTCAATTTTGTTTATATTTTTCTGTTTGTATTTACAGGCATTTTTGTATATTTTTAATTTTACCGAAAAAATAAACATAGAAGAGAGTTTTGGTGTTTTACTGGTACTACGTTACATACTGGCGCCCGAATATTCAAACGTAGTTTATGGAGAAGAGAGGAGGAACTATATCAACAGAAGAATTGCAACATTAAAAATAATTTTTTTATAATTATTATTGAGGTCAGGCATAAAACTTTATTTGTTACCATTTTCAATCATTAACATTCACTATAATATATTTATATATATATCTACTATAATATATCTACTATAATATATCAAAATACTGCTAAATTATTCAGACATTTAAGTTTCTTTAGTTTCTTTCGTTATAATATCCTTGAAGAAATTTTCTGAAGACACAACATTCTATAACCCAGTAATTTCACTATTTAAATAACATTTTCTATTCATTTTCATCACTTGAAAATACGTATATTTTTAAGGCTCTATTCTGCATAACGACTATTAACAAATTTGTTTCACTTTAACATTTTTTTTTTTGATTTTGCAATGAATTTTTCACAATTAAATAAACCTGAAATAATTTATGAATTAAAAATCAGAAATATAAATTTTTCTTCGACGCAATCTGTAGACGAACTACGATCATTATTATTAAATATTAATGTAGATTCTGAAACAGAAATTTTACAAAATAGCCCTGAAGAATTTTCAGAAGATATTAATACCAATGTTTATCATTTCCTTCTAGTACTCCGGATTACATGATTCATAATAATAAATTGTTTAGATTTTGTAGATCTAACACATTATTTAACTCTGAATTTAATTGGAAACAAGTAATACCATTAGAATTTAGGGAATCTGTGATTACACAAAATCATTCTACTCCCCAAACGGCACATTTTGGTACTTTTAAAACATACCATAGAATTAAAAATCTCTATTTTTGGCCTGGCATGTATAAAGACGTAGCCATGTTTATTGCTAAGTGCGAGACTTGTTTAGCTACCAAGCACCAAAATCAAAACTTAATTGGTTTAATGGGCAAACCCAAACATTGTTCACGCCCTTTCCAATGTTTATCCATAGATTTGATAGGTCCACTTCCTACTTCACGTAAGCAGAATAGATTTCTATTTGTAGTTACTTGTTGTTTTTCCAAATATTGTTTGTTATTTCCAATAAAACATGCAACCGCTTCTATTATTCGCCATATATTGGACAATTTAGTTTTTATGGTTTATGGAGTTCCAGAAACTATTATATTAGATAATGGTCCTCAAATGATAAGTACAGAATTATCTGAATTATTTAAATTTTACAACATACGTACCAAAAATACATTACACCCCACGTTACTGTCCACAGGTTAACACCGTTGAGCGTTACAATAAAACTATTGTAACGGCGATTGCAGCTTTTATAGATAAAGATCACAGAACTTGGGATACCTATATAAACAAAATACAGTTTGCTATTAATACTGCGGTTAATGAAACCACAAAATTCACTCCATCATTTTTAGTATTTGGTAGAGAAGCTGTTACATGTGGATCTATCTACAAAAATAAAGATTCCAGAGATGAACTAATTTTCAGTCCTAGGGATGTATATGCTGAAAACATAGGACAATTAATACCTATCTTTTCCGAAGTACAGAAACGGTTATTTAATGCACATCAATATAATGCAACTTATTATAACAAACATCATCAGAATTTAGAATTTAATAACGGTGATATTGTTTGGAGGCGAAACCATGTAATAAGTTCCTCTAAAAAACATTTTTGTGCTAAGTTTGCACCCAAATTTATTAAATGTAAAGTTTCAAATAAAGTTTCACCATTAATTTACGATTTAGTGGATATGAATAATAACCCATTAGGTCGTTGGCATATCAGAGACATTAAACCTCTACCGCGTTTAACTTCTTCTTTGAGTGACTAGATTGGTTGTTACCAATTACTTTATATGAATTCATATATAATTATTGCTAATTATCTCACGGCGAGCATAAGCCGATTCTTTTTGTCTTATTTTTTTTTTCTATGCACCTCATTATCGTTTAGCTATACCATTAACATTGACGTTGGTCAAAACTTATAATTAATTATCATCATCGTAGTATTAGGTTAACTTATTGTGTAATTTATTTAATATTTGCAATTCTGGGAGTGTAAACTCTTATTTTCAATATCTGTATTATACTTTATAGTATAATTTGTTAAATGTTATCAATTTTTTTTCTCAATTTTTTTCAAGCGGTTTGCAACTTGTAAAATTAAGCCTTCTGCACGAGCGTTTATTAAGGTAACTCGTTAAACTAAACCATGCCTATGTGTATTATTTATACGCTTGAATCACTTTCCCGTGAGAATTATTTTCATATGTTTATTACATAAATATTTTAATTACTTCACAAAAGACCCTTGGATTTTATTTAAAAGTCAATGTTTCACGACTGGCTATGATTTTCTTTTCTTTCCGGCATATTTGTTTCAGTCTTTAACTGAAACTTGTTTATAGTAATCACCGTGCGGGAGTTAGAGACACGTTAAAGAAGCCATAAGCTATTAATATTTTCAGCGGATGGCAACTATTAAAGCCTTTTGCCGTTGCGTTCAACTCTGTTGAGTTGACTTAATTAGGATACGATTCCTCATAAGCAACTCTAACTGCATGATGTTTTATTTCCAGTAGTTGGAATAAGACTAGTATGAAAGAGAATGTATGTTGTAATTATAATGTACGTTGATGGAGTTGAACGATGTATATTAACATTGTATATTCCAGGAACATGTTTAAAATTTTATCATTCATGAACCATGTAATTTAAGATAATTATTTAGGATTTTTTTTTTCTCTCTCTCGTCTGTTTTGTTTTCTTTTTCTATTAAATAACTTGTTGATATGCAATATATCAGTATTATTTTTTTTTTTTCTCATTTATACAGGATGTTTTTTCAGAAAAATTCTTCTATAGGATGTTAATATTAATTTTCATTTTGCTTTTAATTATTATTTTTTTTTTGATTGTTCTTTCATTTAGCAGATTAAATATTAAAATTCGATATGTATATGCGGTTTATTTTGATTTGGTTTGAATTTGAAATTTTACTAAAAAAAATCTTTCAGATTTTTTTTTTCCCGGCCCCCGGGGTATTGTGACGGTTGTCTATTTCGACCTCTTTTTGTCAGTAAATTTTATTTTTTTTGTCGTTCCCGACGTAATTTTAAACTAGGAATTACGTAGTGTCGGAGAACGGCAATGTTTTGATTTGACAAGTCAGTCACGAAATATTATCCATCAAAGCAACTTGAATCTATTTATTTATTATTGTTTCTGAGTTTATTATTCAAAATTACATAGTTAAGATATTTTATTATCTACAATCAAAGTTTTTTTTAAGAAACCTATAATTTATTTTTACGTTCACGAGTGTGCGTAGCCAAAATTTTTGGTAAGGATTCTCATTCATTAAAATTTTATTTTATTGTTATTTTTTCTTTTCAGATCAAATTTAATTGTATTAATATTTCTGTTCTATTTTGTGTGACTATTTTTTTATTTCAATTTTGTTTATATTTTTCTGTTTGTATTTACAGGCATTTTTGTATATTTTTAATTTTACCGAAAAAATAAACATAGAAGAGAGTTTTGGTGTTTTACTGGTACTACGTTACACCCCTACCGCTGGTAGGGAGGTTTGCCGCTTTGATTTTGCTAGGTTTTTAGGAACTAGGCATCTTTATTATACTTATATTTTTACATATTATTGTCCCAACCCTCCCTAATGGATCCGCTAATCATTATTAACGCGTTCACCCAGGCGCTTGCTGCGGCAGGCGTCTCCATCCCAAAAGACATCCTAACGCAGGCCTTGCAGGCATCAATCGCGTCCCCGGCCCCTCAGGCCCCAACCCCAGCCCCTCAGGCCTCCAACATCCAGACCCCTCAGGTCTATAGCTCTCCCGCGTCTCCCGTTCCATCCGATACGGACTGCGCGTCGGTCTCATCCTCGCGCTCTTCTCGTAGGAAGCGTACCGCTCCCGGGAGCGATTCAGACTCCGCCGCGTCCGTAGCTTCGTCGGTCGCCGCCACCCTAACCGGCTCTCCAGAGCCCGAGTTCCAATTAGTTGCCAAACGCTCTAAGAAGCGTTCGAAAAAGGCCGCGGTGTCTTCAACACCCGAGCCAACCCCGGTGTCTTCTACACCCGCCCCCGCGCCGCTCAAGTCACTCGAAGTGACCGCGATTCCGTCGGTCACATCGAAGCCAGCGACGCGCTGCGCTCCCGTCCCGCCGAAGCCTCAGCTCCCTCCGCCCGTCTTCCTGCGTGAAAAAGCGCGCTGGACCGCGGTTTCAAACTTGTGCAAAGTGCACAAAATTAATTACTTAAAAGCCGCCAACGCTGGCGATACAATCAAGATTCAAATAGCGACCGTCGACGACTTCCGCGCGTTTACCAGGTTACTCGGATTAAACCAAATCGCGTATCACACCTACGCCCTCCCGGAGGAGCGTAAGATCCGCGCTGTACTACGGGGCGTCCCGTTCGAACTCAGTAACGAGGACATTCTCGATGATCTTAAATCTCAGGGTTTCCCGGTCACAGCAGTGCACAAGATGCACTCCAACCGCGGTAGGCGTTTTCCCTTAGCGTTGGTAATCTTGTCGAATACTCCCAACTCGAGGGAGATCTTTAGTGAGGCTCGCACAATTTGCGGACTCTCAAATATCTCCGTCGAGCGTCCCAACCCCCGCGGTCACCCTGGGCAGTGCCACCGCTGCCAGCTCTACGGCCACGCAGCGGCTAACTGCTCAGCTCCCCCCAGGTGCGTTAAAGTGCCTGGATCCACATTTCACAAAGGAGTGCACTCGCACTCCCGAATCCACTTCCCCCCCTGCCTGTGTGCTGTGCGGCCAGTCTGGTCACACAGCTAACTACAGGGGCTGCCCGCGTGCACCGCGTTCCGCCGCCAAGAGGGTCGCGCCTAAACCGGCGCCGCCGCTCACTCACGCTAACTTCCCGCCGCTGCGCAACCGGGGTCCCCCGGAAGCAAAGCCCGTTCAGCCGACGCCTACTCCGGCTCTGTCTTGGAGGCAGCGTCCGGCCGTTCCGCCTGCACCTTCCCGACCCATCCCAGCTCCCGTAGCTTCCGTAGGGCCGCGTCCTTCTCCGTCATCCGCACCTCAGTCGTCGTTGGCTGAGGACATGAAGACCGTGTTCGACGTTATCCAAAACGTCGATATTAACGAAATTTCCGTGCTCGCACGCAAACTGCGAGCCGCCCGCTCTCCTCAAGAGCGTTTATTTGCTTTAGCCGAGCATCACTCGCTCCTAAGTTCGTTGTAAATTCTTTTTTATTTGTATAAATTCGTATATAATAAATTATAATGTCTAGACCCGCGAATCCCGCGTCCTGTCGTATCAAACCCAAGGGCTTATCCCTTATATCTTTTAACGCTCGTAGCCTGAACACCAACCTTCCCGAGATTAAACTGTTCCTTCAGAACAAAGAACCTGACTTATTCCTTCTCCAGGAGACATGGCTTACTCCAAACCGCTCCAGGGGATTCGCTATACCTAAGTACGCGTTTATTCCTAACGATAGGCCCAACTCCGACGGTTTCGGCGGCACCGCTATATATTACAAAAGAGGTTTCCATTGCTGTCCTCTCCCTACCCCTCCTCTCCTCAACATGGAAGCCACTGTGTGTAGATTGGCTATGACTGGTCATCCGACCATCATCATAGCTTCAATCTACATACCTAGTGGTACCAGACCAATCCGCAGCGACTTTGAGGCCATTCTCGCCCTCGGCCATTCAGTCATTATGTTCGGAGACTTTAACTCCAAACATACTGACTGGACGTGCCTATCGACTAACACCAGCGGTATCGCTCTCCTCGACATCACTAACTCCCTTGACCTAGATGTCATATCCCCCATCACTCCCACTCACTATCCCAACAACCCGTCCTACTCTCCTGACATCCTCGACTTTGCAATTATCAAGCGAATCAATCTTGATCTAAGGTCTATCGAACCGCTCGATGACCTAGGCTCCGACCATCGCCCCGTTTCCCTCGTGCTAGGACCGCCGAACGATAACGCCTCATCTCCTAAGACCTTTACCAACTGGAAAGGTTTTAAAAATACGTTAGTTTCAGCCTTAGAGGCTCCGAACTCTCCACTCGCGATCTCTCCCGAACAATTAGATAGCCCGGATAAAATCGATTCATTAGTAAATTCTCTCACTGATGCTATCAACTCAGCCATCAGTGACAACGAAAAGGTTGCTAAGCAAGGCAAACCCACGCTTCCCTTAGCCGTTAGCAATCTTATTAAAGCTAAAAACGCGGCTCTCCGGAGAGCCAAGAAGTATCCCACGCCCGCCTATAGAACAGCTGCGAATCAGCTTCAACGTAAAGTTAGGTCTTGCCTCGCGGAACTCCGAGACGCTCAGATGAACGATCTCATGGCGAATATCTCTCCGTCCCACCAAGCGTACTATAGCATGGCCCGAGCCTTACGCGTAGACACCGTTTCTCACGTTCCTCCTCTCACTCGTCCCGACGGCACTACTGCCTTCGAAGTCGAAGAGAAAGCCGAATGCTTCGCCGACAGCATTGCCGCACAATGCTCGCCCAGCGCGCAACCTGCTGATCCCTCACACATCCAGGCGGTGGAGGACGAAGTCCTTCGCAGAGACTCTCTTCCCATCACCGCCGACCCTGTCACAGTCTCTAATGATGAAATCTTGCTTCTCATTAGAAATCAAAAGTCAAAAAAGGCTCCGGGTGCGGATGGAATTTCCAACCACGCACTTAAGCACCTACCTCAACAGATGCTTACCTTATTAGCTATCATTTTCAATGCCTGCTTCGACCATAGCTACTTTCCAAAAGCTTGGAAAGAAGCGACAGTCATAGGCATTCCCAAGCCGGGCAAACCTCTGAACGTCCCGGCTAATCACAGACCCATCAGCCTCCTCAAGGCAATGTCTAAACTTCTCGAGAGAGTCATACTCTCTCGAATGCGGAACCATCTGTTTCCAACGGATGGCGATCCTCTCATTATTCCCCATCAGTTCGGCTTTCGCGCTAAACACTCCTGCCCTCAGCAAGTCCACCGAATCGTCGAGTATATACTTGACGGTTTCTATCCGCGTCGTTATAAAACAGTCGCGGTTTTCTTTGACGTAGCCAAGGCTTTCGATAAAGTCTGGCACAGCGGCCTCGTTTATAAACTCTACAAGATAGGCTTACCGGATCGCCTAGTCAGGATAATAGCGTCGTTTCTCAAAGACCGTACGTTTCGATTTAAACACGAAGGCACGCTTTCTGCACCTCGTCCCATAAAGGCTGGAGTCCCTCAAGGCTCAGTCCTCGCCCCTCTGCTGTACACCGTGTACACCAACGACATTCCCATCCCGCCGAAAGGCGTCGAACTCGCCCTCTTCGCTGACGACACCGCACTCTATACCAAAGGCCACGGTGTTCGGCGCCTTGTAACCAGACTCCAAAAGGCCGTAAACGCCCTTGGTGCATGGTTTCAAGAATGGCGCATCGATGTGAACCCTGAAAAGAGTTCTGCGATGCGCTTCGACCACAAACGCCGTCGTCCCGATGGCGATCCCCACGTTCGAATGTTAGGCATTCCCATCCCCTGGAAGCGCAGTACTAAATACTTAGGCGTCACATTAGATCCGACGCTTTCTTTCAAGCCACACGTTGAAAGAGTTTCGAAACTCGCTCGTCACTATTTAGTCCGCCTAAATAGCATGTTAGGTAGAAAAAGTAAAATGTCCTTCAGAAACAAACGTACACTTTACAAGGTCTGCGTTAGACCCGTCATGACGTATGCCTCGCCAATCTTTGCCCACGCCAAACCCTCCCTCCTGCACAAACTGCGGGTAGTTCAAAACCTCTTTTGCCGCCGGGCCACAGGCGCACCGTGGTACGTGCGTAACGCGGACTTGCATAGAGATCTTGAACTGCCTACAGTACAACAATATCTCAAAACACTCTCTGAAGCGTTCTTCAAACGCTCCGAAACCCATCCCAATCCTCTAGTTCGTGATTCTGTCTCATATACCACTCCTGTGTTAGACTCGAAGTTCAAAGTCGCTAGGCCTAGAAATGCGCAAGCGTACTCATCCACCAGACTGTCACGCGATCTCGAGGCCCTTCTGGCCGCAAATTCTAATTCTAACGTAAATTCTAATTCTAACGTAAATTCTAATTCTAACGTAAATCCGTATTAATGCATATTTAATTTTTCAATTTTTAATGTTTTCATTATTTACTTTTCATTTTTTAATGTTTTTATTTTACTTTTAATTTTTGAGCACCTTCAGTGCTATGTAATCCCAGCGGGTGACCCCTTCTGGGCCCCGCTAGCGCGGCCTCTTTCTCCAATTGGCCGTCGCTCCGATGAAGGCTGAGTGGCAAAAATGCACGAGCCGACAGGGGGTTTTTAGTGGGTATGGTCCTGGTAGGCGTCGGGACGAGTCCCACATAACTTTGGAATCGCGCCAGAGTATGCGTCAGGGCATTTTTATCCTCCTGCCCTTCCCGCGGAGGGGAACAAAAAAAAAAAAAAAAAAGAAATGGTGAGAACGCTCGCGCGATGTAACGACAACGTGAGTTTGGCAGTGCGACAATTTCGTGAGCAATTCGGTGTTTCCGTCTCCAACGAGACAATGTTAGCAGCCACTCAAAGGCTTAGAGACAGTGGAACTTTTTTTCCTCCTACCGGAATGGACAGAGGCGACGACCCCTTTGACGTACGGATTCAAGAAAGGATATTGGAGTATTTCCATGAGAACCCAGAATCCAGTACACGTGAAGCAGCAAGAATTATCGGCTGTAGTCACGCCTACGTTTGGAGAGTTTTACAAGACGACGGACGGCACCCTTACCACTTTCGTCGCTATCAAGAATTGAACTCTCAGGATCTGGCTCCGCGTGTTGCATTCTGCGAGTGGTATTTAGCGAATGAACATAAGAACATTCTTTTTACTGATGAGCACGTTTACGCGCGCCGGTCTGTTCAATCAACATAACAGGCACATATGAAGTCACGTTAACACCTACGCATCAGTAGAGAATTCCTACCAACATAGGTTTTCTCTAAATGTATGGGCAGGTGTTCTGGGACCATACATAGTCGGCCCCGTATTCTTACAACGTTTAAATGGAGAAACGTACTTAAGTTTCCTCAGAGAAACATTGAGTCAGTTACTTGACGACGTGGCTCTGTATCTGTTACGAGACCTGATGTTTCAGCACGACGGAGCTCCAGCGCACTTCCAGTGGACTGTTCGTAGGTACCTCGACGCGGAATACAGGGAAAACTGGATCGGACGTGGTGGACCTGTGCAGTGGCCTGCCAGGTCGCCAGATTTAACTCCACTAGACTATTTTGTGTGGGATAGAGTCAAAACAATTGTTTATGACGGTGGACATAGTGCCAGAAACGTTAGTGAATCACGCGAGGCCATTGTGAGTGCTTTTGAAATAGTGAAAACAGACACTTCAGTGCTAAACAAACCAAAAAGACACCAAAGGAAGCACGCGAGACTGTGCTTGCAGCAAAGTGGTGGACATTTTGAACAACATTTAACTAGCCGCCAAAATTGGACTTCTAATAATTAATTTTGTAAGTAAGTAGTTATAAGTGTACATAACAATCAGTGTAAATAATTTGATTCAAAACTTTTAAATACGCCAACTTGTTTGTACCTGTAATATGTTTTTTTTATTACAAGTTAAACATTTGTTTCTTTACAAACGTACAAGGTACTTGGTCAAATTAACATGACACCTGCGTAGTAGCGACAGCGTGTCTGCGCTTTAAAACTTTCGAGATAAGGTGTTTTGATATAATGCCGCGGCCGATGCATAAGGCTCCCCTGGATTTGTAAGCGGCGGCTGCGGCGGCGCAACGGCGGCCGATGCATAAGGCTCCCCTGGATTTGTAAGCGGCGGCGCAACGGCGGCCGATGCATAAGGCTCCCCTGATTTGTAAACGGCGGCTGTTGTTGTTGTTGTTAAACGGTTATTGGATTTTTTTGAGTTCTCGTTATTATTGTTACATTTAGAGGTTTTCTTCAAACTATTGGATTTTTTAACATTTAACAAAATGGTTTGAAAAATGAGAATTTTAAAGCTTGATATGCAAAAAAATACCTATTAGTTACGAGGTACTTAATAACTACCAATTATGTAACCGATTTAATAATATCACTTTAAACATGATTTAAGCAGTAAACATTATAATTTTCGTAATTAAAATAAATAAGGTACCTACTAAAAAACTTTTTAGCACACTCATCAAGCGTCATTTGAACCAGAAACATTTGTTTAATATGACCGAGTATGCAGTACCTAATAATTTAAATCGATATTATGTGACATACTATTACAAATAGGTTGCCAGTCCAAAGCCTGGGAAAGTGTGATGGAAAGTTTTGAAATTGCTTTTGAAGTTTTTTTCGGGCCATAGTTAGGCCAAGGTTTAGTTCTTACAGTTCACTCAAAATAACTTGGCCGGTATAAAGTGAACGTCTGTTAAACTGCTGAATAGTAGTCAGCTGTACCGGCGCTGCGCTGTGCGACTCAGAGGCCGCGTGCGACGGAGTACCTACGCCGTAGAGCTCGAAACTTCATAGAAAGGTCACCTCCGATCTAATGTTGAATAACTTTAAAATATTATATATTTCGGCGCAATTTATATTTTAATCATATTACTTATTTTTTTAAATGAGGTGTATCAGGTTTTGGTTTAATTCATTTACACGTTGTATATACATCGTTTACAAAAAATATTATGGTAGGTACATATGTATTTAAATTAAAGGTATGCACAACTTTAACATAAAAATATCTTTTAGTCGAGACTAAAATTATTGAAATTATTTATTAAATTTTATTTTAGTTATTAAAATTACCCCGAACCTCCTTCCGACACTGACATTTAACCAAGAACTGCATAATAAGTAATTGTTTTCATGCACAAAAATAAATTAAATCAATTATTATTGAATAAAAGTATTTCTTAAAAATTTTACAAATACGCTACGTAGTGCTGACCGTACAAAATTAATAAGGAAACTAATTATGACATAACATTCAGTCTGAAACCAATATATTTTTAAATTAAACAATTATTATTGCTGTCGCTATTATAAATTACCTACACAATCACCGTCATCACTCCTACTGTGCAAAGTGTGAACATTTTGACACAATTATTAATATCGCTGTAATAATTCTAATAACAACACTTATATTATTTTCACAATCAGTCTCTGAAAACAATCAAAATATTTTTCATATAAAAATATAGCAATATAAAAAAATCCTTAACCGAATTGTAGCCTTACAAAATCTTTAGTATGAATTGCAACGTAAGATGGTTAGTTACCCAGTGTAAATTTAATGTAACAATCTTCAATGTCTGAATGTTTGACATTTGCTGCGCATGGAATGTTCGCAAATTCATGTTTGAAGCACTTAGACATAACTTTGTCCATGTAAAAATTAACCAAATCGTCATATTTAGCTTTTGATATGGGAAGCAAAAGAGATACGAGGGTGGATTGAAAAGTTCGCGGCCTAACATAGATAGCGTTGTCATATTATTATAAAACAACCCTCATATGAAACCTAGACTCTTTGTCAGTCTCTGTGCAATTTTTCTCTGAGATATATGCGTCATTATTTATTTTATTGAGCATTAAGTTCATGAAGATATGGTGGCTACTTTAGGAACATCGGCTCCGTCGTATACAATTATAAAAAAGTGGACAGCTGAATTTAAACATGGACGAGAGAGCATCAAAGATGACCCCCGCTCTAGACGGCCTTCTACAGCTACGACTTCGGAAAACATCGAAAACATATGTGATCTCATCACGGGAGACAGAAGATTGAAGGTATCTGATATAGCTGAAGCTCTAGGGATTTCAAACGAACGTACACAAAACATGATCGTTAACGAATTAGGGTTCCACAAGGTGTCTGCAAGATGGGTTCCGCGGCTCCTTTCAGTTGAACAGAAACGAACTCGGCTCACGATTTCTAGAGACTGTTTAGAGCTTTTCAAGCTGATCCAAACGAGTGTTTGGCAAGGTTTGTTACTATGGACGAAACATGGGTTCATCACTATACTCTTGAATCCAAACAATGGAAGAGACCCGGATCTCCAGCCCCCAAGAAAGCCAAGGTGTGTTTTTCAGTAAACAAGGTAATGGCATCGGTTTTCTGGGATTCTAAGGGTGTCATCTTGGTTGATTACTTAGAAAGCGGTCAAACTATAAATTCTGCTTACTACTGCACACTTACGTCGTTTACGCGAAGAAATAAAGTCTAAAAGACCAGGATTGTTGACCAAGAAAGTTTTGTTTCATCAGGACAATGCTCGTGTTCACACATCTGCAGAATCGATGGCTCAAAAATTGAATTGTGGTTTAGAATTGATTCCTCATCCCCCTTATTCACCTAACTTGGCACTTTCTGACTTCCACCTATTTCCAAAACTAAAAAAACACTAATGTGGAATGAAATTTTCTACCAATGAGGAGGTCAAAGTGGCCGTAGATGCCTTTTTTGAAGACCTTGACGAGACCTTCTATTTTAATGAGATAAAGGCTTTGGAGTACCGCTGGACTAAGTGCCTAGGAGGAGAGTATGTAGAAAAATAAATATAAGAAACATGCATTATTCCTGTGTTTTCTTATTTAGGCCGCGAACTTTTCAATCCACCCTCGTACCTTGGTTTAGACTGAATTTCAACATCAAAGAACGCCGCAGTAGGATTCATAGATTTATATTTAACGCTTTGCTTGTAAATTTTCAGTAAAGACTGAAAGTCATAATACGGATCTTGCTTGTCTTCGACTTGTCTCGACCAGTTAAGTTGCCTTTATAATATTTGTCACTAATACTATCCCATCTGTAAAAATCTTCATAACTCAATCATTCTACGTGGAAAGGCGCTGGTTCGTGTCTCAAAAATACAATAAAAATAAAAAATATGTCTAAGCTCTAATATTCCTCCACTTTATTTCAGTTTAAATTATACAAATGACACTGTCACAAAATAATATATCAAGTTAAAATATATAACCACAAAATTACAATTGCTTTGTGTTGGTAAAATCTACTAAGTGATTTCAAACGAAAATTTCTTAACAAAAAAAAAGGAAATACAAATAAATTAAAAAGTTAATACATGAAAACCCGACTAAGTTCATATTCCTAATTGTAAGAATGTCCTAACTGCTGGATATTCTTAAGACCCCTTTCTTTTTGGCCCTTTTAGGAAGCACAAAATGTAGATTTGACCGAAATCACGCAATATCTAAAACTCGTCGTAGAACTGTGAGACCCAGACCAAAAGACGCAGAAAAATATGCGTCTTTATTTGCATTAAGTACCTACTTATTTGCATAGTATAGTCTAATTTTAAGTATACTAGGAGGATATGATTAACGACCTTGTGGCATGTGTCAGTGGCCCAGCCTGCCTCACGATATAAGGTTACCATGTACAAACCGTGGTTTTCTATTGGACCTATAAGTCCTGCCTGGGGGTTTCGTTGTTATAGTAGTATGTACATTTTATATAAAATAGGTTATGCCGGCCGCTCCACTCTTATATTCCTCGGAAATAGTACAGCCTTAAACTGACACCTCACTTCTTATTTACCCGCGCGGCGTAGTCGCTTATGCGTGACAATATTCTTATATTTCCGTCAGTGGTCTATGACAAAAAAATACATTCGGTTTCCTCATAATACTTCTGATAATGTATTATTATATACATATCTTATAAATGTTACGAGAAAACATTCTTACTCCCTAGAACAATGACGCGATGCGTTGAAGATATAATACTTTCAAGTGCTACGTAGGAATATCGGTATTTCTGAAATATCTTTTTAGCAGGATGATTTAAGTCTATCAAGGATTCCTATTGGCATCATGTCGGCAGTTGTACACTCGAGATCAATCTATAAGAGTAGACTAGAATAAGATAGCTACTACATACCCTTCGAAAACTTTTTTCTAGCTGTACGTTGGAACAGTAGTGTTTTATGAAATCTTTATTCGTTATTTTTAACAATTTATAATAAGTTACTTAGTTTTAAGGTATTATTTTAACAAATATTAATAGGATACTTAATTCATAAAGTTTTTGTTTAAGCAGTCATGGGAATATCCTTTGATTTTGTTTCTAACAATTGGGTTTATATACCAAAGTAGTTAATTAATTTATAAAAATCCGTGCTTTAAAATCTTATCTGAAAGATTTATAAAATATCTTTTCAGTTTCAACTTTCACAGTTCCCTGTGTCGGTAACGGAGCATTGCAAAGATCTGAGCAACATATTTGAACTGTAAATTTGCTATTCTGTACGGTAAGGCGATTCATAATTCCACTAAGTAAGGAATAGGTATAGCTAAACGATAAGTTTGAACACGTTTAAAACAATAAAATGTATGCAGTAATTGTTTTGAGTTTATTAATAGACTAATTAACTTAATTTTATGAGTAAAATAAATAAATACCAGGCTTGTAACTTGTAAAATGGCACGGATGGCGGTACAAATACGAAGATAACTATTTAATTCAAGCCTTAACTGAACTGTTCCCCGTTTCGCACCATAACCTATCATAAACACACTAAAATTATTTTATAGGTGACAGGCCTTCTGATGGAAACTCACAGTATATCGCCGGCTCCTAAGCACATTTGTTAATTAGTACAGACGACACTGTTTTTCGCTTACAGAGTTCGTATCCTGGCTTTCCGATGCCACGGTGTTCTATTTTTCTTTGCTTGTACTGTTTTTGATTCAACCATTAGATAAAATAACGCTACCGTGTCAGTACAAACACTTTCTGAAAAAGAAATTAACTTGTTTGAACAAGTTTTGAAATATTTGTTTATTAGTGGTAGTTTTCAATACAAAACTACGGGTTTTGACAATTGTTGCGTGGCATAGCTTTTAAGCTGCAGTCCTCTATTTTAATCCTGTTAAGGCCAGACGCTTACGAGTATGTGATGATACAAATGTTTATGTATGTTTTGTACGTAACTACGCCTATGCCTTACCTAACTAGCTAACCTACGCCATGTTTAATTCGTGGGTGCTTTTGTTACGAATTTAATAATAATAATAATAAATCCCCGGACAAACACACCAGCTGTATGGCCCTCAAGTAAGCAGAGCTTGTGTTATGGATGACCATGCAGCGAACTGGGGGGGAACCCAGAATGAACATACAAATATAAATATCAACAACCATGACCCGAGAACAAACATCTGTGCTCATCACACAAATGAAAGCCCCGGCCAGGACTCGAACCTGGGACCTCCGGCGTATGAGACAGGGCTACTATATAACCACTACGCTACTCGGTCGTTATAGATACTTACTGCTTTGATTTTAAAGATCTTTGTCATTGGATCAAGTTCAAAGATGCAAGTTAAGTCGTCGGCACTAACAAGTCACACAATGTTACCGGCAAACTTAATAACGATTTTAAATTGCTCCATTAATTAATACAACAATTTCACCATTTTCAAATTAATACGATACCATCGTGGTGTCGCTGGTAGTCATTGCTTTTTGATTAGGGCAATTTAATAAATAGCGCATACAATAGAGATAAATATTAGTTGTATACACCGATGTAGGATTCCACAAAATATACAGGGGCTTAAAAGTTTTTTAGATTAGATATATTGAACTGTTATTTCCAATACTTGATTCCTGCCAAACAATTGTTAAAAGAAAATCTCTCTTTGAAAAACACTATTCAGAGGTAATGAAATGCAAGTCAAGGATTTATTTACCGCTACTCAATCACGACAGGTTTAAATCTTCAACGCAATTTTCATACTTTTTCGATTTCATCCGAAATCTGTGTTCGTTAATGTGATTTTAATTTGCAATGGCAGAAAATTAATAAGGAAACGCTTGCCCGTGGGCCTCTTATTACTGTAATTATGTTCGGGAACAAGTCGGAGGACTGCAGACAAAAAATGTAAGTGCGTGAGTGAAATGTGAGTCGTCCTGAGCGCGGAGGACCAAATGTTGCGTCAGAGTGCGCATGACCGCGTAAACCTTAGTCCTTGCGTCAGGTTCATAATTTGTTAGTCGAATGCAGTATCATGAATTTTTTGAATGTACGTTATGTCTTTGATTTTATTTGTAAGCAAATTAAATAAAAAAAAGAAATTTTGATTACCGAGTTTTGAAAATAAAATAATGTTTGTCAGTATTTGCGTAAAATGATAAAGGTCAGAAAATAAAATATACATTAAAAAAAAAAATAAATCTTACTAACACTGTTTGAAAGAGGTTTCATTATATGAAAAAAAGATTACAGCACGTATAGTTTGTAAAAAGAACGATAACTTCCTGTATGCAATGAGTATATTTTAGGAGTTTGGAAATACAAATTAAAACAATAATTTAAAAAAAGAGACTTTACCACTGCACATACATTTGAGCCTCACAATATTGTTTAAAATAAGATCAATCCAAAATGTGTGTCTAAATAAGTTTAAATACAAGTTTTTTATAAACATAATAAAATGGAGTAGCTATCAAGTTGAACTTAAACGTTGGATGACCGTTCCGTGAACTCATATCACAAACGGTGGGAAGCCGGAGAGGCTGCGCGCGAACTGCGCGGGAAATCAGACAGCTTTTTACTTTTTGAACTTGCGAAAAAAAAACAAAAGCAAAATGGCGACGCTCCTGAGGAAAATGTGGAAAAACCATTCGAAACATAAAAGTAAGTGTGTTTTTTTGTGACTTTTCATATAGTCAAATAATACATTATAATTGCGTTGTTTCTTTTTAAATTATTTACTGCTGTTCGTGTGTGTGTATAAATATTTTGATACGTATGTTGAACACGCCCCGGTCACGGAGAGAAAATAACGAATAAGTAATAAAAATAATCACAATGTTGCTTCTTCAAAGTAGTTTTGTTTATAATTCAAAAGACATTATCGAAGTTATTTTTCTATGACACGACGAAAATATATGATGTTTTAGAGTAATGTGTGCGTGTTATTTTTTGATACCTAGGTACAAGAACAAAAATTATATCAAGCCTAGTGATTTTTTTTCAATTCCTCTTTTGTATTTTTTGTCTGTGTTATAAAAGTTTACGTCTTTATATATATTTTTTCGGATAAATTAAAAGGCACATTCATTTAATTTTAATCAGTTAAACATTACAATATACGGTATGTATAGAGCACAAAACCGTATGTTTAGGTGAAATCAATTTACAAGCTTTATGTATCTAGTATTTGTTAGTGGTATATATGACGACGTGAACCTAAACATTAATTGGAAAAAATTTTTAATAATCAACTTATTTTATATCCAAGCAAAAGGTGAAGCTAAGCTGCCTTAGTTTAATTTGATACTTCAGTTATTTAAAATACAACTTTTAATCTAGAATTAATTTTGTACAACAATCTGTTTAGTCTGTTAGATCTGTATTTGGAGATCCGTTAGTATACTTTGTATGCTAGACCAGGGAGTTAAAAGGGCCACGCATGTTAGAATCTACTATTCACGAAGAACCTGGTCTATCGTATTGTACGTGGTACCGTAAGGGTGCGTATGACACAATCGACGATTCGCTCCTGAACCCTAAATTTTTCAGTAATATATTTCCTTTTCGCAAATTTCGAATGGGTAGAGAGAGGGGTTCTCAGTTCCTATTCGGTTTTGATTAAGATGTATTAGATTTTTACCAAGAGATTGTTATTAAGCTACGCTCGTAGTAAGCGGCGCTTTTCGGTAACATATATTGAAATATTGTACAAAGAAAACATTTATATGACTGTAATAATGTTTTTATTTACTTTTGTTGAATAGAGAAAATAAATTTACTCACAAGGCCCAAACAAATTATTACGTGGAAATTTGTTTTTACGTTCTTTGCTGACGGTACCATAACACTATTAGTCCGGGTTCCTATTTTCTCTCTAATTACAACGGACTCACTTTGTGCACCGTACAAGGCCAATGAAAAAACTGGACAAACGTGGCTCAGGCTTTTACTAGTTGTTGCCATATAAAAATTTCTGCGCAGTATCGTGGAGCCTGAAACTTTCCACCTGTAGTTATAAACAAGTTCTTATAAATTTAAAGAAATGGTTGTAATCGTTTCTTTCCTATTATTTATGGTCTCGATTCAATGTTTTTGCAGATCGTAGAGAGTGTGGATCATATAAACTTTTAGGTCACGGTCGTTTTTTAATCTTAAATGCAAAAAAGCTTAATTTTTTATAGGTTTGTACAAAATAAATAAATGTTTGTAATATACTCTAATATTTGTATTTTTTAATTTTTAGTATTTTTGACATTTGTAAGAATTTAAATTATAATTGGTATTAATTAACAATAGGTATAAGTCTTAATTGTCTACTAACAATTATGGATGAAAATCTGAATTAAATAAATGAATTTGAATTTGAAAAAAATAACTTATATCAACTGCCCCAAAATAAAAGCCAGTGTTATGACAGACCACTCAGCAGATTGGGTAAATATGTAGGTATAAATACATCACATAAATTAACAACGTCGCACTCAACACTCTTACTCCTGCCATCCAGAAACTGGCATAAACAACTCTACCATTCACTTACGGCCGTAATCAAAGTAAAAAAAAATTGAAAATTGATTTTAAATTTAAAACCGGAACGATTCTAGTACATATTTTGATAGCAATGTGTTGAATACCTACCTATATTCTTCAAGATTTACGGACAGCCTATTAAGTTTGAACTAGAAACTGGACTTTATCCTTCCTTTTGAGTTACTATGTGAACGAGTAAAGTGACAGTTACCAGCTGGAGTAGGTCATCCATTGATTGATGATCAGTCTGCGAGTTTGTCTGCGGCGAACGAACCTCGAGAAGTTACTTTATTAAGATCGGTTTACATAAACGTGGTTTCTTTGCCAATCCGGTTTGTGATGCCTGAAATTTTGATATTAAATATGCTTTTATGTTACTAGCAACCCCCATTCTGAGTAAGAGACATCACTAAATTAATGTAATTTGTTTCTCATTTTGTGCTCAAAAGTTCGCAGTTTTGCTTAGGTTCATTTAGTACTTTTTTTGGTGGTATTTTATAAACTTACAATTCCAGAAAAGTAATCAGTAAGGCAAAAATATTTAAAACCATATTAGTAATCTTTCTTGCTACTTAAAAAAAGTCTTTCTTGTTGATTTATTAGTTAAATTTAGTTCTTCTTACGGTTGCGCAACTATTTATTGATTTGTTTACTAACAATTCACTCAGTGGTGTAGATCAAGCTTAAGTGTCAATGCAGCTTAGGCTTTAGAAATCACGAAGCCGGGGTTAATCACTGCGAAGTTGCATTTTGCGTCTCTGACAGGTTCGTTACGATCGTAAATAATTGTCAAACGTAGTCAAGTCGCGTCGGGAGAACTTCAGGATTCTTAATTTCATCCAAAAATAATCTTTACTTTCTATGCAGTTAAAACTTGTTTAGCGCAATTAATACTATTTTTATTAATTTTATTTGACACTCATTTGTTTGTGACAGTTACCGAATTACCTACGGACTCACGAGATCCGTGAGTATAATTATATGAGCACAGGAAAGGACTGGCTTTGTTTCTAATATTGCATTAAAAATATGCAGAATAGGAACAAATGGTAGAACATACGACTTATCTATGCCTGTCGCAAAACTTCAGCGTTATGTCTTTTATGTGCTGAGTATGCATTGCAGGCTACATGTTATTGCAATAAGGGGTTCAGTGCTTATTGCATAGAACGTTTTTCTATCTTCTAATCTAATCTTGATCCAGGTTGATAGCAAACGTTCCTGCCATTCGAGAAAGTGCTCGGGGCGTATACCTACATAATAGACACATTTTCATAAAATTCGTAAGAGAATATGTAACTTAAAATAAAAAAATTGCAATGCTATCAGATACAATTAAGATTATCATGAAAATAATAATAATAATCGTTTTATTGAGAAAAAGTTACACACAAAAGCTTAAACTACTAATTAATTATAATACGTGTTAACATACATTTTAATGTAAGATTTTAGGAAACATTTTCGACTTTGTAAATTTATATACATTTATGTGTAGATAGTAATAGGATATTCTGCAAACAGCCGTGTTATTTTTAAAATAGAACTAAATGTGCTATTTTAATTTTTTTTTCTATTTTGTCCTAGTATATTCGTATAAGTGTGGGTGCGCTTGTTGAATATGTGAGTGTTAGTGTGTGCGTCAGTGAGTGACTATGTTCGTGAGTTTGTGTGCATCTGTGTATTACGTGTAATTCTGTGTGTTTCACTATGTCGCAATTTTTAGTATTTCTTTTGTTTTCTGGTGAAAATCAAAAATAATTTTCAAAAAACTGTCATTAATTTTAAGTACTTCATGAAAGTTTTATGTGAATGTGAATGAAACATTTTTTTTTCTAATAGTAGGTTTCTCGGATAAGAAAAGAACAATATAATAATATGCTAGGCCTGTCAGACAGCATTCTCATGGAACCGTTACTCTTAACGAGTTTACAAAAAATCTAGCAAGAATCTCGACGACATTGCCATAGACAGCTTAGTTCTGAAAAAATCTCATTTGAGCCGAGGGGAAAACGTTTCTTTGTAATTTTAATACATAGCAGTAAAACTCTCTTGAATGTGGTTTAATAAATTTTGTATGTTGGATGTTTTACAAGTACGTGGTCAGCTTATTTGTTTAAATATTATCAATTTGACAAACTCTAACCTCTGATTGAGTTAGATACCCAGTTTAAAATATAATCCTGGCTCTTTTTGCTTTGGGGTCATCCGGTTGCTGAAAACGCGCCGCGAAACAAACAATAAAAAAGAGGAAACCAGGGGTAATTGTCAAATCTTTGATTTAGATCAACTAATGAAACGCTGTCGAAATCCTGTAGAATCCTTTCTTATGACGTTTCCATCAGTTCTTACAGCGTTATTTTCAATAAAATTGTCGGTAGGTATGAAAAGGCGCATCTCGGTATATTTAGAATCATTACCGCAGGTCAAACACATAATTGTGTCGATATAAAAACATAAAAAAAGATGTTTAATATGTGTCACAGTTATCTCTTCCGCGATGGCGCGACGTGTGATGATTACTTTTATCATTTCTTAGTTTTTGCCGACTTACCCTTATGTGCATATATATAAATAAGTATCGTAGCTTTGCGACTAACTGAGTGGCAAAGATTGGTATACATATCTTTACAAATTTTTCTCCCCGGAATGCCTCAGTTTATCGGAAAATTGACGGCATGCTTTGAAGAACTTTATCTTCAATCATTTGGGTCAGGTTTGTGGGAAGATGGTGATGAAAGGAAACGTACAATTTCGTGATTTATTAGACAAATCTCCAGGTGGTATTAAAACTTCAAATTTTGGTCGAAGATAAGACTTTGATGTGAACTGCGTGATTGGTCAATGGGTTGTCAAGACAATTTAAACTTCATAAATAACAACTTTAAACCAACCAAAGTTTGCGTATCGCGTATTTAAGCAGTCTTGAACTTTAGGAAACTTGTGTATTAGCGCGGACGTAGGCAATAATCATGTTTTATTAACAAAGTCGCTTTAATTGCGGATCCACTAACTTCGGACGGCGATCTAGCGAGATGAAACATAACATTTCATTAAAATTTATCAAAAATTAATTTATCATAAAATTGTTTATATAATGAACAGAAAATTGCCAAACCTAAAGAAATATTTGGGGAAAAACAGTTTTGAAGCCGTCCTGTAATGGTTCTATGACCTCGAATATCTACAAAGTACGTCCCTTATTCTTTTCTTACGACGCACTCATGATAAGCCGAGTGTTTACTGTGTACATTGATTGAACGTCAAACACGTCGAAATGATGACGTTTTTCGTTTTTAAATAAAAATATTTATATTATAAACGGCCAAGTTTTTATTATTAGTGTTATGTCTACTACCTAAAAGGTAATTGTCTGTAAATATGCATGTAAAAAAAATGTTAAATATTTTCTCTCTGTATAAAAAAAGGATACCTACATGTATCCATGTGAAAATGTACTGAACACTACGAGCAAGAGCAATTTGATAAAATTGAAGTTTAAGAGCCCCACTAGTCAAAACAAATGAGCCATTTTATGTTTCTATTATTATTATAATTTCAACTTAATTAATACATTAATTAAACATAAAGGCTTGAATGTTTGACGGCCATTTTATCGATCTATCACGTTTCTGTCATGTTCATATTTCGAATTGCGCCTAATTCTAACCTCTGCCCCATTTGTCTGGCCTAGATAAATATATCATCTTTAGATAGCCATATAATAGCCATTTTAATAATACGCGCCCGTTTGTTTGCAAATAAAATGTGACCTTTTACGATGTGTTTGACGCTTGTGTTCGATTTTATGATGTAGATATTTGTGGGTGACGGTCAATGTTTGATAGTTGCGTCATTTTTTCAAAGCTAGTGATATCAATAGGATCAAATTGTATTAATAATAGGGTTATGAGACAAAACTTATGATAATATTAGCTACTCTGAGTATCTGGTTTATGATCTGGTACTAAGTAGCGAACTGTCAAGGAGAAAAGAGGTCAATTTAAACAAATGGTAGTTTTAACATAGGTAGTTCGTGAATAAAAACAGAAAGCAAATGTCTTACGTCCTTCAGAAAACATGGAAAACAAATTTTTTGCAACACCTCAAAATATCGAACAACATTTATACAGGTAAAAATGCTGATAAATAACTTACAAAATTCTTTTACACTAAACAGCAACTCAATAAACACATTTTCCATCTTTGTCGATTAACTGCCAAAGGATATAAACCTCATTCTTGCATAAATCTAGCAGTGAGATTATCGAGAAAGTAGATTTCATAGGATGTGTCGCTTCGACAGGCCGACGACGAGCGAATCTATCATCTTATACAGTTTATATTACTACTGCCAATGTTAGTCTAAAGCCATTTAGTATAGGATCAAGTAAAATAGCGATTGACTTTAGAACTTACTAGTGTGTGAGATTTGTGGTACAGCGGTGTTGGTGCGGGCTCAGTTTCGCATGCAAATACCCAGTCGTGGCAAGGTCCCCCCAAACGCGGCGAGCCAGCAAAAGTCTGAACAATCCCAGTTTACCTGGTCACTTTTTGAGGTTTTGTTGGAAAATATAAGAAAAAGAAAATGACAGAAATTGTACAATGGAAGATTCTCGATTAAGCTAACTTTCAAACAAAAAGGAACAAAATCTGTGCACTTGTCTTTGAGCTACTGGTATGTAGGCACCTACGCAAATTCGACAAATTTATTGCTTACATCTCTCTGTAGTCAGGATTGGATACAGGCTATTACTGACTAATGAAAATTTACAGCTGAGTTGGTGCAGTAACTACTGATTCTAAATTAGAAAAATCTTAACCAAGTCATTAAAAATTTGCAATGGACCGCGCGCTCTATGGACTCTGAGTATATTGTTAGTAGCTCTAAAAACTAATCAAATGCAATAGTGAAAAACTTATATGGTATTCCATGTGACAGCCAATGAGTACGTTAATATTTAAAAAACCCTAGTGCTCGTACAAGCAAGGAACTTAACATGAAAACGTCTACAAGAGTGGTCAACTTAGTTGCAAAACTTGCTCAAAATCGCTCTACTGGTTTAACTCTAATGATAACTGCCGTAGCCGAGCTTTAAGAAATTACCTGTTAAGTTATGACGGTTTAATAATAAGTTATACATAAAGTGATAGTTTCTCGATACGCCACTGAGTATGGCGATTGGAACCTTGAGCGAAAGGCACGTTTTATACCTTAATCTAATTAAAATTGGATTAGCGTTTATTGATCGGCATTAAGTGCGGCAATTCGCTCTGTTTAGGCGTTTACCCTTTGATGTGCTTTGTTCCCTAGTGTCGCGGAAGTAGCGAAGTATTTTTATAATAATTGCAGTGGGTTTCCGATAGCCGTGTAACATTGAAATGAAATGAAATATTTATTTCTCAACATTGACAATTACTTGTTCTTATTGACGTCAAATAAAACATGATTCTACCACCAGTTCGAAAAAACCTTCGTGAAGAAGAACTGGCAAGAAACTTCATTTCGTTGTTTAGTCGTCACCACGTCATGTCACCTCATGTTTTACATACCAAAGATGGATTCGTACCTACAGCGCAAAAGTATGTGAAGTGTAAAGTTACTAAACTTTAATGGATGTGTGATTCTGATGTAACCTTTCACAAAGTATTGCCCTATGTCAAAAATAGTAGTAAAGAGTAGCCAATGCTACCGTGGAAAATAGGTTTAGGGTTTTCAGAGTTGTATTACAAAAAAAAGTTATAATAATCATAATAGTTTATTGGTCATCTTCTCAGAAATTACTCAAAACTAGGAACATGAAAAATTTTAATCTATCTTATTATCTATTAATTTCTACATACCTTATATTTTTTTTAAACTCTCTTTATTTTTCAAAATCTCTGAACTCCCGTTTATTTTATAATATTATCTGAGTTAATATCCAGGGCCCGAACATTATGTTTTATTGTATTTATTTAGGTAAATAAATACAATAAAATCTATTCAATGCTAACAGTGGTTTTCTTAACCACAATCTAAGGTACTTGAAATAATCTATCAACAAAAAGTTTTAGTACCAATTTAGTAAGTTCTAGAAAAAGTAGGTATGTTATGTAGGTGACCTAACTCTCAGTTACTGTGATCTTCGATGAAATTGACCTCTAATTAATGAGTTAATTGATTTCACTTATCTTTCAATAATATTAAGTACGATTAATCTCAAGTTAGGTATTAATAAGTTAAAATAAGTTTATCGTTACTGGAGGTGTTATTTCCTTGAGCGATAAAAATTTTTTTTTCGGTCAAGGTTCTCTTGGTAAATAAAAGTATATTTTCGTTGTCGTTTTAGAAAAAAATGTGGGAAGTTATGAGGTTGTCATCGATACTATGCCGAGCGACGTAGTTGTACTTCTTTTCCTTTTATTATACTAGTGTGTGCTTTTATCGGGTTTGGAATACGGGACCTGAAATACAGAAGGCAGAGCTAATAAGCACGCCGTGAGGCCGCTAGTCAGTCACTAAATATATTTTTATATGCATTTGGCAGGCGTGGAAAGCGATGATGACAAGGAAGGTTGAAGAACCTGTGAAATCTAGGTCCAAAAATCTTTTTAGGTTTATATTACACCAATGTTGTATGTTTAATTGATTTCAATGCACTTAGAATATTTTACTGCATATCACTTACCAACTAAACATTATTACTTCCTTATTATTAATAATCATATATGAATAATTCAAATTTTCAAATTCAAATTCAAAGTATTTATTGCACGAATATAGGTAAATACATTAGTTGGTTAATATTACAATAAAAGCTCAAGCCATATTCTACCATTTTGGCATGTACAATATAAAATAAAATAATAAAATAATGTCACATTTTTGTTCTTAACAAGTAACTTTAAAACAGCATAATTACACACACATATTTTTGCATGTACACAATACTATAAGTCAACATAATTAATTACAAAATTCATAATGGGTCAGGAATAGTTTTAGTCACTTATCGTTAAAGTATTCATAAGTGGTATAATAGCATTTCTCTATAAAAAATCTTTTCAGTGCATTTTTAAACGCATTGATATTCTTAATGTTTTTAATAGCTTTCGGTAGTTTATTATAAGTTTTAGGAGCCATTCCGAAGAAACTTTCACAAAACATTGCGGTACTACGAGGCTGAGCGCAAAGAGTGTCCTTATTCCTTCTGCTATTTAATTTATCAAATATGTTGATATTGTTCCGTACGAATAGTGCTGTTTCAAACATATAAAGCGATGGGAAAGTCAGAATTTTTAGTTTTTTGTAATACGGTTTACACGATTCTGTACTTTTTAAGTTATATATGGACCTAATGCAACGCTTTTGAGCTTTAAATATAGTTCCCTTATCTGTGGAATTTCCCCAAAATATTACGCCATATCGTAATATCGATTCGACGTACGCGTAATATGCCGATAATACTGCTGTCTCGTCGACTATTTTAGACAGCTTTCGCAATGCATATGAAAATTGGTTGACTTTACTGCATACGCTTTCTACATGCTCTTTCCACTTTAGGTTAGAGTCAATAATTAACCCTAAGAATTTTGTAGCAGTTACTTCTCTTATTTCTTGTCCGCAGTAGTTTATGTCAAACGATGTTTTGTTATTATGTCTATTTGTAAAATTCATTATATGAGTTTTATTTAAATTCAATTTGAGATTATTTTTTACTAGCCAATTAATTATAATATTTAATGTATTTTTTATGTCAAGTTTTAATATATTTATGTCATTATTACTACAAATCACTGTACTGTCATCTGCAAATAAAATCATTGAATGATGCGTTATTGTAGGAAAGTCATTAATATATATGAGAAACAATAACGGTCCTAAAATACTTCCCTGAGGTACACCGTATTTGACTTCTCTGTATGTCGAGAGTACATTGGTTTCTGTTATTGTTTTTGGACACATTCGAGTTATTTGTGTGGCTTGCTTTCTACTGTTTATATACGATTTTAATAAATCTAATGTTATACCTCTAACTCCGTACGCGTATAGTTTTTTAAATAATATATTATGGTCTACATAGTCAAACGCTTTTGTTAGGTCCATGAATAATGCACATACGGGTGTTTTTTTGTCAACATTTGTAATAATTTCTTTAGTGAAATTATACAAAGCCAAATTGGTCCCTTTGTTTTTTCTAAACCCAACTTGTTCGTCTGCTAGTAAGTTGTTTTTCTCGAAAAAGTCATTGAGAGCTCTGTAGATCACTTTTTCGTATATTTTTGAGAAAATGGACACCATTGCTACAGGTCTAAATGATGACATGCATTCACGATCACCCTTTTTGAAAATAGGATGTACAATCGTAGTTTTCAGTTTTTCTGGATATATACCATATTCGATGCAAAGGTTAATTAAGTGGCTCAATATCGGCGCAATATCTGTTCCTACTTCCTTTATAATTTTCGTTGTAATGTCGTCATACCCCGTGCTGTTCGAGTCTTTCAGACCTTTTATAATTGTCAAAATTTCGTCAGGAGTAGTGGGTTTTATAAATATTGAATTTGGATGATTGAAATTAATTGTATTAAAAGAATTATCAATGTCATTGTTTTGTACTTGGTCAATAAAAAAATTATTAAATGATTGTGCAATGTCAACGGGATCGATCAATTTAATGTTATTATCTATTATTTGGTTTATATATTCTCTCGGTCGATAATTACGTTCGTTTATAAGTTTCCATGTCGCTTTCATTTTATTATTGGATGTTTTTATGAAATAATTATTTTGAGCCTTTTGCGTTTGTTTAATTATATTTTTTAGTCGTTTTGAGTAGATTTTAAACATATTTTTATTCTCAAAATTAGGGTGTTTTCTGAATTTCCAAAGCAAGGTTCGTTTACGCTTAGTGCACTTCGCTATACCCTTCGAGATCCATTTTGGTCGTTGATGTGTATGCACTTTAAATCTAACCAACGGAAAACTCAAATCGTAAAGGAGTTTAAATAAGTCAAAGAAAATATTAAATGCCTCATTAGGATTTTCATTGGTATATACGTCGGTAAATTTAAGGGCCTTAATGCATTCCTTAAATTTAATTATGTTGTCCTTAGAAAAATCACGTTTTATTTTAAACCAATGTGGAATATTTAAGGTTTCTTTTACCGGGCATTTCAAAATTTGTGCCGTGTGATCCGATAGGGCTAATTCCCTGACACTACCTTTGCATCCGCGTATGTTGTGTGCAAAGTTATCTATACATGTTCCACTGGATAGTCTTGTTGGCTCCCTAATTGCAAATTTTAAGTTAAAGCTTTTTAATAATTGCTCAAATTCACTTGTTTGTTTATTATTTATTAGTATGTCAATGTTAAAATCACCGCAAAGTATAACCTTTCTTTTTTTGTAACAAAATTTAGACAATATTTCATTTATCTTATCAAAGAAAGTCGCATATGCTTCTCGTTTAGACTTTGGAACTCTATATATACAAATTATTATTATTTTATGGTTTATCAATTCAACCGCTGAGCATTCTATAATGTTGGAAATACTGAGCTCTTCTATTTCATTTAAAGTCTTAAACTTAAGAGTATTTCTAACTAAAATACAGGATCCGCCGTGTCTATTGCCCCTTGAATAGTTAGATCCTAAGGTAAAATTTGGTATTTTTAACCAGTCAGTGTCTAATTTTAACATGTTATGTTCTGTAACACAAATAACGTCCACACGTGTATTTTCGTTGTCTAATATGCTAAGTGAAACTGTTAAAAGGTCTGACTTTTCCAACAATCCGTTTATATTCTGATGTACAATATTTATACAGTTAATCACGAAAGTTACTATTTGAGGCAGTCCCATGGACATAACTTCGATCACTATGAGACAGGCTTGGCTCGTCCTTGCTAGAACCGATGTAATCTATTTCTGTTTGTGTGTACTTATCACAAGTTATGCTTTTTGCCTTAATTGAACTAAGTTGTAAATTGTAATTATTGAAATTAATTAAATATTCAGTACGAAGAATGTCTTTGAGAAATGTCCTACACACATATAGCGGAAAATTTCTTTTGTGAGGCCTTTGTGCGTCGTAACTCATGTCTACTAATGTAACGTTTTTATACCGATTGCATATAAACTTTAGTTCACGGTTAAGCTTTTGTTCATTAAGACTTTTATTGTATGGTATTTCAGATATCAAAATATTAGTGTTGCTCACCGAATTTAGCCAAATATTTAACCGCAACTGAAATTCATATGGGTTCACATCATTTATACCTCCTAGTACAATAACATAGTCTTTGTCAGTCAGTGTTCGTATTGTTTCTTTTTCTGATTCTAATACATTTTTTATTTGCGCACCTGGTTTAAAGAAACAAGTAACCGTATACTTAGAACCTAACAGATTTTGTAATATTAATTGTAATTTTCGGCCTTGTTGATCCGCTAGTATCACTACTCTTTTTTTCTTTATTGCTATATTCTCTTTTGATTCTACAAAGCTGATATTTTGTAGTTTATTTGTTTCCTCAGCAGTAATCTTAGGTTTCTCTTTATTTATGGTTTCTTTATTTTTATTTTCAACGCATGGTGTTGTTTCCTTGTCACAGTTCCGCATTGTAGGGACGTGTCGCTTTGGTGTCGAGAGACTTGAAGTTCTTGGGCGATTTTTCTTCTTCTGTAGTGATGGTGTCAAGCCTTTGTTTAAATTTTTATCCTTAGTTTTAGGTGTTTTACAGTCCTCTGAGATACTAATTTTTTTGTAAAGTTCTATAACCTTATAACATTTTTCTAATTCTATATGATGTATGTAAGATAAGATATAATAATGTATGTAAGAAAATAAGTAGTTAAATTGAAATTAATTGCTTTATTTTTATTATAAGTTGAGGTAATGTAGTCATTTACTTGTCTCGGTTATCTTAGTTTTTGCGTAAACCGCGGCGCCTGGATTGCGCCTATTTGGTTTAATAGGTAACTTGGTAATTACTTAGCTAATGAAAATGTTGCAGAAATCTGTCTAGCAGCTTTTTGCAGCTTTTTAAATTGTGCATATATTAGGCACATGGGTATAAATCGCCTTTTTATTTAGGAAGTTTGAGGGCCTCTTATCCTCATGCAATAGGCATTTAGTGCATCCTCAGCGCGCTAACGAACATCGCAAACGTCCCAAGACAGTAAAATCTTGTAATATTTTCCCAACTTATTCCCAAAATCTGATATAAAATACTTAATTCCTCAAAATGAGAATAGCCGATCCCAGACGGAATAATTTTATTTTCCGATAAAAACAGAAATATAGATTCAATTCGCACAGGACTATGAGTTTGTACTGACCTTTTGAACCATACTGAAATACTAAAAGTCCCCATCCAATACGTTAATCCAAAGGTCAAATATCAAAAATATTAGTTTTTTTTTAATTTTCACGATAAAATGTGCTTCCTTAACAGAACGAATGTTTTGTTAATGTTTTCTTAAATGTTTTGGATATGGATTGAAAGAGAGCTAAAGTTCGCATATTTGACGACACTTGGATATTTTGAAATAACTGTCTATGAAATTAATTATGTCCAATGAAATAAGTCACGGATATCTTTGTTAATTACGAGTATAATGAATGAAATAAAATTTTGGATCGAGGGAATTTGCGACACTAAGATTTTAAAGCACTGCAATTTTATTTGCCTCAGTGCCTGTTCTGAGAAAATACATTGCGTCTTCTTAATTTATCAAATCAACTTTTAAAATGTAATTCTGGTTGTTGTTTTTGTAATCTTAAAACTTATTGTTAAGACTTCGTTCGGGATACTATCCTAAAGAGCACCGTCAGATAAATGTTTGAGTTATAAAGTTGAGGACTTGCAACATTTGCTGATGGAGTGTCTCAGAAACAAAGATATGAGAGCATTGTTCATGGTAGAGTTTAGTCTGAATGTTATAGATGTGTAGGTAGTTGTAGGTGTGGTGCAATCAATTCTATCAGATCCTATATCAGAAGTAATCAAAAAGATGCGCCAACTACTTTTTACACTAAAATTAAAAACCAATGATGGAATTAAATCAAATCTAATTTCTACGTAGCTTATGAATAGTTATGGTTTAATTTAATTACCAGAATTTATTTCGTAAAAAGGTAAATGTGATTGACACATCATGTGGACAAAAAACCCTTAAAACACAGTATAAAACAATTCATCACAAATTACAGAACTCTGCGAAGAACTAGCCCTTGCGGAGTGTGAGGGAGAAGGCTGGTGGCGAGAGGCCAAGGATGCCAACCGTGGCGAACAGATGGACGTCAGATACGCTGGCGTCACGCCCGTGGAACGCGCCGCCTCCGCTCCTGCGACTGCTCTTGCGGTCAGATCTGCTCTGCAGACTATTAAAGGTGGGTTTATTGATGATGTATACTTAAATGTATTTTGTAAAGTGGGGTGGGGAAGAAATTTGCGTGGATCAGATGGACGTCCGATGGATGACCGTGGACGATAGACGACGTAACTAAATTTTAGTTAGCACATTCCAATTGTGTGTCCAAATGCATTAAGTAGTGAAGCCCATAAGTTCAATAAAGACAGACGGTAAACAACTTGAGGAATTCATCAATTCGGTACAAAGATTCATGATTAGCGGGATTTTAAGGAGGTCAGAGAAGAAATTAAATTCATAGTCTTATGTGTATTTCTCAAGTTTTCACTTCGCACGTTCCACAAGCATTCTATTTTATATTTTTCAACAAATTTTAAAGTAGAGGCTCAACTCCACTCCGACATTTTTAAAAAAAGGAGAAAATGTGAAATAATTTTACGAGCTCTTGCCGCCAACCGCTTTGTCAACTATGCACTCTAAAAAAATCACGCCCAAACGTGTTAAGTGAGAAGCCCCGCCCAGCTACTTACCATAAAATAGCACGAACCCTAATTTACCTAATCACTTGCGTACTAATTTTCAACTTACCACACGTAATTTTTAACTTAAAATTTAGTTACCAACATAACTTCTTAATACGTGTAACACCACTAGGGTGATCATGGTGTGTACCAACCAACAAGTTATATCCACTGGTGGATATAAACCTCCTCTAGAGTAAGTTAGGATAGCTGCTTTGATGTAGGCAGAAGTGGGTGGTAAGAATATTACTAAGTGAAATTTTATTTATAAAATTTTCAAATCTATAAATATAAAAACCTGGTAACTATGGAATGGGAGTACTAGAATGCTTAGATAGTATGAATATTTTTTATTTAGATACTCATATTTTTTATTTAGGTACTTATATTCATTTCCATCTCAAGTTTTCCATCTTGACCCTAAATAATACTTGTTGCACAACCAACTTAATCCTGAAACAAATTTATGGAAACTGTTTTAAACTGTCGCGGTTATTTTCACTATAATTTAATTTGAATTTACGGGATTTTTACCACAATTTTCGATTTTTATTCCGCACGTCCGATATTTCGATTCTGTTGCAAGCACCATAATCGCGGACTATCAGTCCGCAAATATAAATCGAAAATCGTTGCAAGAATAGCGTAAATTAGTCAAATTATAAATTAATGGAATGTCAAATTTTTCTTGGCTACAGTGTAAATGTTATGAACTTGAATATTATCTTGGAGCTGAGAGATAAGAGACAACTCGATCCGGCTGACGCACAGTATCATCAGGGGTCTCGAAAGTATATTTTATCCTTTCTTCCTTATGTCGAATGACGTCAGGAAAGAGGCATTCACCGATCCCATTATTTATGATTTATAAATCATTGTCATAATGAGACATAATGCTAATGTGCTCTGATCAAAAGACAGTACGCAGGATAAGTCACTTTAAATGTGCAATATATGCATTAAATTTGCGCGGGAAATGTTATCTACACCCGACGACCTACATAAATTTAACTAAATAGATAACACGCTTAATTAGCAATAATATTCTGATGGAATAACAGGAAAACTCAATAAACGTCTTGATATTCAATTGAAATATTACGATTTATCTAAGGAAATATTATGATCGTTTCGCTTGAGCTATGCAACCCTGGCAATATTTTTTAAACAGATCGATCAATCAATAAATTGTTTTTAATAAATCATTCATTCTGCAAATAATGTTGCAAGGAAAGAAACTGATATGATGCGATGTAGTAGCCAGGTACTTCCAGAAAAAAAACATTTATTCTGATGAATTCATGCTGTTTATAATATGAACGGGTTCTTAGTTTCTGTGCGAGTGTAGTTAAGTAAAAGCTAATGAAGTAATTTCCGAAGAATATTAAAGAAGGAAGAATGTCAGACTATGTTTTACTCCTATTTTATAAAATTGTGTTTGAAAATCTAAATGGGAAACCCAGAACAAGCACGTATAAAAACATCTGTGTTCATCACACAAATGATTACCCCGACCACGACTCAAACCTCGGACCTCCGGCTGTAAGGCAGGGCTCTAACATTGACCACTCTATCATTGTACCTACTTGATACTTATAATGAATGTTTCAGGGCTAAACAAGAAGCTACAGAAAGTGAACATCGACATTAGTCCCAAGGGGATAGTTGTCACGGATGCCGATTCACAGGAGAACGTACTCAGTGTGTCCATTTATAGGTAAGATCAATTCATTCACAAACTATAGGCCTAGTATGTAAAAATTGCTACCCTAACATCGAGCCGTAAAGATTATATTATTTGTTGCCATTAGGAGTAGTTAATCATATTACTTTGAGCCAATTAATAAATAAATATTTATAAAAGAAAGAAAGTAAGGACTAGTTACATACAAACAAACGTATAGATAAAATAGAAGAGTCTGAAGAAGATTTCGTACCTTCCTGTTTTGATCTAGATAAAAGGTGCTTTTCCCTTATTAGAAACCAAAATTTGTTGCGAGGAATTGTTTCGTTTCCTGACGCTGACTATTAATGAAAAATAGACTCAGACAGCTATATTCTAAATTTCAATTTGGGTTAGAATCATATGTTACAATAAAATGTATAAAAATGTGCAATTGCAAATAATGCAGTTTTGTTTAGTTGAACTGTGACAACCATTACAACGCACTTAGTTCTGTTTGTTTCCTTACCTATCTAACTACCAATGGATTTCAACAGGAATGGACATTGAGCTAATGGCTCTGACAGTAATAGAAAACATCGTAAGGTAATCAACAAATCTAATGTTTTGAAAGTCTTGTAACCCGCCAAACGCAAGTGTGCCTTTATAAAGTTATAAAGGCACGCCCAAATCCACGTCCTTAGGTCAAGCTGATGAAGGGAACCCTAGCCCGTGGGTATTAAAACAGAAGTTATATATTTATCTACCTCTCTTCACTATCTTTCACCTTCTTTGCAGAATCTCCTACTGCTCAGCGGACGCTGCGCACGCGCGAGTCCTGGCGGTGGTGGAGGGGCGTGGGGAGAGTCACGTGGTGCACGTGTTCATGTGTACGCGTCGTAGACATGCGCGGGCGCTGGCGTTAGCGTTGGCGCATGCTTTTAATGATGCTTATCAGGTGGGCGGAGGAAAATATTGTGTATAAGATGTGGATAGGGAATAAAGTAGGAGAATATGAAATAGCTCGGCAAAATGTTAGCCATGGGTGGCATAGAAAAAATCTAACGTCATCTTAAGAAACGAGACTTGTTATGATTTGTTATGTCGGGCCTAGGCAACGCGTCAAGGATTTTTCCATTTATGTAGGTGTTGGGTCTTCACTTCGTTGTTTAGTTTGGAAAAGTACAGTTGTATTGTCGATCTAGGAAAAAGACCAAGTGATTCGAGGTAATTTTGATATTAAAACTAAACTACATTGTTTAGTTATAGTATTATTCTATTCATTTAGGGTTTACCTAATGTTGGGTTTGATAAATGCCGGCAGGGCTATGTAGCTAGCGCTACATAAACGTATGACATATTTAGAAGCGCTTACAAGGAATTATAATTTTTATGGTCGAATGGTCTCACACATAACACATTTTCAATAACAGTTTAATTCTAAATTCATGAGATAGAAAAATAACTATTAATGTCTTCAATAAATTCAATGTCTAAAAAACTAGATATCTTAAACTTTTTGCTGTATACCTATAGTCAGGCCATTTTAATAGGTAACATTCGACGTCTGTCAGTTTTATCTTCATAGTGTGGTGACCTGCTTAAAAACATCGATTAAAGTGAATGAATCGATACGGACTTGAAACATATTGAATTTTAAAAATCATCAGGCGAATCCCTGTCCCATTATTATTTTTTCTTTCGTAAATTTAACGAGTAAAATAAGACAAGTACATAATATAACAAAAAAATTGCATTTATACAGTTGAACTATCAGAACAGTTATTAGTATTGTTATCTTCATCACTGCTGTCAGCACTCAGAGATATTATTAATTAATTTTCAATAATATGCTCTAATCTCCCATCTCGTTCAAAATCTTGTAAAATTTTATTCTTGTTTTCTCTACGACTTTTCTCCCGTCTTCTGTAGTGACTTCTGCACACGCAGTTTGTAGCAGAGTCATAATTTTAGCTGTACTGAAGGGTGGTTCAGTATTGTTCCGCGCTGCATGACCCTTTATTTGTGCCCAAATAAGCTCGATGGCGTTATACTGCCAAGGTTAAGGAGGCAATCGAATAACTTCGTGTCCATGCTCTAGGGCTAGTTCATCGATTACATAGCGGAGCTTGGACGGCTTAGTTGCTTTTACCAGATTTAACAACTCAACTTTTAATAAAGTTGGACTTGCATCCACACCACTTCTTACCAGCCACGAGAAAATTTCTTGCTTTTTATTTGCTTGAGTTGGTGGTTTATCAACTTGTACAGAATGATACGGTGCATTGTCCATTATAATTTCTGATGGGTTTTCTAAGCTGACTAGCAGATTCTCAAACCATTCTTTAAAAACCTCAAAGTTCTTCTTCTTATGGTAATCACTTGTAGTTTTAGAGGCGAATGCGAGGAGGCAGTCTGGAATAAAACCTTGAAAAGCTGATCGCGCGTGACACATAATAAGTCGGGGTCCTTTTCCCGATGGAACTTTTGAGGTGGAGGATGTATCATCGGTCCATGTCCGCGAAACCGTATGGTTCGCATTCAACCATGTTTCGTCAATAAACTCGACATTTCCTAGTCTGTTATTTTCTGTACTTGATGTAAGAATATTACTCTAATCAAAATAATGTCGTAGCGTTCTAACAGGATTTTCCACTTGTCAGTTTTTTTAAATCTAAAGCCAATCGATTTCAAAACCTTTAATACAGACGATTTACCGCCAAAAAATAAGCCTGCGTCTTTTAACGAACTCATTACCTTTTCCCATGTAGGATATTCCTTTTCTCGAGTAATATCCATAAATGTGGTTGCGAATTGCAGCAGCATCAAAATTATCAACGCCAACAATTTTCTTGTCCCTCTTTCTTTGTTTCGGTGTACATAAAGCGTACGTAAAGTACGTAATCTTCTGAGCCTGATGGTCCGTATTTCTCTTTCAGAATTTGAGTTACTGCCCTCTTTCCTATTCACAATGCTTCGGCAACGCGTTCTCTCGGTTGTGTCAATGGTAAAAGAGGCCCATCGTTAACTGATTCACGTTCAAAATATTTGTACAATTACACCATTAGTTCGCGAGGTTGACTGTTTAGCGTTTTTCTCCGTTTCGACGTGATAAGACTGTAATGTTGTTCATGTTTACTATTCGTTAAGCAATTGGAGTCCAATTTATAGCCAGGTAAACGTAGTCAGTAAGATCAGTCCAATAAAAAGCCGGGTCAGAGGAAAATAACAGAGAGCACACCAAAAACGCACAGTCTCTTCGCACAACGACAAAAGACTGCGTCATGTAATGGCGACATGACATGGCGTCATCGACAGGCACTGGTGTTGCCAGCAACATCCCACCTAAATTGTACCTAACATCAATGATTTTTCTATTTAGTTCAAATTCAAATTCAAATTCATATTCAAATATTTATTTCTCAACATTGACAATTACTTGTTCTTATTGACGTCAAATAAAACATGATTCTACCACCAGTTCGAAAAAAACCTTCGTGAAGAAGAACTGGCAAGAAACTTCACGGGTATATTTTTTTTCAAAATAAATTTACAGTCTCTTTATGTCTATACAAAATTATTCTTTTCTGCATCTGTTAGCTCGGCAAGTCTCCCTCCCCCCAAGTATCCAAACGACGAACACCCTCAAACGGCACCCGTTCACGAGTTAACGCGGGATCCAGCCATCCAGTTATTTTTTGTATTTTTATAGTTAGTTAAAAAATAGTAAACATAATTATGTTTTATTATAATCACAACGTGGCAATTGTGCAGTTCTAACAAAATGAAGAAAACATTATTTTAAACCCGCCGTTACAAGGTTACGTTGTTGAATTTTGATGAACTGTCAAATGTTACCTATTAAAATGGCCTGACTTTAATGTTTTTTCCAGGACTGGCAAGCAAATCAAGCATCCTCCTACAATTCAAACAGCAAAGGTTTAGCTCCCTGGGTAAGTTTCACATAGTGTCTCTATAAGAAGCCAGCGATAGAAGTGTCTTTGTCTGGGTTGTACTAAACACCAATGAAACAATAGTGAAAACAACAATGATGAATACTGTGCATCGCGTGTTCGTTTGAAATAAAAAGAATACTCTAGAAAGTCTTTTTGGGGACTGGAACTGCTCGCGTCCGCAAGGTTTAGCCCCTAATGCCTTGCACGTGGTCCCTGGGTGGTGCTAAACGAGCAGTATCTTCTGGTGGTAGGCTTCGGCCGTGGCTTGTCACCACCCACTAAACAAAGCAATGCCGCCAAGTGACATGGTCGCGTTTCGGCATGATGTTTAGTGTAGCCGTCGAGGAGGGTAGGTCTGAGTAATCGTGCTGCATCAGAGAACTGTCTTCAGCTCGTAATTTATTGACTCGCCGGGTAACTGGTTTTGGAGGGTAGCGGGATCCGAAGAAACGGTGCACCGCTGGCCGACGGCAGGTAGTAGGGGGCCCAAGTTGTGTGCTAGCCACATGCGAAAGGCTGCCCCGCCACCTCGCGAAAAATCCCGGGAGGCTTCATCGTGCCAGTTGGCGACTGGTTAGAGAGGACCCGATGACAATCCCCGGGGGGGTTCGGGCGTCCCCGCAATCTTCAAGCCAGTTCCCCATCGGTGCGTTGTTTATTGCGAGCTGCTTGGTTCCATTTGCAGCGCTTCACTCAACTTCTTTCCTCCTCCCTATTCACTCACACAACTAATATGAAAAGTCACAAGAAGAGTAAGGTTCTCCAGCGGTTGTGCTTCCTCTCTCTTAAAGTGCACTTCTGCAACATCAGAGGAATGCACTCAAATATCAACGATGTCCACCACCATCTTCTCTCAGACAGAGAGGCCTCACCTACTCTTCTTAACGGAGACGCAGATCTGTAATCCGTCAGACTCGGCATACCTTTATTACCCAGGGTACATCCTGGAGTCCAATTTCCGCCCGAACGCCGGGGTGTGCATGTATGCCAGTGACGAGATCTGTTGTCAACGTCTCCGTTTCTTGGAAGATCTGGACTTTTCCGTTATGTGGGTTCACATTGATACCGGCCTTGACCAATTGGTCTACGCCAGTATATACCGGTCACATAGCGGAGATCGGGAGACAACGAGGCTCATGGAGTATCTCAGCGATGCAGCAGATAAGGTTCTGCAACATTTTCCCTCAGCGCAGTTGGTGTTCCTGGGGGATTTTAACGCTTATCACGGGCAATGGCTATACCCGTATCAGGACATTGACCACGCTGGAAGAGAGGCTTTTAAGTTTTCCGTGACTCAAGGCCTCTCACAGCTTGTGCACGAACCCACGCGCGTCCCCGACGTTGCCGGCCACACTGCATATTGCTTAGACCTTCTGCTGACAACTGATCCTGACAGGTGCTCGGTGTCCGTAACTGCACCTTTAGGGACATCCGACTGCGTGGTGAAATCTGTGTCGCAGTACTCGCCGCCTGACACCACCCCAAAAGGCGCTAGGCGAGTATGGCGATACAAGTCAGCAGATTGGGATCAGATGCGGCACTTTTTCGCGTCTTATCCTTGGTGGCAGACTTGTTTTACATCAACCGATCCATCGTGCTGCGCTGATGCTGTATCAAGTGTGATAGGCCAAGCAATGGAGTATTTCATCCCTTACGCTGACCTATCCCTTGAAACCAAAGTTCGCCCATGGTTTAATGCTGCTTGCCTCACAGCTGGAAAGCTTAAGCAAGAAGCGTACAAAGCCTGGGCTGACGCTCGCAGAAGCAAAGCCGTGGATTCGCATGAACTGAAGATAAAATACAATGCTGCCGCCAAGTCTTGCAAAAAGGTGATCAGAAAAGCTCGCATTGACCACATTGGCCACATCGGAGACAAGATAGCTTCATATCCTTCAGGAAGCAAAGCTTTCTGGTCTTTGGCCAAGTCGGTTGAGTCGAACTTCTGTCGCCCATCGCTGCCACCTCTGAGGAAGCCTGACGGTTCACTGGCCCACACTGCAAAAGAGAAAGCAGACCTCTTTGCTAATCTTTTTGCAGACTATTCACGTCTAAATAGTCAAGGTAAAGTCCCACCCCAGTTACCTCAGTTCGGACCCAAAATGGGTACCGTTCATATTCGCCAAAAGGAGGTTCCTTTATGCTTGCAGAATTTAGACGTGAACAAGGCCGGCGGCCCCGATGGCATACCTGCAGTTGTGTTAAAACACTGCGCAGCCGAGTTGTCTCCCATACTAACGTGCCTGTATCGACTCTCTTTGGAATCTGGAATGGTCCCTAAATCCTGGAAGCTGGCGAACGTGCAGTTTTCGCAGTGGACGCTCGACTGGAGATCTTCTTGTGTATGCCACTCACTTATGAAGCGAAGCCTTGGAAGGTCACGGTGAAGCTATAGCTGTATCCTTAGACATTTCCAAGGCTTTTGATAGGGTCTGGCATGATGGTCTCTTGAGTAAGCTTTCAGCATACGGAATACCTAAAGGGCTCTGCGACTGGATATCTGATTTTCTGAGGGAACGGTCAATTCGAGTAGTCTTAGACGGCTGCTCTTCTGACCTAATGGCAATTAATGCCGGGGTACCTCAGGGATCTGTTCTCTCTGCAACGTTATTCTTGCTGCACATTAAGGACCTCCTAACCCCAGACATTATTGGTTACGCTGATGACAGCACCGTTGTAGAGAGATACATGTCCAATGCGCGAGCGAGTACTCAAGAAATCCGGGCTTTGAGAGAGTCCATGATTAAGCGGGTGGATTTGGCTTTAAAGAAAGTGTCCGATTGGGGCGAGTCCAACTTGGTCAAATTTAATCCGTCGAAAACACAGGCGTGTTTATTCTCCGCAAAAAAGAGCAATTTCGACCTAACGCCCACTTTCCAAAATGTTTCTGTACCCTTAACCGACTACCTAGAGCTTCTGGGCGTAACTATATCGTCCCAACTAAACTTCGGGCAACAAATTGTGTCCATGGCTCAAACAGCTTCAAAGAAGTTGGGAATCATCTCGAAGGTACTTCAGCCCTGAACAGCTACTTAATTTGTATACAGCTCAAGTTCGATCTTGTATGGAGTACTGTAGCCACCTCTGGGTTGGTTCTGCAAAGTACCAACTAGAAGCGATGGACGCAGTTGACCGAAGAGCCCGAAAAATTATTAACAACTTTGACCTCACCACCAAAAAACTGCAAAGCCTCGACCATCGTCGGAAAGTTGCCAGTTTAGCAGTCTTCTACAGATTACATTTTGGAGAGTGCGCGAATGCTCTTTTTGATATGGTTGAACCCACACCCTTTTTGCATCGGACTACTAGACGCAGACAGACCTTCCATCCCTTCATGGTAGATATCCCAAGAAGTCGAACCAAACGCTTCGATAGTTCCTTTTTGGTGCGGGTCACCAAGGTGTGGAATGAAGTGCCTGCGTCTGTTTTACCAGAAAACTATAGTCCTAGTTCTTTCAAGCGTCGAGTGAATAGGTATCTCGTGGATAGACGTGTAACACCTTCGTCTTCATCGTCACTTTCCATCAAGTGAGATAGAAGACAAATGTCTAATCCTTTTTCAATAAAAAAAATATGTCTTCGAAAGCTTCCTAAGTAACACATATATTTTTATAATTAATTAAATTAATAGAATCATTCAGAAAACTTTCGACTGACGACCGAGTGGTGTAGTGGTAAGTAGCCCTGCTTCATACGCCGAAGGTCCCAGGTTCGAGTCGGGCACTCACGTGTATGTTTATTCTGAGTTCCCCCCCAGTTCGCTGTATGGTCATCCATAACACAAGCTCTGCTTACTTTGAGGCCATACAGAGGGTGTGTTTTTCCGGGGATTTAATTTATTATCTTTTAAAATTATAACTTCATCTTGAACTTAACAATACTAACCAAAATTAATGAAGGTCCTGCTAGCTGGACATTACATGACACAAATGACATTTTGGAGCCGCAGACCACATAGTTAGCCGGATATTTTTATTCACTGTGAAACAAAACTACGATTTTGCTGTTGCCAGGTTCGATTCCCGAACGAGTCGGAGGACGAGGACGAGTTGGACGCTGAAGAGTGGAAACCGCCGTCTCCCGCGCCGCTTGTCACTTTCGCGTAATTTGTTAAGTTTCTACTTGGTGGCTGGAGATTGGTTTCGTAGTTGTAGATGACAAGAAAACTGTCCACGGTTGGCTAAAAATTAAGTTTCTGATTTGATATCCGAAAATAAATCTAAAAGATAATCTTAAAGATTTTTTTTTTAATTTAATGGATTTAAAAAATAAATCTTTTAGATATTTTTTAGAACTTGGTATACCTAATAGCAGCAAAAAAATGTAGTTTTATATTTTTTTTAAGTTTTCAAGTTAAGGATGTAATATTAACCTTTTTTTAATTGTACTCATAATGTCCGCTAAGATGCGCACGCCAATTTAAGCGTATGCTCTATGTTAGGTAATGAAATTTTTCAAACAAATTTATAAAATAACTATTACAATTTATGGAGCCAATGTTAGGTTGTAAATGTGTACAAAATTTTATATACTTACATTTATCTTTTATATTATAGTTAGGTTTAAGAAAAGTGCTCAAAACTATTCTAAATATTGATTTTTGTAAAAAGTTATGCTTATTCTCTTTTTTACTACAAATAGAAAATGTTATATTACGGAAAATCCGTTAATTAATGAAATAAATTACCATAATATTACTTGTATTCTGTAGGAAGACAAATTTTATTTTGATATAATTCGCGTAGGTAAATATTTTTAGATAGAATATGACGAAAAATTTTACCATATTTTTGAATTTCATTTTGTAATGAAATACTATTATAATGTAGTGACTATTTTCATATTAAATGAGCAATCAAAACTTTATATTGTTGCAATAAGATTTTAAATTAATTATAATCTATAAATTTGAACCTTTACTATATAAATATCTTATAAGTATATCTTTAAGAAATAAAAATCCATTGATATTTTTATTAAAATATTTTAAATTAGAGTTATTTTATGTATAAATATAATTTTACTTAAAAGCTAAACCTTAGTGAATTGACTGATGTACATGTTATGTTTTTTCTACTTATTTGTTTAAAAATAAAGTTTTTCAAAATTACTATCTTTTTATATTGCCTTTTAATATTGAAATACATCAATAAATTATATCTAAACAAAGGATGCAGCTTTTCATCCGAATAGCTTATTAAATTGTCTAGCTTAAAGTTATATCACAGGGTGACTGCTGATACGAAATAAGCTAGATATAAAATTAAGTATGAAGTCATAAACTGACTTAAACTTACAGACGAAGAAAAATTATTAATTAACCGTTTAGAGTACTTAAACCTTTATAAATTATTGATAAATTTGAAAAACTTGTGTCAGAATAAAAGTTACACCCAATAATTGAAGATTGGTATAATAGATACATTCAGACTATTGAAGATAGTGTAAAGATTAACCCTAAGGGTTTTGGTCTTATCAAAAACAGCTGAGCGGTAAAAAATCGGAGTATCCTGCTGCTATGTACATAAATGATAAAGTTTTTATGAACAACATTTTTTTAATAATCTACAAGTAAGTGAGGATAAAGTCCTATTAAAATTAAAGCATCTGGATATCAATAAGGGGGGCAGGTCCTGATAATATCCATGTTGTTTTTATTAGGAATAGTGCACATAATCTTTCTAAGCCTTTGTGTATGATATTTAACGAATCTCTGAAGAGTGGTATATTTCCAAAGGCTTGGAAGGAATCCAGAGTTGTACCGGTTTCCAAAGGGGACAACAAATCTGATATAACTAATTATAGACCCATTTGTATACAATCAGTGTTTCCAAAGATCCTTGAGTCCTTAGTTTGTCCTTTTATAAATTGGCATATGAAACCTTTATACACTGAGAATCAGCATGGATTTTTAACTGGCCGATCCACCATATCAAATTTAACTTTATTTGTAAATGACATAATTGAAAGTGTTGACAAAAATGGCCAAATTGATGGAATTTACACAGATTTCTCCAAGGCATTCGATATGGTGGATCATGGAATATTACTGGCAAAGATGAGGTTTTATGGATTTGGCGGTAACTTTATTAATTGGATAGAATCATATCTAAATGACAGAAAACTTAAGGTTGTTATTAGTGGATATCAATCAAATGAATTTACAGCAGTAACAGGTGTTCCCCAAGGATTACACCTGGGGCCTGTTCTTTTCAATATTTTTATCAATGATATAGCCCACTGTTTCAACAATACTCAGTTTCTTTGTATGCGGACGATCTAAAAATATACAGAGAAATAAATTCTACTTTTGATGCTAATAAACTACAGGAGGATATTTATTATGTCAGAATGGTGTACTAATAACAAAATGAAACTTAATTATCTAAAATGTTATCAAATTTCGTTTACTAGAAGGTTAAACCCTATATATTTCAATTATAACATAGATGGGAACTCATTGACTGAAGTATCTGTTGTTAGAGATTTGGGAGTATTAATTGATACAAAGTTGACATTCGTATCACATATTGACAATATAATACAACAATCGTATAAAATTTCGGGATTTATAAAACGTACAACAAAAAATTTCAAAAATTCTTATAGTAGACTGATCTTATTCTACTCACTTGCACGCAGCGTTTTAGAGTACTGTCACATTGTGTGGAACCCTATATATAAGATACACTCAGAGAGACTAGAAAGAGTGCAGAAAAAGTTCTTTAGACACGTGTGCTTTAGAGAAGGGGCTCTGAAGAAATATAATTCCTATGCTAAGCAAATTCAAAAATACAGGACACTCTCTCTATCCAATCGGCGCGAGAAGCTAGATCTTTGCACATTACACAAAATCATTAATAATACATTGGACTCCCCAAAACTATTGGAAAAAATAAACTTTTGTGTACCCAGACGTAATGCCAGACCAAGCAATTTTGTCATGTTTCGATCAGCCTTGTCTAGGACTAAGCTAGGCAACAATGCTCCAATTAATAGAATTATCAAAAGTTACAATATATCGGAAAGATCTATGCAATTGAATATATGAAATGATGTACTTAAAACCTATAAATGTAAAATAAAAAAATACCTGTTTGATCCTTAACTTAAAGAAAAAATAACTTTTGTCTAAAAATGTGTATTATCTCCTGAATTAGTTTTTACTTATATTGTATATTATATACAATATCTAGGTATATTGTCTATTATTCTGTAAATTGATTAACTAGCATGTTGTGATAGCCTACAAGTGTGTTACATACAATGTTTGTTACATTAGATTGTAAAAATATATGCATGTAAATGTATTGTAATGTGTTGGCTGTCCTAAATAATAATAAAAAAAAATAGTTGTAAAGCAAGATACTACTAAGTTTACGTTTTGATTTAAGGAGACAAAATCTAGACTGGATGGATGGGATAGGGATTGAAAAAGTTTGTGCTTTTACAAACAGCAGTGCACTACCCCCTAATAAATTATTTACAGTTATTGTAATGACAGTCCAAGGATGGCAAGGTTGTAACGATGGCAATAAATTATACTAGATAAAAATACGCGTCTATGAATATAATTGTTCACAGATATCATGTAAAAACAAAATATCATGTAAATATTTCATAGTTTTAGAAATATTTTTGAACAAGTTTTCGTAACTTCTGAATACTTTGTTTGATTTAATTTTCCGACTGGATTGACTAGTACACCATTTTTCACATTTTAGTAGGTAAAGTTACAAATGTGGAAATTTAGCATAAAGATATGGGGTACACTACATAAATACGAAAAACTTAATTCCGATAGTCATAATCACGAATTTCAAAATTTCAAATTTTATAACACCGAATGGTTCATAATTCCAAAAATGAAAATTCCGTGTTTCACAATTCCGAATTTTTCTTTTTCGAAACCTCAAAATTCCGAACGTTTATAATTACGAAAATCAATATGCCGAATTTGATTATAAAATTCCGAATTATTAATAATCCGCAATATCATAAATACGAATCCCGAATATCAAAATTTCGAATAATATTAGTTGCAATAACAAACGCCTTATAGAACTGCAGGAGCACATCAATATATACGTTCGAGCATTCAAGTAGTCAGCTGGAAATGAGAAAGTTTATTTAGTTTTTTGTACCGAGTTATTTTTTGAGTATGTAGTTTATGTACTGAAATGCAAATCCCTTTTTGGCGCTTCGCCGGCCGCTGCCGCGGCACGCTCGCTGCGCTCGCTTGGCTCGTGCTGCATTATCTACATACAGACTACTTGCTCCTCCTCGCTTTGCTCGTCGTCGCGCCTAATTTATATAATTTCAAAATGTGCCTTATTCATTTTAATATGTGTCTCCATGAGATTTAGATTATAATTTTTAATATATACCCGTTTTAGATACAAAATCTGAATGTTAGCATTGCATTTTCGGAAAATTTTAATTCGGAATACCATATTTCGGACAAGTAACACAGCGGGTTTTTAATTCCTCGTACTAATGAAAGTCGGAAAATTTAAATTTCGTATTTATGAATTTCGGTAAAATAAGAATCGTGTTTTTGAATAGTCGGAATTAAGACTCTTCGGGATTGTGAAATTCGGAATATTCAAATTTGGAATTACATAATTCGGAATTTTTGGGTGTTCCCAATGATATGACATGGCCTGGTTAAATACACAGGTTAACCTTTATCCCGTTTTAATAGAAACGAGGTTTTCGCCAACGACATCGTGGGAAATTACTAGTCTAGTAGGCTTTTAAATGTAAGCTGAAATCCGAATAAGTTGCATAAACACACACGGTAACGCAGGGATCTTCAGAAACATCAATGGGTGGTAACGCAAGGGTCTTCAGAGACGACACTGGTGGGTGATATGATAATAGTCTTCAAAGGCGAATGTGCATGATACCGCAGAGGCTTCAGAGTGTTTCATTGGCGCTTCATGAACCGGTTCTATCAATTGACAAACTAAAAACTGCCTTGGTGCAGCTTAAGGAAATCTGTTGTGGTTGTCTTCAGAAATGCGCAGTATCTTCAATGCTGACTATCTGGTTGATAGTCGTGCTAGATAGACTTCTTCAAGAGCTGCTCTCCTAACTCATAGGCAAGCACAGTGGCCTACAAACAGCCCGAAACAACACCAATTCAAAGCTGATGTGATTTGGCCCTTTAGAGCTGGCACTGTTGGGTAGTAAAGCATGGATCTTCAGAAATGATGCCAATTAAAAGCACTCTCTTAGGCTATGTAATGAACGCTGTCCTGATTGTCTTCACGAGCTGATCTACCAACCCAGTAGGCTAGCATGGTGGATTATAAACTGCCAAACACTATACGTATAATTAAGGCTGTCTTGGTTATTTATGTAGAATTAATGTAAAGTGACATTTGAATAACTAAAACTGCTCGGCATGGTAACGCAAGGATCTTTAGAAGCGGCACTGCTGGAACCTGGCCAGGGCCTGTCGCCCCGCGGGTGTCAGATACAGCGGCTGGGAGCAGGCACCACCGCCGTGGTGGTTGATCATCATGTAGTCGAAGCAGTTCGTGACACCGTCACTGTTGCAGTCCTGCGGAGAGCGATGATAGGTTAAAAAATTGTTGAACATTGGTAGAAACTTGTTGGACGTGATCGTTCGCGAAAATAACAAGAGTACAAACTTGTCATTATTTAGAGGCTTTGGAATCTGTTATCTAGCACGTTCGCTCTCGATGAGCAATGTGAAAGTCTTTTTGAAGCGACCTTGTAAATATTAAATTACATTTCTTTTTAGTTAAACGATAAAATCATAGAAAACCTTTTACATATCAGTAGATCACACAGACTCAAAAAATGAATATACATTTTATGACTAGATTTTATGAATGACTAACTAGAAATAAAAATCTGCTGTGGTCAGATACTTACTTTTCCAAACCTCGCCATATAACTTTCTATTATGTTTCTAGAACAATTGTAGTCCTTCGCACAGTCTTCAAATGCTGAAACGAGAAATCAAAATAAATGAATGCAGCTACAAAAAAATGAAAGATTTATTACTGTTTAATCTGTTAGTGTTACAGATATAATAAAGGTTAAGGAACTTTTTAAATTAATATACAATGTTTTTTGTTTATTTTGTAATCATTTGAACCGAGCCTTGTAAAATTACTGTTTACCGATAGTAGAAAAAAAATTATCACAAAAATAGGGTTGCTTACAATTTAATAAAAAATTATAATTACAAACCATAAAATAGGTTGTCTTTAATCATATAAATAGTGAACTTGATGAAGTAAGCTGCCGAATAAAAGATTCAATATAAAATTAATTCATCCGTTTGAGAGTAATGTAGCCCGCAGACGTAAAGAAGTACACTAAACTTAAAATAATACTTTTTGCTCTGCGGATTAAAAACTACATGTAAAGTTAAATTTTTTTGCCTTTATAACCCTTCTTCACACCCACCTTCCTTCCTCTGCGGATCATCATCAGGCAGCACCGGCTTCCCTGCATCGACCCAGTAAACCCTGGAGATGTAGTAGGGTCCACAGTACCCTTCCGTGCAGCCGTGGGTCAAGTCACACCCCGTCACGTGACACAGGCAGCGGAAACATTTGTCGTTCAGGTTTGAGACAAATACTCCTAAGAATAAGGTTTGTTTTGTAAAATTGGTTTGTGTTGTTTATGGTTCCGTTAGTAAAAAAGACATAAGAAAGAATCCCCCACATACAACTCACGTTCGGTTGGGAAATAATAACTCTAATCTAAATGTAAAATGTGTTTGAGAAAAAGTTTTCATAACAAATATTAAAAATCGTATTAAAAGTTCAAGCTAAATGTTCCTAGGTAAGCGCAAAACTAATAATTTACCAACACATATCCTACTAAACTTAAAAATATAATTTATATTTTTTTAAATAATTTTCTCTATAATACTAAATAAAAAAGACATTTAAGATTCGATATAATTGGACAAATACCTAAATATTTAAAAGCTTCTAATTTAACATAGTATCCACGGCTTGAAGATAACATGCAAAGATAACATTCACGAGTAGAGATACTAAGTTATTTTAATTTATGAATTGTGTTCTATTAGCAAGATTCCATGTTTAGAAACAGCATATTGCGTAAAATTTTGTATACAAAAATCCGAATATTCAATGATTATGAAAACAGCCTAACAGCCCAAGTGATGTTACAGCACTTACTTATTGTATCTTTTTAATTATTTCTTCACTTACCTAAAACAACATTTATCCCAAAAAGGCACGCAATAAACAGCAAACACAATTTCAAACACATTTCTCTTGTTCCAAATTCAAAGCACAAATAATAAGACCTCTCATTGTTGCTGCACAGATCATATAATTTGTATCCGGGTGCCAATTAAAAAAAAAACTGGACGTATGGCAAACTTTTAAGAAGCGACTTGATACAAAAAGCTGTCGATAAAAACTAAGATAGAACTGCGGATAAACTTTAGTCAGATATCTCACCAGCTTACTTATGTGTTCAGTATCAAACCTCAATTGCACGTAGAACAAGCGCTACCATTTACTGAACGTTGATCGTTGATAAGTTGGTCGAACTGTACATCGGTCATCACGAAAAGTCACGATTGTCATTTATTTCAATTTAAAAATCCGTCTCTTAACAATATGAGTTATGATAATGAACTTTGTGGCACATAGATAATAAGTTCATTATTCTTTGATATTAAGTTCTATTTGTTAGCAATGAGGATAATGTAAGTTCCGGTGTTTGTCGTTATAATTATTTGACGTAATTGACGCGGTATGGGCCTTGATTGTATACATTTATTATCTGTGAAGAATTGAATATGTAGAGATATGGACTCTACGCTATTTTATAATTAGAACACTAACAATGTAAAGTACTAATTTAAGTTTCGAAGAGATTGGATCTCTTTATAAATTATTCATTATGTCTGGGCCTTTGTTACTATTCAGTAAATTGTATTAAAATTTTATAGGAACTCTTTCGTGTCTAAGGCATTTGGCGTGATGGTTTGAAGAGTCACACAACCTGTTCAGAGGGTCCAGTTGATAGCGTCAGCTGCAATCCCAGGTTCCATTTTATTAGATGCAGGGATAACCGCGTCCGTAAGTACTTTACAGATTCCACCTAATCTCCATACTACTACATCTCATGTAATACAGCATGTTCATAGTTCATTAAGTTTCGATGTACACGGTATGTCGGTCCCAAGGCTTCTAAGTCTAAACCACAATTTGTTCTTTAGTCTACGTAAATAGACCTTTTAACAAATAGTAGAATCTTCTTCTTAAAGTGCCTCCGACTAGCGAAGTAGATAATAGACCTGAAAAGTAACAATATGCTTTAAATTCATCCTTTGGTCCTTTAGTACTGTAATGTTACAGAAATGTTCTGTTGTCGTTTCCTTTTTGGGCTAAAGTCGTTACAAGGTACCTACTATCTTGATTCAACTTAATCAAAGAAAAATTATATAAAGTTTTTTCTGTTATTGTTAAGAATACCCGTTTTGAAACTTCTAAACTTTCAACGGGTTCCGAGAGGGTTATTCTCATACAGTGGAATTACATCTCAAATCCGAGACATTTTCATCTGTACTGCTGACAATAACTTGCTGCATGCGGATCGGTAAACTTCGTAAATTGTCAATTTTAACATCCCCAGAAAACAAAACATCAAATTTTACGTTTCAAATCTAGAGACATAAGATTTTGCTCAATCATTGATAACGAGATATAACATATCGAGTCTTTAGAATCAATGCGTTTTATACGTGATAACATTGATATGCTGTAAAATCCATTATTTTTATCTTAGCAAGAATTGTAGCAAAACGTGTTGACAAAGTAATTGCTATTATGTGATAATGATTTATCCCAAAGACCAGTCGATAAATAGTAGCAATGCTGCTCGCGGGCGACGATGTTTCTTTTTATTTTGATACTTAGAAGGATCTATTTCCTATTGAAATACTTAGTTCATTTTCAAACTTTGGAAGAAAATATCTTTTATTACTAGTACCAAGCCCCATTTTTACGGAAATTATTACCAGAGAGAGCATATTGTGCTGAGGGAAAATTAAGTCGAAAGTTGAAGGGGTGGGGGAGTGCCAAATTCGATACGTTCAGAATGAAAAATAGTGATAATAGTAGTAAAGTCTCTTTGTTAAGATCGCGTCTGGCGCGGTACCGCAGCCCTTCCTATTTTTTATATTGCGCCACAGTAACCACGTCTACGTGGTTGTTTTCCAGATAAAGGGATGGAACAGCCAGTGCAATTGCTGGATTAAGGCGATTTCAGCTGAACAATTATTTCATTAATAAACCACCTAATGAATTTAATGCTGTCCGTGGGCGCGGATGCCGCTGACCGTCACGTGGGTCAGTGGGTGCTCGTTTGCCAGATATGAAAATAGTTAGAATAATACTTATTCATATTTATTAATAAATAAATCTGTATTTACGTATTTCAAATCAGCAAGAATACCAATTGGAGCGCCAATGTTACCAATTTACCTTATACCAATAGGTCAATTGGTATAAGGTAAATTGCCTCATTTACTTTATTTAATTATACCAATGTTTTACTCTTTTCAAATTCATTTGTGACTTGGACGAAGAAAAACTGTTTATCTACACGTATTACGAAGGTTGCAGCCGTAGGATTCAAAAAAATACAAAAGTTGAAATTAATATATTTCCATTAGGTAGTTTGATTTCATTCTAAAAAGTTTACAATAAAAAATTTCAATTTAATTTCTTACTAAAACAATGTCTCTAATTGCCGATGTGAGAACCAAAAGTAATACTAAAGTAATGTGAGAAGTACGGTAATTTTGATGCGACGGACTAAGCTCGAGGAAACTGCAGCGTCGGCAGTCCTTACACGTGTCTTCACCGTGGGAACGTCGACTTTTAGGTTTCTTGGTAAAGGAAGGTGCGTAACACACGAACTCTCCCGCCATTATTATTTGTTTATATAATTGAAAAACTCCTTCAAGCTTATCTGATGGCGGAACATACAGGATGGATGAGAAAAGCTCTTCAGCGGCTTCTTTCGCTAACAAATAGAATAAGTTCATTACACTTACTGATGAGTATTCGTCGAGGGTCTTTTCATGTTTGTATGTATTTGTCGTTTGAAAGTGTGTTTTCAGTTTTTTGAAATACATGTTATAGACTAGGCACTAGATTCAAACTACAACACCAGATTTAAACATCAAAAAGGAACTATCTAATTTTGCACTATTTTACTTTAATCCAAGACTTAAGTAGATCAAGTCGAGTGCTCTAATGGTTAAAGTGAGCCTAATGGTGAGGAAACCCACATATCTGATATATTATTTCGAAGGTTCCTGTAACGTCTGCCAACCAGCAGTAGGCCAGCATGATGGAGTAAATACTGCTTGAAACCATGACCTTAGTTGGATAAGATTGATGTCCCTTTAGTTGGAATAACATTCTAAACTGGATGAAACAATTTGTGTTTACTTGAAGACAATCAATAAAATTTTTTGAAATGAGAGAAATATTTATTTCCGTATTTTCCATTTTATTACGAATTGTATTAATTACATAAATGCAAGTCTAATAAGTATGCACAGAGTTTTATTATTTCCGTAATTGATCACAAATAACTTTTTAGACTAATATTTAAGCAATATACTTTTAATACGGCCTGTTTGGTGTGGAGGTAAGTGCCTTGCATGCCAGAGGTCCCGGGTTCGAATCCTGGTAGGGGCAGATATTTTATTATATTTGCTTTCTAGTCATGGATGTGTATGTATGTTTATTTAAGTTTATTTCTTATAATTATTAATGAAAAAACAATATCTATGTGTGTTTATATATTTCTTAAGTTTATTTATCCGTTATCTAGTATCCATAACACAAGTTCTCAATGATACTTAATTTGGGCTAGATAATGTGGTGTGATTGTTAAAAATATTATTGTTATTAATAACTTTTTATTTTTAGAAATTTCGTGTGTGAATTATTGTAGTAGAGTCTATAACGTTTAAATGTTTACTTTACGTTAAATTTAATGTTAAATAAAAATTTTACATTTTAGTTACAATCTTATACAATTTAAAAAAAAATTCTATTTATTAATAACAATAATTTATAGTAGATCTTATCATAGAATAAAAAAATACCAATAACAACCGTTGAGTGAGTCTTTCAAATTATTCAACTGCATGGACTATCTCTTCATACAGAAAAACAGTAATATCCTAATAAAAACTACCTACTATTAAAACCCTTTTTATAACTACAAATCATTTATTTCTCCACAGAACATATTTTGCTTAAATAAAAAATTCTTTTTTAGTTCCTTCGCAGGTCTTATCCTTGGTAAGCCGACACGGCGGCGATGCATTGGTTGAAGACGTTGGCGTAGCTGAAGGGTAGCTCCCCGGAGCACCCGTAGCCGCCCTTCTTGTGGATCGCCATGTAATCGTAGCAGTTGACAACACCGTCACCGTTGCAGTCCTGTGAATAAGAAGTCGATTTTTATTGCTGCTTTTTATTTTCACTGTATCCCACTAAATAAAAAAATTAAGTTAACGTGATCTTCTATAAGAAATTCTAACGCACTTCTCAGTCTTTTTTTAGTAGTTGTGGTAGTTGCGAAAGTCTGACTTAAGAAAGAGCTACAATAACTCTATATTAATAGATGCAAAGGTGTAGAGGATAGAGGTACCAAAACATTTTTTTAAATTCTATACTTTTTTAAATCTTCAGACAAACACACTATGGCCCCATAGCAAGCAGAGCTTGTGTAATGAATGACTACAGCGAACTGGGGTGAAACCAAAATGAACATAGGTACATATAAAAATCAGCTTTAAAATAAAAAATTGTAGGGGTATCTAGTGATAGGTAAGTATTACATATTTTACAATTGAATCCTTACCTGAGCTGGAGGGTTTCCTGAAGATTTCTTCATAAACATAAGATATACATAAGTAAAATACAAGTTTTAGGGCCATGAAGCACTCTGGGTATTGGTTGATTCTAAACTTTAAACCAAAATTTTCACAAAATAAAGTTGGTTAGTGTTTGGGATGTGAATTTTTTAAGTAGTGCAACAAAAACCTCGACAATTTTGACGTAAAATATTTTTACGTATTTTTTCTTATAAATGACAACTGAGACATGTTTCCGTATTTGTGTGATGAACACCGATGTTTGTTCTCGGGTCATGGTCGTTTGTATTTATATATGTATGTTTATTCTGGGATCCCCCCCAGTTCGCTGTATGGTCATCCATAACACAAGCGCTGCTTACTTTGGGGCCATACAGTTGGTGTGTTTGTCTGGGGATTTTATTATTATTATTATTTATTTATTATTATTATGTGCGAGAAAATTAAGTAAGTAAATATATTTTTGAATCGTTTATTAATGAGTTATAAATGGTTATTGCTCTGCCTTATGTACATCAAAAATGCTAGTTCGTCGAATCATGTTAAGACAAATATTTTGATATGATGAATATAAAAGCTTTTTCTCGAGCCGAGGATGTATGTACATATTTCTCCCTGGTTTGTGGTCATCCATAACCATAATATCATTTTAATAAAAAGCACGTTATTCGTAAAAGTTTTGCTAGCGTTGGAGACCACAAAGTTGGCGGTTCCGAAGATTTCCATATTCGTGCAAGAACCATACGATATCTACGTAAAAATAATAACAATATACAAATTCTGACAAAAAAATCTGAAATATAATTATTTGGTTTCTTATAACAAAAGTTGGATGATGTCAGTCGTTTGCTCTCCGGTAGTTACAAATGGCAGTAGTCCATGACAAACACGCATAAAATTATATGAGCTACTGTTATTATCTTCACACCTACATTGTTTGAGAATTGAGAATTGATATTTTGGTTGTACAGACAAAGGATTGACAATGTAGATAAATGATGCAATATTTGTGTAAAGTAAACTTTTCTTTGAACAGGACAAGTGGACCACTTTTCAGTTGTGAATCAACTGTGTTAGTATTCACCTTATATGTAACTAAATAAAAAAAATATACGTAAATTTTTCTCATACGCTAAGTACCATGAATTATTTGTAATTTATTAATTGTACGCTATTCGGGAAGCGAAAACCTCTTGGAACGATTTTTTAGCAAATAGTTTTAAACTTGTTACTAAGCATGGGAAATGATTGGTTGGGTAGTTTGGTCAGTTTCTTCCATGGACTCTTATTGTTTCATCTTTTGATAAGCTCAATTGCGTTCTTTAAATTTTTTTTAACTACATTATTTTTTAGAGTATTACTAAGTACATTGAGAATTTAATCTCAAGTATGCAACTTGCGGATGTGTTTCACTTCCTGGTAATATTAAATCAGTGTTCGATCTATATCTAACATTATATATCCTTCACCTTTGTGTATATGGGGCACAAATATATGTATTGTCGTTATTCAAAAGACTGTAAATATCTTTGTATGTCATATAAGTTGTTTTTTTTTATTAATTAGATCCTGTCATATTGCTAAATGTACCTAAAGTTGTTATCACCTTAATAATAGATACAAGTGTGGTTCTCGCTAAGATTTATGATGTCTATTTTTTGTCATTTTATTTCGGTTTATTTTACGCTGTCTACTACTTTCATATTTCTTTCCAGTCTCTTAGAACTGGTAAAAGTAAAAATTTGCTTACAATAGGAACCTTTGTCATAATTGCTAAGCATGTTAATTGTGGAGGGGCTCTTTCCAAACTAAATAACAAATTTTTCACACCTCCTGCCCGATTATGCCTTGTTGTATGCAATGCAGACTTGATTCGTCATTTAAATGTACATTATATTGTGCACAATTTCAAACCTCATTATAACTGGAGGTTTGAATTTGGAACGTCAACTAAACATTCATGGAAGATATTGACCTTGTATGGATTAGTTAGCGAACCTTCGAATACTGCTTTAACCCTTGGTTTACAATATACTCGCCTTCGAACGGGCTCGTCTATAATAATAATAATAATAATAATAATAAAGCAGGAAACAAACACACCAATTGTAAGGCCCCAAATTAAGCATAGCTTGTGTTATGGATGACCATACAGCGAACTGGGGGGAACCCAGTATTATAATACATATATAAATATCAACCATAACCCAAGAACAAATATCCATGTTCATCACACAAATGAATGCCCCGGCCAGGACCTGGGACCTCCGGCGTATGAGGCAGGGCTAATAGCCTCTACGCTACTCAGTCGTAAATATGTAATCGTAGAATGTCTGCAAATAGTTGTACATACCTGCGCAAACCTCCTCATGTAGCCTTGTACGGTCTGCGCGGCGCAGTAAGGGTCGTTGGTGCAGCTGGGGTACGCTGGAATTTAGTTAAGGGTAGTGTTAAATAGAGTATAAATATTGTAAAAGCGGTCGCAGATTAGCTTTACGACGCCGCGTCGGCTTTAGATTATTAGATGTATCATTTTATTTGAAGTCAGATTTTAAATCAAAGTTTAATTCTTAGTTTCCAGGGTTCAATTGTGGCTTTAATGAATATATCGCGGTAGGCGATGTTTGGTTACTTGTTTGGACTTTTAACTAGTCCATCAAGATCAAGCAAATTCCTTGATTTGAATTTTTATTTAATATAATTTAGGATTCCTAAAAAGCTATAAAATTTTAAGTTTAAGTGAACTCTTAAACATACTTATTAATAATTGCACCTTCCACTATAGATATAAAAAAGATCTACCAACCATCCGGAGAATCCGGGCTGACTCCCCTCAACGTAGGTTTGCCGGCGTCCGCCCAGTATGCCCAGGTGATCCTGAAGAGGCCACACGCGTCTCCCTCACACGTCGCGCCCTGCTTGCATCCGGAGGTTGCCTGGCAAATGCAGCCTAGGCAGACCTCTGTGACCGGCTGGTCGGATTGGGTTAGAGCTGGAATAAAAAAAAAGTATATATATTATGATAATTAATTATTATCATAGAATCCATGATCCATGAAAGCACATCATATAAAATAATCACGATTCAAGTGTTAAGTTAACTATGACATAAGTCGACGGTGACTAGCGAAAACAAATAATTCAAGTTATACTTTTAAGAACTAGTTTACAATTACAGCCATTAATGGAATACGTCACGAACGTCTTTTTTAAAATAAGCACGTCACAAGAAATTAATGCGTGGTTACACGTATTAAGTAGTTAATACTAACAAAATTTTAAGCTACTACTTTGCAATTGTGTCTCCAAATGCATTAAGCCGTTTAGTTTAGCTCATAAGTTTAATAAAGGTCGGGAACTTAAGGAATTTGTGCGGAACATCTTGTGCGGAAATTAAAATCTCTAGAAGTCTATGTTTATATTCAAAGCTTTTACTTGGTATATTTCACAAGCGTTATTATTTAAAATATTCTTCAACAAATTTTAAAGTTGTGTCTAAACTACATTATGAAAAAAAGAAGAAAATGCGCAATTATTACGAGCTCATGCCCCCAACCACTTCGTCAACTTATGGACTTAACAATCATGTCCAAACATGTAATTTAAAAAAAAACAAGTTAAAATAGAGCTTCCAACTTAACTGCTTAATACATGTAAACCAGCCATAAGCGTGTGAGAAACCAAATGTCAAGGCTATACGAAAGCGAGTTTCTTCTACGCCGGTTTATCATTCAATTAGCCATTCTTAATATGTAAAGTGGTTTGAAAGCCTTTTTCATGTCCCGGGTTCTGGGTTTTCAATATTATATGGAAGAGATATGATTGCATTAAAAAACCATTTCTCTCTATTCTACACAGTTATTAAGCTAAAATAATTAATATTCAATGATTGAGTTAAGTTACACCAGCTTTTAAGTTTGTATTTTTCAATAAATTGTGCACGCGGGGAACGTGCAGTCTCAGATTGGTATTCAAAACCCTTGCAGTTTTGCTGCTGCAGTGTTGTATGCTTGTACAAAGGTACTACCTTTTTCATAAGAAAATTTTTCCAGTAGACCTGGGACTGGAGAGTTGGATTATAAACTACATTAGTGTGCTTTCTATTGAAATAAATTAATTAAAAAAAACCTAAATTATTTATTTACATACATTCGTAAGTACGTCCATTAATAAATACACAAATGCATACATGAAAAAATGAGTAAAACACTTGACCTTAAGCTTGCACAACGAATTTCTATTGCAGTCCAGCGTGGTAATTCGGTCAGCCTTTTGGCTACGTTGCCTTCAATAGATTCAAGTTTAGTTCTTTATTTGTAGCATATTTTTATATTGTAATTATTAAGTTAATACACTTATATGAACATCCTACAGTTGTAGATATTTTTAATAGCTGGTAAATAATAAATAAATATGAATGAATATATCAAATAAATACAAAAATAATACTTGTGGGACAACAACAAATTCATGTCTGAGAAAGATATTCTTTCAATCTTTTTTTAAAAACTGATGTATTCTTGAATTGTGTGTGGTAAGGAGTTCCATAGCCTAAGGCCACGATTCCACTGAAGCGGAGACAAGCGGAGAGGAGCTTAGCGGTGCACGAATTGACCAATAACAATGTTCAAAATATCCGCCCCGCTTCAATGGAAACAGTACGAGCGGACCGGAGCAGAGCTGAATGGAGATTCATAATAATATAAAACACGTGCGGAGCGGATGAAAGTGGGGCCGTGCAGGGTGGAGCGGTGGGCGGGGCCGCACCGCTTGACTCGCTCGAAAAGTTAGTAGCATTTTTTCAAGTTATATTATGGGCCTAAGTTATATTATTACCAACTAAAAGCAACCTGTTGTAAATTTTTCACATTACCGCACGATTTGGTAATCAAAAGCACGGTTTTGTAATCAATTCGCAAAACGTTCTTCTCCTGGCCGCTCCGCTCGTATCCGCTAACAATGGAAACGCGGACTAACTGCATGTACTGTGAAGGAGTATGAATAGAAATCGGTTTTGTGTGGAGACATTCGTTTACTTGGGCTAACCGATTCGTCCAGGGAACAAACAAATATAAAGCACCAACGAAGATAGGACGCATGAAGATAGGACGCATGAAGATAGGACGCATGAAGATAGGATACATGAAGATAGGACGCATGAAGATAGGATACATGAAGATAGGATGCATGAAGATAGGACGCATGAAGATAGGACGCATGAAGATAGGATGCATGAAGATAGGATGCATGAAGATAGGACGCATGAAGATAGGATACATGAAGATAGGATGCATGAAGATAGGACGCATGAAGATAGGACGCATGAAGATAGGATACATGAAGATAGGATACATGAAGATAGGATGCATGAAGATAGGACGCATGAAGATAGGACGCATGAAGATAGGATACATGAAGATAGGACGCATGAAGATAGGACGCATGAAGATAGGACGCATGAAGATAGGATACATGAAGATAGGACGCATGAAGATAGGACGCATGAAGATAGGACGCATGAAGATAGGACGCATGAAGATAGGACGCATGAAGATAGGATGCATGAAGATAGGACGCATGAAGATAGGATGCATGAAGATAGGACGCATGAAGATAGGATGCATGAAGATAGGATACAGGAAAAGCCGGAGCATAAAAGACATTAAAACGGAAACACAGTATCCTAGTGATTCTGCGAAACCATGTAGCTGCTTTCGAAATTGGTAGACATGGTCGAACTTCTTTAGACCGAATATGAAGCGGATACTCGTAGAGATACATTTTGTAAGCGCTCCAGTTTATATAAAAGCTCTTTTGTAGCATCCAAATAACACGCGTCTGCGTAATCAATGATAGGTTCGATTAGGGATTGTGCAAGAGTAATTGTACTTGACAAAGGTAAGAAATTTTGTAGCTGTTTTAAAGAGTGAAAATAAAAATGTACTTTCCGACTGATTTCACTGATATGAGCATTACAAGACAGATTTAAATCTAAAATTACGATTAGATTCTTAGTAGATCAGTGAAGGCAATCGAGTCGTCCTCAAGAAGTACAGGAGGAAGGTTGAGGCAATCCAGAAAACTGCGCAGTGGTCGTTGCCTGAGATTTACTTTGGTTTATACGCAGACCAAAGGACTTGGCCCTTTCACTGATGCAACAGAGATCATCATTAATCGATGAAATCGTAGTACGAATACTGGATGATAAGCAGTGAGTGTAAATTTGTAGATCGTCTGCATATAAATGAAACTTGGAGGAACTAACTCTGGTGACAGAGTTTATGAAAACAGAGAAATGCAACGGAGACAGAACGGCACCTTGAGGTACGCCCGCAACAAGATCACACCAATCAGAGAAAGCCTCATTAAAGAGACCTCGAAGATAATAATTAAACCAAGCCAGTCTTCTTCTGCTCGGATATATGTATTATATATGTATTATAAGATTTTTTCGTTTTTTGGCTACCGAATTGGCTAACTGATAAAATATTAAATCTAAATGAATAAATATGTGGTGTATCGATATTACCATTAGCTATAAACAAATATCATTTCATTTTATTTGTTAGTTCATTTGAATCTCAGTTGAGATACTAGAAAGTCTCTTTAGTAGTAGAGAACCAGCCAAATCTTTAGCTTCATAAAACTAAAGATTGTTGATGTCATTGTTCAAGATTACTCGATCCATAGGCCTCAAAGTCAATGTCAACAGCGATTCCATAAACAGGCATGACCAAATATGTATGTAGATGTGGAAATCACAATAAGCAATAAAATGTGAAGACGGTTCAAGGTGCTTGCGTCTGCGGCGGTGCGGTGCATCGGGTGATCAGCCTTGGTAGCAGGAAATTTATTCACGGCTCATTTTGGGATTTCTTTAAGTTTTGTGGCTAGCGGAGTTTTATTGTAAGTATGTTTGGTGTGGGTGGGGTTGAAAGTCTTTAAATGCGGTAGGATTATACAAATATACGATACAGCAACTTATACCAACTAAACTTTTTACTTTAATTAGCCAGGTACAATTAACATAACTGGATAAATTTCTTATTATATTTATGTTGCCTTTCAGTGAGTAAGTAGATAAATTAGTGTTAAAAAATAATCACAACGGTGAAGTGGTTTATCTCTGTTAAAAATTGTAATTTGCTTGCAAAAATTAAAACTGAAGACCACAATTTTAAAATACTAAATATTGCTTTTAATAGAATTAATGTAAAGAATATTGGCAAACTCACATACATTGTCAGTACCGTTTTTATTTTCGCAGAGCATTCACATATCTCTAATTGAATATGTGGGTTTGACTGTTTGAATGATGGATGATCGAAATACAATCATAAGATTTATATAGAAGTTGGGAATAAAAAGTCGAAATTATAATCACACCTCAAAAACACGTGAAAAAGACGTGAAAACGTTGTTTACTTAATAGGACGAATACGGTTCGAGGGTTAAAACGTTCATAGGATGATCAGATGAAGCTATTGAATATAAAAACCAACACCCTAATATCAATTATTGTAGATACAACAGCCAAAAGACAATTGACATAAGGGCTCATTGAAACGGCGGCTCAATATCTTTGAAGTTTAACAGATTGACAGTTTATAATTTTTCTAGATGTCAATGAAAAAATAAATGGCGTTGTTACGGTAATAATTGGATTTTATAATATTTCTAAGTATCCCTAACAACTATCTCAATATTTGAGCTTGGTAAATACGTGTCTAATATTGACCTATAAACTAAATACAATAAAGGTTTTGATATGATTTCAATTTATAAATATTACAATATTACAAATACCCAGTCTGCCATTCTCTTTTGTACCATAGATCTTTTATTGTTTATTGACACAATAACTTATAAAACTCGGTCATGTAAAAGGTAAAACAAAAACAGTTAAAACAATTAGATAAATATGCGCTAATTGTATTATAATACATTACATTTGATTCTTATTTTGTTGATGGCCAAAGTAAGAATTCGTAAATTGGAAAACCCAATTCTCCACTACTAGTGTGAAAAACGTAATATTCTAAGAAGAGTAATGACTTCCGTTAGCGAACAAATAGATCTTTATTCAAGATTGCGATAATTTACAATAATTTAGTCGCTAGCAAGAAATCCGGGTTGTAGTTGTACCATCGTGTTCTTTACTACTCTATCTTAGTATAACTAACTAAGAATCTGTTTACTGAGGATTTTGAGCTTGTAACAGGATATGTCTATTTTCCGGAAAATTAACAACAATTTTGTTTGATTTATAAATAAAGATTGTACGCTACGCTACGTCAGATTTTTGTATAAGTTTATATTTTTACTAGCTTATAGCTGGCAAACGAACACGCACTTCATCGTGTCATCTATGTCCATGGACATCATTAATCCTAGGTGTTCATTTATTTGACAAATACTCGATAGATATCATAAATAAAAAAGCGTTGCCTTTGTTTTGACGAATTTAACTGGTAGTCCGCAAAGACGGCAAAATATTAAAGATAAACTCTATCATCAATAAAACTACATGCCCTAAAACAAAAACGGTTTGCTAATTAGGTCATTCTTAATTTATCTGTTCTGCTGGTCTTCAATTTCCTACGATATTGCCTACAAACGATTAAATATGAAATAGATACGCATATTATTGACTAGATCGTTATAAATAATTGATCGGAATATACATTTTTAAATAATTTATAATAAACATAATCAAAATATCACTTGCAAATACAAAAAGCTTTTTTCGAAATTACCTAGTAGCTAAATAAACGTTTGACTTTTCAAGTTGCGTAGATATGTAGGTCGCATATTTACCTAAAAACTAACATTTTAGTTTATTTTTAGACGAAGGTCGCTATATACCATACAGATGAGGTTAGTAAATAATTTGCTTTGCAAAAAAGCTGTTCAGGTAGTGATAAAAAAACTAAATAAGATTGACGAACAAAAATATATTGCAGTACGTAGGAATACAAGAATATAAACATTTGACGACCGATTGGTGTAGTGGTAAGTAGCCTTGCCTCATACGCCTAAGGTCCCAGTTTCGAGTCCTGGCCAGGGCATTCATTTGTGTGATGAACACAGATGTTTGTTCTCGGGTCATGGTTATTTGTATTTATATATGTATGTTTATTCTGGGTTCCCCACAGTTCGCTGTATGGTCATCCATAACACAAGCTCTGCTTACCTTGGGGCCATACAGTTGGTGTGTTTGTCTGGGGATTTATTATTATTATTTATTTATTAAAGTTATCTATCATTTTGCTTAGTTTTCATGTTGCTTGTCCTTTTTGAGTTGGGGCGTTAAAAAGAAGCCCAGTTTAGTGATTAGCAGTTTTGGTTTTTTACAATTAAAGTACAAAGGCTAAGTATACATGCGCCACACTCCTTTTTGGCCAATACATTGTAATATGCGACCTAAACAATAGGAATGGGACTCAGGATATTGGTATGCCTTCACGCATGGACAAATTAAAATAATGTTCTAATGAGGAAATTAAATGACATTGAAATAAAGGACATTCGTTGTCTTTCAAATTTTATAAAGAACCGATGTTTTTGTTATTAGAAAATTTGATCCGCTTCATATAAGTCGATTTATGAATATTCAATCGTGAGATTAAGGTAATATCAAAGAAATACTTTATTTCTATAAATCAAATATAATCTTATTTTTCTGATTTATAGGCCAATTTCAATAAGACTACTATAGCCATAGAATGGCAGCATAAATCAATGATAATCTTGCTTATGATGGTTTAATAGCAAAGTTGGCAGGTAAATGATGTTACACATTATACCTATAATTATTTAATTCACAACAATTGTTTAAGTGGCTATATACATGCAGCGCATTGGTGGCATAAGTGACCCATGTTTTGCATGGAACTTTACTTACTTTAAGACTTATGCGCTTGGTATTGTTCAAATATTTTAAGAATTATAATTCTGAAGTTTATTGTAGAATAACTTCTAAACATTGTAGCTGCAGAATCGCCTTCTGGCATTTGTAATAATAGATCACAGGAATATTCTGTCAGGTTGTAATTTTCTAAGGGTTTATAGCTGTGACATGAACACAGGCCTTTTGCCTTTTGTGTATATATTTATATGTGTGTAATAAAATCAAATTAGCAACTAGGTATTTTATCTTAATATACATGTAGGTTAAAGACCTTTTACGGATTATTTTCACGGAACTATGTTTATTTTCTGTAACTGGCGAAATAAAAAAGAAATTCTCTAGAAAAATAAAGACAGAGGAGAGGTGATACACTCGGGAGGTGCAGGCTCACATTTGTATTCGAATTTCCGGCAGTGTCGTCTTCCCCAAGCATGCGGCGGATCCACAAAAGAGACTTAATCGTACGCAAGCGATTCTTGACATTAGCTTAGGCTTTGAAGGACCGAGTGGCAGATTGTACCTACTTAAGGACGAATAAATTAAGGAAAACTTGCTGCTATGTATGTAATTACGACGTATAAATATACGAAGAATATACTACGGCCGAGTAGCTTAGTGCCCTGTCCCGTTCGTGGAAGGTCCCAGGTTCGAGTCCTGGCCGACGCGTTGATTTGTGTGATGAACACAGATGTTTGTTCACGGGTCATAGTTGTTGATATTGATACATGTACGTTTATTCCGGGTTCCCCCTGTTCGCTGTACGGGCATCCATAACACAAGCTTTGCCCACTTTGGGGCTATACAGTTTGTACGTTTGTCTGGAGATTATTATTAATTACGCGTGTCCGCTCAACACAGTGGAATCGGTACAAATATGCGATAGTCCTAGCCTAGACTAAAGGAACCTGCTTCCAAGCGCTACATATGAATGAATAAAAAGAAATTTCAAGTAAAAGTCGTCAAAAAAAAAGTCAACAAAACGCCAAAATCAATATTATGATTTAATGTTTATATAAAAAATGCACTGACTTATCGAAAATAGGTTATTAATAATGTGAAGTTTTACATCATTGTAGAACATGTATTGTGTATCGCTTTATTTGACAGATCAATAAGTGTAGGTGTAGGTTTCAACTACAATGAAAAAAACATTGCACGTTTTGGTGGGAGTTTGTGTTGAATACATACACATATAACAAAGAAGAAAGATCATTTATTCACAGACACGGAATTCAATAATAATTTATACCTACTAAAAATATTTTAATCATATAACAACTCCGTAAAATGCAGATGTGTCGTAAATGTCGATTTGTATTTATTTTACAGTATTTTTTACGAGGCCCGTCGCCGTAAGGAACTGGACTTTCCAGATCATCAAATAATCAACTGGTTATTTTATTTATACAGTTGAAAGATACTGTAAAAAGGTTTGAGCTGAGCCTGCTCAAAGTTTATTGCTCTGAGCTTTAATTTTAAACAATTGTACAAAAAGATGGTATATACAAATATAAGTAACATAATGGCTTTGTATGTAGAACTAAATAAGCGATTTTTTTTCTCGGACACATACTAGTGGTGTGCTGCTATTTTTATTGGGTCTGTATTTTGGTTGTATAGTTGTCACTAGAAATGGGCAGTGGGTAATTACCCATAACACCCGCTTCTGTTATAAGCGGGTTAAATAAGTTACAACCCGTAATTACCTGTTTTCGTGGGTGATAATGAATTGTATGAACAAATTATATCGGATTGAATGCCAGTGAAGAAAAGCCAGGGTGGAGTATGGACCAAGTAGGTATTCAAAAGTATGAGAACAGACGATTTTGATCGTTATGGTTCTTTAAAATAAATTCTGACTAAATTAAATATTGAATTTGTTGTCTTTGACTCTGACATTAATTTGTTCTATTCTTTAAAAATATCTTATTGACGTTTTAATCCGAAATAAGATATATATTACTCGCAATCAAGCATTATTTACAGTGTCTTTGTACAAATAATTACCATAAGTAATGTAAAGCGCGGAGATGACTCATGTACTGTGTATCAATGCTTATTATAAAACAAACTTGCCAGGCCACGTCCACCTGTCTGTTTGTCTGAACTCATAAATTCAAAGACTAAAGAACACTAAATTGGTTAAAATATGATGTGGAAGAAATCAGAAAGTTTTCAGTCTGCTAAAAGACTTATCCTTTTCAGATATAACAAAACGTAACGGAATATGTCTTACTTTTACAAGTAACTTCAAATTCAAATATTTACTCCTCGACATTGACAATTACTTGTTCTTACTGACGTCAAATAAAAAATTACTCTACCACCTAGTAGGTTACTATACACACTTTATATACACATTTAATTTATTTTACAAAAATTGTCACATTTAATATGTTAATCGGAGAATCATTAAGACGGAAACGATATTAATCTTTACCCAATTAAATACGTTTGTTACCTTAAGAATTTTATGCTCATCATTTTGTTTCTACTCTATCAATTCTAAAATAATATCTTAGGCGTTATCGCAAAAATAAAGCTATCGCGTGACAAACTAAATTCGCTTATTGTTGCCAGAGGAATTTAAGCCAAGCGGTTACCTGCGATAAGGGCTTCATCTATTGTATTGCTTTTATTTTTGAGTTTGCACAATGGTGTTTGGCGCTTAATTAGGTATTTAGGTCTTTGATCATGTACAAAAACGTGATGGGTGATCGAAGACTGAGGTAGTCAAATATTAAAATTTGTTTTTTTTTCTATAAAGGTTATATGGAAGGTTGCAGTTGTGTTGGTTTTGTTTTACGTAGGGATCACTTCAAAGTTTGAGGCGTATTTTTGGTTTCTTTTGTATTAAGTTTGTTAGGAAGGTACTTTCTTATTTCAAGATTAAAATTCATAGTTGTAGACATACCTTTGAATGAGTAAATATCATCGAAAGCCAATAAATTCGTTATTTGTTTTTATTACACGTAGTGATTCTTCTAGTTTCCAAATACTTGCAGGATAGGAAATATATACTTTGAAAATACTCCAAGTAAGATAAATAAACGTTATATTTGATTACAATCTACATGCTCATCTATCAATCTGATGCAACACTACGACACCAAACGCATTAAGGCATATAATCTCTGTCCCCGCTCGGTACACGCTACATACGGCGTGTAGATAATAATTTTTTTTATTTTGATGTGTAATAGAAATGTTACTTAGTACAACGCATCATTATTTAGGAACTAATACTCCAAAACTTTTGATTTTAATTTTAATTTATCTCCCGTTTATTTGGCGAGTAAAACTTCTGACACAGTCCTGTAACATTGTATTAGTGTGTTATTTTCTAAATCGCAGTGTAATGTATTAAAACAGTTTGCAAAATATATTTGAAAGCCAAATATTTTCATCCGCTAATTCGGGTGAACACTTGGGTTAAAGAGGGTTTTTACCCACCCATGGGTATAACCCGGGTGCTTTCCCATCTCTAGTTTACGAAATGGATGTTAAAAGAATAAATAAACATAGTTTATTTGCAATATTTATCATCAACTTGACCTGCAAGATGAATGCAGTATTGATTCATTCAAGCTAACATATTTTCATTTAAATTTATTATGTAACTTAAAGGTCAAGGTTAGCTTGTGTTAATGTTCACACAAACGTAGGTTTGTGCGAACAAACCTACGTTTGTGTAGGTCTGTGCCATATCAACGATGCCTATTGTAACAGAAGAAAGAAATGTTCAAGTTAAGAGCAATATTTTTATTTGTGGCTGAAGAGGCCTTTTCGTTTTGTCGGAGTTGAGAGAGTTGACCCTTCTTTCAGGTGTTAAGTTATTTTAATGAAATAGTTAACATGCGTAAGTAGAAGTTTTATGGTCTTATTTCTATTTTATTTATTTATTAAGATACACCAACAGTGAACATATTAAACTTACATTAACATGTTGTATAAAGATAGTTTCTTGCAGCTTTTATTTTATTCTATGTGAAATTTATTTGAAAAATTTAACACACAATAATAACTTGATTGTGAATGGCTTGTTATAAACTATGACCAAGGACTAATTAGGTTGTTTATTTTATTAATTGTATTCCAATGAACTGCAGGTGAAGTTATTTTTCTATATATAATATATCATTAAAGAATGTAAAAACCGCAATATTACAAACTAGGTTGACATCGAACGTTCGATTATTGTTTTCTGATAAATAATCAAGTGATATTATAAAATTACTGTTTTCAGACTTTTTCGGCGACATCACACAAGTACCAACTATGTTTTGAATTCTGCAACACCGTTTGCCGACAATATATTTTCTACCCACAAGCTCACGTTTTTCCGTTACGCCGATTTAATCATTATTTACTGGTATTTTATTAATGAGTATTATTTATATTCTACGTGGTCACGGATGAGCTTATCATTAATATTTAGTATCCAGCCGACCTTTTTTATCTTCAAAGCAATGTCATCCGTTTATTTTTACAGGATACTAAATCTTGGATTTTTATATATATATTATAAGTTTTCGGATTCCGGGTTCGATCGCGGTGACTGCTATATGTACCAATGATATGACGATGTATGAATGATGATGAATATAATTTAAGTAGATTAAGCCGGCTACTCTGATGGTGAAGAAAGACATCGTAAGAAACTATTTCAAAGGTATGTGTAAAGTTTGCCAACCTGCTGTAAGCAAAAGTGATCGATTATAAAGTGCCTCATTGTACACTATGTATTTCCGAAACATAAAACTAGCGACCCACCCAGGCTTCGCATGGGTCTATATCCCTGCATTTTAAACACGCTGTAAAGGGCCATATTGATCTATATATATTACATTCACAATGCATTTAAGGTACTTAAAATCGCTTCGTAAATAAGCCATTATTTGTCGTAAAAAGCAAAGGATAAAAAATGGTTATTGTTGGTAGAGATAGACATATACCATTGCGAACTTTTTTGTGGACCTTTTTACGGTGTACAATATTGTAGTACATTTTTTTGATCCATCTCGTAAGGTTCAGCCAGCGTTTGCAATGTAAGCGCAAAAAAATGTGTTTATTTACGACAATCACATTAGAAACCTCTAAGATTATCAGTGTTTCTCTACTATATTATGCATGTATTATACATATAAACCTTTCTCTTGAATTATTCTATTTACTAAAAAAATGGCATCAAAATCCATTGCTTAGTTTTAAAGATGTAAGCATACATACGGACAGACAGACAGCGGGAAGCGACTTTGTTTTATATACGTTTATACTATGTGGTGATAAATGAACCAACTCCTTAGACTGGTGAGGCCGATATCTCTGAAATGGGGTGTAATTGAAGCTGTTGTGTAATTGTGAATTTTAAGATACTAAACAGCAGCTTTATTGCGTAGTTCAATAACTTATTTTTTATTGAACTACGAATTAGTTCCGATGCGAAATTAGTTTTAGAATAATCTCTTATTCAGATATTTATTTTATTTATTCGGTAAACATAAATTATCATAATCTATAAACAGGATTTGTTAATAGAGTATAACGAAAACCACTCAGGTTTATATATACACCTAATCAATAGCAATCACTAACAAAACAAGTTCATCAAGTAACAAAGAGATAAGTATTAATTATCAAAATAAAATAGTGGACATATATGATCCAGTAATTAACGTAATCAAATTGCAACTAGGCAACTTGTAAATTTACGTAAATTTACTTAGTACAAAGGGATCAGGCAGTGTTGTTGTTTTAATGAGATATATGTATTAATAAATTGCATAGTAAGTACTTGCTATTAGAAATTGTAAGCTTTACTGCAAATTTTGTTAGCTTTTCGAAAACTAGCCTTAACTAAAATTTATTTATTCCTATGATGTTGTCGCTACATAAATAAATTTATTTTATTACTTGAAATACAAAAAAAGGAAATATTCCTTCTTGAAGCATATATAAAGTTCATAGAATACTCTATTTTATTTCTTTTAATTCCTATAAATATAGATGAGTTATATTGCGTTGAACTCTTTTGTACGATAACCTTTGATCGACGTCACTACAAAACAATTTTATTATTTGTAAACAAAGCTGAGAACTCCCAGAACAATTTAAATGAATATTGATAAAGTAATTGTACCTCGGAATTGCTTAGTTTGTTCCTTAAAGAAACTTTAAAAGTTTGCCTTAAATATGACTAGAATACCCACCAAAATACTTCTCTACCAAAATTAAAATATGAAAATATATATAATTACAGATATCAGCAGCACAAACTCCAATCAACAACAATATGGCACTGAACTTGATCACGGCTGACGCCATTTCGGCGACAAATATAAAAATAGAACTTAAACAAAAATAAATTAAAATTGTATAAACGGCGTGTGTTGGCGCGCGTCTTCTTACGACTGAAACTTGGCGAGGCAAAGGTCCGCTTTTATGCAGCTCGGGGAGATATTAAATTAAAGGCCAATAATTTCGGTTTAATATGAGTGTTGGTTTTTGTATTGTTTTATATTGTTAAGGAAGACTTTCTGGTTTTGACAAAGAAGTTAATAATTAATCTAGTAGAATTTTCAGTTGTCATAAAGTCAGTAGAGCTAGAGTAATTCTATGACAGGGCGTATAATAAGAAAGTCATAAATAGGCGGAAAGTATATAATTATTTTCGAGTTGCCGAAAATACGAATCAATGATTTTGATTAATTTTATCAGAAATAATATATTTCGAAAAGATAAAGGTTGGGAACGCATCACTGGAGCCGACACTGATTCAGTGCCACCTCGGTGATGGTGATTACTTTACATTAGGTAACCTACAGGCTCGTTTGCCACTTAAGTCATAAAAAAATAGAATACAATTTTTTTTAGACTAGCTTAGAGGCATAATTTTCGAAAATCATTTATACGGTGAATCTTTATCCAATAAATACCCACTTATTTACCCAAGTTTAATAAAAAGCTAAGTATTCATATAACATTTTAATATAATTTAATGATTCACAAAATACAGTTATAAAAACCGGTGCGTATTACTGCAAAATTATGTTTAAAATTTATTCGAAATATGCGGATCTTGTTTTTAATGTGCAGAATATGCTAATCACTTCAGTATTGTATTTCTGATATTGAGTTTTGGTTTCTTTCGTAGTGAATTTTTGTATCAACTTCATCATGTAAATATTTTGTTTTCAAGAGGTATTACGCATTTTTGCCGCGAGTTAAGCAAAATAGTGAGTTCAACTGTCGAAAAGTATTAAATTGAATAAGGTATTGCAGAAGTATTTTTATTGAATATTATTATTTTATTAACAATGAATCTGTGTTAGCACTACACATTGGACCTGCAGTATATGTTTGAAAGTGGAAACACATTCTGAATTCCGACTAGGACAGGTATATTTAAAACAGGAATTTCTTGGGATAGTTCGAGCAGGACTTTGCAGTAGGTTAGTTTCGAGAAAAACAGAATGGGCAAAGGGGCACTACCATCAATACTCTTTTCCAAACTTGTGATATTTATTTAATCAAAAAGTAATTACACAAAATTACAGAAAGTTCAATTTAATGGGCAAGTCGACATAGTCTCTTGAATTTACATTGAATTATACATTAATCAAATTACAATTTCGCTTGTCCCCAAAGTAAGCAGACCTTCTGGTTATGGACGACTATAGTGAACGGGGGGAAACCAGAATAAACAAACATATATAAACATCGACAACCATGACCCCAAAAACAAACATGCAAATGAATGCCCCGACAGGACTCAAACCTGGAGCCTCCGGCGTATGAGACAGGGCTACTACCCGTTCAGTTATGCTTGCATCATATTGTATGTAACAGCGCTGTTAGTACGAAGGTTGGCTAAACTGACATGACGTGGATATACGAGGGACAGTCAGAAAGTTTTGAGAAAAAATAAAAATTGTCTATATGTTATATTTTTTTAATAACATCTTTTCAAAGAACTCTCCACCTACACACATCAAAAAACGTTTGAGTTTACTAGCTAAAGATGGACTTTTTTTAAATTTATTTTTTACGAAACATATTTTTATTAAAAATGAACTTCTTGAAATTAAAAAATTAAACTATTTTTTAGTAACAAAAATTGAATTTAAAAGTCCTAATGCAATTTCGACTAATAAATAATTGAAAGAAAAAGAAAAAGAAAATTTAACTAAATATTTGCAACATTTATTATGAAATTGTTTATATTTAGTACAAGATAACTCCTCCCCTGGCTCGAACACATGCGGCATTCCTTCTGGGCATGCTGAAAATTAAGTTATCCAGCATTTCTTGCGGTAACTTGTCCCATTCTTGAATAACGGCTTCCCAGATCTGGCACTGTCTGAGGAGGTGGCTGACGGTTCCAAACAGCTTGCTTGACAACATCTCACGCGTGCTCTATCGGGTTTAAGTCAGGCGAAATGAAATGAAATGAAATGAAACGAAATATTTATTTCTCAACATTGACAATTACTTGTTCTTATTGACGTCAAATAAAACATGATTCTACCACCAGTTCGAAAAAACCTTCGTGAAGAAGAACTGGCAAGAAACTTCACGGGTATATTTTTTTTCAAAATAAATTTACAGAGTCTCTTTATGTCTATACAAAATTATTCTTTTCTGCATCTGTTAGCTCGGCAAGTCTCCCTCCCCCCAAGTATCCAAACGACGAACACCCTCAAACGGCACCCGTTCACGAGTTAACGCGGGATCCAGCCATCGCCCTCCTCAACCATATTAGAGGGAAGTGAGCGACCCGTCACCCGACACTACCATAACAAGACGTACTTTAGTGACAATGACGCTTTAGATATTCATCGGGACGAAGAACTCATCGAACATACAGACACATTACACATGCTTTGTTACAAATACTAGTACAATCCTGTTAATGAGGGGATTATACCCAAGGGCTTTTATCATCCAAATAATCGGATAGTTTATAATATGCTCTAGCACACAACTTCTCCTTTATAGTTTCTTTGAATTTGTCAATAGGAAGACCTTGGATATCCTCAGGAACCTTATTATAAAAGCGTATACATTGACCCATGAATGAGTTAGTGACTTTATGAAGCCTACTATTATGAGCTGCCAGCATATTTTTTCCTCTTGTGTTAAAATTGTGCAGATCTTTTTTTCTTTTGAACAAGGTTATGTTCTTTTTAACATACATTAAATTTTCTAAAATATATTGTGAATGGAAGGTAAGAATATTTATTTCCTTAAATTTACTTCTAAGTGACATCCTTGGACCGAGCTGATAGATTGCGCGAACAACCCTTTTCTGCAGAATAAATATAGTATCGGTGTCGGCAGCACTCCCCCACAACAGAATACCATATATCATGAGGCTGTGGAAGTTACCAAAATAGACTAATCGAGCAGTTGTTTCATTTGAAATTTGTCTAATTTTTTTAACAGCATATGCGGCAGAGCCAAGCCTTTTCGCTAAACCATCAACATGCGGTCCCCACTGGAGTTTGGCGTCTAAGTTTATGCCCAGAAATACAGTTGAGTTTACAGGAGTCAGTTCCTTACTCTTAACTACAATGTTTGTGTTTACCTGTTTGACATTTGGCAATGTAAATTTAACACATTTCTTTTTTTTTCATTGAGGAGCAAATTATTAGCTGAGAACCACTGCTCTGTGTTGGAGATGCATTTGTTCACCGCTCGATAGTCAATTTCTTGTCTTTTAATTTTAAACAAGAAGGAAGTATCGTCAGCAAACAATATGACCTCGCATTGATTCTTAACGACCGATGGCAGATCATTAATATAAACTAAAAATAGGACAGGACCAAGAACTGAGCCCTGGGGCACACCCATTGTCACTGCCGATCCTGATGATTTTTCTCCATTTATTGCAACTTTCTGTTTTCTATTAGAAATATATGATTTAATCAAGGCAAGCGCTCGGTTTTTAATGCCGTAATGGTGCAGTTTCATGAGTAGAGTAGTATGATCCACACAGTCGAACGCCTTGGGCAAGTCACAAAAGACACCAATAGCATCACACGACTCCTCCCAGGCGCTGAATACGTGTTTTATGAGCTCAACACCGGCATCGGTTGTTGAGCGACCCCGCGTGAAACCAAAGTGCTTAAAATTCATTAAACTATTACCGTAAAAATGAGAGAGTAATTGATTTAAAATTAATTTTTCAAAAATCTTACTGAGTGTTGGTAGTATAGATATAGGTCTAAAATTATTAGGGTCAGACATACTACCTGATTTGAATATTGGAATGACCTTACTCAATTTCATTAAATCAGGAAAAACACCATTATCAACACAGTCATTAAATATACTGGCTAAGTATGGGGCTATACCATCAATGACAGATTCAATAATTTTAACAGAAATCCCAACTAAATCGGCAGTATTTTTTACTTTAATGCTTTTAAATGCATTTAAAACTTGTGGAACAGTAACATGTTTAAAAATAAAATCAATATCGCATGAATTTACATTTTCCGTTAGCAGTGACTGTGCAAGAGTGGAACATGAATTAATACTCGAAGTAGTTGATACAGGGATGGCAGTAAAAAAATTTTCAAATGCTTCAGCAACTTCTTTGTCAGTTGACAACACTTTATCATTAATTTTTAAATTATATTTGGTGTGTGGTTCTTTTGCTTTCCCAGTTTCCTGATTAATTATATTCCATGCAGTTTTTGAAATGTTAGTACTATATTTAATTTTATTATTAATGTAATCAGATTTAGCTACACTGCAAACTCGTTTAAATAATTTTGAATACTTTTTAACATATTCATAAAATGTCTTATTATGATTATAAGTTCTTTCACTGTACAATTCATATAATCTATTTCTACTTCTGCATATTCCCACTGTTGCCCAGTCACTAAACCTAAATAAATTATTATTTATACATATTTTCTTTTTTTTAAAAACAGAGTCATATTCATTTCTAATTATATTATGAATAGAGTTATATTGAGTAATAGGATCTGCACAGTAATCTAATTTAAATGTTTTTTCAAATACATTTTTCCTAAATGTTTCAAGCCATCTCTCATTCATGGGTATAAAGGTAATTTCTCTTTTTAAAGTCTTTTTTAGCCCAATATCAAAAGTGGCCAACTGCCCACTATGATCTGATTGTAGTTTATTAATTACTGACTTTGTACATGGCATTAAATTTGTAAAAATGTTATCAAGACATGTGGCTGAGGTCGCTGTGATTCGCGTAGGCTCTAAGAAGAGATTTTTTAGGTTGTAACAATTAAAAAGATTCAAGATTCGTTTACTTTGCTACGTCTCTACTAATAAATCAATATTAAAATCGCCACAAATAATTATTTCTTTGTTTTTGTTATTTACTCTATGTAATACCTCATCCATAGTGCTCTCAAATACTTCAAATGGTGAGGATGGGGGTCTGTATACACTTATTATAACAATATTCCCTATCTCAATACAGGCTATTTCAACTGATCGCTCAAAAGACTGACTTACAATATCAGTGCGATCTTTAAATGTTAGGCTCTTATGAGTGATGATCATTGAGCCGCCGCAAGTTGTTTGTTCTCTGTTGAATGAACTAGCAATTACATGATTCTTATAAGAAGACATAATTTGACACTGTGTGAGCCAGTGCTCTGTGATACATAGTATATTAATATTTTTACAGTTTATGAATAGTTCAATCTGTAATTCCTTACCATCAATGCCCTGCATATTTTGATGGACTATGTTCAGAAAATTATTTTTTACATTTTTATTGCTTAAATTACTACTTAGAATACTGGTGCTAGATGTATTATCTATTGTCACTAACTTATGTTTCAATTATTTCTAATACTATGTTTTGGAATATTACATTCCAACGGGTCAAAAGTATAAAGTGACTGCTCAATAGAAGCAGCGGTTGTAGTCAACGAATTGACTGTTATGCATAAAATATATGATAGCGAGTATGCTATATGTCGTAGGTCATTATTGTACAAATTGTACCTATCATTGGTCATATATGGCTTGTTGATAAATGTATTTAAATCAATAAACTGAAACTTTTCACTATGACGACATGTTATATTTTGTACATCTATATTTAGTCGATGTTTCATATTATTTTCTGAGGGGTTCTGGGTAACGAGCCCGGCGAGAACGGCGAGCCCGCAGCCCAGCCTGATTCCGCCAGGAATTGCTTACACCAGGTTGGATTACGAGCGAGAAGATCCTGGCGAGCACCCCTGAACTCACAGCTACGACAGCGACGTAGATTCCAGTGGGCTAAACTACGCCAAAATGAAGAAAACGACGAGGAAAACATTTGGCGGAATTGTCTCTTCGTTGACGAGTCCAGAATTCGCACTCATCCGGATAACCGACGTCTCCGTGTCTGGAGAAGACGTGGAAACGCGGGAATTCGGTATCCTTTTGGGCTGGGATAATGATTGGTGCTAGAACGCCGTTGATCCCGTGTGGTGGTTGGATGACTGCAGCTTGGTGCCAAACCATTGCTATTGATCAGCTATTGCTATTGCATTGCTATTGTCAGGTCATTAAGAATAAACCATAGCTCTCGATTCGTATTGGTTGACGATAATGCACCCGCTTATCGAGCTCAACGAATCAACGCTGCTCTGTGTGAATACGACATTACCAGGTTAGGCTGGGCTGCGGGCTCGCCTGACTTAAACCCGATAGAGCAAGCGTGGGTTGCTGTCAAGCAAGCTGTTTGGAACCGTCAGCCACCTCCTCAGACAGTGCCAGATCAGGGAAGCCGTTATTCAAGAATGGGACAAGTTACTGCAAGAAATGCTGGATAACTTAATTTTCAGCATGCCCAGAAGGATTGCCGCATGTGTTCGAGCCAGGGGAGGAGTTATCTTGTACTAAATTTAAACAATTTCATAATAAATGTTGCAAATATTTAGTTAAATTTTCTTTTTATTTCAATTATTTATTAGTCGAAATTGCATTAAGACTTTTAAATTCAATTTTTGTTAGTAAAAAATAGTTAAATTTTTTAATTTCAAAAAGTGTATTTTTAATAAAAATATGTTTCGTAAAAAATAAATTTAAAAAAAGTCCATCTTTAGCTAGTAAACGCAAACGTTTTTCTGATAAGCATTTGGTAGTGAACCACTCTGCATTGATGTTACTTTGGTTTCTTAAGGGAATCGATACTAAATTAAGGTGAAAAATTTTTCAGAGCTTCTCGATCGTTTCACTTAGGTGGTTTTGAAACGGCCACACTGTTCACTGGCGCCTTGTATCTAATTCATATTGATAAATCGAAGATTCATCACCTTTTTTGAATTTATCAATCATATCAAGGCACCATTTCACGCGCACCTGCTTCTGAGCATCAGTAAAGTTGTGGGGTACCTAGTGTGAAACAATCCTCCTTGGGCAAAGCTAGTTGTGTAGAATATCATGAACACTTCCCGACCCAATCTGCAGATTGTGCTGAATCTTCTCGTATGTGATTCTTCCGTAACAGCAGTCAAAGGACGACCACTTCTTTCTTCATCCTTAAAGTTCGTTCGCACTTAACTCGCTATACCAGCGGTACACAGTTGCTTTAGAAGGCGCCTTGTTCATAGAAGCTAATTGAAGTCGATTAAACGATTCATCAGGTTTCAAGTTGGACTAGAAGCCGTAAAAAGTCATTGCAATGTTCCCCGCGCAGATCCATTTCACACAGTAGTTTTTTAATGCCCGTAAAAAAATATTTCGAGCTAAATTTGGAACAAGTATATTTTAAATTTTTTTTAAATAATCGAATTTTCAAAATAAATTATAACTGGCCAGGTTCCATAAATAAAAATCAGTTTTTCGCAAAACTCTCTGAGCGGCCTGGTACTTGAAATTACTAAATTACAACGCAAGATTTGAGATATAATTATTACTTAAATCTCAAATCTTGCGTTGATTTAGATTTTATAATACTATATCATAAATTCGAAGATTAGCATTTTTATGATTTATATTTTATTGTTTTTATTTCCCCATATTTTTTGACTGATCAAATAATTAATTTCTTATTTTCGCTTTCTATAAACCTACTGTCTTTTATTTTTTTTTGGACATGATATAATATAACATCTATGCCATTGCAATAGCTATTGTAGAGACCTTAAACATATTAAAGTAAGATAAGATAAAATACTGTTTAATATGGTGATGCGGGCAACTAAATTTGCAGTATGTGTAAGGACCTATAACCCTATTTTAAGAGAAACTTACAATACATTTATTATTTGGACATACATTCAAAATACAACTTTTTATTAATATTTATAACACATTAATCTCTTCTTATCCTCAAAGTGCATTCAGAGAAATAAGATATTCTGCATGATTCGGATTATTCCGAGTATATTTTAGTTTCGCGCGCTGATGACGACATGACCCTGACTTATGGAGCTGATTCATGTACGTAACAACGTGGAACCGTTTTATTAATAAATATACAATAAATGATAAGTTCATCCGTTTTGTTTTTATAAAGTGCTAGATTAGCGCGCGAAGTATGTAAAGGATGACTACAACTGAATTAATTGGGAAACCGGAATGTATTCATTAAATATTATTAAAAAGAGGAAGTAGTTCTTCATTTTGTCTAATTGTATTTGATAAACTCTGAAAGTAAAGAACGGATTTCAGAAATTCTTTTACTATCGGAAAGGTTCATTATGAAAAGCTATATTTATTCCATAAAAACCCCACAAGATCAGGCCAAACTCAAAAATAATATTCAATTTCAAATACATACAAAAATAAGACTAAACATATTAATGTTATATCTCAAGTTTCGAATCGAAGTCTCGTGGTTTACGAAGAAGAGTAATTGCCAACCGCACCTCAAGGCCGCAGATTAAATATGTTTGCGAATATTATTTTAATAGATACATTAAAATAGAAATTTTTTTTTAACTAATATAAACGCTAACAAAATCTTGAATAACAAAAGAACGAGGATGTATGGCTCCTAACCATGTTTCCTGTATATATTTTTTACACACATTAAAAAACTTAATTAATTTAGAAAGGAGGAATTATTAAGTGTCATTGCATACTTTAGAACAAACGAATTTTTCAGTAGCTTTTATTTTATAGTTAAAGTTCTATCTCTATAGTGTGCATATTTCATTATCATACTGAATTGGAACTGCTTTCTCTTATTCTAGGGAATTTTGTTGATGACCGTTTACTGATAATGCATTTTTAGAGTTATGTATATGACCGTACTGTACACCCAGAAATCCCAGGTTCCGTAACAATTAAAGATGCAATCTTCTTGAAACCACTTGACCATGAAAGCTTCTTGAGCAATTGTTTTCTTGCCTCAAGTTATTATGAATGAAGTGTTCAGTTCGTTCTTGTCTGGACAATATCTTGGAATGTTGGTAAATAATGCGTTGCCGCCGTATATCTTAGAAGCAATCGGTTTTGTTCCTGTGATAGCAATGGCTGTTTAATTCTCAGTACCGCCCCAGATTAGACCTTAAGAAAAGAGACTACCACAATTTATCCTACCTTACGATCGCCGGTTAGCTTAACAAATGCATTCAACCGTTCAACGGTAGTTAAATGGCTAATTCAACCATCCGATATTTTCAAAAGTAAATAAGACAACAACATGACCATCTTAATAAACCTCACGTATTTCTCCGTCAACATTATAACACGCATAATATCTTACCAATTTATCCTTCAATCCACCAACAATGAGATCATGTACTGAATCACACGCAGCTACAGAGACAGGAGGTAGGTAGGTAGGTGACACTATGTAGTCCGAACAAGGGCCGTGGTATTTACATTGTGCCTGCAACGCAGCGTCTAGATTATAGATTCCTTTCAAGATGTGTTATGAGTACCGGTTCGGTGTTAAGGCGCAGTTTTATGTGGGTTCTTCAATTACTTTACCAATAAAAAACATTTTTGGACAAATATTTGTATTTATATTTAACTAAAGTTAAAAACTAGAAGTGAGATTGTAACGATATATTTGTAAGGTGTGTATTAGGTTTCATAAAAGACATATCGGTGGTATTCAGGGGCTGCTTGGAAATGTTGAATCAATTAGCGATTAGAGTGGAGTATTTGGTCACGCGGAAATAAAATGTATGCTAAAATTATATACAGGGTGTCCAGAAAGTGAAGGATAATCCTTCACCTGCGGATAGGTCTATTCATTTCCTAGCTCAAAAACAAAAAAGCTTTTGGTAAAAGTCTCATATTTTTTGAGTTGTATTTTTGTACTGTAAATTCTGAAAATCGACCTGCCCGCATTAATATAAGGTTCTTGGCACGATCAGCTTAGTACATTTTTTTAATAATACAGGCTATCAAAGTTAGCTGTTAGAAAAAGAACGAAAAGTTTTTTTTGAAAAACTTGCTTTTTACTGGTTTCTTCAACATTTTAGGAAATAATTTGGCATTGTGTTTAATGACTTAAGTAACCACGAGTACTTTAAAAAAATCAGACCTAAAATGTCGTCATTTGTCAAAATGGCATGCATTAAACAGGAAAAAGATAAAAAAAAATAGAATTACCGAGAACTCAAAAATTATGAGACCATTACCAAAAGTTTTTTGTTTTTGAGGTAGGAAATGAATAGACCTATCCGCAAGTGAAAGATTATCCTTCACTTTCTGGACAACCTGTATATTCTTAAGATTCATATATACTATAATATAAACATACATTAAGAAATGATCGTAGTTGACTATAAGTCCACACTAACGAAGTCTGGAATACCTTGTGCATAATAATGTGATTCAACACAAAAAAGAAAATATTTGCACGGTATATACAGGGTGACATGTTATTCGACGTATTCCTTTTGGGACGTGATAATACAACAAATTTCCAACAAAATTAACTATAATGTAACTATAATAATAATACCAAGTAGTTTTTGTACGCTTAATGTACTGTTGATTTTTCAAAATAAATCCAGTATTGTATTAACCAAATTAGTGAATCAAAACAAAATTTTATAAGAATCCACTTGTCATTTAAAAATGTTTAATATTTTAGCCAGTATTAGTATTAATAGATGTTAGTAGATGTATTGTATATATGTATATATGTTTGTAACTGATAAAAATTTGAACAACTTTATTCAAAACACTAGCTTTTTATTTATTTAATTTTTTGGAGGTCATTCGGGATTTCTTGAACAAAACTAAAAATATTGAATATCTCGATAACGAGCCTCCTTGGTATTATAGGAACATTATAGTTAATTTTGTTGGAAATTAGTTGTATTATCACATCCCAAGAGGAATACGTCGAATTACAAGTCACCCTGTATAAATAACTAGTTCTCTATTCCGTAGGTATTTGATTCCTCTTATGCGTGGTACAGGTGACATTGCCCTCCTACCTACTTAGTTTTGGTCCTGTAGTATCAATCACCGAAATAAACTGGTCATCTGACAAACACAATGTTATAATTGTCATTGACATTTGCTTCATTACTTTACCCATGACTTTTGTACCGCTCGAAAAATTAACATTTAACGTCTGCTCACAATTTTTTTCATTACCACTATATAGTGTCTTTGAGAAAGTTGCTTAGAAACGTACGCTGAGCTGAGCCCCCCTTTTTCCGGTAAAACGGTAAAATAGTCACCCGGTATTAGTGGTTATAATTTTAGGTTTATATAATTTATCTCAGTTTATCCACAAAATCTTTGCCATACCAACGCGCTTTGCCTTAAGAACCTCCATATTAAACAGAAGTGAACAACCCTGGCCGGGAATCATATCCTCTGGTTCTGTGGGAACGGCGATAATTATCAGATTTAAAAAGGAATATGTTCCTTACTATAAAGAAAAAACTTAAATATTAGACATTTTCCCATCGGCGTTATTTTTAAATCCGTAATTAAAGGTGTTATTTGAATATAGTGCAATGAGTTGGTAAGAAGAAACATAAGTACATTAATAAGGGTAATTATAAGTCAAGCCACAAATTTCTTTATTGGCCACGTGATCAAACTTCTAATTGTATGACTAAGCCACGGGAAAATGCGATAGCCTCTAATACACTAATTCGTCTTATTTGCAACGCCTGCTAAATATTCTAGATAGCGCAGTGGTTAAATTTGGGTTAGGTTAATGTTAGGCTGTATTTATCGAGCTATATTTAGCGAGCTTGGTGCGGCAGCACCCGGCGAAGCGCCATATTCGAAATTGGATGAAAATTTTACAGCAAAAACATAATGCGACAACATATTTTTAGCGGCTAAGATAGTATCGTTCAGACGCTCGCAAATTGTGGCTGACTTAGTAATTTAGAAGGCAATGTAGATTTTTAGAGGCTAGTAATGCTCTTAAAAAGAAGTCTGTTTAATTTTATTAACAGACTTCTGAAACAGTTAAATTTCCAGACATAAAAATTTCTTTAATAACTGTACTTTGCAGGTCTGGAACCTCTGATGTTGGTAACAGGACCACCACATGGTCTTGTATTTAAGGTTTTTCGAAGGCACTCACAAAATTTTATAAATGAACAAACAAACAAATCAGTAAAATTGACATTATGAGCCAAAATATCAATTTGTTTGCTGTTTTTATTTATTCTCGCCAAGTATTTAGCTTATTTTAATTGATAGACAAGTAAACATTTAAAAGCATACAGCAAATTACACATATAATAACTTAAATTAATATATTGACTAGGTACCTAGTCTACTTAGATTAAACTGGATATTCGAAGCTATTACCAATTTTAATAAAGTTTTAATAAGCTAATCCATAATATTTATATTAGATTTTGAGAAGACATTAAGTTCCTACTTACTTGTAGCAACCTCTTTTTGTAAATAATACTTTTTGTGATGGATCGTAATTTCATGTTTTATTCAAAGGATGACTAAACAAATAGTACAATGATACAACAATGCGTTCATCCCAAGAGTCTATGGATCATAGGATTTAACAGGTCTATAACCTGATAACGATCATAATGCGCTTACACTTTTATCAGATTTTAGGCTGCGTTCACACGAAGATGTAAGCTAAATCAGTCTCAAAAGCTAAGAGAAATATAAATACCTACTGCCGTTTAGTTTATCCAAAAAGAAATATTTATTTCAAATCCACATAGACATTAACCTAAACATATTTTAGTGTAAGTCAGAGCTGCACATATCGTTTATCTCAAATCGTCCATAAACCGCAAGTTATCAAGATTGTCTTAATTATTGCTGCATTTAGAGATTTCAAAAGGTTATTACTAAATAGATTATGCTAGGCGATCTATACTGTATCTATACGACATCAAAGTCTATACTTAGATGCACCTTAATGAACCATTTGATGTTTCAGGATAAGGTAGTTAGTAGTATTATAGATGAACTGTTTAATTGCCACACCAATTTCCTTCTTTTGGCGCTAAAATGACTTTTTTGTGCTTAAGTATTTAAAAAAGGTATTTAAGTCAAAGCCCTTTTTAATTTGAAACGTAATAAGTCTGCTGGGCAAAAGGAAACAATCATTATTAATATAGACAATTAAATAAGAAATATATATGTAAAAGAAATAATAATAAGAAATTTGATTATTTTATGAAATAGCTTATATAGATACTAAACTATTTATGCATTTTTCATTGTAATTGTAATACTTACTAGTTTTTCTCGCAGCTTCATAGCTCTTTTGTATCGTACCCATCAAGAACGGTACTTTTAATCTGGACTAAAACTACTCTATACATGTTCAGTTTTGAGCTCCTGACAACATGTAGGTAACAAACAAACAAGTTCAACCTCACTTTTATAATATAAGATAACAAAAAGTTTCGTTCCCCATTTTTCCGACAAATAATACAAACTTATAAATATTTCACCCCGTTTTTCCTCAAAACTGAGCTAGCTACGTACCCTCACTGTACTAAAACAGCCTTACCTTGGCATTGCATAAAATGGCGTCATCGACCGCAAACGACGAGGACAACCGACTAATCGGCCAAGAACTTACATGACATTACATTATAATCAAGATACCAACGAAAATTGGATTTTTATTTGTTGATCTAACTATCGATAAAACCGGATGTACAAAGTAATGGAACTTTTCTTGTTTTGCGTGAGATAAAAGTAAAAGTTAACAAAGTTAATAAGTTAATAATAAGTAAAAGTTTTACAAAATTTTGTTTAAAAGATTTCTACGTAGGGCTCTTTTAGCTAGCACATGTACCTACCTATTACTTGTTACTTACTTAAAACTGCATTGTTAATTGTACTCTAAGTTAAGGAATGTTCAATCGGTAGGTAATGAAATTAATTAAATAATAATGTCAGTCATTATACCTTATAGGCCACCAAAGTCTACTTAATTACTACTTAATTTCTATTCAGTACACTTATGTGTTTTAAATGGCGATTATACGCCGCAAATGTGAAAAAAATTGCTAGAATACATTTAGTTATCAAAAGTCAAATATTTTGATCAAATTCAATTAAGTATTATGTTTCCTTAGATAGAATCTCTTTTTGAAATTTGTATGTATGACACGCCGTCCATTTCTACACAAGTGATTGTACGGTAATCATCGTTTAGTTATCGTATACTAACGAATTTAGTCCGTCAAACTCGCAGGGAGCTGAATTTTGATACAGACCTCAAGGACATTATTACAGATAAAATAGAGGCAACAAAAAAGTGGTAGAATATTCACTGCGTTTCGTTCCAAGTTTAGCCATATTCTAAGTTATCCCTATTATCGGTAACGGGGCTTCTTTATTTATTTTACTATAGCTACAGAAAAACAAATTACCGTCCACATAGGTACTTAAGGAATAAATAAGATACATTCTGTACCTATTTGTAACCTAAATCAAATTATAATTTGGTGTATATACTTGTGATTTGGTTAAGGTTTGGGTTTAAACGCCTTCCTAATTACCTAACAATAAAATTCAAAACGCTTACCAAAACAGATGAATGGCCACCAAATTGTGTTTCCTGAAATATTATAAAATATATCAATTTTTTTTTGTATAGTGTAAGTGTTATAAAAATATATGAACGCCTTTAAAATTAATGTCAGACCAAATATTAATCATTGTCACTAAATAACCTAACCTAACTTAACGACCCCGCTACTTAACTCGCTGAAGCAAAGTCGCTTTTCGTGAAAAGCTGGAAATTTTTTGATACTATTTCAAAATAATACTCTGTTGACAAAGGTATGTCAGATTTTTTGTATTATTCCAAAATGATTTAGTATTTTTCGTAAAAGGTGAAAATCAGAGAAATGATGCACTATTGATGGTAGATATAAATTATGTCCTAAATTTATTAAATAACCATAATACACATTTCTTCATACTCAGAATTGTTACTTACATAATAAATTAAAAGAAACACATTTACAATTTAAATGGTACTTCATATCTAAGAACATTGATATATTTTTTTAGATAATGCACTATTGTTGGATTAATTAAATTTGTAATTGTTATTTGGCAGATGATGAAGGGTCGTGGTCTCCAGTTACTTCAAAAGGCAATGGAAGCCACTACAGAAGAAACTAGATCTTTCGTGCCTGTTTAGCAAAAATCTCGGCCTCTTGTAATCCCTATAAGATCATTTTCTCATTCCTCCTCAAGCTCCTCATCAGGCTCCAGCTCATCATCGTCACGCTCCAGCAGCTCAATAAGTTCATCTGATGATGAATCTAATAGACCGGATCCTTCTTCTCAATAAATAACTACTTCGACAAACGCACCCGCAACTTCTTTTGCCATCGACACTTCTCCATCAGCATGCGAACCGAAGCTAAGTAGAAAGAGAAAACGGAACCCTGCTAGCAGGAAGTCCAAGATTGCTAAGACAATGCGAAATACTGGAAAAGCGTACGTTTCATTAACGAATCCAACAAAATTGATCGCTGAGCGACAAGACAAATCCATCCACCTTGTGGTGGCAAATGCAGGTTGAAATGTAAAACCAAAATAGACGAAATGGTTAGATTAGACATTTTTAAACAGTTTTGGCAATTGGGTGAGTTGAATAAGCAAAGAGAATACATAGTAATCATAGATATACGCAGTAAATCAAACTGAAATATAGGTACATCATTTCTCAAAAATTGAGGGCTTGAAACTCTGCTTATTATTTTATTTTGATTTTATGTTTATTTTGATTAGATTACGATAATATTAGGGTTTGTAAAGAGTTTTTAAAGGCAACGCTGAGCATTTGCGATAGAAATATTAAGACGGCTCTTTCAAAGACGGATTTATGGAATCTGATGCACGGGGGGAGCACGGTAATCAACGCAAAATAGACTCTGAAATAAAAGATAGTGTGACTTCAGCTTCAACTTTCAGTAGGATATTCAATGAGGAGTTTAATAATTCTTTTTTTATCCCTAAGAAAGATGAAAAAGAAAGCGACTTGTGTGAAACTTATAAAAATGCCGATGAAGAGGGCCAGGCAAAAGTTCGTGACAATTATGATAACTACCTCAAAGAAAAGGATTGTCCAGGTCGGCAAAGGAGGCTGATAAAAACAAGAAAGATATCATCATAGCAGTATAAGACTTGCAGGCAGTCATGCAGGTTCCTAAAGGCCACATCTCTTTTTTTTAAGTCTTAACATTACTTTAAGTGACTTAAATGCAAATATGCTTTTTCCGGGATGAAACCGAAACCAAGCGCGTTGCAGTTGAGATAGGAAGTTGTGTCCTTAAATTACTTGAAAACACTCCATTATATTAAAGTAATAATTACTGTGGGAATCAAAAAAATAAATATATATTATCCGTTCTTCTTCTGCAGTAAATTCTATAACCCATACATTTTTAATCCGCGGACATTCACATAATGTAGGGGACAATGTCCATAGCGTCGTAAAGTAACGCGACACTTAAGATCTGGCCCTATTTATTGCCCACAACAATATGCTACATTAATTCTTACTGCCAAAAAAACGGATATTTGGCAGTCGTTTATTTCTTGTGTTATGAATAACAGATAATTTTTTGCTTTACTATGTTCGTGTAATATTCTATGCTATGGGTCCAAACCCAGTACTTGTTTATATTCAAAATATATGTGCCTGCTGATTTTACAAGTAGTAACATTTTGTATTTTATTTATCGTTAATAGTTCCATCCCTGAAAACAATACGAACGAGTCGGTATTGTTCATTGAGTCTGAATTAAAAAACAGTAGAATAATAGTGGATTATTTCAGAATTAATCAGCAAAAAGCACATGACTCGAAATAATTCTTTTTTGTTTCTTTCATTTTCGCTTAAATAGTAGATTTTGTCAAAAAATTCAATATTTTGCTTTACTAAGGGGTTTTGAATCGACTAAACTATATATTGCTGCTACGGATTATATTTGTCACATGTAATGTTCAAGACACTCGCATTAACTGTGATGTAGCATGAGATAACGGTTTTTCGTCATTTCTGAAAATTACCTATTTTGACTTACTGCTGTGTTGATCTGGGTGTGCGATATGTATTTTCCATGTGGACATTAACATTAAATTAATTACTGTATATTAAGTATGTGAAGTTGCTACCTAATAAATTAATATCTACAAAACATAGGGGATTCTTATTGAAGCATCACCCGATAAGACCTCCATAAATGGTGACCCCGTACTGAACTTTATAGCACTCTACAGAGGAAAGTGTTAATTCATATCTATAAACTTACCTGCTGGTCATGAAGCATTTTATTTCCAACTACGAAGCAATTCTGTATTGGTGTTCTCTCCTGAAACCTCATCCATAGATGCCCAACAATACTAATACTAACCCTAATACTAAACCTGCACTGGTTGATTATTACTTCATATGAACAACTCTAAATATCCAAAACCTTGTGCCTACTAACCTGCTTGCATGTGACCTGCCCGCAACTGTTTCTTTCTGCAACCATAGCATGATTAGTCATCACCTTGCTGACCTGCTGATGTCCCTACTGCTGCTGCATGCTACTGCATGCCTAATATAGTCAAATTCCCAGGAGGTAATTTTATCCGGACATTGGTGAGCAAGTTTTACTAAAAACTATTTTTCTCAGTGACTAACAGTGGTGAAAGTGCATTTTAACAAAAATATTTTTGCAATATGGTTGTGGTACAATATTCACTTAATTATGATATACATTTTGTGTTAGCTTAGTGGTTATGCATCCCAGTGGAAACATTATATATGAATTACTTTGTATTCTCTAAGATAAATATTGAAAATTTTATTTTATTTTGAAGATTGGCAAAGTATTCCGTAATTAACATTCCCTCTTTCACACTTGTTTTATTAGGTATATTATAACTGTACCCAGCTCTTTTTCAATTAGTAATTTAAAAAATTATATTGTTTTAATAGGGTTTGATAGCAATTTTTATTATAATATAATAACATACAATTAGCTGAATAGAACTAAACTTAAGTATTTTTTTAAGTTATTTGGTAGTAGACCTTTCATTAAGGTTAATTTTGTTTCAATTTAAAAGATTTTAGAAGTAGGATTTTTTTTAATTTGTACATATGCATGATGTCAAAATTTGTTTTTCCTGAACATACTCAGGATGTTATAGTTTTGTCCATACATAGGGTGCAAAATTGTTTATAAGTACTTTTAATAAAAGTTTATTTTTATTTCACAATGTGTCAACAAACTTAAGACTTAACAGCTCAACTGTCTTTAACGTAAATTAGTTTTTGCTAAATGACCTATTGTGTATAATTATTTTTTTTCTTCAATTTCATTCCCTGGCATTTTGGTACCTACCTATTATTTTTATGATAAATTTTCTGCTTTGTATATTTTTGATTTTACACATGTGGAATTTGAATTTAATGGAAATTGTTTTTGTTTTTTGTTTTTGCTTTTAAGTGCTTTCTGTGTGTGCTTGGCCATAACTATCTTAATATACTGGGGGTGTCTTTATACACTTAGGGACTATTTTTATTGTTTTTATTCAAATGGTCTTATTTTTCATTTTTAATCAACAATGTATCTAGAAGAGGATTTGAAACAGCAGGTTACACAATTGCAGAGGCAACTTGCGCAACTTTCACTCCCCGCCCCCGCAGCCGTACACGCAACTTCTTCGTCGTCCAACGAACTTGAAGACATTAGGCGTTCGCTGTTAGAGTAGTCAAAATAAAAATTTACCCTCTAACATCAAACCGCCCGAGCCGACACACACAAAAGTCTCATTCTTCGTCAAGACATAGATCACAAGCTAAGGCAGGCTTATGTTGGTATCATAAGAAGTTTGCTACAAAGGCACTTAAGTAAATTGCGCCTTGTACTTGGACGCCTCAGCAGGGAAACGCCACAAGCAGTCAATTATAGCGGCGACTGACTGCTTATACAATCCCGGCCGCCGTTTATTTCTCACTGACCTTGTTTCGAAGGAGAAATTCCTCATCGATATTCGGGTTCAGATATTTGTTGCTACCGTAGGCAACTACTTAAAGGCAGTTATAACCAAATCGGATTTGATGTACGGGCTGCGAATGGCAGCGCAATCCAAACTTACGGAACAATTCCCTTTGGTGCTTGGATCTTGGTTTGCGACGGGATTTTAGGTGGAATTTTATCATCACTGATGTAGCCTCACCCATCATCGGTTCAGACTTTTTGGCACATTACCATCTCTTGCCAGACTGTCGGAACAAGAAGCTGATGGACGGGTGCACAAGCTCTCCACTCATGCTACCATTGCGCAAATCTCCCAGCCGAGTGTTCGAGCTATTGTTGCCGGGGATTCCCCTACACCCCCTACTATACCCTACATAAAAATTTTGGAAGAGTTTCCGAAAATCACGCGCCCCCTGGACTCCATCGGGAAACCAAGCATAATATGGTGCATCACATCCTCGCCACCAAGGGTCCTGCCGTTTCATGCCGACCGCGCCGTCTAGCCCCTACCAAACTGCAGGAAGCCAAGAAGGAGTTCCAAGAAATGGTAGCTTGTGGAACTGCGCGACCTTCGAAAAGCCCTTGGTCGTCTCCATTGCACATGGCAAAGAAAGGTGAGAATGGTTGGCGCCCCTGTGGTGACTATCGTGCCCTTAACGCTCGGACCGTTACCGACCGTTATCCTGTTTGGTACATCGGCGATTTTAATCAGAACTTGGCTGGCACGACGGTGTTTAGCACTGTAAAAGCACTTGTAAAAGCTTATCAACAAATTCCCGTTAACCCGATAGATATCGCCAAAACAGCGATGATAATCCCCTTCGGGTTGTTTGAATTTCCCTTCATGGCTTTTGGGTTACGAAACGCAGGACAGACGTAGTAGTATTATTGACGACTTATTGACGAAGTAGTGCGATATCATTTTGTTCTCCCGTATGGCTGAGGAGCACGCCCTACATCTACGCGCCCTCTTCCAACGACTCGCCGAATACGGCGTAGTGGTCAACACATCAAAATGCGTTTTCGGTGCCCAGGAAGTGACATTTTTAGGTCACCGTATTTCAAAAGACGGAGTTCGTCCACCAGAATATCGCATCGAGGTTCTCAAAACTTACCCCTTGCCTAAAACAGTGGAAGGCCTAAGGAGATTTTTAGGCATGATCAATTTCTATCGACGTTTTCTGCCTAAGGGGGCTGAATATCAAGCCCCTCATATTGACATGCTAGCCTCCACCCAACTAAAAGGTGCTAAATCCTTTCCTTGGACATCAGAGCTGGAACTGGCTTTCCAGCGGTGCAAATATTACTTAGCCGCTGCCACACTTTTGGCTCACAATGTAACTAACGCTGAACTGGGTCTTTTCGATGACGCATCTTCAGCTCGTGTTGGAGCGTGTTTGCAGCAATGTGTGGAAAATAATTGGCAACCTCTAGCGTTTTTTAGTAAAAAGCTTACAACCCGGCACTCTTCTTGGCCGGCTTATTACATAGAACTTCTCGCTGTCTACGAGGCTGTCCAACATTTCCGGCACATTATGGAGGCACAACAAGTGCGAATTTACACAGACCACAAACCATTGGTCTATGCATTCTCTCAGCGTCGAGAAAAGTTACCCCCAGTTCAGCTGAACCAGTTGTCCTTGATCTCGCAATTCACGACTGATATCGTTCATATCAGCGGGAAGGACAACGTGATAGCCGACTCCATGTCTAGAATCGAAGCAGTGCAGCTCGACCATGATTTCTCTGCTCTAGCTGAAGACCAAAACAGCAGTTCAGAATTGAAGGAGATACTCACGGACTCTTCTCTTAAATTAGAAAAGGTTGCAGTCCCAGGGACAGACATTTACCTGTACTGCGACACTTCTACAGGAAAGCCAAGGCCCTTCGTTACAACTCCATTCCACCTTGCGGTGTTTGAAAAGGTTCACAACCTTAGCCACCCAGGCGTTCGGAATTCTGCCAAGCTGGTTGCACAACGTTTTGTGTGGCCCAGTTTGCAGAAGGATTGCCGAAATTGGGCTCGAGCTTGCCAAGCTTGCCAACGTTGCAAGGTTACGCAGCACACTAGCTCGCCCCTCGGTGCCTTTTTCTACCAAACGTTTCCGTCACGTTCACCTTGACATCAACGGTCCATTGCCTTACAGCAAAGGATTTTACTACTGTCTGATAGCTGTTGACCGTTTCACGCGTTGGCCCGAGGCATGGCCGTAGGTTAGCATAACGGAAGAAGAAGCCACTGACACCTTTTTCAGTGGCTGGATTGCTAGATTTAGCGTACCGTCCCCGGTGACGACTGACCAAGGACGACAGTTTGAGTCCGCACTCTTTCGGTCATCCAGCTCTGCTCTGCCTAACGAGTTCGCACAACAAGTTACCATCCGTGTGCGAATGGTCCTGTTGAGCGAATGCACAGGCATTTAAAAGCAGCTCTTATGTGCCATAATCAATCCTGATGCACAGTCTTACCGGTTGTACTATTAGGCATACGAGTCTCTCTTAAGAAGGATTTGAAATCGTCTCCTGCCAAGTTGGTGTACGGGGAACCCCTGTGCCTACCCGGTGAGTTCATTGCTCCCTCGTTCGCAACTGATAGTACTGCGGATGTTTCCAATTTGGTTGCTCAGTTGAGAAAATTAATGGCCTATTTACAGCCAATTCCCACATCATCCCTTGGCAAGAAGAATACGTTTGTGCACAAGGACTTGTCCACAAGCTCTCACGTATTTTTGCGTGACGACACAGTCCGACCATCTTTGAAACCCCCTTGCACGGGCCCCTACAAAGTCATCTCTAGGAGAGATAAAACTATAACTCTAGAAATTGAAAATAGATCTGCACAGGTCTGTATAGATCGAGTAAAACCAGCGTACCTCATTAATGACTATGAGTCCACTGGTTCAATGATACCTCAGACTCTTTCACCACCTGTGTCTACACTTGCAAATCCAATCACTCCACAGATTCTAACCAATCTTCCCAACCAACACCAGTTCCCACCCTCACAATACCGAGCTACACCACACGTTCTGGACGAAGAGTGCGTTTTAAGTTCCCTCACGTTGTGTAGTAGCCTGCTGTTTTATTTGTTGACCTGCACATATTTATATATTTAGTTTTAGGTTATTTTTCTCCGTAGGGGGGGGGGGTGGTGTGGCGTACTCACTCGCTTTATGTTTTACATTTGTGGACGTAAGATTGATTGAGGCTGAAGCGATTGAGACGCCAGGCGTGAGACAATACACGTGAGACTGACCGGCTATCGTAATAACGTATCGTATATCGTAATAACATTTAATTCATACTATGTTTATACTACCAGTTATATGTATTTTCCATGTGGACATTAACATTAAAGTAATTAATGTATATTAAGTATGTGAACGTGCTACCTAATAAATTAATATCTACAGAACATAGAGGATTTTTTTTGAAGCATCACCCGATAAGACCTCCATATATGCATTATTTTATAAAAAATATGAGGTTTACACACGTACAAGGTTATATAATACCAGAGTCGGAGAAACTGATAGGGATGGAACTATATCGACAAACGTAATACGATACCAGACCCGATATTTTTTTAGAAAATGTAAGATACTGAACTACTACCGGATACTTTTGTACAAATTTATTAACTAATATTATATTTCATTACAAGATTCTTGATTGATAATGCCAACTCCGTTAAAATTTTCGAAGCTGTTGTAAAATAAGTAGGTATAGGTAGGTACTGGTATGAAGTTCTGGTATAGGTGGTATGAAGTTTCTTCCCCGTTCTTCTTCACGAAGGTTTTTTCGAACTGGTGGTAGAATCATGTTTTATTTGACGTCAATAAGAACAAGTAATTGTCAATGTTGAGATATAAATATTTCATTTCATTTCACTCGACAGTGAAACGAAATAATTATTTAATTATTTAAAATTATAACGACAGGTCTTTATTTATTTTAATCAAAATCTGATGAATCGTTACTGTCACTCGATGAGCTCTCCCCAACATTTATTATAAGTTCCTGTACTTGTATGTTATCGAATGCCACATGAATTTCCCAATCCGACGCTATAATGTTTTGGGTTCTTCTCACAATTTTTTCCCAGTTTTCGGCAGTTACTTCCGCACATGCACATTTTTTAATAAATCTAACATCTTGCTTGCCGTAAAAGGGGGATGAGTATTGTTTCGACCGGCGTGTCCTTTAATTTGTGCCCATATTAGTTCTATAGCATTGTACTGGCAATCATACGGCGGAAGTCGAAGAACCCAATGACCATATTGGGCAGCTATTTCGTCGATAACATATATTTTAGGGAAGCTTTTTTTCGATTTTAAAATATTCACTAATTGTACTTTTAATAAAGTACTATCCACATTTTCACCATGACGTTGGAGCCAGTCAATTATCCCTTGTTTTTTATTGGCCTGCGTCGGAATTTTATCAATTTGTCTGGAGTGATATGTAGCATTGTCCATAATAATTATGGACGGTTTTTCCAGAGATTGCACCATTTCTTTTAACCATCCTTCGTAAATCTCTGCGTTCATTTCTTCGTGGCAGTCCACTGTTTTCTTGGATTTAAGGCCAGTAAAGCATCTGACACGAATCCTATCGTAGACCCTGCATGGTATATGATAAGGCGTTCACCTTTTCCCATTGGCACTGAACTAGTGGAAGCGGCGGTGTCGTCAGTCCAGTTCTTAGATACTGTGTGGTTTTCCAAGTCTCGTCAGTGAAAATAACATTTGACCAATCTGATATCTTTTTGGCTTCGCTCAAAAATTCGCAGCGAGCCATAGAAACTACGTGACGCTCCATCAATATTTTACGATTGTCCGATTTTTTATAAAAAAATCAAGTTTCTTTCAAAACTAAGCTTAATGACGATTTTTGGCCATGAAACAAACCACATTCACGTAAAGAAACAACAAGTTTTTTTAAGTTTTGGAATTTCTTTGCCCAAGTAATAGTCATATACATTAGGTCTTTACCTATGAAACTGCCGTTTTTCACGAAATAAATGAAGCGTAATTTTTTTATATATTTTTTATTTCTATTAATCAAAATAATCACCCATGCAATCAATGCATCTTTGCCAACGCATTGGTAGCTTATTGATGCCTTTCTTGAAGAAATCAGCTGGACGGGAGGCAACAAATTCTTCAAAGGCATTTTGTACTGGTTCTCGGGTATTGAATTTTTTCCCGCCAAGAAGTTATCCAAATTCTGGAAAAATTAGAAGTCTGTAGGCGCAAGGTCTGGTGAGTACGGCGGATGACGGAGAACTTCCAACCCCAACTCTTGTAGCTTGGAGACCGTCTGCTGTGCAGTATGAGGTCGCGCGTTGTCGTGCAGGAGCAGTGGAGCCGAACGATTGACCAAAGCTGGTTGGAGACGTGCGAGCTTCTCCATCATTGTGTTCAGTTCTTCACAGTACACATCTGCAGTAATGCTTGTCCCGTTTGGCAAGAAGCTGTGATGAATTACATCCGCGTTAGACCACCAAACAGTGACCATCACATTTCTAGGGGTAAGTTTTCGTTTAGGGCATTGTTTGGGTGCTGAACCAGGGTCCAACCAACTTGCTGAGCGCTTATGATTGTCAAACAGGATCCATTTCTCGTCACAAGTATCAATGCGGTTCAGAATTCCTTCATTTGTATGCCTGCTGAGCAGTGCAAGGCACGTCTCCACGCGTACTTCGCACTGGCGGTCATTGAGTTCGTGGGGTACCCATTTGTCAAGCTTTTTTACCTTGCCAATTTGACGCAAATGGACCAATATTGTTTTGATGCTAACGTCGAAAGCTGCTGCTAATTCAGCCGTGGATTGAGTTTCATCAGCTTCCACAATTGCCTTAAATTCGTCATTGTTGACCAAAGTTTTCGGACGACCACGGGGTTAATTTTTCAGGTCAAACTTTCCAGAACGGAAGCGGGTAAACCAATAACGGGTGGTGCGTTCGTTTGTAGTGTTCGCTCCGTAAACGTCGTTGATGTTGCGTGCCGCTTGTGCCGCTTTGCTGCAACGACGGTACTCATACTCCATAATTACTCGAATTTTTAACTTATCTATATCTAACTATCTAACTATTAAACAAATGACGATTTTAGAAAAAGAATTCCATGTTTGTCAAATAAAATTAATTTGAAATTAGAATTATCAGTCAAAAAAAATATTTTCATTTGAAATGGCCAGTACTGCAAAACGGCAGTTTCATAGGTAAAGACCTATTATGACGGCGACTAGCATCAGCGTTGAAGTTGTCAACCGATGTCACACGACGTGGTTGGAGTTTTTTCTTCGGCGTACGAAGCTTATTTTCCTGCTTGCCGCTTGTACCGTGAGCTTCGGTAGTAATTTTTAAAACAGTAGGTCCACTAACTCCTAATGCGGCCGCAACACGCTCTCGCACTTGCGACAGTGGTAATAGCGGGCCACCATTTTGATATACTGCTTCAAAGCAATTACGAAACTTGATCGCCAGTTCTCTCGCCTGCCTTTTCAGAACAGATCCTTTCGGCATTTTGATATTTGACAGCTGGGCAGCAATCAACACGTAGGAACACAAAATACACAACGTAACGTATGGATAGTGTGAAAAAACTCAGCGAACAGAAATGTAGTGACTAGCACGTCCGTCTTGTTCCCACCTTGAAAAAATATATTTGAATGTTTTTGTTGTATTTGTCTTTGTTCAAAATATAATAAATATATGCGATCGATATCATTACTTATTTGGTCACAACACGACATTATATCAAATTATAACAGTCATCGAGAAAAAAAGAAATGGAAATAGTATAGTTTGTATTTTATTATGTTAATTATACAATTACTAAATGATATAAATTATGCTCACATATACAAAACAGTTGTCAATTTTGTAGATAAAACCAATGTCGGTGAAACTTTGAAAAGTTCTGGTAGAATTATTCTGGTAGAACAATTTTTAGATATAAGAATGATTTCTTTAGCAATCTTTTAAAATGAGCTAAGCTCAATTTGGTTTATTTTATTAGTTCATTGTTATTTAGTGCCTGTGTTTTTTTTATAAGATTGACCGGTATTTTTTGGATAGATCTACGTACACCAATACGTATAAAATTGTACCACTAATAGAGCATAGACTTTGCTGTTATGAGTTTTATTTATTTTTTTAACGACAAGCAGATCGTGTGACGTGCACTGACTGACGCGACAAGTGTCAAGCGTAGTTTTCATTTACATTTAAACTCATAACTTTTAGTTCCGATTGGTCAGAGTTGCAAATTGGTGCTTTTTTTATTTCATACAGCCAATGGTATCTTGAATGAGTGAATGAAGAATGTGGTACCTTGTAATGAAAACAAATTGTTCGCTAAAATTTATTTTAGCTCAGTCAGGTCCATAGAATAATATTACTCCTAACGGAGAAGAACGACAACTTCATACAAATCAATCGTACATCATTCAGCTCCTAAACTAGCGCCATCTAGAGTCTACCCAGGCATACTAGCAGGGCGGGAAATTACGAACGACCAGGGATTTATTTAAGACCATCATCCGACAACGGATTGTCCTGGGACATTACTTCATCTAGAAGGTTGTTATTATTCTCAATTTCAAACAACCTTTTAAACGATGTAATTCCCTCGCACAATCCGTTGACAGAAGACGGTTTTAGAAGGTAGGAAGGACAAATCAGCATTATATGTTGATTGGAAACTTAGAAAACATTTTGGAATAAAACAATTAATATGTTTATCAGACATTTACTTTAAATATACGAAATCATAAACCGAAAAAAAAGGAAATACAGTACATCTTAAAATTTTACAATACAAGCTTGGATGATACAGTCCAAAATAACTATTTGGGCTTTAGTTGTCAGTCAACATAGAAATTTTTTGTGCAGCAAACATTGACTACTTAATGTAAAAAATTGAAAGTTGGTCATTGCAACTTATAAATATCTCTAGGTGGGTGAATATCACAGAATCAAAAATAAATAGTCACACACAAGTCGAATAATTAAAGAGCAGTTGTCCTGTGTTGAGCAGTATTAACAAAGTACGGTTATACATTGATTTTGTTTTGAATCTGATTGTTGATTAGAGAATATTCAGTACAGAGCTGGTTTATCACATAATACGAAAAAACATGCTATCTTGTGAAAATGAGCCATGCAAATTATATGAACGAAAAACCGTTCTCACATGAGCAGCATTTATAATTAACAGTGTTTTTATGCTCTTGGCATTCAAACAGTACAAAAATCAAATAAAAATTAGCGAACTTATGGTTCAAGAGTCACAAATAACAAATTTTCAGTAACAAATGATTCTTAAAAGCTCGTAAATTAAGTATGAATATTTGGAAATTCTTTATAATAAATACCCAAATATTGTTTTTCTTTCTCGAAATAGTAGTTGTTAGTTACATAGTTATATTAAATATTTATTATACCATAGATATATTCATTAATAAGTAACAATGACATGTTGCAATGGGCGACCGATGTGTCTGACGAGCCGTGTCGGCGGAAAGTATCGAAGTTTTCACCCACGGGCATGGCTTTAAACCGAACGTTCGCACTCTATACAGGAATAAATCTAGACCGGTTTATTGGGATCTTTAAATGATACCCTTACTCCCCTAAAAAATTAATTCGCCATTATAGTAGCACCCTGTATAAGTAATTGAACTCAATAATGGCTGTAATAAACATTAATAAAAATTATGTAACATAACTCTAACATAATATGCAATCATTTATGATTTAAAAAAAAGTTTTTCAGTGTAACAAGATAAAGTGCAATACTGAAAGGGCTGGACAATAGACTCGACCTTTAAATGAAATAGTAAAGAATAATGATAAAAAGTCATCGGCTTGATTTTTGAAGATTCACAAATCATTAAACTTTTTATTTATCTACAAAAAGTAAAAACCTAGAAATTATATCTTTTTTATCAAGCTATTTGATTATTTTAAAGAAACTTTGCCAGTCCTTAGAATGTACCTAATTAATGTTTTTTTTTTCAATAGTGTAGAAATGGAATTCGAAAAATGAGAATAATAGAAAAAATGAGAATAAAAGAGTAGCAGTCGCCTTTCGGGATGGCACATTATTTGTGAAGTATAATTTTCATTTTTCTTTTGAGTGCAGACGCGGAAGCTTCGTCTGCAAATAAGCGGTTTTTTACTGTACAAAATCGCCTAATGCAAATAAAAAACAAACTGTTGGCAATAAAACTTATGTTACTATCCCTATGTTGACTGCAACTATTGAGAAAATCAAAGTTTATATTACATTTAATTGTCTCAATAACACTTCTTTTTAAATTTTTTATATGACCTTTCTCTTTTAAAAAAGTGTTTATTAAAGAAGCACAAGCCTCTACACAAGTAACAAAACTTTTGCTGGCATAGTTGAGTGATTTTTTTTCATCACAGTATTCCCTGCATTGAGTTAAATTGTGAAAAGCTTCCATTTGTGGGGATACACATAAATTAGTACAAGTGCCACAACTTGTAGTTGGCATTTTTTTTAATAAAAAGCCACATACATATGCACATGCTTGCATTTCTGCGCTGCCTTCATTTATTTCATTAGTAGACCCAAACACTCTAAGATCATTAGGTATATCCCCTTCAAATGGGTTCTTCTCCTCATCTGTATTGACAACTGATAATTGTGGAATTGACAATAATGTACTGAAATTATTCAGGGTAACATTATTGTCATTTTCACAATTACCGGTTGTCCCAATATGCGCCATGTTACTTAGAATGGATGTTTTAAGGCCAGCCACAAATTGCTCTGTTGTTGGATTGGTATTTGAGCCACAATTACCTCTAATACATCCAAACAAATTTTCTAGTGGATCCTGCTGCAAACGTCTTGTTGCTAGACTCTTGATTTTATGTGTGGTTTGTAAGTTTTTGAATAATAACTCAATACCATTTAATGTCCAAATCCATCCCTCTTGAGAAGGAGGTGTTCGACTAGATCCCACAAATTGCATGCTCTTAAAAAATAATTTCATTTCTGAAATGAATTGCCAATGTGGACTCTTTGTTGTTAGGTTTGTAGAGTATATTTTTCCCCGACGTAAATTTGAAGTGTCACCGTTAAGGGTATCAAATAATTTATCGATATTTTCTATGAGGTTAGCTGTAACAGCAGCTTTCGAAGGGAGCGTTCCTGCAACACAAAAAATGGTGGTGGTAAGTTTTATAGTAATGAACTTTGTTAGGTTAGTTTTTAATTATCCTGACTTCGTAAGGATAATTCTGGCCCCGAAATGACCATTTCGGTCAATGGGAAGGAACAGCCGGGCAGTTACTAGAACCAAGGCAATTCCCACTGAAGCCTACGGTCGGCAACGCATCGTCGATATAATTATCACAATTACTATTAATTATTAAATAACCTATGACTAATGATGCGCATACCATTTACTATCAGGTGGGTAGCGTGCCCATTGGCCGGCTATGAAAATAGTAGCTACTAAATAGATTGATGTGAATTTTGTAGATACCTCAAGTAGAATACGACCTGGGCCCTGTTAAATAAACACTACAATTCTACAAGTTTCTAATTAAAATTAAAATTTAATTACATTAAATTATATGTGTACAGTGAAAGAACAAATTGCATACCATCCGATATTTTAGCGTAGAATCCTCCTGCTACAGAATGGCTAAAAACTTGTGCAGCAAGTTTGACCCGCATTTTTTGTCTGCTGTTAGGCTCTAAATGGTCCTTTGTCAAGGCAGGAGCATAAACAAAATTATGGTTTTTATTGTCCAATTCATAAAATTGTTTAATATGTGCCCATTTGGCAACACCTGGAATGGTGGGTTATGAATAGCTTATTAGTAACACATCTCAAAATTATCAATTTTTGGCTAACTTTTATACTATATTTCCTTCTGCCTCCAATAAAGTTAAGTATATTATGTTCAGGTAAACATATAGTAGACTATTTTGAGTTTAATGTTTAGTTTAGAGGTAAAATGTTTGCTCTTTGATATTAGGCTAATTATGGTATCATAATCTATTCTTGTTAGAAGATATCATTTCTTAATTTACCTACTTGAGGTAATTTTTGGTTGGGCACTCTTACAAGGTGCAGTTTGGTACCCAGGATAGCTTGATCACAGAGATAATGTGGCAATAATCTCTGTGATCAAGCTATCTACAAAGCTACAAAGAAAAGTAGATAAAATAATGAAATTAAATAATTACCTTTTCCCATCTTTCCTACAGAAGAAATATTTGTAAAACATTCAATGTCATATTTTATAAATAAATTTCTAAAACATTTCAATAAATGTGGTGCATCATATAGAGTTACAACTGTCTTCTCTCCAACAGCAATAGTGGGGTTTTCTAAAGTTGCTCCCAAGATAGACAGAGCTTTCCTATTGACTCCATCCATATCACAAACTGTGGCTGATATATTAATGCCAGCTGCGAAACATTGTTGTATAATCTGAAAAATACAAAAATTTATTCACAGGGTCTGTATAAGTGGATCAATTTTGTATAAAACATCCAGGGGTAGTATACAAACTTTTCTATCATATCTCATAACATTGATGATCTAAAATGTAACTTTATTAAAATGAAATTAAAATAAATAAATTACCTACCTCTTGTATAAGTATAGCAAGTCTATCTGATGTTGAAAAGCTACTTGAAAAAAAATGAGCAATAGGCTGTTTCACTTTTTTTCTTATTCCACCAATCATAAACACCAAGGCATATGGTGCTACAATTGGTGATCTTCCATGTGAGCCATGATCCTGGAAGCCTTCAATATAATCTTTTTTTTTGTTATAAGTAAAATTTTTTTTAATTGACATTTCATCAAACATTAAAATAAATTCATTATCTGATGGCTTGAGTCTTTTGACATAGTCCTTTAAGACACTCAAAACTTATTGGGTAACACCAACATCAAATGGTACTTGATTAAGCAGTGCCTTTAAGGTACCTGGAGAAGGCAACATAAAAAGCCTCCTTAGTAGCCTATAACATGTAGGTGACCTTTTATAAAGCCTGAGAGCAATAATTTTATCATTTCTTGTCCACCTACGACCAGTTGATTTTCTTTTAAATTTTTTTTTGGTTGTGACTGCAATATTAGTGCAAATGTTGGTGTAATTTTTTTTGCAAGGTTTTTTACGCAATTATCCTCTGTAATCTCATTTAATAATAGTTTATTTTTCAAATTTTTTATTCTTCGCTTCATTTGAATAATGTGTTTCATGTACTTGGTACATTTTTGAAGGAGCTTATTGTCATTTTCTGACATAATTTTTTTAGCTGTTCCACTAGACCCTGAACTATCTTTTTTGTTAGTAATGTCCATAAGAGGACCTTTTATAACAGGTAAAGCTGTTGCAGTCTGCAGATTTCTGTTTTGAATTCCTGATGGACCAGGTTGTGATAAATACTCAGGAAACATCACAGGCACATTTTCCTTCTGTAAAAAAATAATACAAAATTGAAGTAAGCATTTTATTTTGTAGTAAGCATTCAGTTAGTTTGTTCTTGCACAAAATTATTACAACTTAAGATTACATGATTTGAATATAAACTAAATAAACAATTTTCATTCCACACTACTTTTACACACACATTAGTATAAGTATAAATATGAGTGTAAGTTAGGTGTTAACTGATTTGTAAGTGTGTATCTAATATTTTTGTACTTTGTTATTATTTGCTTTAATTATTGATGTATCTTAGCAATGGAAGATTGGTGCTTCTTAGCACAGGTTACTCGCTTACATAAAGGGAGGCTCCAGCCAAATGTGAGCTATGCTTTCACTGGAAATAAAGATCTATTTTTGTTTATTTATCAGATACACATGGTGTGTTTGGATGGTTGGAAATAGAAATGATGTTGCATTGCAATTTTGGATTTTTGTTTGATGGCTATCGATTGTTAGAACTTTGCAAAGCCAATTGTATAACCATCAGTACCTATGTTATAGATTTAAGTTTAAAATTATGCTTAAGATGCAATTTTGTTTGGTGCTGTACCATAGCTGATATTACCAAAGGTATAATAGGTATAGACTTTTTTAATACATTACAACTTAATTGTAGATTGCACAAATAAGCAAATAATATAATACAACTAAATAATATGGACATCTGCTTGTATAGCTATATCATCAAACAAGAGGTACCATTAAATTTTAGAGAGCTTTCCAGAGATTACTAACGGTTGTTTACCTCTACAAAGCATTAACCATCCTCCGCATCCACACCACATCCGGCACACACATATTTAGTAAATTTTTGAAAGTGGGAACTTTGAAATTATGAACAATTTCATTATTACTTACATCATGTGGGACTGCAGTGTACAGTAATCTCTGCTTCAAGGCGTCTGTGAAATCTTCCACGACAAAATGATCCTCACACAGCATTCTGTGTTCACTAAAGAGCTTTTTCTGAAATTTTACAGATGTATAGAGCTCTTCTTCCACAGGAAACATGTACTTAGCCCATAATGTGCAGCTACAACAAATATACATAAAAGCATTAAATTTAATGTAAGTTGAAGTAATTTTAAGTCTTTAAAGGTTTTTAACTTTAAAAATTATTTTAGTCTGGTTATATAAAACTGATTTAATTTATTGAAAACGAGCTGAAAAATGTACATGAGGTTACTTATATACATACAACTATTGGCCAAAAGTACTTACCGGAATAGGTTTCTTACAGCAGGTTTTGGAAATCTAAACAATTTGATGTTATCCAGTGCTGGAGATTTACCACACTTGAAACATTTTCGCCGACTTTCAGACATTTTTATGTCGCCGCCGGTAAAAGACCACTATGTTTACAAACAACAAAACACTTGAGTCACTATCTCTTTTAGCAAAACTAAAGAGTCACTATCTCGACATATGCATAACACTGAAGCGGAGGAGCCAGAACTCTACTCGACGCAGTATTACCTCAAAATTTTTCTTAATTATCGTGGAGCAAACGACAAAAATAGCAAAAACAACCACACCCCAATATGAACGAACGCCATATGATGAGTGAGTGAGATTAGTGTGTCATCTATCAGTGAATGAGTGAACGAATACTCGCTGTTTTCAAGATTATAAAAGTTTTCCCCTCTAGGTAGTTTTCAATCAGGCAATAAAGCTGACCCCCCCTGGGTCAGGTCAGATGAGCTGGTGTGTATAATATTGTAGTTGAGGAAATTATTAATTTATTTGTATATATTTTAGGGATATAATAAATGAAGTGATAATTTGAGTTAATTCATTAACTGAGACTTATAAGAAGGTAATTCAAGTATGGTTATATTCTGAAATTTGAAGAACGATGAGTTGAAAAATAGTTAACCTTTCAATTCCTATTGGATTATGTGTTTCAAACTTACTTCTATGAATTCTCTTTTTGTGTATCTCTTTGTACGTTTTAAAATAATGCGTAAGTGTCACAAGACAATAATATCTCAAGATTATTTAGTTATAGGGTGTGTACCGTAATTTAATCAATAACGCGGATTCTGCAAGTACTTGGTTAATTTCATTATTTTTTTCCTACAGCAGTGACCTTACAAAATTAGGGCAATAAGAAACCATACTTTAGATATTCATTCTCAATATCATTCATACAGTGAAATGCCTTTTTTATTACTTACAGTTAAACTTAATTTACTGACCTTCCTAAATATAAGGTTACACAAAATAGTATAAATCCTATTTTAGAATTATTATTTATTAGGTAGTATGTTATCTTTTCTGCAGTGAGTTTTATTTGAAGAATGATTAGATGATAAAATTATAACTATTTTTATCTGTCAACTGTACATTGGTTGTTGGTAGTCTAAAATAAAACAATTTCATTGTTCGTTACTTTCTTAATTCAGTACATAATGCGTGTGGTGCTGTTTATGTCAGCACTTCTGCTGTGTGGCGTATTCTTCACACATGCTTATGAAGATGTGACCTTAGAAGATGATGACTTTGCGGAATTTGAACAGTTTGAGGCTGATGATGATGCCCCGGCAGGTAAATGATGCTTTATCATTTTAGGTATACAAAAAGGATTAAACAGTTGAAATTATAATGAATTTTGGTAACTAATATTCAAAATACAACATACTTATCATTTTTTTATTTTTTATGTCACTTTAGAAAAATATAATTATTTCTGCACTATTTTTTGTGTGAAAAATGAAATGCTCCTAAACTTCAAACTACGGGTGTTTGAGGGTGTTCTTTATTTGGAGGTCTTCCTAATCAACAAAGGAAAAACACACTTTTAACTTTAAGTTACTTTTATTTAAGATGAATCTATTTTATAATAAAATACAATGATAATTATTAGACTATTTTAGGGACGAAGCCCGCAATAGAATTCCGTAAAGGAATTCCCGTAAAGGAATGCCATGAAGGGATACCATGCAACAATCCTCCATATTATATATATTTTACATTTCACAAATAAAATCAAATAATGACAGACTTATAAGTTGCCAGTCATAAATGTCGGCAAGTTTGTTTGTGCAATAACCTCTTTTACTAAATACGGCACAAGCAAACGTTGCAATACTTAAGGGGATGGAGACTTGCTGAGCTAACAAAGGCAGATAAGAAGAATTTTGTATAGCCATAAAGAGACACTGTAAATTTATTTTGAAAAAAATTGCCATGAAGTTTCTTACCAGTTCTTCTTCACAGAGGTTTTTCCAAACTAGCAGTTGATTTATGTTTGATTTGAGTGAATTGACATGTGTCAAGAAAGTACTATAGAAATTAGTTACAAGAAAGTGCAATATAAATCTAACATCCAATTTCATTTGCAGAATCTTTCAAAGAAGAATTTATAGAGACTCCACCACCAAAACCATCATCATCAAAGGAGCAATCTGAGGCGGTTGTAGACACTGTATATGATCTCATTGTTGAGGTAAATATAAATTTAATAATTGATTTATACTAAAATGATAATAAGTACTTTAATTCTTCAAATTTATTTTGATGTTTGAACACAAAACTCTCTGCTATAAAATACCACTGATCTACATGGTATTACAATGCAGATAGACTTTTGAATAAGATTTAACCACTGTGTTCTGTTTGTCACAATGATGGACCGTCAAAATTATAGCAAAAGCATTTTCTGCCTCACAACATATAAAAATTACGACTTCTGTCTGAATTATCTGAGCTGGCTTATTTATACTTTTATTATTTTTCTTTTTTTTCAAAATGGACAGTTTATTTATGGCCCTACAAGCCTTAAATTTCACCGGAGTTTAAGTACATGTAATGCTACATTAATATAATGTTAACACATAAGCGGCCGTCAGTTCCAAATAATGAATTTTAACATAATCTAGTAAATTGACAACACTTTATATGAGAGTGTAGTGTTCTCTTATACTTATTGCAAAAAAAGTATTTCTAAAGTAATTAATGTAAACTTTAGGATGATGATAATGAATTTGAGCACTTCCAAGACCCTGAAGAGTTTGAAGGGTTCCAGGAAGCTCCTCGGCCTGCAGAGCAACCTAAGATTACTATATCGAAGGTAAGTTACACTTTTAAATACAAATAAATATATTGTGCGTGTTTGCAAGTGAAAATGGCACTTATAAATATATTGTAATAATAAAAAAACCTTTACTTACCAAATAAGCCATTACAAAATATCTTATATAATAAAATAAGAACTATATTTATATGACAAATCCCATCGCGAATGTAAAAATCTCTTGATGCAATGGGTGCAGCTTAAAACTCATAATGAAATAGAATTTTTGCTTAACTGAAGTTCATGATAGCTAAATAATAAGTACCAATACACACTTATATTTTTGTACGCACACCGACACACACTTTCACATACACACGAACAAACACCTTCACATACAAACACACTTATTGCACAGGCACTACACACATCCATGTGAGTTACCTAAGATTTTGAATTTATTTAAAAATTTAAATTGTAAAAATTGTTAAAGATATTCTAAAATGGAAATAAAAATTGTCTTTAGAATAGTTAGAATAAATTTTATTGTAAAGTTAAGGAAGAGTGGGGTCTCAAAATTATTATTAAGCATTACTTGCTTACATTGGGACCTTAATCTACATTTGTATTAGAATAAGATTTTAATGAAATCAATTATTTTTATTATTTTTTCTTTTTTACAAAAGGATCCATTATATTAGAAACCTTACATACATTACCTCTACATACATTTATAAAACTTTGTTAAAATGAGTTAAAGAAAATGGTGTGCTGACACACCTAGAATAAATATACATATAACATTTAAAAAAACCATCCCTGACCTGATCAGCTATCAATTACTGTTTAATGATTTTCTTAACCACGAAGTCACACTACCAAGACATCTCCCTCTCCTATTAACATTTTACTTACTTTAGCTGACATTTACTGTAGTACTCTGAGATCAGACCATAATAGTATTGGTACCAACACTAACAAAACCAAGAAGCCATCAAATTGAGATTACATAATGTCTTTTCCTCAGGTGCCAGTCATAGTCCGACGCCGCTGGGATGCATATTGGCTGGAGATGATTCTCTGCTTCTTCTTAGGAGTGTATGCGCTTGTGTATGCAGTCGGACGGTCCAAGAATACTGCCATAGCGCTCAACTTCCTCAAGATGCATAAACCACTGCTTGAGGATAATTTTACTCTAGTTGGTAAGTGTTGGTTTGAACTAATTTAATTTAAATAGTGAAGAACTTTGTCAAAAAAAGAATAATGGTCAAAATAATTTCATAATAACATATATCAAGATAAGTATTGGTTTGATCTTAGTAAGTTTAAATTCAAGCAAACACCGCAAAATATGATTACTTTATTATGTTTTTAATTTAATTTCCGGAAAAAGAATGTGCTTACATTTATGTTGCTTACTAATTTTAGTAATAAAACAAGTATTCCTAATGAGTATAGTGTCCATACAAGTTTTGCTCTTTGTCAAAATATAAGCTTCAAACACTGATCTACAGAAACTAGATAAACAATCAATGTTAAAAAAATATCCCTATCAAATGAGAATTTTGGAAATCTTTCATTTTTATATTCAGCTTTCTAAATTACATTTTAGTCTTACACACACATATGGTTGGTTTGTTTTGTATTAACTGTTGGACAGTTTAAACAAAAGGCAGGGAAGAAAATTTGTACACATAATTAACTTTGTATCTAATTTCTTTTGTGATCGAAAGTAGCAAATTAAAAGTTTCTTTTAAAGTTATTACAATCTTCTTAACACAATTAACCCACAATTAATCAAAAACATTGATTCTCAGGTGAGACAGGTTCAGACATAGTAGCCCTCGGAGAAGACCGCGGGTGGAGACGGGAGGCAGAGCATTGTTTCACGATGTGGTGCTCTGGCAGAGTCTGCTGTGAAGGCATGCTGCTCACTTTGAAGCTTATTAAGGTAAGTGTAAGGTTTAGTTTTGTTTGAGTTCTTGTAGGTTTTTTAGTTTGGGTGATTGTTTTTTTTTAGATAGAGAATAAATTTAGAATGTCATGAAAGATTCAATAAATTCTTATGAAAAAGTTTCGTTTTCGTAATTCTTATGAAATAACTAATCTTGAATAAACTTGATCGGACAGTCCCTGGTGTTACAAATGTACCAGTGAGTTTCTACAACTTATCTACATTGAGCTGCCCGCACTCATGGAGAACGGAAAAATATTAAGAACCTACAATTTTGTTTTGCAATTACAACAAAATTGCCTTACTCAAGGAGAGTGACCTAAAAATTAAAGAATAGTATATAATGAAAAGAAGTTTATTATTTCATTTCCCAGGCTGTTCAACTTGACAACACATCAAAGATATTAATTAGTAAATTAAGTGGTACTCAGCTGCTTTCAATTCGTTTTAGTAAAAACTAATTGAAAGCTGCTGACGGCTGAGTAGCTTAGTGGGTGGTAGCCCTGCCTCATATGCGCTGGTTGGGGCACCCAGTTGTGTAATGAACACAGATGTTTGTTCTTGGGTCATGGTTTTGATATTTATATCCTGGTTTCCCCCAGTTCTCTATATGGTATAACCATATTCATAATATAAGCTCTGCTTACTTTGGGGCCTTACAGTTGGTGTGTTTGTCTGGAGGTTAATTATTTTAAAATCTCTTCAAAAATACTCAACTGTCTTACCATGTTTAAAACCTACTTTAAACCCATTTTACTAACAGAGGCAAGATCTAGTCCACCTAATCATCGGAGCAGTGAGACCAACTCCAGACACATTACAAATCCGAGTTGACCTCGGTAAGGAAGAAGGTGATCCATTTGTGCTGTGCGTGGCTCAGAAGAAAATAGCTACTAAGCTGGCTAAAGAGATGCAGGATTTGGTAAGTAATCATTGTTTAAACTTGACAAGTCAGTTATTCAGGGCTTGGATAGAAACAAAAATGGAATGAGATGTTGTTATTAGCATATTAGTCATTATGAGGAAAATTCTTGTTTGTTTTTAACCTCGAAGTGTAAAATTATATATATTATTAATACATATCATAGTTATATCTGTTGTTAGCAACCCAAACATTTCTGCGACGCAATTTAATATGATGCAATTGAATAAATGTAATTGAGTACCAACAGCTGCATTTTATTTTTTGAAAGTTTCTTATTATTTTTGCACATAGTGAATCTTTTTACAAAAGATTTATTTCGGTTTAATCTGTACATTAGACTATTAAGCATTTCTTATTTACTATAATTTTATTGTCAACTTTAGGGATTTCCTATCAACCGTTTTATTTGAAACTGGATTTGCCAGCGACTTCGCTGTCGAGTCCATCGAGAACAGTCTTTTTTGTTTTGGATAAAAATTATTTGTCATAAAAAAAATACAAGATATAGGTTCTTTGTTTGTATCCATAAAAGTGTGTATGTGAATAATGATTGGTTGGATAGCTAATAGTTAGGGAGGCGAGGTAGCTAAATGGCGTAATTCAACGGCGCCGTCGAGACGTATCAAAATCGAAAGATAAAATAATTTCGAAAAGAAAAGCTCGTATGGTAAAAACCATTTTAGCGGTGGGTTTGGCGTGTACGGTTTTTCAAAAATGTTAAAAATAACAGTTACTTGGGCATTCTCGAGCGCGTCAGATATTCATACTACGTATGCCCCAAGTACCTCTGATAACAACGGTATACTAATCTGCCGGTTTGCGTGGTGGGGGTAGGCATATAAAGTAGTCACAAATGCAAAAAAAAAAAAATTTACTCGAGCGCGTCAGATTTTCGGAAGGGGTGTTAAGTAGGCCCCAAGGAAGCTCCCTTTAAAAAAACTGACGATTTCGGCGTGACGATAAGTTACGATGAATTTTTGAAAATGCAAAAAAAAAAGTTTTTTTGAAATACTCGAGCGCGTCAGTGTTTCATAGGGGAGGTTTATCTTGGTATCCTGAAAGCATATTTTCTTAATCTGACAAAAATTTTGGTGGGTTCTCTTAATCTGACCGAAAAGGCTTTTTGGTTTCTTTTTTTCCTTTCTTTCTCTTTGATAAAACGGGGAATTTAAGAACGACAATAAAGCGATAGATACAACCAACGTAAATGTTGATGAAATGTAGTACGAATTGTATTATTCATTGTATAAAAAAATGAAATGATATAAAAATTGTATTATAATTGTATTGTTATGTATGACCTTATTTACATTCCTTGACCTTATTTACACATACAATTCATTTTCTTCTTCTTCACTGGAACTTTCATATTGTGGCTCCTCATCCACAATTCTTTCCTGCTGAGTGCCTGCAACATTCGTAACAATTATTTCTATTCAGTAATTTTGTTGAGAGAATATTATAGAAGTACAAAAATTTACCTGAATCAAGCGTCTCGTCATTGCTGGACGGCATATTTCCGCGAAGTGCTCAGTCTGTATTACATGTTTATGGCAAATTCCTCTTTTTTGCTTCAATTCTTCACTTCGTTTTGCTTATGGTACGTCCAAAAAACAATTTAAGGATCAACAGGCTATTGAATAATATACATACATGAAACTGTACATGTTGATAATACTTTTGTATACAGTTACACCCTCAGTTTTCGAGATATACTCAAAAAACCGGGAGTTTGAGTTTTTATGATGCTTCAAGTCAAAAAGTTTGAACTTTGGACAAAAATGTAAAGAGACCTTTTTGTGTAAAATAAAATTACCTTTTTTGTTTATTTAAACTTTTTTTTTGTAAAATGTATCGTTCGCGACTTATATGCCGCAACGCGTTTTTCGGAAGACGAAATGGGTCCTCCACACTTCCGGTCATGCGGAAACCGGCAGATTTTGTATTTTTAGTAAGTTTTAGACTATATTCTTCAAAATAAAAAAAATAAAAATCGCGCCCGAGAGTGCCGGATTAACGTTTTTTTTACAAGTTCGCGACCCTATAACTCGGCGGCGTCAAGGACTTATCGTCAGATTAGTTAAATTTAGTCTTAAAACACTAAAATCAACCCCCAATATCTTAATCTGACGCGCTCGAGTATTTCAGACTATTAATTTTTTTTACTAATCTGATCGGTCTATCCTAGGCGCGCGTCACTACATATAGAGCTGAATACTTTACAAGGTTGTTCTATTAGGTCTAAGGTGTCTCTCATATCTTAAACTGCCACGCTCGAGTAATACCGAAAATTCCCCTATTCGCCTCCCTAACTATAAGATTTGAAATCTTTACAAACAAACAAACGCTTTTTCGCATTTATGTTTGCTAGCATTAATTCTGACCACCATTAATATTCTCAGAGTATATTCTGCCCCGAACGCCGGCCGGGTGACAAACACGGACTGCCCTCATCTCTCTCCGTTTTGTCAGAAACGCCGGAAGCGACAGCCGCCATCTTGGATTCGCGCGTCACTTCCGCTTTGACCCAGTATGCGGATTATATCCAGTATATACATATCTCCGACAAGTTTTCGGGCCCTAAGCAGATTGAGTGAGTATTATTTATTTTAATAACTTAGGGTCTTTGTGTATGTGTGTATAAAATTGTGTCTGTAATCGTGTAAATTATACCTTAATTTCATTATTAATGAACTCGAAGTACAAAGTCACATGTGACTTGCAATAAGAGCATGCCGCAAGGTGGATAGTTATTTAATGCTAAGTAAAACTTAATGAAACAAATAGAACCAGAAATAAATATAATAAAACTAGTTAAATATGTATATTACTTCAAATCTGGACTTTTCGCTTCGTTTCAATTGCTCTCGACATCACGAAAGTGACAGCCGTCTAATATGATTAAGGTGCGCGTCACATAACTCCCAAGTTGCTCCGTGCCGCCGCGCAGAACACGAATAAATGCGTGTGCGCAGGTTTCGAATCACTTTAACACGTGATTGTACCTCTAATTAGCTAATTTCAAAGCACCTGAATTATGTGTCGCATACTATAAAATTTGTCCATTAGAAATAAACAAACAAATTTTGTATTTGTACCTAAGCATATATAATTTGAAATGCACATAGTTTATTTACTTCAAACCGGTATACCTTAATCGCTTTTGATTGCTAAACTTCTTTATAAATTCAAGATTCTCCACTACCGCTCCTATATTTCAATGTTTTTTGTTAGACGAAGCCAAAACCATCATTGCGTTATAAAGACTTCACGTCCGCGCTCAAATCTGTGTGCACCAAATGGGAGTAAATCCTAAAAAGGGTATGAAAACGTGTGCGCTTGCCAGTCGATCCTGTTTAAGGAGCGAAACTGTATTCAACAAAAATCAGCGGTATAAATAACACATGATACAACAAATCCAAACTGTTTTAAATTGCCTCGGGCCCCTTTTCTTCTTTTGTTTCTACCGAAACGTAAAATCTAAATAATGCGTTTCCAGAGAAACCCCAAGTACAAAACCGCCAGACACGGAAAGGATAATATTAGTGAGCCTGTCTCTGCCAGAGGACAGCGAACAAGTGCGGCCGTTGCTCATGCTGCTGCTGCACCTCGTTGACAAGACCAAGCGCCTCAGGCTCAGCAAGGAGGTCAGTTTCTATTTATTTATTTACAACATAGTGAATCGATTGTTAAAATAACACTGAACCGTCGTCGTTATAATAACTATAACATTCTGTGTAGTCAATAGTCATAATCCAGTTATAAGACCCCAAAAAAGAATTTTGCAATATTAAAGAAATATTATTTGAGAGGTTAGACTGTATCTTATGATGAGGTGACTTAACCACATAGTGTTATTAAAAAACGTACAGTCCTTAAGGTGGTTCGATTTCCATACAAAAAACAATCGGTATTCACTGATACATAGGATATAGAATAAAGCTTTAATTACGAGTTATACAAACTATTTTCTAGTTAAATTTGTCGCGAAATGAATAAAAAAACCATTCTTTTCATTTTGAAATCAAAATTAAAAACTGAAAATTTTCATCTAATTTACGAATGTGTGTGTGACAGTTACACGATATGCGACGTTGCCTCTTCGTGCGATCACCGAAAAAGACAAACGCTCGGGGATGGTTGCTCGTGCGCTATGTTGCCGTTCTTACTGTCTGTCTGCTCACTACTTAGTTGACACTTTGTTTTGTTGGTAATTTCTTTCTTACAAATAATATCAACAACGCGTCTTTAGATTCATAATTTGTTTTTGAATCCCTTATGCATTTACTGTGTCGTTTATACGCCAATCAGCCGTCGTGAAAATCAAATTAATCATGGAAGGAACTTCAAAGGCGCTTTATAGAAAACACAAATATTCCGGCCCACCGAAATCTAAAAAAAGGGCTCGAGCTCAACTAAAACGACATTACGGGGATGGTGTATCGTAAGTAATTATCTGTTTTACTTCTTGATTAGGTACCTACCTATATTTTCTGTCATTTGGCCTGCATTTGGGTAGCTGGAAAGGATGATATTAAAGTACTTAGTTTCTTTCTCCTTTTAAGTAGTACCAGTCAACAAATATTCTACATATTTTGTTATAGCGAATACCATATTTTCTATGTTTATTATTTTCAGACCTGTTTTGAAAACATATACCTAGTAGGAAATTGTGGAGTCAATACTTCTGAAGAGTTTTGAATGCTTATGTTTTAAAACTGTATTTTATTTCAGGTGTAATGCTAAATGAGGAGGCAATTACTGATATACAATGTTTTCCTTCACTAGCAAAAAAATCAATAGATATCCTGACTGCTCTGTGAGAGATGAGAAGAATTTTCCCATTGTCGAAAAGAATGGAGTTTTATCATTGAAGGAAAATCACAATTACTACTACCAAGTAAAACATGATATTATCACATCACACTTATTTTGTAAACTTTATTTTTATTTTAGTAAAGCCAGCAAACAAACACTGGAGCAATCTGATGGTAAAAAACAATCCAGGCCAATGTATATCTCTATGTATATGTATGTGAAATTATTGAAATGAAATGAAATTATTAATAATGCATTAGTGACCCAAGATTTAAATGTTCAAATCCAAATGTGTAATTTCCCTGATTGGTCTTCCCTTTTATCTGAAAGACAACTCCTTTACACATTTTTATTATGGTGGTTGAAATAGGGAACTGAAACTGGGCTTCATCTTCATTTTCAATTATATCATGTTACCTGTTTCATTCCACCCAGGGGTGCATTGGCATGGCTATATTATAGATATAATATAGTAAATCCGGGCTATGAACAACATGTGTGCTAAATTGTTATATATTGTTTGTATTCTACCAGGTACTAATTATAGTTTTCTTTTAGGTTCAGGGCAACTAAGGATTACAAGAATGAAAAATGTTATATCATTGGTTTTGTGAATTCAACTACGCCAATAACTGTAATTGAAGTACAAAAAAATTTTTATCTTAAAAAAACCATTTATTAAGAGAATGATCCATAAATTGGTTTACTTTTATAAAAACTCCATATTGCCAGAATACAAAGGCAAGGAATACAAAAGGGAGCTAAATGTATTGATCTAGAATAAGTGCATAAAATAAAAACCCATTCGACCTATTGTGTGTTTCTTGATTTTTATTATTGACAAGGCCTCTTATCCCAAAAATCCTACTTCCTACATAAACAAATATACAAACATTTTCTGCTGCATATTTTTTCATACTTACACCTAATTTATTTATTACAATATAAATAAAGTCCCCGGACAATCACACTGCCTTGCCTACTGGGCCCCAAGACTTGTGTTACCAAGTAGCGGACTAGGGGGGAGGGAACCTAGAATTTTAATAAATATAGGTATACCATCCAAGACCTGGTTTTTTTTGTGTTTTAGGATCGAAACCGCGACCTCACGATCTTACGGCTAGCACTTTAGGCTAACATCTCAGTGCGATCCAATAAAAGAAAAATTATTTGGTACCCCTTCTGTCACAAAGATATTTCGTTGGATAGGGACCCATAACACCACAAAAATCGGGTTTTCACGGCCTCCATAGTGCAGTGGCTAACTCACCAAGCTGTTGATCAAGAGGTCCTGGTTTGATTGTCACACAGAACACAAAAATTGTTCCGGTTCTAGGTATATATGTAAATAAGTACCTGCTTGTTGGCTATACATATGATAATCCATAACACAAACCTTGGCTTTCTTAGGCGCCACGGATTACTACTTTCGGGATATTATAACAGTAACATATACGCAAAAAGAATAATTTTAAGAGAACACCAGAATTTCGCCGCCTCCTTTTTATAATCTGGTCTAAATATAGCTATATTATAGTTAGGTACTTATATTTCTATCCCAACGAAAAAAAAATTCTTCGGGGTTCGAACTAACAACTTGCCGCTTAGAATCTAGGCGCACGCATAAAACGCCAGCATGCTATATTTGTGTCGTATTACTACGTAAACTAAATATCAAACACTCGCTACGAGGAAGCCATAATACATGTAAAAAGGACGCCGTCTGTTGCGCTCCCTATCGCACTTGTAGGAGTTTTGTTTGCTTGTGTGCGATTATTTGGATAGTACAATACAACAAAACGTGTAAAGTAATTTTTGGCAATTCTGTATTTATATAAAGATGTCGCGAAACATCTTTAAAGTCAAAAAATGTTAAAGCTGATTTCACAAATAAATAAAAACCAGAAATTTGTGGAACTAGCGCCATCTAGCGGGACTTTAGCTTTTTGTAGGCTCATCGAACCACCTTAAGAATGTTCTAAATTCAAACTATGACCATTATAGCAACCCCATTAAAATGTAAGAAGAATCACAGACTCATCACAGACTCTACTAAAGTGCGAGAAGACCTTTATAAAATTTCGCCGTCACTCATTTGACTCCACCGCAGTTCATTCTAACTTGAAACTTCCTCCACTGCAGGCGTTGCTGAAGTGCGAGAAACGTCGTCAAAAAGTAGCAGAAGCTTTCCTCCGCGGAGCGCACGCCGCTCGCCAGGAGCAGGCGGCCGCGAGGAGAGAAGAGAAGAGGAAGCAGGAGAAGGAGAGGATATTGGCGGTTAGCGTTTAATTATTTATAATTTTATTCATTTTATTAAGGAAACACCTTACAAACTTTAATAGGAAACAGAAGCAGAAAAAAGCACAGAAATGTGGTTCTTCTGGAAAATGGATTTTCAAAGAACAACAGACTTAAATACTAAAGTAAACTTAACCATGAAAACGGAAAGAAAATATACTTTAATTTAACTGTAAAGAATGTACACAGCATTTGTTTATGTAAAATCACATGAAAATGTTCTCATGTGTTTAAAAACACGAATTAAGAAACTTAACTTCGTTTCCTAAAAATTTTTTTTTAAACAAAACACATAAAAGATGCCATTGTAATTCAAATAAATACATGTATGTTAGGTAATTTTTAATAAAAATTTGGTATTAAATGTTAATTAATATTAATTACCTAACAATATGATACATTTACAGGAAGATGATCCCGAAAAGCAACGCCGTTGGGAGCTAAAGGAACAAAAGAGGCAACTAAAAAAGAAAAATCCAAAAATGAAGCAACTCAAAGTAAAGGCTTTGTGAGAATCGCAGCTGTAATGCAAAGAAGAGATGTGCTGACCAATGTCTGCAAGTAGCACGTTCCCTAGTTCTGTACTCTCCACGCTGGCATCATTTCGTTGATGAAATTTCGTGTTTCGTTTCTCAAAGCAAAAGTTCGTTGCATTATTTCTGTAAAAGTAACCTGACCTTCGAAATAAAATTAAAGAAAGTATTTTCACTTGTAAGACTTTACAAAACCTTTTTTGTAAATAAGAAACATTTTCGGCCCTGATTAGAAAGTGATGCCATCTATTAAATTATACCTGAACTTTTTATCTCAAATCCATTAAATGGTTCTAACTTAGGCCACTTCCGAGTGGCGCTGGCGTTGCAAAAGACCCCGCTATCCGCGCGCCGGTTTCACCTGCTCTCTGCAGCTCTTAAGGGGCTCCCACACAGCAGTTATATAACGTTAGAGACTGTTGCTTAACATTTGTTGTCACACTTTTTTTAACAAATTATAACAAAAGTTATAAATTGTTAATGACGTTGTACAACTTAATTTAACAAAATGTTTGACAACTGATTACAACATGATATAACAAAATATAACTTTTGTTATATAAAATCATCAGAGCCTCAGCGGGACGTTTGCGGAAACTGCCAAAGCCCAAACTGATTGTAACATAATGTTATACGTTGTAAGTTGTAGCGTATGTTACACGCTGTTATAAAATGTTATCGTGTTACACAATGTTGTATAACGTTATATAACTGCTGTGTGGGAGCACCTTTATATGTATTTGGTTCATGGTGAGAATAATGTCGCAATAAAATTACAATATTCAGATTATAAATTATGCTGTCAAGTTTTATTTTGTTAATGTTGTGTAAGTGTTTAATATACTCTGATTTTAAATAAATGAATTTTTAGTTACCTATTTTGTAGTTTTCTTTTCCAGGGAGAAAAACTGATGCGCAATCAGGGTCAGAAAAAAGTCATCACCAACAGAGTCACCGAATGGTTTTTTGTTAACGTTTTCTTATAAGAAAGTGAAAGGTACTACCACATGAGTAGATTAACGGAACAGAGACAAAGCTTCTTAAGAACGTGAAAATTGTTACCTATTTTGGTAGGGTTGTCACAATAGGTTAAGACAAATTAAACAAAACATTTGTCAAATAGTTTCATTATTCAGTATGATAGAATACTTTACAAATTACTTACTCTAATAATTTTCTTTTATAATTTTTGTTTTTTAATAATTTATTTTCTTTTGATGGTGTAGTAAATTCTGAATTTAATGTATAGTTTTTTCAAGTAATCTAACGGGAAACACTCACATGGCATATCAAATTTACAATCTTTAATACGCTTAAGTATTTCATTGCCAATATAGACAATATTTATTTCAAGATCGAAATATTCGCAAATACTTGGCTCGAGCAATTCGATATTATTTTTTCTATAATTATTCATAAACAACTATTCAAACTGCAACTAACAAAACAACGTGCGTCTTAATGACCCTGAAATCGTCAACTGGCTGTGCCTTTTAACAATGTCTTTTGACCTGCCTTGCCGCACACATGTCCCGCGTGCTTGTAGTAGTGCAACCGATTCGTGCGGTTGTATGAAGCTTTGTCTTTGTTCTGTTTATCTACTCGTGTGGTACTACGCCATACAGCCTGGTCTGTCGTAAATATAATTTCTTCGTTTATTATGATAATGAAGATAAAGAAGGTGAAAATTAATAGTAAAGTGATAGCGTGACATTACTATCAACAAGCGGACTTCTTGGAGCAAAACGAAAAGCACTGTTTACATTCCTTGGGGTTTCTTAATTTACGTACACAAGAAATAAATACAATGAGGAGCACAAATTGCTCCGACGAATTGCCGCCAAAAATTAGTGCCAGAGTGAGTACTTGGGTTCTCTTGTAATTTAGCATTCAGTCACCTCAATAGTAGCATGACAAAAATTAAAAAAATACATGTCTAATTCTGTAAAAAATAATCAAGTGTCGTATTTTATGTATAAAAATACTTTTGAATTTAGTCAAGAAATCAGTATAAAAACCTTTTGTAAGTTTAATTCCAGCGTAAAAATCAACAACCGAGTTTCGTTGAAAGATGTCATCGAAATCATCATTATTAAATTCAATTTAAATTGTACATGTAGGGTTGTATTTGCAATAACATGGGTTGTTATGTCGGGTATTTGATTGTGGTGATTTTTTTCGTGATGTTTTAATGGCTATAATACATAATGTAATAGCTTTTTCTACAGGTAATTGTTATTGGCAGTTTAAATGGATATCGAACTTAAAATTTTCGATAAGTATTAAAACTATTCGATAATAATGATATGACTTTTGTATGTTTTCTCCAAATAAGGTACTTTGGGGCAATAGTACCGACATCGCCTGGGACAATGGTACCGTTACAATTGACCCCGTGGTGCAAATAACCCCGTAAAAATGTGTAACTCTAGAAAACAGCAACAAGATGTAATTCTGAAAGCAGTGAAGGAGAAAGAGAAGAAGAATGGTGTTGCGTTGTATGTATGGAACCATTTAGTTCCAGCCGCCCTAGTGAAATGTGGGTTTTGGGCTCATGAAGAATGTACTCCTTATGAGTCTAATTATATTTGTCACAATTGCGAATCTGACCAATAAATTGTTTATAATAAATTTTCCGGAAGGGTCATTTGTACCAGGGATCAGTTGTACCTCCGTACAAACATATGTTTTTTGATTATTTATATTTTGTGACTGTTATGAAGTTAAAAAAAAAGTTTGTGGCTAGTCTTAGCCAAAGTTGATTATATGTCAAAGAAAACTAATTTTATTTTTGTTACAAGGGTAGAATATTTATGTTTTTATTATTTATTAGAATTTCTGTTGATTTAAAAGACTTATCTCTCGATTTCCTTGTTGTTAGTTATGAAGGTTGATTATAAGCTGATAACACTTTAAATAAATGACTGAGAAAATGTGATCAAATAACTTAATGTGGCCTTTATTACCCTTTGTAGTTCTGGTACAATTAATCCCTTAAAAGGGGTTATTTGTACCACTGGCTATTTTTTGATTCAAATGCATTTTTACCAAGTTTTGTAAAATCTATAAGAAATTAAGATGATTCCTTGGGTGAGTAAGTATTTTAAAGACAAAGGCTTTAAAATATCAAAAATGAAAACTGAATTCGTCAGCGAAACTTTTGTAATCATCAGTTGTTTTAAAAATTGTACTGTTGTCCCCGGTCTACCCTACCAATTGTAATTTCTTAACAATCGTCTAACTCTAAACCATTGTAGACAGTTTAAAGTTTCATATTTGTATTAAACTGTTTTCTGTCTAGTTTTTAATTGCGATCAAAGGTAAAACAGATTATTATATATCCCTCGGGAATATACCTTTTTTTCCTTTGATTAAAGTAAAATATCTGAAGATAGGCGACGTTCTTACGTTACGTGCTTGAGAGATAGAAAGAGAACGATAGAACCGATAGATTGAATAGATAGATCTAGAACCACAACAGGATTAATCAGAAGGTGACGCCGATTATGGATCCCGCGTTGATTCGTGAACGGGTGCTGTTTGATGCGGGTGTTCGTCGTTCGGATAGTTGGATGGAGGGAGACTTGCCGAGCTAACAGAAGGAGATATGAATAATTTTGTAGACATAAACAGAAATTGTACATTTATTTTGAAAAAATTATACTCTTGAAATTTCTTGCCAGTTCTTCTTCCATTATTTGAGTTTTCCTGACCCTGTCCGCAAGTATTAAAATGATTAATTTAAGTCTCTGCTTACTATTATCGCAAAGAGGTTTTTTTTTTGTAAAAACGACAGCCTTTGTAATTTAACTGCACTGCAGGGATATCACCAAACTATGGGATGATTTCAGGCATTTCATAGCCCACCACGCTTGCTTACTTGCAGGTTTGTATACGATTTACGTCCTTATAAATAATGCCTTGGTCAACGATTTGCAATCGATATAGATTAAATTAAATTTAAAAAATAACTTCCTCTTGTTTTTATTTACTATTTATTGTGTTCTATTGTTTTTAATATGTAAACGACAAACTCGAAAACAAATTGTTTTACTAACATATAGATACATTATCTGGAAATAATTTAAGCTATATTTTATCTCGCTATATTCCCATAGGATCAGGAGAAAGGCAGATGAAACTGTAGGTCTACTAGGAGACCGGGGTCTAGACTAATACAATTTAAATTAATTGTATTTATTGCATGCCATTGATTGGGAAGGGAGATTACCTTTTAAAATATTAGCTTAGATTTTACCTGTTAACTACACACATCAAAAAAGTCTAAGCAACACACATTATTTCAAAGAGGGCTGGTCAGATATGACCTGTCAACTGACTGATAGCCAGAAGACGCGTCTTAGTTAACAAATATATCATTAAAAACATAGATTTTTTACTGACTTTAAAGCAATTAAAACTGTGATAAGACAGTCTAAGGAAGAAAAGAAAATCGTTTTTAAATATTTACGAGAAATATTTTTTTAATGCCACCAATTTATTGTAAGTTTTGTAGAAAGCAACCTAATGAAGGACCGAAACTAAAAATTACATTATAGCACAGCTCATATTAAAATAAAAATACTATTATGTTACTGGCATACATACTTAAAATGATTATTATAAAATATTCAAGGTATTAGATATGAGATGCGGGTTCTGTCATTCACACACATTAATCAGACCTCAACGTCAAAGGTGATTGATATGTTATTCATTTTCTTCATTTCTTGCAGTCCATCGCAAGGAACATGTCCACCGTGTGCTCTTGCGTCGTGTGTACTGTGCGATCTCGTTTGTGTTTCCCTATCTTTGTGACCTTTTTATGTTTATATTCTAATTGAAAATAATGTAAAAGGAAGAGAAGGAATAAAAGATTATTGTTAGTATTGCATTGTTGGCCGTCGCACAGTAGGATGTAGCTCATGTTATGACAGTGGTGTGGTAACTTGGTTGGGCTAGATTTCAGAGTAATATTGCTGCACCAGCAGAATTTTTAGACCATACTCTTGTTAGGGAGGATTATGAATAAACAAAGTTAATATTGGAAATGTTGTTTCAATTAAACCCTTCACAAATGCAAAACAATATCTTCAGAGGCTGATTTTAAATGATGTAGGTAAGTAATAATGTAAAATCAATCATTTGCTTGTTGTTAATATGTTGACAAACTGTAAAGGAACCCATCGAAGAAATAAATTGGTAGTGTATAACACGACCACTTCTGTGCAGATCTCTAGTTCTGAACCATGCAGGATCTCTAATATTTCATGTCATGATATTGACGGAGGTCTCAAAACTAGGCGAAGAAAACAATTACGTAAGTTGCGACTATTCGGCTGCGACATCTATACAATTGTTATTTTTGTAAGTCATAGACGCCTGAGATTGACGCTTTGAGGTTATTTATTTTATGAATTATTTTATTTCTGCATTGAATTTTAAAATATTGAGACTAGATTTGGATATTTAATACAATAAACAACTGTTTAAAGTACTAACGAATTCAAGACGGGATCAATGAATCAATTTAAGTTACAGGTTTTTGGATGTATGAAGAGTGACCGGCCTTCTTTATTCGTCAATTATTATAATAGGTCTTTACCTATGAAACTGCCGTTTTGCCGTACTGGCCATTTCAAATGAAAAAAATTTTTTTTGACTGATAATTCTTTTTCATATTAATAGGTCTTTACCTATGAAACTGCCGTTTTGCCGTACTGGCCATTTCAAATGAAAAAAATTTTTTTTGACTGATAATTCTTTTTCATATTAATTTTATTTGACAAACATGGAATTCTTTTTCTAAAATCGTCATTTGTTTAATAGTTAGTGTTCTGTTTTCAACGCATTCGAACATTTTTCGTCATCATGGATAAGTTAAAAATTCGAGTAATTATGGAGTATGAGTACCGTCGTGGCAGCAAAGCGGCACAAGCGGCACGCAACATCAACGACGTTTACGGAGCGAACACTACAAACGAACGCACCACCCGTTATTGGTTTACCCGCTTCGGTTCTGGAAATTTTGACCTGAAAAATGAACCCCGTGGTCGTCCGAAAACTTTGGTCGACAATGACGAATTAAAGGCAATTGTGGAAGCTGATGAAACTCAATCCACGGCTGAATTAGCAGCAGCTTTCGACGTTAGCATCAAAACAATATTGGTCCATTTGCGTCAAATTGGCAAGGTAAAAAAGCTTGACAAATGGGTACCCCACGAACTCAATGACCGCCAGCGCAAAGTACGCGTGGAGACGTGCCTTGCACTGCTCAGCAGGCATACAAATGAAGGAATTCTGAACCACATTGTTACTTGTGACGAGAAATGGATCCTGTTTGACAATCGTAAGCGCTCAGCAAGTTGGTTGGACCCTGGTTCAGCACCCAAACAATGCCCTAAACGAAAACTTACCCCTAGAAAAGTGATGGTCACTGTTTGGTGGTCTAACGCGGGTGTAATTCATCACAGCTTCTTGCCAAACGGGACAAGCATTACTGCAGATGTGTACTGTGAAGAACTGAACACAATGATGGAGAAGCTCGCACGTCTCCAACCAGCTTTGGTCAATCGTTCGGCTCCACTGCTCCTGCACGACAACGCGCGACCTCATACTGCACAGCAGACGGTCTCCAAGCTACAAGAGTTGGGGTTGGAAGTTCTCCGTCGTCCGCCATACTCACCAGACCTTGCGCCTACAGACTTCAATTTTTTTCAGAATTTGGATAACTTCTTGGCGGGAAAAAAATTCAATACCCGAGAGGCAGTACAAAATGCCTTTGAAGAATTTGTTGCCTCCCGTCCAGCTGATTTCTTCAAGAAAGGCTACCTTACCTTTCTTCAAGATAAGCTACCAATGCGTTGGCAAAGATGCATTGATTGCATGGGTGATTATTTTGATTAATAGAAATAAAAAATATATAAAAAAATAACGCTTCATTTATTTCGTGAAAAACGGCAATTTCATAGGGAAAGACCTAATATTATCTTTTCTTACCCAGTAGGTAGTACTAAAGTAAACTTTTTTGTTCTATAAATGCCATACTGGCTGGTTGTAAAAAAAAATCATTTGTTTTTTTCCCATTTTAAATTCACAATTTAAAGCGAATGCGTTGTCGAATTTAAAAAAATTTAGGTAATGCGTTTTCTTTGTGTGACGTGAGTGTTGGAAATCTTCTAATTTTTATTGATTAATTGAGAAAAATATTAACTGTAAGACATTGTTTACGACATGGAGCGACGTCATATTACCTCACACGAAATGCTAAGAGCCGTAGAGATGTTGGAAGCGGGAAGCAATCAACCTGAGGTATCTAAATTGTATTTAGATCCTGCCGAGCAGCACTCAGGCCGCGGAAGGAGTAGGTACAACCACTCGCCAAGATGGATACATTCAACTGTCTCGTGTCTCATCTGTTTTTTATGGACTACAAGCCCGATTTATGAATGATTTTTGTCTGTAGTTAGTATTTGCGGTAGTTACATGTAAAAGTGATGGATTTCTGTATAGTTTAGTGTGCGTGCAAATACCAACTACAGATAAAAGCTCAGAAACATCAATTTTATTGTTACATATTTTTATTATATTACATACATCTGCTATTTCTCCGCGCACTGTAAGTGGCAAAATTTGGTGACGCCTGCAGCGAGAGTAGTAGTTGTCATCATATTTGTTACATTTGTATTGGATTAACTTGAAAAATCTACGCTGAATTCTTTCAATACGATTAACATATCTATATATATTATAGGTGGGGTTCCACACCGATGATGCGTATTCGAGGTGGCTTCGAACCAAAGTGCAGTAGAGTATTTTAAAGGTTTTAATATTGCTGAACTCCGTTGACAGCCTCATTAAGAAGCCCCCGATGCCGTTTTGACAATTTTATGTATATGTTGCTCGTACGTGAGTTCGGTGTCGAAGGTGCCTTCCAGGTCAGTTACTGAATTGACTCTTGATACCACCGTGTTGTCAGGTGGTAGTCATATATTGTGAATGTCCTTTTTCTTGTATAAGTGCAGACATAACATTTTGCTTATTAAGTAGGCAGTACCTACCTATTTATAAAAGTTATCAAGGTCGTGTTGCAGATTTAAATAGTCATTAGAGTTGTCAATAGTTTTTAGAATTTTTAGATCATCTGCATAATTTGGAATTGGTGAAGCAATTGTGAATATCGTTAATAAAAATAGTGAATAGGAGAGGCGACAGCAGAGATCCTTGGAGCACTCCAGACGCAGCCTGTTTCGATTGTGACATGTATCCATTTAGTACCACAACTTGACAGTGGTTCTCTAGATATGAAGCAAACCACCTGTGCAAGTTGCCCCTAATACCTATCTGGTGTAATTTGCGAAGTAGAATAATGTGATCTATACAATCAAAACACCTAGAGTAGTCGGTGTGAACTATGTCAACTTGCAAAGGCTTAGCCATATGCTTAGTTATAATATACTCAGCGCATGCCAGTAAGTTAGTTTCGGTAGATCTGCCTTAAACCGTGCTGCTCGCTGATAAAAGTGTGTTAGGTAGAGTAAACTATTGTGTGAATCAATCTTTCTAGTATTTTTGCAAAGATGCAGCTTTGAGATTGATCTTTAATTAGACGCATCGGCCTCGCACCTTTACTACTACCTTTATTTACTACAAAAATAGGCGGAATATAGTCGGGGCCCGCAGATTTTTTACATTCAAGGGCAATAAGTAGTTTGTACACGTCGTTTCTAGTCACTACTATGTCACATTAATTAACTGTAATCGTCCTGTAGAGGAAGCCCGGGCAGCGTGGATAAGTTAAGGAAAAGCAAAAAAATAACGCAGGATTAATCAACTTAGGGACATCGTTTATTTTTCATTTATGGCACATATAATCACCTTTGCAAATGTAACATCAAAATTAACAAAATATAATATCTTCATATTGAAAAAAATATTTTTAAAACCTCTTCCATTATCCGCTTTACCCAACCATGTCGGGTAAAGTGGATAAGCTACGTGGGGTAAAGCGGATTAGGTGGTTACTCCTGACAGTCATCGCAGAAATAGTTGCTAAATCCACTATACGACGTACATATTTCATGTGCCCAACGGTGGCACTCTGAGCATTGGATCCAGTCTTCTATAGGTGGATCCACATACTCTTCGGTGCAGAGCAGGCATGCATACTTTCCTTTTACTTTTTTGGTGATATTAGGTATTTTTTTCTTAGCCTTGGCTTGTCCTGTTTTTCCTCTGTCTGTCATTTTTCCCTTTCCTTTTGCCTTTTTCTTGGCATCTAAATCTGAGCGGCCAAATTCCGGGTTTCCGAAAGCCTTGAATTGCATTTTGCACAGAAGCACTATTTACCCTATTCACTTTGCCCAAAATATGTATTTCTAAACATACCTACTTTTCTTAACATTTCAACACCGGCTCAATGTAATATTAATATCACAAATAACACTAGACAACATTGTTAATCTGCAAAACTAAATCATTCCTGGGTTAGCTAACAGTAAAAACAAATGAAATGAGAACAAACCTGGTCGAAAATCGTAAGAAAAAGACTCAAAACAATTTTTTTGCCACAAAAAAAAAGAACGGCGTCTGTTGCTCTGAATCAACTGTCAAGGCGTAGTCAGAGGGCGCACTCGCCTACGCACCCGCAATTTGTAACGCAATCTCTTATTGTTTTCTAGAAACATCGCTTATCCGCTTTACCTGGGTTATTCGCTTTGCCCGGGCTTCCCCTATGTCAGAGTCAGCTACGTGGGGCGGTGTTGTTGGATGCTGAAATCTAGATTGGAAATAATCGCTAAACATTTTGCAGATGTCCTCGCCGGTACCAGAAACTTTTCCTTCATAATTCATGACTGACGGAAAAGTATATATTACTTTCCGTTGGTTTAATATATTCGTTATACATTTCAGCCTCCAGGTATTTGATGCGATTACGCAAAATACAAAAAAAACTATGATAACCCGAAAAGTTTTTGTATTTAACATATTTATTCTTATATCAGTTTAATAAAAGGGCTTTGATACCAAGATGGATATTTTTATATGGCGCGGTTTTCGTAGGTGCGTCACGTAGATTATAGAGTAGGTATGTCATAAAAAGCAGAGATTGAATTTTCCATAGTCACTGAGCCGAAGATATCTGTCCAGATTGCCTCGGTAAGTTTTAAATTTATAGTGTTAATATATATAAAATAAATATGAGCTTTATCATATAAAAATACAGTTTTTCCACTTCTTGGTAACTCTGATGATGTGTCACAGTGTACACATAACGCTTTATGGTAAGGGTCAAGCCGCATGAGGGGCTGTTTCATTTCATTAATACATACACTGTCATTTGATAGAATGAAGTCAAGAAAGTTATCTAAGTTTGTTAAAAAATTATATTGATTTATATTACATAAAGATAAAGTATCAAACATTTTTTTTTCTGTGGTACCATTCATGTTAAGCTATAATACCATTAATTTATCTTATTCTTGACCATGGCGAGATAGATAAACAGCTAAGCTGTTTGATTGTTATAATGTCATGTTTAAAATAGACCTCAATAAAACCAAAATCAAATTATTAAAGCAATATTTATTTCAAATGTTTTCATTATACTAAAAAAAAATAACAAAATATGTTAACAAACATAAGTATCTATACTCAAGTCACAAAACAGTGTTTAACAAAATATATGATGTTTACATGGCTGGTAAATATGTGCAACTTCTTGAGATCGACAAACAGTCTTTTTTTCGAATAGCCTGTGGCATATTCTTTTAAAGCACACACAATTTAGTAACCACAGCAATCTTTGCATAGTGTATACACCAAGTAATAAAAATAATTAGGATTCACTGCTTAAAGCCACAACCAAATAAAAGGAGACTGCGAGTAAAATATGAACATCAACTTGACACTCCTAGCTAAAATATAGGAGATTATACACACATTACTAATTAAATTAGTATCTTAAATAATTCACTCATTCACTATATCTATACACCATCAGGGAACAAAAATCCAATTATTTTATTTTCTACTTTAAGATACTTGACACTTTCACACTTCAAAAACAATTGTAAGCGGTACACAGTTATGGGCAAGCAGCTCTGTTCCCAACCCCAGCTCTGTTCCCGACCCAACTTCTTCACACAGATTTTAAAAAAATGCGACTTAGATACAAAACATAACTCACTTTCAACCAACATTTAGATAATACTAAGTATAGGTAACCACAAGTTCAATTATAATTCCAAAATATAACAACAGAATAATATCTAAACAATCTTCTTAAATGCAGACAGGAAAGTATTTTAATATAATTTGTACACATTGCAAATTGAGCAATTTACTTAAATTTTTAATGAAAATAACTGGATATCTTCATTTTATGATATATAATAGTGATTTACATGCAAAAATTAAACCATTAAGCCATTCACTGTACACATTCTGAACTATTACAAATATCTATAATTTTAAATAGATCTACATTAGTACAAATACACAGATACATTTACAAAATACAGCATCACTTGAATACTACTTCTAACCATGAATATTCTGCACAATGGAAAATGACTCAAAAAGACATCACTAGATTTCGAAGGTTTATAGTGCAAGACTATTGTGTCATTCATCAACTTGGAGCTTTTGTATTTGAGTGGATACACAATCCATTTCAGGAGAAATCTCAATGCATGGCTGTGTTTCAACTGCAAGATTCAGATTTTCCAGAGACTGGCATCTCTTGGTAGGGCTTTTAACACAATCAAAATAATCCTTTTGACAGCTTGTAGATGGCTCAAACAGTAGATTTTTATACTCAGAACTGCAGTCAATCATTTCACTACTTTTAGCATCAGAGTTCTCACTTTTTGTTCTATGTCGTACAGGCATAACATATGGGCACAGTCTATTTTTGTTTGTTGCTCTTTTCATGCAATAACCCACAGTGACATTGGATACATATCGTGTATTCAGCCTCATCATACTGCACCCTGATTTTGTTTCTCGGAGATAATCATGTCGGGCATCTGTGATTGCGCTCAGCATCCCTAAATCGTGCAAAGCTTTATCCAAATTTTCTAAATTCATGTGGTGACGAGGACTCTGTAAACAATACAATTAATGTAATGTACCTTCTATTTTGTATTTATATATTAGATAAAAAAAAACATTTTCATACTCACTCGTTTTTGAAATTCACTGCATTTCATATTGACTACCTAGTTTGCTCAGAAAAATATTTACGAAACGTGCGTATAAAATAAAGTGAAAATAAACATTACAAAAAGTCAAAATATGAGAGATTGACAGTGGGTGTCAATTTCTGTCTTTTTAAATGTTTATCTTATAAAGAACTACGCTTTACAGTCTGGTTTGTCGTTAACTCGTACATATTTATTTTATTTTATTATGAAGATGATAATATTATGATAATATAATGATAATATGAAGACGATGAAGGTAAAAGTTAATAGTAAAGTAGCTTGACTTTACGATCAACAAACTGACTTCTTGGAACGAAACGAAAAGTACTGGCAAAGTACTACATGTCAATGAGTATTTACTGCAAAATACAACCAGCATTAAACACTAAAAACTAACATAGATACACAAAAAAGAAAAGTGAAGGAAGAGCTCGACTTGCTTCCCTTCCCCTCACAAAAGTCCTGACGACTTCACTATTACTTTAATATAAAAGAATGAGATAATCTCACACCCATATTCTTACACGTTTTGTTCGCAATAATGGATTATTTTTAGGGAAGCATCCTATTACTAATAATTGCAAATCATCTTTAATATCTAAATAATTACAAAATAAAATTACTCATTAACTACTACCAAATCGCAGGTTGCCCATGGAATTGAAAAAATGCTTTTTGGGTCGATGGAATCTGTACTCATGTAACACAGGCGTTATGCGTGGACTACCCTGTGGAATGACCACCGATGTACACCAATTTTTTGGACTGCCAGCGTAACGGTTACCATTAAAGTACATAAAAGTTTAAAATTCATGCAAAAGAACCTGCTTTACCACATCTTTGATCGAAATGATTAGGTATGCAGCACTTACATGTATAATCGTGCATATATTCTATTAACACTGGATATGCTTTGCCATACCAGTTTGAAGCACTTCTAGCAAGTACTCTCAGGAAGTTATGAATCTTTGAAATAAAAATGAAATTGCTGTTGTCATGTTTTAAAGAACAAAGTATCTGTATTGGGCCTGGGCCTGGCATATTAAATGAAATATACACGAAAAATCAATAATGTTAGTTGGTTAACCCATTTAAAACGACTTAATTGGTAAAGTACAGAAAAGTTAAGATTTTTAAAAATTGTTACTTGTTAAAAAACCTCCTGAGAGAGCAGCAGTTTTAATTTTGAATATTTTATTAAAATTGAATTACCTACATTTTTTAGAAATAACTTAAAATGATTCAAAATTATCTAAGGTAGATGTTAAAATAATAAAAAATGAAATAATAAACAACTTTACAAGAAAATTTAAATAAAAAAGCCTTTATAAAAGTGGCCTCGAAAGAGTGGCTTGAGAAAAATTTGCTCCGTAGGTACTTACAGTTTTTGAATTTATGTGCAAATTGTTTTACTGACCCATTACAAAATAAAAAATAAAATCATTTTTTAGGTTTATCCTCCAAATTTTTTCCTTTAGAACTTGGATGAAAATTTGAAGAATTAAAATCAAACTTGGATGAAATGAAAATCAATCAGTTTAGCAGCGCCAAAAACCGATATTTTTATTAGTTGGTCATTGACTATATAAATGCTCTATTAGGCAAAATTTCGGCTCAGTAATGCCAGGCCCAAAGTTATATATTAAGACTGGGTAATTTTCCAGTTTTAGTTCAAGAGTAATTTGCTTTGTGATGTAAGTGCCAGCCTTATGGTAACGAGTTTCACTCACCAACATTCAGATTTTCTTACATTATCTTTAATAATAGTTATTAGCATGTATGCGAAGCTATAAGTATATAAAAATACATTACAAATAAAAAAAACTACATATAAACGCTAAGGCTGAATCACCATGCTAGATCGCAAAAGAAATTTGCTTTGTGATGTAAGTGCCAGCCTTATGGTAACGAGTTTCACTCACCAACATTCAGATTTTCTTACATTATCTTTAATAATAGTTATTAGCATGTATGCGAAGCTTCAGTATAAAGAATACTCAAACTGCAACACTTAAAACTTTTTATATTGTAAATAATAAATACAATATAATTTGATATAAAATACAATACGAAAGATATAAAATAAACAACAATTATTTTTGACATTCACTTTTTCAATATTGTAGTATAGCATATATCCTATATCGTTCGTACAAGCGAGGTTATAATTAATATTTTGAATGAAAAATGTGATTATTTTTGATAATGTTAAAAGTATTAATTAGTTTTTGCGTATTTAAATAGCTTTTGTGGCATGTGTTGGATGAAAAAAGGTAATAGTTTTCCTTACTTACCAACTCCTAACATAACTGATACTCTGATCATACTAAACAAATGACATAAGAGGTATGTACAAAATTGCGAGGGCTTAAAAGAAATAAAAAACAGATAAAGACTTATGAAAAACGTTTGATGTCGACACGTTATTGCTAACTAGTCAGTGATGAAATATTTTATTATATATGGATTAGTAGCATCACAAGTTTAACTTTAAATTATCTTAAACCCAATGAGGTTCTATAATATGTAGAGAAGTCAACTTCATAGTAAATGCTTTCAAAATGTGGGAAAAAATTGTCCTTGACATCTGCAAAATTCGACAGTGCCAGAGGAGAGTCGGGAAGGGTGTTATCAGTAAAATAACCTACAATAATATAATGTAAAAATATACACATATTTTTATAAATATATTAGTAAATATCGTTGAATCTAAGTTTTGGTAAAACAAGTTTCTTACACCGAAAGTAGTTGTGTATGATGAGAAAATATCGGGGCATTATGCATTGTCTAAACCGCTTATTTACTTTACTTGAAAAGCATTATGATTCTGACTGATAAGAATTGGGTAATAATGTCTTAAAAAAAATTGGTATTTATAGGTATAGCTGGTATTAAAAACACACAGTTTTTGCATTCATTATATATTATTATAAACCTTATCAAAATTTCAAGCAAGCATTAAAACATGTTATTAAAACAAAAAATATAAACTGCCCTCGATTAACTTACATAGTTAGAAATATTTACAAGAATATTTACAAATTTATAAAAGGAAAAAGGCTAACAAGGAAAATAAAGAATTAAAGATAGAATATACCGCCTAAATTACTTTTTAGATAAAGTAATCGCGCCAAAAAGCTGGCAGAATGGCTACTTTGGATCGCTTATGATGAACGCTGTGTTCAATAAGTTCCAGCCTTTTAAAAACTGTGCCTTCAAATTAGTTAAGTTTATTGCGCTTTTATTTTTGATATAATATTTTTAATTTCGAACAATGAAAAGCGTTTAAGTAAAAATATTAGTTAAAGCCGGTGATTTTAAATCAAATTACAAATTAAATTAAATATTGAACTTTGGAGTGAAACGAAATATTATTTCGTTCCTTAGTGGTCGCAGTGTAATTTTTACACTTCGGGAACTCAGTAGTCTGCATTTTTATATGTGTTTTTATATTTAAAAAGTAAGACAAGCATTATGCGTGAGCTGCCATGTGACACTGACGTCAACTTAGGCAATTGCCTGACTTTTGCGTTACCATGAAACAGACACCGGTAACGTATCTATACTTTATATTATATCTATGCTTAAGCATAATAAGTAGACTCAGATTTTGTTGTGATGTTTGGACTTATCACCTACTTTCAATGTAGGGCATTTGGACATCACAATCACGACCAAACTTAACTTTTTTTCAACCGATTGAAGCCATGGCTCAAGCTGCTTCAGCTCTGAGCAAGTGCTTAACCTATACACAGCTCAGGCACGATCAAGTATAGAGTACTGCAGTCATCTTTGATATTATTATGCAAAGCATGGGTAGTAGGACCTAAAGATCTTGTTCCACGTTTTAAGGTTTCCGACTCGAGTATTTTTATACTTTATCTGGTTGAAAGATAACGTATGTTATAAATCTTAAAATGGATGACTATATTTTGACAAATCGTAAAAAACAATATTATCCACAATAAAATGTATAATATTTGAGAAATATGTGTGTAGATATCGATACATGAAATTTCTGGAAAAGCTTATAAGTTTCTTGGTCTCTTTCTTCCTCTTTATAACCGGACCCAAACTATATAAACTCAAATAGTTGTATATGTTTAAGAAAAATATTGAGAATTCACAACAGTTAATTTCAAGTTTACTTTAAAAGCATTATTTTTTTAACTTTTCATAATAAGGAAGTTTTTTCAAGAAAGCGTAAATATAAAAGGAGGTACTAGAGAAAAAAATTATTGTATAATTTTCCATTTATAAGCCTTAATAAAATGTAACACAAGCATAACAAGATGTTATAATAACCTAAAAATTAATAAACAAAATAAATATTTATTTACAAACAAGAATATTAACAAAATCATAATAGGAAAAAGAAAATCAAGGAAGAACAATAATTAAAGATGTATATTAAATTTTTTCGTAATTTAGGCGTTGTATCTAATACAATGCCTAAATTGTACATAGGGCAAAATGGCCAAAAGGCTAGCAAAATTGCCACACTGGACGCTTACAACAAACGTTGTGCAAAATAAGTTCCAGCCTAAGAAAAATGTTAATGTCTTCGGATAAATTAAATTTATTTCACTTTTTTTTGCAATCATTTTCTTTTTATTACAGGCGAACGTTGATATATGTATCGATGATAGTACGCTTTTAATAAACAGCATTTAATATATAAATAAATTAGTTGAAGCCGCTGACTCTAAATCCAAGGATACTCTAAGGAATAGGCAGCTAATTCATGTAAGACATTTGAACGATTCACAAAAGTTTTTTAAAGTCGGTTGTTCTGAACTTCTAACTTTGACAAATTCTTCGACTAGACCGAGAAATATGGTCTTTCTTTGAGTTCCATGATTTTAATTCACTTACTCTTAATAATATCTCTAGGTAATCTTTAATATGAATTATAACAGATGCATCAATATACTTTAGTCGATTTAAAAGCCCATATACTGACTCCGAAATACCCAGTCTCCCCTCCCCTCATATTTATATTATAATATTCTCAAATTATTAATTAAATTAAATATTGAACTTAGAGTGAAATGGAATCAAATATTCTTTCGTTTCTTAGTGGTGGCAGCAATTATCTTACTTTGCGTTCCCACAAAACAGACACCGGCTATGTATCTTTATATTATATCTATGGATGAATATATAAAGCGTCATCGTTACTAAAGTACGTTTTCTTATGGTGGCTTCGTGTGACGGGTCGTTCACTTTCCTCTGATATAGTTGAGGAGGGCGATGACTTGAACCCGCGTTAACTCGTGAACGGGTGCCGTTTGAGGGTGTTCGTCGTTTGGGGGGAGGGAGACTTGCCGAGCTTACAAATGCAGATAAGAATAATTTTGTGTTGCCATAAAGAGACACTGTAAATTTATTTTGAAAAAAGAATACCCGTGAAGTTTCTTGCCAGTTCTTATTCACGAAGGTTTTTCCGATCTGGTGGTAGAGTCATGTTTTATTTGATGTCAATAAGAACAAGTAATTGCCAATGTTGAGAAATAAATATTTGAATTTGGTTTCTACATTTTCAGTTTCTTGGGTAAGAGTGTGGGGAAAACATTATTTTAATGGGTATGCAATCATTCTACTTTTTTAACCATAATGACGTCAAATAATTTATTTTGATAGGTACTCAAAAACAAATAACATATCTTCATGACAAACGTATATTTTAGAAAATATATTTTTTTGAAAAATGCCTGAAATATTAAAAGAATGGCTAACTGAAAAATTACAAAGGCCGATTACATGGGAAACCGGAGAATTTGGAAATCTTATGAAAAATGGCTATTTGGTAGCAGGCGTTTTACTAAGCTACAATATTATATCAGATGATCAACATTTTCTCATTACTGTGGATAATGCTCCGGAAGATCTTAAAAACAACTGGAAATACCTAAAAGAATGGTTAACACTAATTGATGTAAATTTATCAAACATTGAACTCAAACAAATAATGGACGGAAAAAGCCCAGCCATACTCCGTATGTTTTATCAAATGTTTTTACACTTAGACAAACGAGACAGGATCAATTTTATCAAACATGAAAGAAAAATGGTGTCTCATTTAGTAGAAAAACTGAGCCATCGATTTGAAGTTGAAAGAGTAAAAGAAGTTCAAGAAATAGAAGTTGACAATTTATCTAAGCCTCTCTTGAATGAAAATCATTACATAGAATGGCAAAGAAAAAAAGCTGAAGAAATGAAAGACACATATGAATATGTTCGACATAAATATTCAAAAATGATAAAAAAAATTGAGGAAAACAGGTCTCTTCAAAAGTTTGTTAAAGGGAAGCCAATAAAACTGGAACCGAAAGATAGAGGTGATATGGAAAAATTTTCTTTAAGGTACCCAAATCGAACGAAAAATTTGACGTACGAGCAATTACTTAAATTAGACGAAAAGGTTGCAGAATACGGTAAAAGTATTCTTGATTCTGAATGGGCAAAAAATTATATGGACAATCTATCGTCAAGACTACGTAAGAAATGTGATTCGGCAGAATTCCAAAAACAGATAACAAATGTTGTAAGTGGACATTTATGGGATTCTGCCGTCGCAGAAGAAGAAACAAAAGCTGATATGGAACTAGCTAAAAAAGTGATGAAGTTATCACAATTCGAAAAACAAATGTGTACTCAAATTATGGAGACCAAGCAGCAAGCGAGAAACTTAGTTAGTAATCGAGCCAAAGCCGAAAAAGAATTTGCTGAAGAGAGAGACCACCAATTCAATATTTTCTTAGACAACTTAAAAGACCAAATAAATGCAGAGTTAGTTGAAATTGATTTTGAAAAAAAACGACAGACCACACTACATAAAAGGCTTTATGCTGAAAAAATGAAACGCAAACGACAGAATTATTACGAAATATGCAATGATACAGTATTATCACTTGTAGACTATGCAAATAAATATGCTTATTATAAAAAACTAATAGGAGGTGAAATACCTCAACATTTTATTCGTGAATGGAAAAATCTTTTTTTCAAACACCAACCGATATTTGAAATGTTAGATCCAATGGAAGATATCTTAAAAGAAGGAGATGCTGAAGAAGAAGTGACATCAGAGGTTGAGGAGATAGTTCGCCTCGAATTAGATCGTCAAGATGCTCTGAATGATTGTGAATTTGAGGAATATCATAATTTCTTAGAACCCTGGAGTCTGGAAACTTTGATTCCCAACTTTGATCAAGAGGCTGAGGAGCGAAAAATAGAATATCTTGGCAATCGTATTTTAGGGCATGTGGTTTACACTTTATTAGAAATAAAATACCCTTTCCCACCTCATCGTCAGCCAGCTAATTTACCAAATTACAAAATAAAAGCGATTCTACGAGGGCTCCCTGAAAAAGGAATAACGAGTGCTATCCAAATACTATTGAACCTTCGAAAAGTTCATGTTGTTCGAATTGAGACTGCTATTAACTTTTGCTTAAGAAAATTTAAAGTAGAAATGATTGGGAGTACGGATGTTGATCTCCATTTCGATAAATTTATTTCAATGACGCAAACGGAAAATGACAAAGAATTGTTGAGATTGGTCAAATCGGAAGATGAGTCATCTTTTAAGAACAGTGATGCTAATGTATCTGCAATTTCTGCTTTAACAGGCCCTAATACTAAAATAACACAAACACCAAAAGCTATTCCAGAGGAAGAAATTACATTGTCAGCAGCCGCAGAATTAGGTAGTTACGCTTATGAGGCTTTGAGTAATGGTGAATCATTAACTGATCATTTACTCGCTGCGATAATTATTGAATATATAAGAGATCAAGAGGACATTCATGGGTTTGTTATTATAAACTACCCCAATTCATACAGGGAAGCCAAAATTCTAGAAGAAACGTTTTCAGGGGAATCTCCACCTGATGAAGCCGAGTTAAATATTGACGACGATGATATTTACCTTGAAGAATCTTTAGTGAAACATAGAAAAAAACTTAAAGATCCTTTTGAAAATGTTCGAGTATCGAAACTAGTACATAATCCTCATAAACTTAAAATTGAAAAACCATTTGAGAGCTATTTTACAACCTATATTCGACTAGCAGAAACTGACGATATACTGCAAGAGTTCGTTATCTGGGATTTAACTGAAAGTAATTCTGAATTGATTGATCGGTTTTATGCTGCATTAGGTTTAAATTATAGCATGTATTACGAAATTTTCGATAAAGATTTCTTGGCTCAAATATGTAAATATATAATTGGAGATTTAAGCATCCCAATAAAAACATTTTCAAAATTATTTGGCCCTGAAGTACTTAGTAGTTTAGATTTTCCATCATCGGAGGATAAAAGAACTAAGTCAAAGATTATTAAGCCAGAAACTTTTGCGTCCAAGATAAAGCACGGTTCAAAGGGCAGTAAAAGCTCAGCAGAGCAAGAAGAGGCAGATGTGCCTTCTACTGCTCATATAGAAGGTGAAAGTGCAGTGTATATAGCTGAAGATCTAGGCGAGGAAGACGAAAAGATCAGTAAAACTGATCAGACTGAAAGCCTTGAGGAACCAAATCTTTTGGCTGGAGAAGAAGACTGGGACTATGGTGTATTATCAATAACCGAACAAATAGGAGTAGCACTTGCAACTTGTTGGGAACATATTGAAAAGGGGTATATTCATGATATGCAACAACTGTTTTTAGCTAAACGATTGCAAATGAATACCTTGATACCGTATACCCGATTCCTTAAGGATAAAATGGAACAGATTATTACTCTGCCATCACGAAAACAAGAATTGGTAGGAATATTCCAAAAAGATTATAATAATTTTGAGGATGACTGGCGTAATATTAACGCAGTGAAAAGTGAATGGCACTGTCGTATAAAAGAATTAAAAGACCGTTTGTATGCCATTTGTGATCAACGCAAAATTTACGCTGAAAAACAAAGACAAGCACTCATATGCGAAAATTGGACCGTCGAAGAATTGACGACTATGGCTAATACTTACATATGCTGCATGCAAGCGGAGGTTAACAGGTATTTTATATTTCATTTAAGTTGTACTTTCTACTGCTATTTAAAGTCATAATCTTATAAATCCAGGCTCCGATAATTTCAATAAATGAAAAAAAAAATCACCAGCCTTAATCGATAGTTTACATCAAAACAAACAAAGTATAGATTGATAAAATCTCGAAGTATCCCGTTTCGGAGCGATATAAGCTTTCAAAACGTACAAATTTAAACAGTAAATGATTCTACTGTAATAAAAATACCCATTTCATTTTCAAATCAAATTTTTAACACACATTTTAAATTATATTACAAGTAAATGTATAAAATGTTCTGTAAATAGATCTAATTAGGCAATTTGGACCTTTAAAAAAATATTTCTAAACCGTTATGGTTGAAAATATTATGATTTTCTACTGTAAAAATGATGGGGTTCTTTGAAATGAGTGGACTGTAATCTTATTATCACTTTTAAAGGAATTTATTACGAGAAAAAGGTTACAGCTTGATGTATTGAATCGATGGTTATTTATGCGCACACGTCCACGCAGCGGCGCGGTATTATGTAGCACGTTCGTTGCCCGACTGACTCGGCGCGGCGACCGGTTTTGCTTGCTCCGCGGGGGCTGCCGGTGAACCCGTTATTTCTGTTTGATGCGTTCGTAGCTCGAACATACTCCTCCCGTTGAAGAGACTTGGTCTTCAATAGTAATAGGTAGCGGCACAATAGTGTTGAAGGCTCTCCGAACCACTCCCTTGCGTGTGAAGACATCTGCGACACGCCCGACGCCATCTCTACCTGCAATCACTCGCTGAATACGACCAAGAGGCCATAGTAATGGAGGAGTATTATTCTCCTTTATAAGCACGAGAGTTCCTTTGACGAGCGTACCCGTAGAATGACGCCATCTTGTCTTCTCCTGCAGCCACATAACATATTCTTTCGAGAACCGTTGCCAGAAGTGCTGCTTTAGAAAGTCAATTCGACGAAAACGCTGGAGACTATTCACATTGATGACATCAGCTAATTGTTCACTTGGCAGCGTGACTAAAGAACGTCCAATAAGGAAATGGGCTGGAGTTAAGAGTGCAAGGTCGTTAGGGTCACTGGAAATGGGTACCAATGGACGGGAGTTCAAAATTGCCTCTATTTGACTTAAGCAAGTTATCATTTCTTCAAATGTCAAATGTGTCAAACCTAGAGTACGCCTTAGGTGATACTTTACTGACTTGACTGCCGATTCCCAAAGCCCACCAAAATGTGGTGTGTAAGCAGGGATAAAAGAAAAGTTTATGGCTGGATCAATACTTTGAAGTTCAAGATCATGTGAAAGTAATCGTGCCAATTCATTAAATGCGCCAACGAAAGTAGTGCCATTGTCGGAAAACAAATTTCGTGGTTTTCCACGACGAGCAATAAATCGGTTGAAAGCTGCAAGGAAAGCCTCTTTCGTCATGTCAGACACGAGTTCCAGATGGACTGCTCTTGTAGCCAAACACACAAAGACGCAAATAAAAGACTTAACTAATTTACAGCCTCTACCTTTCCGATCTGCTATCATAATTGGTCCGGCGTAGTCCACGCCTGAATTTAGGAAGGGAAACTCGAGCTGGACGCGTTGCTCCGGAAGGTTTCCCATAATTGGTTGGATCGTATTAGCCTTGACTCTACAGCATTTTACACATTGTGAAATTTTTCTCGCTAAATTCCTACCACCGATGGGCCAGTATTGTTGACGGATTGTAGCTAGCAGAAGTTGTGGCCCCGCATGAAATAATTTAGTATGAAACATTCTGAATAAAATTATTGTAATGTGATGAGAACTAGATATCAAAATAGGATGTTTAATGTCATTATCATAGAACGAATTATTCAGTCTACCGCCAACTCGAATAACTCCATGCTCATCTAAAAAAGGTGAAAGGGACAGATATTTATTTTTGGGCGGTAACGGTTTACCTAATTTTAGTAACTTACATTCCTCTGGAAAGGAATCTTGTTGAGAAATTTTCATTAACGTGCAAGACGCACTCGTGAGTTTATTTATTTATTTATTTATTATAAAAAGTACAACCACATCACATATATCACATACATTCACGAGAAACTTCTTATACTAACGTAATGTTCTAATATACATGACAATTACGGCGTACATAACAATTATTAAAAAGTGGCTCTAAGTGTAATAACAATAGTTTTTTAACAAGGTTGTATTTAAACAATAAAAAAAAAAAGAAAATTTCAATAACAGAGTTTGCAAATTTCAAACACAAAGTTTTGTTTAAAAAAAAAGAAAGTAATTAATAATTCTAAGTTAAAATTTCTAAGTTTAGAGTGAGTTATTTTGAATTTTTATTCAAATCCTGTAATTTACGTTTGAAGCAGCTGAACGAGTCATGGAAGATGTCAATATCCGGATCACGTGTTTGTATTTTATTATATGCGTTAAGAATTCTACACAGGGGGGATTGGAGACCTAAATTAGTGAGTTCTTCAGGAGTAAGTGAACCTTGCCGTTTCATAGCTTTACAAATATTTACAAAACGCAAAATGTAGCATATAATACGCTGTAGCTTTTGGAAACTTGAACATTTTAAAATACTATTCATGATTGAGTTTTGAGTTGAATATAACTGCTCATCGACATGAAATGATTTCACCATTTCCGGTAACTTATTTGAAATAGATGATGCTTTGGGAAACTTAGGCCAATAAGAATCGTCCTTTTGTAAAAAATCTGGTCCTGACCACCATAACTTAGACTCGCATAACTTGTCTGCTGCTAGTCCACGTGAAGCGAGGTCTGCGGGGTTTTCAAGTGAAGGTACATACCTCCACTTATATTCACCTACAGTCTCTTGGATTTCACTCACACGATGACGAACAAAAGTTTTCAATTGCATCGTCGAAGATGCCAACCAACCAAGGACAATGGTAGAGTCACTCCAGAATATACAATCACTAAAGGTTAGTGTGAGTGATTGAGTGACCTTCTGAAATAAGCGCGCTCCTAATAGAGCTGCGCAAAGCTCCAGCCTGGGTATAGTCGTGGATTTAATTGGCGAGACTCTACTCTTGGAAGTTACTAAGTGAGTGACGTACGAGCCATTTGACATCGAGCTTCGGATATAAACGCATGCTCCGTATGCTCTTTCCGACGCATCTGTAAATATATGCAATTGTAGTGTTAATGGTGAGTCACACGTTACCCATCGGGGTATTTCGATATTATTTAAAGAAGGCAGAGTGTTTTGAAATGTCAACCAAGCATCTTGAATGTTGTCTGAAACCGGATCGTCCCATGAACATTTAGACGACCAAAGTTGTTGCATTACTAACTTGGCTTCTACTATACTTGGAGTAACTAGACCAAGTGGGTCAAAAATTTGCGCAATGATCGACAATATTTTCCTTTTTGTTATGGTAGTATTAACAGAAATATTTATTGTAAATGAAAATGTATCATGAGCACAATTCCAGTTTAGACCAAGAGTCTTAGACAGTTCATTTTCGCTTAGATTTACGCGATCGCTAGCGTTGGTAGAGCCGCATACAGCTTCTATTAGTTCTATAGAGTTGGATTGCCACTTGCGTAACTTATATTTAGCGGATTGAAGAACTGAAATGACTTCCTGGCACTGGAAGAGTACTTCAGGAACTGAAGAGCCACCTGAAAGATAGTCATCCACATAAAAGTCTCGACTTATCGTAAACTGCAACCGCGGGTCAGCACATTCATTACCTAATTGTATTAGACATCTGGTAGCTAAAAATGGCGCAGAAGCTGTTCCGTACGTTACAGTGTTCAATGTGTACGATTTCAATGGCTCGTTAGACTGTTTTCTCCACAATATTTGTTGAAGAGGGCGTTGTTTCTCATCAACTAAAGTTTGCCGATACATTTTCTCGATATCGGCTGCTACAACTATTTTGTGTTGACGAAAACGTATTAATATAGATAATAAATCGTCTTGTAGAGTAGGGCCTACCATTTGTATTTCGTTGAAGGATTTTCCTGAAGTGGTGATTGCCGAAGCATCAAAGACCACTCGGAGTTTAGTAGACGTGCTCGATTCTTTGAGAACCCCATGATGAGGAAGAAAGTACGTTGGGCCAGAATATGTTGATGGGTGCTCATTTACTGACATGTGCCATAGTTCAATATATTCGTCCATAAAATCAACGTACATTTTCTTTAAATTTTGATTTTTTGCCAGTCGTGATTCTAGTGAAAGGAAACGTTGTTTGGCTCTTTTGTATGAGTCACCTAGAGTACTGGGGTCGTCTTTTAACGGAATAAGTACCGTAAAACGACCTTCAGAAGTGCGATGTGTAGTTTGTTTGAACAATTGTTCACACGCTCTTTCTTCAGCAGTAAACTTATGTTTAGAAGGAACTGAGTCTAACTGCCAAAACTTCGTAAGATCTATGGTTGGATTATTCGAATCATACGCAAACAAACCAGTGCAGGTGGACGACATTTTTTGCGTTTGCTCAAAGGCACCTGATATAATCCAACCTAGTTTGGATTCAAATAGAATAGGTTTATTCTTACCTAGTTTTAAGCGATTCGCGCCTAAAATTTCCCAAAACATTTCCGCGCCAACAAGGATGTCGATGGACGACGAAGAAGTTAAACGACGGGTCGGCTAGACGAATGCCATCAGGTAAAGATAATTCGCTTACATCAATAAGCATGTTCGGTATAGACGAAGTTATTTTTGGTAAAACGAAACAGTCAATGTTAAATTCGTAATTAACATTCAATGACCGCAGAGTTATAGAACACGATTTTGAAATAGTACTAGACTGATTGTTTAGACCGGCTACTTTTGATTGAATATTAGTTAGATTCAAGGCGAGCTTACGTGAAAAGTCTTGAGAGATAAAGTTTGCAGTACTCCCGTTGTCTAGCAAAACTCTAGCTTGACGGAGCTTGCCTCTACCATCTACGACATTCACGAGAGCTGTGGAAAGTAAAACAACACGAGATTTAATAGACTGATTGATAGTGAACGCAACATTAGGGGTAGAAAGACTTTCAGGTTCCTTATCTACATGCAGTAAAGTATTGTGCTTATGCTTGCAATATTTACAGTGACTAAATTTACACTTAGATGAAACATGGCCTGGTCGAAGGCAATTATTACAAACTTTCAGTTGATTTGCTTTAGTTATTCGTGAATGGATAGCAAGTTCTTTAAATTCCTTACAAGAATATAGAAAATGAGGACCGTGACACAAAGGACATTGAGGGCTAGAACTTTGAGATAATACTTCAGTAATGAAAGTTTTAGATTTAGGATTAGAAAAGTTGATCATATCTTTCTTACCTTTGACCTTTGACTCTTCGAGGGTCTCGAGTAAATCCGCTCTATTTGATAGAAAATTTGTAAATATTGTTAAATTCGGTGGTTGTACAAGGTTGTTCCTATGCTGCTCCCACTCTCGGTTTGTAATAGTATCTAATTTGGTAGACATCATATATATGATGAGCGTATCCCAATATTGCACGGGTTGATCTAAAGTTGAAAGAGCTCTTAAGTTTTTATTAGTCACGTCAATGATATGGCGTATTCCACGGCTAGATTCCTTTTGTAAAGGCTCTATTATGAAAAGGGCTTGGACGTGGTTGTTCACAAGTAACCTTTTATTGTCGAAACGTTCGCAGAGCAACTTCCATGCCGAATCATAATTATCCGACTTAAAATCTAAGTTGTCAATAACTAATAAAGCGCTACCTTTTAATGATGCACGTAAATAGTGCAGTTTATTAATGTTGTCTATACTTTGATTGTTGTGAATTATAGATAAGAAAGTATCCCTAAATTCCAACCAATTATGATAGCTACCGGAAAATTTTGGTAAATCTATTTTTGGCAAACGTATAGAATTGTGAACATGTGTGTGAGTACAAGAACCCACCTGGGACTCGTTGTCTTCTGCTCGCGCCAACAACTTGCGCGCGTTGCTTGTGAGCTGCCGGGCAGATGCTACTAAGCCGTAATACAGCTTCTCAAACTCTTCCCGTTCCGAATATTGCTCGTCGGGATCATCAGCTATCGACTCCAGCTCATTCTGCAACGCGTCATATTTTTCGTATAAACTTTCGAATGTACTTAATCGATACTCTATCGATATTTCAGTAAGTTGCAAATCGCTTAATTTTTCACAGGATTTTGAAAGATTCAAGTAGGAAGCAAATTGAGTAAGCTTAGCCTTTATGGATGCACGCTTTTTAATCAAATTTTTATATTCAGCCATTTTGAATGAAGAAAATATTTACAAGTTAAAGAAAGTTTCAAAAGCACTGCAATATAAATTTTGATATAAATTATGATATCAAATTTATGAAGGATTTTTAATTTTCAAATCACCCAACATAATGAAAAAGGAAAAAAATGCGTAAACTTTAACCACAGTTAAACGTATACAAAATGAAAAATAAATCAAGTAAGCAAACTCATAGAAATAATATTTGCTATTTTTTTATTGCAGGCGCAAACTGATTGGTGGTATGGGTAGTTAAAAAAAGTTAAAATTATAATAAGTGTAATGGATCAAGCAAAATCTTAATGAAACTAGGTAAATTTATGATTTAATGTTGTATGTTATGATGAGCGTTGAAAGTATGATTTGCGAATGAAGTTAGAGTAAATACTACATGAAACTATGAATTTTTAACGGCAATTAATGAACAATGGATATGAAAAAATGGGATTATTTTTGTAAATGAATATGAAAAAAGGAATTGGAACGGTCTTACTTGTACTATGCAAACAAATATTTTCTTCAATTTGTGAGATTGTCGCGTGTATGTAGTTTTTTGATCGTAACGTAGTACGTAGATTGACACGTAATTGTTCTTTGTCGTCCCGTAGACGCGAAGTCAAAATACTATTGTCTTCGTAGACGCCTCCTTGATGCACGCCAAAGAATCTTCTAACAGGAATCGGGCCGGGAAACAGCTGTTTACTAGTCTTTATCTTCGAAAAAATTCCTTTGTTCTGCTCGGGTCCAAAGTCCTCGGTAAAAGGACCATGTAAAAATGATGGGGTTCTTTGAAATGAGTGGACTGTAATCTTATTATCACTTTTAAAGGAATTTATTACGAGAAAAAGGTTACAGCTTGATGTATTGAATCGATGGTTATTTATGCGCACACGTCCACGCAGCGGCGCGGTATTATGTAGCACGTTCGTTGCCCGACTGACTCGGCGCGGCGACCGGTTTTGCTTGCTCCGCGGGGGCTGCCGGTGAACCCGTTATTTCTGTTTGATGCGTTCGTAGCTCGAACATCTACCATTATTTTCTTTGAATACCACAACACTAAATCTGACCATAAAACCGTTAATGTTACATTTTCCCAATGGTTACGGTCCCATTAACAATAATTATTGGTACAGTCATAATTTTTCTAATCTAATGGACCTCATAGCATTGACTGGCTGTTCAGATAAATTGACCCAAATATTTTGTGCACTAGTTATTACCAATACCTACAAATAGAGATGGGCAAATGCCCAGGGATTTAAGGCAAGTTGGGAATATTCCCAATAAGTGCCTATAAATTCCTTCCCTTGGGCATTTATTTGGGCATCCATTTTTTTAAAGAAATATTTTTTTTTATAGACGATATTCGTTTGGAATTGAGAAATAACAAAAACAAAAATAATAAATTTGTAAACCAAACATTTGAATAATTTTAACCAATGGAACACTAGTTGTTCGGCACACATGTGTGTTATTCTGAGAAACTAGTTTAAACAGTATATCGGTTGTATGTTTTTATTTTTTACCATCTTTACAATTTACAAATGAACCGAAGTCGACCAATCAGGCGCAAGGCAACGGTGGCACTGAAACCCTTTTTTTGTTATTTCTCTCAGTGTTTACTTTATTTTTATTTAAGATCTACCCTCTGTGCTACACAGTTCATCCACATAAATGAGGTTTTAAGCTCCTTAATTGACAATTGACTACAATCTGTTATAATAGTCAATATTTTTTGCCCAGTGATCTATTTGGGATTTATAATTTAAAAGATTGATTTCCAAAATGACCGGAAACTTTCAAATTTTTTCCTACCGGGCAGAAACACATTGCCCATTTCTACCTACAAAGTTCATATTGAATAAAATATGCTAATGACAATGCGGTTCACGGTGTCGACTACACCACTGAGAATAATAGAATTGGATACATTTTATTATAGGAATAGATGTTTTATTTATTCTTAACGGTTAACAGCAGTTAAATCAAATTGTTTATAAACATGAATAAGATAATGCAAAATTGTTCTTTCTAAATAAAGCATCACAATTTCTATGAAAACAATAACAAGAAATCAGTCTTGATTTTTTGGAAAATGTAACAATTGCGTAGAGTTTTAACAAAAAATACACTAAAATAACCGTCTAGAGACTATCAGTAATCATAAATTAAATACCTTACCTGGCCGGACCACCGTTTTGTACTCAGACATATAATAGCGTAAAAGGAGCTACCTAAAATGTTCTCTAAAAATGCAAAACATTCCTTTTTTAAAAGTATGACATGGTTTCGAAAGGTATAGGTTCCTAAAAATGGTACCTTACTGGTACTTACTACACACAATGTCCAAAAATATAAAACTCAATAAGTAACAGGAAATAGCAACAATGAGATCCGGCTATAGAGGATATTCTGCAGCTAGTTGACTTTGTAACATTAAAAATGTTCACTGATTTCATTGATTTATATAAAACTGATGTATATTTTCTTCAATTTTTTCCGATACTTATATTTTTTAATGACGTAAACATTTGATGTATTTTTCATTACACGATGCAGTTGGCGCGGCCAGGGAGCATTACTTTTTACGTTTAATAAACTAGATTTTCTTGTCAATAATTTTGCTATTATAAATAGTACTTTTTAAAATACTGCCAAGCACCACGACTTTATCTGCGTCAAATTTCATTATATCGAGTTTCTGAAAAACACAGGTAAAAGTCTTATTACAACATATGTTTGAAATGTACTACGCCTGAAACAACTGAACTAACTTGAATAACTCTTGTACTATTTGGAAAGTTTCAGTATCCCAACGTAACTTAATTTTTAACGTAAGTGTAAGTTGTTTGGTGCAGTTTGTTTCTACTGTTACTATTCGCGGGAAAATTCAAATAATTTACTTTATACTGGATAAAATAAAAGCAAAATAAGTAACTATTTGCTTTTATTTCTTAATTAATTGTAATTAAATTCAATTAATTTTTATTGCTTACTTATATAATAAATTCAATAAATTTTTATTTCCAACTTAACTGTATACTAAATTCATGAAATGTTTATTTCTTAATTGTATACAAAATTCAATAAATATTTATTTTTCTTTCTTAATTGCATACTTAATTCAATAAATATTTACTTCTTTTCATCGGATGAGATCGACGAAAAACACAAACCCAAATAAAATATAAAAAAATTTACTTGCTTACAATGTTGATCTTCACAGTCACAGATCACAGCACGCCTCACTTTTCTTTCCTCTTCTTCTTCCTTTTTAGTCTTAAGCTGCCTTCCGGCTACTCACTACTCACTCCTTTGATGCGAGTTTATATACCCACCAAGGCAATCTACTTTACTTTATTCGTCTAATATCAGGTGGTCGTCTTTTCTTTTCCTCTTGTTTTCATTCCATACCTTTCGAATATTTCTTAGAATGTTAGATATAGAATTGAAGAATAATATAGAATAAAATAAACTAGAATTTTCTGTACTTCATCCAAATAAGTAAACTTCCATTGTATTTTCCACAAAAATCAAATGTTGTCCACGGTAGAACTCGAACCGTTTGTTCCACGACAAGTTCCACGACCCTTGTACATTTATTGTTGCTATTGAAATTTAAATATATAAATTTTAATGCAACTGTACTTAAATAATTAAAATATGACCAACGGTAAGCACTGGATTTCTGCAGTTAACCTAAAGTTTTTGGGTCCTTTTTCCTTAATTAGAATATGAAACATACATTCTTAACGAATAAAATGAATGTCTTAATAATACTTAAACGTTTTAGTATTGGTTGAAATTGTGAATTATAGTTTTAGTTGCAATTACCTCACTCCCCTTACATATTGTTTGATCATACTTGATTTAACATAAAGTCATTTTGCACTAAATGACACCTTTTTAAAATTTTAACGATGCCTTTTTTATTGTGAAATAAAACATTAAAATTTATGACCAACTAAATGCGGTCAATATATTATTTTTCAGGTCCACGCTCTCATTTCAAGCACTTCATGATTTTTACTTTACTATGATAAAAAAGCTTCCTCCTAGTGAAAGACTAACATCAAAGGATTTAGTAAAAATTACCAGAGAGAGTGATGAAACTTCCGGTAGTAGAAAAGGGGCAGAAGACAAAGTTTTCAGACAACTCAAAGCTGTTTTTCAAGAATTCCAGCTTAAAAATGTTGAAATAGATTACAGTAACAACCCCTTTAATCTTCTGATAGAAAACAATGTAAAACTTGCTCATAAAATTATAAGAGATATGAATGATCAATATCGAACTTTAATCAGCAGAGAGTACAGTGAATTAGCTAAGATGGTTCCGACAGTGAAAAAGAAGGAAGACAACGAATTAGAAGATTTCGAAAGCCCTGAAGAAATATTTAGAAAAAATTGTCTTAAATGCATCGATGAATGGATAATGGGTATTAATGGTGAGATGTACAGAGCCATGCTTAGAATCCAAGCTCTCCAACATAAATGTTACAGAGATATGAAATTATTTAGCGATCAAATCTGTAACACCTACAATGAAATAAAATTCAGTATCAATGATTATTATACAAATGAAATTATATCAGTAGATCGCCTCTGTAAGTATCTGCAAATGGCAGTAGAAAGTTCCAAAAAAGTTCCCGAAACTCTTATACTTGAAAATGATACGTTTGTTATTGATCCAAATCTGTTGCAATTTGAAGAAACAGACACGTCTCCAAAAGTCGATGAAAGTAAGGAAGTCGTATGTGAATGGGAATTCAAAATCAGTCAGCTGGCTCGTTTGCGAGATCAGTTTAAAATTGTTGCGCCAACTGGTATTGCTTTACAACAAGCTTTTATCTATCTTGTTCAAGATTTCTTATACTTTGGAAAAGAATCGACTGAAGGACCACTGTTTCCTGAAATATGGAAACGTTTAGATCCAGAACAAATTCCGAAATTAGTCGACATACTTTATGGTGAAACCCCGTTCATCGACTGGCGAGATTTTCTTATTTATGCGTTAAATATTCGGTATCCTGCAGTAGATGAGCTTCTAGATACAAGAAAGAAACTACGTTGTAAAGATGAAAATTCTACGGAATTAATTTCAAGGGAAGATTTTATTAGTAAAAAGTTGTGGTTTGAGTCCGATTTTGATACAGATATGCATCCAGCAAAGCTACGACTAAACCTTTTGAAACATTTCCTTTTTGAACTTTATGAAACTGCCGAAAATTTAATGAATTATTCAGCGTTCTTGTTGGCTTTCTGCAAGAATTCTAATCCTATTGAAGGTTTCTTGACAGCTCTTTCAGTAGCAGTTGGAAAAAAGACATGCTCTTCTTGGGATGAATGTCAAGAAGTAGTTTGTAAATTAATAGAGGATAAAAGGTATCGAGATGCATGTCTTGTTTGTGCTCATAAGTGTATAGAAGAATTTATTGACAAACTGATGAACAGGGTAGTGGATACATGTGAAGGAACTGTAATAACTGAAATGCCGTATGAAGAAACTGTAGAAGATAAATCACGAAGTAAAAAAGGCAAAGCAGGAAAAGGTAAAAAAGACAGGGAAGTCATGAGTGCCAGATCTAAGACATCACAGAAAGGTCTGACCAAACAAAGCCCAGGTAACTCTTCAGCGGACATTAAAACTACTTTTATATGTAAGCCATGTGAAGAAGTCCCTCCGACTGAAACTATAAAGGTTGAGATAGAGGAGATAAAAGAAGAGCCAAAACCAGTGCCAATGGCAGACCCTGAACTTGCATATGCTGTTAATCAAAACGTAGTCTGGAATATTCTACGTATATGCTTGCCAGGACATTTCCAGTTTTTGCCAGAAGAAAAGCCAACACCTTATATGGACAATGTTAAAGAGATTCTAGGTCGTTTGTCAGAAGATACATACAATGGCGATGTTTATGTATGTAAATTAATTTTGGAACCACAACTTTGTAATTTAATACATAAAGTTAAGAAGTTTACGGCTATTAACTTAGCTGAAGAAATTAACAAATTAGTGCCTGCAGTGGTTTAATATATTTAACAGGTTCTGTAACCTTTATTATTGTTAATCTTATTTTTTAGCTTTTTTGGAATTATAATAGGCTTATTTTCTTCCATATTCTGATAGCTGTTTAGTCAAAACTGTTTTTGTTTTTATTAAAATTATATTTGTTGTAAAAAATAAAAGTGCCAGTTCATTAGTGTTTTATTTAAAAAAAAAAACTATATAAAGCAGTTACACATGACTCTTATAAGGTAACATTCGTTGTGTTACTAGGATAAGCGCATTGTACAGTCGGTGCCAGATACATCTATACCACCCAGTCGTCGGTCGAATACGCAATACGAATATCGAATACGCAAAAAATACGCGCTCACCCGAACTCACACTACTAAAGACTCGAACAGTTAACACAACCAGTTTAGAGCGAATATGTTGTTTGCAAAATAAATTCTAACTATGGGTGATCGAATCTGTTCAGAACAAAAAATAATGCTACTATACGGGATGTGCGTGTGGTGTGAGTGTTCTTTTTAAAAAGTTAGTCCAAAAATTACGAAATCCTAGAATATTTTAGGAAATAATTGAGAAATTTTTTATTGTGTTATACATTTTATTACAAGAAAATATAGATTATTTTATTGGTTTTAATGGGAGTTACATATTTCTTTTCGGGTAGTAATAAAAGCTTCTGAAATGTGGTACCTAATCCTACTACTGGCTCGAATGCTAATCTCCCGAAAACTGTTATTTTCGGATTCAGATATCTCATTTATATTGAATCAAAATATTACAGCAATGTGACACTTTATAGAAAAATCACAGAGTATATTTTTGGTTTTTATTTTAATGTAGAATCAAATGGTAAAAGGTATCATGCGCCGCCGACATGACAAAAAATGGCGGCCCGCAGTATATTAGTTGGGTACTGAAAATTAATTCTATTTACATTAAACTGAATGTCAAAATAGTATTTCAATAACCAATAATAGAAATAGCGCAGGTTCCTTCAACAAGTAAAAAATGTTTAATATGTTTGTAGGAGTTTCATTTTTGGAACATTAGTATTTTGTTCGGAACTTTAGTATTTTTATATAAAGGTTTAGTATTTTGACTTAGTAATGACTGTGTCTTCAGAATATATTTTTTGTCATCATTTATTTTTTTCGGTAATTTATTGTAATGCTGCTTAGTTAGTTTAATACGGAGGTTTTATTATTACTCTTTCTTTTCTAAATCTAAAAGACCGTAAGATAAAGAATATAAAATAATGGGGCCATCTTTACTAGAGCAAATTGTTTCTGCTAAATCATCATAACAGACCATTTGATCGTTAACAAAAGCATGTCCTTTGTGGTGGCCAAGATAAAATTCCGGGAGAAAATTCAACGCTCCCCACCAATTTGTACTGTCTATCTCTTATAAAAATTGATGAAAATGAAAAATGGATACATCCTTAAAGATAATCTTTACAACCCCATTTAAATCAAAGGATATGAAATTCCAAAGTGCATTTGTGACGATAGTTTGATTTTTACACCATTTACATTCTTGCGTCTCATTAGTGAAACAAATTGCCTCCTCCAGGGAAGAAATTCCGAAAACGGACAGCTTATCTACATTACTGCACTACAGTAGCACATTTTCAAATATAAATGAGACGTTGCATGCGCAGTCAACATGAATATTTACATCGTAAACATTTTCACTTTTAAAATGCAGAAGTGCGAAATGAGCCTGCAATTCTAAAATGTCCTGAATTGTGTTTTGTGTGTCTTCATCAGATAAACATTTAATTTTATCTGTAACTGGGACATCTTTGGATAATGAAATGAAATGAAGTATTTATTTCTCAACATTGAAAATTACTTGTTCTTATTGACGTCAAATAAAACATAACTCTACCACCAGTTCGAAAAAACCTTCGTGAAGAAGAACTGGCAAGAAACTTCACGGGTATATTGTTTTCAAAATAAATTTACAGAGTCTCTTTGTGTCTATACAAAATTATTCTTATCTGCATCTGTTAGCTCGGCAAGTCTCCATCCCCCCAAGTATCCAAACGACGAACACCGTCAAACGGCACCCGTTCACGAGTTAACGCGGGATCCAGCCATGAAATGAAATGAAATATTTATTTCTCAACACTGACAATTACTTGTTCTTATTGACGTCAAATAAAACACGATTCTACCACCAGTTCGAAAAAACCTTCGTGAAAAAGAACTAGCACGAAACTTCACGGGTATATTTTTTTTCAAAATAAATTTACAGAGTCTCTTTATCTATACATTATATTAGTCTATACATAATTATTCTTATCTACATCTGTTAGCTCGGTAAGTCTCCCTCCCCCAAAGTATCCAAACGACGAACACCCTCAAACGGCACCCATTCACGAGTTAACGCGGGATCCAGCCATCGCCCTCCTCAACCATATTAGAGGGAAGTGAGCGACCCGTCACCCGACGCTACCATAAGAAGACGTACTTTAGTGACAATGACGCTTTAGATATTCATCGGAACGAAGAATTTAACGAACATACAGACACATTACACATGTTTTGTTACAAATACCAGTACAATCCTGTTAATGAGGGGATCATACCCAAGGGCTTTTATCATCCAAATAATCGGATAGTTTATAATATGTTTTTGCACACAACTTCTGCTTTATAGTTTCTTTGAATTTGTCAATAGGAAGACCTTGGATATCCTCGGGAACCTTATTATAAAAGCGTATACATTGAATGAGTTAGTGACTTTATGAAGTCTACTATTATGAGCTGCCAGCATATTTTTTCCCTCTTGTGTTAATTGTGCAGATCTTTTTTTCTTTTGAACAAGGTTATGTTCTTTTTTACATACATAAAATTTTCTAAAATATATTTTGAATGGAAAGTAAGAATATTTATTTCCTTAAATTTACTTCTAAGTGACACCCTTGGACCGAGCTGATAGATTGCGCGAACAGCCCTTTTCTGCGGAATAAATATAGTATCGATGTCGGCAGCACTCCCCCACAACAGAATACCATATGTCATGAGGCTGTGGAAGTAACCAAAATAGACTAATCGAGCAGTTGTTTCATTTGAAATTTGTCTCATTTTCTAACAGCATAAGCGGCAGAGCCAAGCCTTTTCGCTAAACCATCAACATGCCGTCCCCACTGGAGTTTGGCGTCTAAGGTTATGCCCAGAAATACAGTTCAGTTTACAGGATTCAGTTCCTGGCTCTTAACTACAATGTTAACCTATTTCACAGTTACCTGTTTGACATTTGTCTTGTGAATGTGAACTTAACACATTTCGTTTTTTTATTGGGGAGCAAATTATTAGCTGAGAACCACTTCTCCGTATTGGATATGCATTTCAAATTCAAATTCAAATTCACACATTTATTCAACATATTACACTACAACACGAAATTATTCATGGGTATAAAGGTAATATCTATAAAGGTAATATCTCTTTTTAGAGTCTTTTTTAGCCCAATATCAAAAGCGGCAAACTGCCCACTATGATCTGATTGTAGTTTATTAATTATTGACTTTGTACATGGCATTAAATTTGTAAAAATGTTATCAAGACATGTGGCTGGGGTCGCTGTAATTCACGTAGGCTTTAAGAAGAGATTTTTTAGGTTGTAACAATTAAAAAGATTCAAGAATCGTTTACTTTGTGACGAATAAATCAATATTAAAATCGCCACAAATAATTATTTCTTTGTTTTTGTTATTTACAAATTTGGTCTGAGCCAGTGTTCTGTGATACATAGTACAGATTGAGATTCTGTAATTCCTTACCATAAATGCCCAGCATATTTTGATGGACTATGTAATATTACAGAATTATTTTTTACATTTTTATTGCTTAAATTACTACTTAGAATACTGGTGCTAGATGTATTATCTGTTGTCACTAACTTATGTTTAAATTATTCCTAATACTATGTTTTGGAATTTTACATTCCAATGGGTCAAAAGTATAAAGTGACTGCTCAATAGAAGCAGCGGTTGTAGTCAACGAATTGACTGTTATGTGTAAAATATATGATAGCGAGTATGCTATCTGTCGCAGGTCATAATTGTACAAATTGTACCTATCATTGGTCATATAAGGCTTATTAATAAATTTATTTAAATCAATAAACGAAAACTTTTCGCTATGATGACATGTCATATTTTGTACATCGGGATTCGGGATTGTATTCGTGTGATAGAGTAGCAATATCAAGAATTTATGTAGCCATAGTTTGAGATTTTAGGAACGCTCCATCCACACCAAAGGAGGATTCAGTGTTCTACAGATACCTTTATAAAATTAAAATAAACGGTTAAAAACAATTGAACAATTGTGAATATCTTTAACAAATTCTGTACAATTATTTCACAAAACATTGTATTTATATTTCTAGTACTTATTGAGAAACGAGTTACAGTATTTTTCTCAGGTCAGCGGATTGAGTGTTTTAGTTCATTGACCGTAACTTTCTTTCCATACTTTTCACAATTTTTTTATCTTCACCATTGGCTTTTTACAATTATTTCCTAAAATATTCTAGGAATATAGATCGTTAATTTATGAAGACGAGCGTAGCTCAGCCGTATAATGTGCAGATTCACTTGCACGCTACCCTGAGTTCGAATCTCGGAAGGCGGTTTTTATTTTTTCTATTTTTGAGTTCGAATCTCGGAAGTTGTGCCTGTTTTTTATTTTTTTTCTATTTTTATAGATAGTCGAAGAATATTTATTAATAAAGAATAAATTTAATACGGGAAAATAAGATTAATTTAAAGATTAATCAGGTAGTTGATCTTCTATTTTTATAATATATCTTTTATATTATATTTTTATAACAATAGGGGAGCTCCAATAAAAAATCATGGAGGCTGCAGAAAACATAACCACACGAGGATATGCGCGTCTGATTAAAAGATCATTTTTAAGGCGTTGTCGCGCATGTTTTAGTGCTGGTGGTAAACAGTTTAAACATTTGATTTAATAAATACAAAAAACATTTTGATATCAACTCCGTTTTATTTAAACAACTACATATTCCACTCTTGCAAACTAATGGCGTAATAACATAAACACAGTTTTCAAGGATTAATTACTAAATATTTCTGTTTGGTCCTTGTTCACAAAAAATAGGCATAATTTTTGTTTATGCTCAATGTGATTAAAGTATTTTACCATTTTAGAATCTTGATTAGTTGCGCCAACTTTTAGAAGAACTTGCCAATGTAGTGTTCATCAATTTTTTTACACCATGCCATATCAAAGTTGCTTAAAAGTTTAAATTTTCTAAAATTGACAGATATAAATTAAGTTTATTTTATTTTTGTATTAAAACTACAGAAAATTTTGCTTAATTTGGCATTGTGATTAACAGCTATGCAATTTAGGTCCCTAATACAAAAGAAATAACAGTATTATTGTTGGAAGTTTAGTCACAGTACCTAAATATAGTGTACAGGGTATCGAAATTCAAAGTTTAAAAAAAGTAATTATAACTTTAAAAATGGAAGAGACCGATTTTTTTTCTTATTTTTCCCTGGGTAGTCGTCGCCGTATGCATTACCTGGTATGGGCTTATCGTTGAATTTTGGGACACCTTGTATATAACTTTAATAATCTTTATTTTTCTTTAAAAATAAATTAAAGATATATTCATTAATAAACCTAATAATGTTCATTAAATTAAATAAATATTCTATAATTTTATTTTTATATTCCAATTTATCAATAAATTAATTTTAGTATTATATAATCATATAATAAGGTGTAGCTAAGTACTATAAGTAAAAACAACACAAGCTTTTTCGGATAAATATTTATTTTGTGCATATTACATCATGTTGCTTCTGACTAGAAAACAAATAAAAATATAATATTACTACTTATTTGGACTAGGCGACTAGACGCTGAGAACATTTAAAAAACAATTATAGTTTAGTTATTTAGTTGTTAATTGAAAGATTTGAATGACAGTTTTCATTATAATTTGTCTGTCACTTGGCATATGACCTTATTATATCATTGAAGTAGTAAATCCATTGTAGACATGAATCAACATGTAACTAGCCAGAAACTGTAAATATTATTTGTTTCTAAGCTAAATGACAATAACATCATTCACTCATGGATTACCTTCTTTTTAAAACACAACTATTACAAAACTTTTTTATTATAAACTAATTTGTGCGCCTTCGGTATCTATGATCTGCTGATCAATAGCAACCGAGATCTGATACTGTCAACTAGATTCCAGCACAAGTCAGATCCTCTCATCATCTCCCAAGTTGAAAAAACTAATTCCTCTTAATTCTCTGGCCACAATATTGCGGTGTCTCTCCGATGCATCAGTAAAGGTTATAGGATTCCGTCCAGGCCTACAAGGTTCTATATCCCCAGATTACTCATAACGACGAACCCATAGTCTTTCTCTGTAAATAAAATTATACTTAGAAATAAAAATTTCGTTCAATCCTAGTCACAGGATAATACTTAGCTTAAATTTACTTACAAGATATCAATCGACGTGCAATTTTCCTTTTTTACATTTTGATTAAACAAAACAGCGATTTCAGCTCTCTGCAGCGTTATTAAATGATAATTCATTTTCGGCTTCACTTGAGCACAGAAATATGATAGGACTATAATAAGTGTTACGAACGAATACAAAACAGCAAACAATCCGGCAACACGACTATACAATATTAGATGCGCACGTCGTCGTTGAGAGTCGCTAGAACCAGTTTAACCGATAATAAGTGAGGGATTAAAAAAGTTTAATTAGTTTATTTATTGAGTTACTGACGAGCGTTTATAGCGCAGTGGTTAAAGCGCTGGCTCCTCAATGGAACAGTCTCGTGTTCGAACCCAGGTGACTGCTAAATGTACCAATGACTTTAAAAAATTTAAGTAGAATTTAAGCCGACTGTTCTAACGGTGGAGAAAAACGTCGTGAGGAAACTCTTAGTACCTAGTTGTCTTCCAACTCGCAGTAGTTAAGCGTGGTTTAGTGTAAATTGCCTAATACCTTAGTCAGGTGAGGTAGTTATCCCTGCATATACTTTTCAAAATGTTGAGTACCGTAAAACGGGGTGAATAGGCACAATTTTGAACTTAGACTTCATTTTTATATATGTTTTCTATAGTCAAGAGAACATTATATTGTACTTATATCATGTCTCTTTGCTGTTTTAACACTTTTCAGTCATCTACATAGGCATTTATTTCTTTATTACAGCACAAAATGCAAAAATATGTTTCGTTTCTATTGACCCGCACATGGGTTCAATAGACACGAGGTATGGGGTGAAAAGAAAAAAATGCTAGGGTTCGCAATTTCCAAAGATTAAGTAGACACCTACCTATGTAGCTAACGTAAGTGTGAAAAATAGGTAGTTAAGTAGTAAATGTTACCTAATGGTGGAAATAAAACAATATTTAAGTTAAAATTATCAAACTTTTTAATCATTCTTATCTACGAGATCAATTATTTATACTTATATTCGAGATCAGTCAGTTGCATCGTTTATTGATTGCACAAAAAACAAGTTATAATTATAAGAAACAGTCTCATTATTATGTAGGTACGTAGGTACAGTTTTAAATAATTTACTTTTCAATAATCAACATTTAAAACTGGGTAGGTAGGTACTAAATCAAACAATTACACTTTTTGACAATAGCATAGATATAGTCACTCAGTCCTTATGTCAGTACTTGTCACGTATTATATACCTACCCATCGTCATCCATTAAATCTTTCAGAATATCATTATCGTTTTTATAAAACGATGGTCGCCGAGTTTGGATAGTTTGTAAACTGCTTGGACCAGGACGATCAATATTATCAGTTATATCCTCTAAAATTTTAAGACGCGAGTTTGAATTTATTTTTTTGCACTTATTTAAAGTAACTTTTTTCATCGTAGTGATATCCGATATCTTTTCATTAGATATAATTTTCACTTTTATTTTATTTTTTTCTGTTGTATTTTGTTGTTTATACGTCATTTCTACTCCGGTATCATTCTGCATCTCGTTTATTCCTATGTCATGAATAACAATTTCATTTTCACATACTAACATGTCTTCCAACATAATGGGCATTGTTTCTATAGAATTGTTTGCTATAAAATCAAAGTCATTTATTGTGTCAAGTAGTATTTTTTCAGTGTCTTGTACGTTTTCTTCTTTATATTCTTTTTCAACAATATTCTGATCTTGTGTTTTAGATTTTTTCCCTACGCCTTTTCCCTTATATTTATTGTTTTCTTTGCCATCGTAAGTATTAATTGTAGTATTTTCATTGTTGTTTTGTATGATTTTGGATTTTAGTCCTTTCTTTTTTGTTTTTTGTTGGCTTTCCTCTTGTTCTGTTTCTATGTAGTCTTTGCTTTCAAAACCAACGCTTCGTCCAGGAATTACTTCCATTTTTTTTTTCCTTTTTGGTTCGGTTATGTTCATGGTTCCATATCTCATCTCCTTTAGCATATCTAGAACGGATTTTTCTATTTCAGTTTTATTTTCATTGTTTTGCACTTCAGGTAGCCTGCTTAAAACCTCTTCCTCATTAATCGGGTATATTCCTGTTTTCCGGAATCCTGCTATTATATTTGCCTTACTGTTGTTACGAAGTTCTTCCATTAATTTATGTAAAAGTCTAGGGAAACATCCCTTTGGAATCGTTGCTTGGGCTTTTCCGTCAGTTTTTTTCCATTTCAATACTACGTTTCGCCATGTTATCTTCATGGGCCGAAAGAATGCCACATCAAGAGGTTGTGTGAGATGTGTACTATTCGCCGGTAAAAAAATGAACGATATATTTTGCTCGTGGCACAATTTTATTGTCTCCATCGATAAATGCGACGAGAGATTATCGCCTATTAGGCACTTTTTCCCAACTTTATCTTTGAAATGAGGTATAATTATCGATTTAATCCAATCTTCAAAAATGGTAGCATCAAACCAACCGGATTGCGTGCGATTATACCTTGCTCCTGGTGGTCCGTTTTCAGTCCATGTGTTGTACAAGTTTTGAGCCTTGTATACCACATACGGTGGTAGTAAAGCGCCGTCGGCTGTAGCGGCTATCATCAATGAAACTGACGACTTTGAGCTATTCATTACCCTCTCTGGGTACTTTGTTCCTCGTTTAGTAATGATTTTTTTGCGTCCTGGGTCATCGGTCAAATTAGTTTCATCGTAGTTTATTATATTGCTGGGATTAATACCTACCAGTGACTCTTTTAACTCTTTGAAATATTCTTTAATCGTGTCTGGTGAAACTTCTGCCCTTTTTTTCTTAATGTTTTGGCTATATCTTTGGGAAATTTGATTTCTGTGACGTTTTAGGAAACACGCGACAAAGTCGGGTCCCGGTAAATTATTTTTAAATTTGAGCACTGTCCGACCCACTTGGTCAAGATAAGCCTTAACAATGTATCTCAAATCTAATGTATCTAAAGGGCATCCCCATTCCGCACATATATTGATATACTTTATCATGCACTCTTCAGTCTCGTCTGTTAAAATAGTTTGCCCTCCTTGTTTCTTCATAGTTTTGACACTGTGTCTATAAAGTACAGATTTATCAATATCATATTTATCGGCTATGGCCTTTAAAGAGAATTTGCCATTCGCATATGCGGCAACAGCTTCATTTATAATATTGTCATCATACTTTCTATACCTTTTCCCCCTAGGATCAGGTTTATAAACACGCGGCATAATAATTTGTACCTATAACAGAAGAAAATGTTTATTTAGGCGGTAAAAATATTTATCTACCTACATAATTAGTAACACTGGAGGTAAAACTAGGATTTAAATCCTATTTCGGAAGTTTGTTATTTAATAATACCTACTAGCTCCCTCGGAAATTGACCTAGATATATATATTACAGATACTTAGACTTAAATTTTCAAATAGTACTTATAGATCATCAATATCGTCTCCAAATCATACAAATCCCAAAAATTCTAAATTTTTCTAACAAAAAAAATTATATTTCAATAGGTAGCAGCCCTAACACATATTTTTCTAATCACCTCTTACTCGTTTCTATTGAACCCTTTCACGTGTCTATTGAACCCATACTACGTATCTATTTACCCCATACTACGTATCTATTCGCCCCTTCCCCGTGTCTATTAACCTCAATCGCAAATGAAAAATGACTTTGTTTACAATTTTACAAATATTTTTAAGTTTACATCACAAACGCACTTACCTTTTTATTAATCTGGGTGACAAAGGAACCAACGAATAAATAAACAAGTTGTGATGGCACAAAACACTTGTTTTCACAATGATAATAATAAATTTTACAGGGCTTCGTTTAACGTGCAATCAAGGGACTCACTTTAAGATCTTTTTTTATTATGTTGGACAAACTTCACATCAATTCAGTGTTGCTATTTCAAGAAAAATAATACTGTAGTTTTAAAAAAATATAAATTTCGGAACTTTTTTCTTTCAAAATGTTTGACTATAGTCTGTATAAAAACTTTTTAAGTTTTGTATCTATTCGCCCCTGCGATTTTATTCACCCCGTTTTACGGTACAACTTCTACTAAAGCATGGGAGGCTTTAGGATATAATTAATTGTGGAAACTTTGTAAGGTATCAAATTTGTGAACCCTGAATCAAACATTTTTAAATTAATTAATTGGATCACTCAATCTGGACACCTGAAGGAAAGCCTCAAGACATATCCGATGACTACCTGTGTATTTTTATTGGTATCCAATCATTTGACAATAAACTACTCATTAGACAAAATATTTACTAGAAAAAGTTTCATTATGCCAAAACATTATTTCACAAATTGATTATTTTTTTAAACTACAAGCATGCACATTTGACGCTCCGCTGCGCTCCCCTTGTTTTCTGCCTAGTCATATACAGGTTCCATTGGGTTAGGTCAGGTCTGTATGTAGTTAATACGCGAGATACGAGCGAGCGAAGCGAGCGTGGTGCGGTAGCACCCGGCGAAGCTCCAGGACCAAATTAACTACCATTTCCAGCTTTTCACGAAAAGTGACTTTGGTTCAACACGAGGTGTTTTATAATTAATATTTTAACAATTCAACTGTTTCCTAAGTTAAACATTTGCGAAACCTGTATTTTGTCAACTAATTATTCTTTTTAAAGTAACATGTTTGAGAAATGAAAGTTTGTCAAATGATTAGTTTTTCAAACGTTGTTTGTAAAATGATCTTTTGTCATACGTTTTTTGTCAAACAATATACTATTTCCATTTCTTTATTTTCTCGATGACAGTTCTAATTTGATATAATAAACTGTTGTGACCAAATAAATAATGATATCGATCGCTGATATTTAGTATATTTTGAACAAAAACAAAAACAAATACAAATGAAAGTTTGTCAAATGATTAGTTTTTCAAACGTTGTTTGTAAAATGATCTTTTGTCATACGTTTTTTGTCAAACAATATACTATTTCCATTTCTTTATTTTCTCGATGACAGTTCTAATTTGATATAATAAACTGTTGTGACCAAATAAGTAATGATATCGATCGCTGATATTTATTATATTTTGAACAAAAACAAAAACAAATACAACAAAAACATTCAAATATATTTTTCAAGGTGGGAACACTCAATGGCCCACCGCCATTTTGTGTTTGTTTTAATCTGTCACTCGCAACAAGACGGTCGTGCTAGTCACTACATTTCTGTTCGCTGAGTTTTTTCACATTATCCATACGTTACGTTGTGTATTTTGTGTTCGTCCGTGTTGATTGCTGCCCAACTGTCAAATATCAAAATGTCGAAAGGATCTGTTCTGAAGAGGCAGGCGAGAGAACTGGCGATCAAGGTTCGTAATTGCTTTGCTGCTTCAAATGTGTATCAAAATGGTGGCCCGCTATTACCACTCTCGCAAGTGCGAGAGCGTGTTGCGGCCGCATTAGGAATTAGTGGACCTACTGTTTTAAAAATTACTACCGAAGCTTACGGTACAAGCGGCATGCAGGAAAATAAGCTTCGTACGCCGAAGAAAAAACGTCGACCACGTCGTGTGACATCGGTTGACAACTTCAACACTGATGCTAGTCGCCGTCATATATATGATTATAACTTGCGTAAAGAAATTCCAATACTTAAAAATCTTGAATCTCTTTACGTGAATGTGGTTTGTTCCATGGCCGAAAATCGTCATCAAGCTTAGTTATGAAAGTAATTCGATTTTCTTATAAAAATCGGACAAACGTAAAATATTGATGGAGCGTCACGACGTTGCTATGGCTCGCTGCGAATTTTGAGCGAAGCCAAAAATATATCAGATTGGACAAATGTTATTTTCACTGACGAGACTTGGTTAAATTCAAACCACACAGTATCTAAGAACTCGACTGACGACACCACCGCTTCCACTAGTTCAGTGCCAATGGGAAAAGGTGAACGCCTTATCATATGCCATGCAGGGTCTAGGAAAGGATTCGTGTCAGATGCTTTACTGGCCTTTAAATCCAAGAAAACAGTTGACTTCCACGAAGTGAATAGCGTCGGATTGGGAAATTCATGTGGCATTAGATAATATACAACTACAGGAACTTATAATAAATTTTGGGGAGAGCTCATCGATTGACAGTGACGATTCATCAGATTTTGATTATAATAAATAAATAAAGATTACCTGTCGCTATAATTATTTCGTTTCATTGTCGAGTACCTACTTAAAACGGCTTCGAAAATTTTAAAGAAGTTGGCATTATCAATCAAGAATTAATTACGTGTAACATCTTGTAATGAAATATAATATTAGTTAATAAATTTATATAAAAGTATCCGGCAGTTGTTTAGTTTCTTACATTTTGTAAAAAAATGTCGGGTTGTTATCGTGTTACGTTTATCGATATAGCTCCATCCCTATCAGTTTCTCGACTCTTGTATTATATAACCTTGTACGTGTGTAAACGTCAAATTTTTATAAAATAATGCATACATAATTTGAAAAAAACGGTCGCACAAGTTTTCACAGGAGCTGTGATCGAGAAAATTAGGAAATTGAAATAGTATAGTAAATCATTTTTATTTCTATTTATATCAAAATATTGTGTAGAATTTGTGTAAGCTTCTGACTTTCCTCAATTCTCATACACGCCATCTGAGTGATCTTTTAAAATACCGCCTTAAACTGGATAAGTGTGTAATATTTCCAGTCTACAGGGTGAAATTGAAATCATTGGCATCCATCGGACCTATTATTTCAATAATCGCAACAAACATTTTTACGTATACAAATTTAAAAGAAGTTAAACAAATGTTTCAAAAACTACGAATCAACAAGTATCAAGTGGTTGTACATTACTATCTCTACGTGAATGCAGGGAGTTGTGCTGTTGGTGCGTTCAAAATGCCGCTCACAGTGCTATCAGTGCTTAAACTGCTCATAATCGTTCCGATTCGTTTTAGCGCGCTAAAAGTCATATTTTTGCTATTTCAATGGGAACGGTAAATAGCGTTCTAATTTCAAATTGTTCCGTTTTTAAACCTAAAGTTATATCTTCAATTAAATCTTCGACCTTGATTATAACAGGATCCATTTTTTTATATTAATACAAAAGTTTGTAAAATCTTTAACCCCTTCAACAAAAAGATCAACACATAAACATCTTGAGTCAATTTTGACAGACCATTCAGAGCTATCATGCTCCGTAGCTTGGGCACCGTGAGCAAGAAGATGGCGGCGTTTATGACGTCATTGATGACGTGTTGATATCCATCGTGAACGCGCTTACAAGCATTTGTAACAGGTATTTGAGCGTTCTGAGGGATAAAATCGGGAATTGAAACGCACCACTGCTCTCGCCCGCGTGTTTTTGGGCGTGCGTGAGTTCGGTGACTGATAACAGTGATACGTAGATAGCGATATTGGTTGCTGCAAAATTTCATGGCTGACCTGAAGTTAGATGGTGGAGAATGGTGGTTTGCTTAGCTAGTTTGTTCGTAAAAACTTTGCACGAACTGGTTTTAAACTAAAATTACCATGTGATAAACCATTTAAAACGTAAAATTTTCCATGTGTCGTAGTTTAGTTTAAAAAGTGGCAATCATGATATTGTTAAAGAATCACTTAATATTGACATTTTTTTAGAAATTTTTTTGTTAAGCTTACACATATTGCAAGAGATGCTCAAAGTGTTCACCGCCTCTTTCAACACGCAACTCTGCCCTTCACCTGTGATTGTCTCGCACTCTCGGCACAAGGAAAGACCTAAAATCTAGGAGATTCTGCGTAGATCTCAAAATGCGATCCGGCGATGGAACCGGTGCGTCTGGAAAGCGGCCATGAAACATCTCATGCACCAACACTAAATTGTGCGTGCGTTCATCCAAAAAAACCACTTGTAGGTACTGCTGGTTTGTGTACCATCGACTTTGCCATTACGTGGCCGAGGCATTGTAATAGCTTAGCGTACTAAACAACAAGTACAATTTCGTATCAACTGCAATCCAAAGGGTGCTTATCGCGCGCGACGAACTAGGATTCGCCCGATAAGCGATAATATGCGTGAGCGCGAGCGCACTAGCCATATGTCATACTGTCAACGACGCAGTGACACACTTGCTGCGTTCCGTTAGCCGATTATAGCGCTCACAGCGCTAAAAGTGCTCAAAACCGTTCCGATTCGTTTGAGCGCGCTAAAAGTGTTATTAGTGCTATTGCAATCGGAACGGTAAATATCGCGCTAACATTCTGATTGTTCCTCGCTTAAGTATAAATTTACAATTTCATTAAGATCTTTGGCGCTGAATGAAGCAGGAGCCATTTTGTTATATTATTACAAAAGAAAATTAATAAGCGAGCTTTTAAAATCTTAAACCACTAATAAAAACATCAACAAAGTAACGCCATGTGTCAGTTTTGACAGACCGCTCACAGTGGCCATGCTCCGTAGCTTGGGCACTGTGAGCGGGAAGATGGCGGCGTTTATGACGTCATTGATGACTTATCGATAACGCGCTCACGGGCAATCGGAACGGGTATATGAGCGCTGTGAGCGCTGTAATCGGCAAACGGAACGCAGCAACTGACTGTGCTGTGACGAAACAATAGGTAAGGACCTACCTTACGTATAAACATTTTATTTATTTAGTTAACAACAAATAATAAAAACCTTTGGTCACCAGGTTAAGGCACTGGCTTCTCGATTTTAAGGTTCCGGGTTTGAGACCGGTGACTACCAAATGCACAATTGAGTTTTTACTACGTATGTACATTTAGCCGACTGCCCGAAGGGTGAAGTAAAATATCGTGGAGAAAGCCATATATCTGAGAAGTTATTTCGATTCAAAAGCCAATTTTTGCACTTTGCTAACACCAATTCGCAGTCACCGACACCAAGCTCGAGTTTTATATCGCAATATAAACAATTTTAGTAGTGGTAGAAATTGCATACAACAACCGCTGGACCGTGGATCGCGATCTGTTCACCACTATAGGAAATATCTGTGGGAACGTGTGGTGATACGCCCATGCTGAACACATGAGTAGCCTTTATCATAATCATCATCATCTTCATCGTCACTCTCCGACTACCGCCAGTGAAGAACCTACGCCAGAGTCAGGTTCACGACGATCTAGCAATGCAAGACTAGTCGCCTCTCTCATCATCCACCTGCGACTTGGTACAGCACCTACACCTTCGGCCGGACAACAAACAGTGTATTTCTCTCCTGGCCGACGTGGCCACCAGCCTCTACGTGCCGACAATGCATCGCCCCGACGTATTGAGGCAGTTTGTATATTGAATTTTTGAAATAAGATAATGCATTTTCTTATATAAAAAGAATTTCGGATAGTTTTCTTGGATAAGATAAAGTATTCCTACGTCCGCAAATGATACAAAATATCGGTATTTGTTTTTAAATTTTCTCTATGAAGACATAGCTAATAATAACACGGAACTCTTTAATTTATACCTTTACAAAAGTGACAAATGTATTTTGAGAGCGCACTCGCAGATGTCAAACGGGACGCTCTTTGTTTAAGTTTACATAAAGAAGATATAACTGGCAAAATCTATAATTAGCAGTGCCCAAAGTTACCATTTGTATTTTTGAGTGCGGCCGTAAGAGATGATACATACATACATTTAGGTATTATGAGGAATTTTTTAATTGAAAACTTACTGACTGATTAGGTACAGCCTTATACGTCAAACATGTGCCCTCAGTCCATTTGGCTCATACTTGGCTACTCTAGGCCACCAGAGCAACACGCACGCTCTTTACCTAATGAAACTTAATCATCCCTGCAGATGTCCACCCACCACCTGGTAGTTGTCTACAAGAGTAGGTCTGCCCAGCCACCATCTCATGAGGTGGTTCATGGCGGGTCTCTCCGTGCCTATATATTTTTTTAAATATTTATGCAAATATAACTTTTTCGTCGTTTAAAAAAATAATTTACCATCATTGGAGCAAAACAACTAATATTTCATTAAGTCGAATGTTTGAGTAATGTGATGTGGGGTAATTTGAAACTCATCTTCGGTACCACAAAGAGCCTGCATCCTTTTGTTTTACCACTTAAAACATGTATTTCATCAAACAATTGTAGGAAGACATGGAATTTTTTGTTTTACGTTTAAATAAATCTTGAAACAAAATATAGTTTAAAAACGTAAGATTTCAGTATTTCAAGATATTCTTTAAAACTACCTACTACAAAACGAACAAGCACAACATGAATTCATGTATTACAGCTACTTTGTAATATTACTCTATAAAAGTATATGAATTAAGTAAAAAAACTATGTAATTGTTAGAATTTCTCATAATAAGGATAGTTCTAGCGTATAAAACATCGTTTTTAGCATAGCCGGGTATAATAAAAACCCGTACTGGCCAGCTACCACATGGTGTTGGGACAGACGTGACAATGAGGGATTTTCTGATGGCTCGGAAAAATAGTAAATAAATTACACAATAGGTGGTGCTGATAAAAGTTGGTCCTATTTTTTTTGTGAACGTTTATCGTGTATGAAAGGTACAACTACGCCATACAGCCTAGTTTGTCGTTACTATTGATTAAGTATTATTTTTACATTTATTTAATTAATTGAGCATTGAAAAGGTAAATTGAAGTAACTTAGTCTTCTTTTTTGTCTACCTATCTTATAGGTACTGTATATTCAGGTCTGACCATTTGATTTTAGTAAATAAATGAATTAATTTATTTAATTTGTAGTTTTTTCTTATGGTATATAATATTTATTGTTGAATGTTATTATTGTAAGGTCGTTTATTAAAAAATCTTCCTAATTTGAAACATGGTCGACGTAAGCTGGATCCTGCGTTAACTCGTGAACGGGTGCCGTTTGAGGGTGTTCGTCGTTTGGATACTTGGGGGGAGGGAGACTTGCTGAGCTAACAGATGCAGAAAAGAATAATTTTGTATAGACATAACGAGACTCTGTAAATTTATTTTGAAAAAAATATATCTTGCCAGTTTTTCTTCACGAAGGTTTTTTCGAACTGGTGGTAGTCATGTTTTATTTGACGTCAATATATAAGAACAAGTAATTGTCAATGTTGAGAAATAAATATTTCATTTCATTTCAAGCCCTTGAATTTCAAACTAAAGACATTTTGTATAATTGGTATATCATTGACTTCCGTCATGAAGGTCGTATCAGAAAGCAAATGTCATTCTTCAGAACAGGGACCAACCTTTAAATCACCTGAAAAGAAACCAAATCGGAAGCCTACGATTATAACATAAAATGATTAGATCATACATAAAATATTCCCAAATTATTACTGGAGTTTTACTTCGGCATTCCTTAAAATGGAATATCTCAGTAACATACGAGTGTAAAAAGCGAGTCTTTCAGGGCCAAAAGTGAAACAAATTGGAAAACATTGAATTAAAAAACATATATTTTTATTCAAGCTAAAACTATGTCCAGCACGCCACAGTCTTTTATAATAGACCGTTAGTGACGTAACGTAAGAGGCGTAAATTTCTTGAAAACTATTCACAATTCAAAAATGTGTTAACATTTATATTTGAATAACACAAAACGTACGAAATACAAAATTGTCATTGGCTACATAAATAAAAAATACCATCAAAATAAGTTTGCATTATCAATTTACTATGTCAACTCCAGCGCAATCCCTTATTCGTCATCGATAATAAGTTCACTGTGCGCCGTGGTCTCGGATAGAAGACAACGTGATGACGTCATAGGCGAATGCAGAAAAAATAGTGGAGTGCATCATGAGCGATGTATCGGAACTCTTTCGTAATTTAGAAGGCGTCGATGATGATGAACATTTTTCGGTATATTTAACAGCAGAAAATTTTGGGGAAGAAAGTATCTTAAGATTTTAATTAATTAAAATTTATTTACGTACTCGCACATTTCCCATTTGGTGTAAATTTTATTAGGTACGTTTTGTTAACTCTAAATATAATAAATACTCAAAAAGGAACAAAACCTTCCCAGATGCATTGAAACTCTTCTGACCATTGACTCTTTTGCCAACTACCTACATTTTTAATTTTTTTGTCCGAGATCTAAATAATTTCCATCATTATTAAAACCCATTTGCTAAGTTTGCTAGTCCGTGGAAATGCTTCATAAATTAATATCTGGTGTTGTCGTTGAAAGCGTAATACACACTGGGCCCGCCGGGCCGCCGACCCATGCCGGCAACTTTTTGCCAGCGGGCTAGTTGGCGGCTTCTTTCATTGCAAGTCGGAAAAGCTTGTCGGCGGCATGTTGGTGGCTTAAAATAAGGATATTATTTAGCAGTTAGTGATTGCCACGTATCGAAATACGTTGTGTCATATAATTTGTATTTTGCATCTTAATGGAAATAATCATTTAACATGGTGATCTGTTGATAGCAGTGGAATTATTATTGCTGGATCCCTGCAAAGGGAGTGTCGCCGGGAAACTGAGCGCTGGCGCACGCAAGCCGCCAACATGTCGGCGGGCGACACGCGCGGGCCTTTGCATATAGGCCGCCGGGTTGTGTCGGCGGGCTGTGTCGGCGACCCGGCGGGCTCAGGGTGTATCGCGCTGAAGATATAACGTTGCTTGCTATGTATTATCGGTATTTAAGAGATATTTTTATAAAAGTGAAATGAAGTAAAAAACTGAATATATTTCAGTTCACAAAAAATTTTTTTCTTATTTTTTTCAAATGTCAGTGACGTCACATCACTGGTACGGCGGTACATAGGCTACCGCTCGGCGCTACCAGAGAATTCTCCGCGAAGCATAGTGGATCTTCAGTGGATTGTGCCATAAAACCGTGAGATTGTTCCTTATTATCATTAACCTTCATTATCGCCCATCATCCATTTCATACTCATTTATAATAATTTATCTGTTCATATTTCACTTCATATCTCCGTCAAGTCATTTGCCTGCCACATCAAGCGTTAATAGATTTTTTTTATATTTAAAATTTCATGAAATCATTTAAAACTTTTCGATCCTTTCAGACTTCACAAATAATTCATAAACGTATCAGTATTTTATACTTATATACTATTTTAATCATTTTACATTATATTAAACCTTTGAACAATAACCTTTATTTTGAACAATTTAGTTGTGCGTTTTGAAAGTGTACAGTGAAAAGTGGTAACCTTAGTTTAAATTTGGTCCGTTAAAGACGTTACATTCTTACTTGCTGCTCAGCTCTAATTTGCAAGAAGAGTAAAATGTCGCTTAGAAATAAGCTTACACTGTACAAAAATTGCATTCGCCCCATCATGACATATGCCAGTGTGGCTTTCGCTCACGCCAGCAAGTTGAACCTCAATCACTTGCAGGTTATTCAAAATAGGTTCTTACGCAAATGCGTCGGGGCCCCGCCCTATGTCCGCAACTTAGATCTGCACAAGGATCTCGAGCTGCCCACCATTGCCACATTCATGAAATTAGGGTTTAGACGCCACTTCGATAATGCTTCCCACCATCCCAACCCGCTGGTCAATAAGTCATCTGAATACACAGCCAACCCAGACGCGGCGGTTCGTTATAGGCGTCCGCGTAACGTCTTAACAGATCCCGACGATGATTTTAGGTCTTTACCTATGAAATTGCCGATTTTCACGAAATAAATGAAGCGTAATTTTTTTATATATTTTTTATTTCTATTAATCAAAATAATCACCCATGCAATCAATGCATCTTTGCCAACGCATTGGTAGCTTATTGATGCCTTTCTTGAAGAAATCAGCTGGACGGGAGGCAACAAGCTGTGATGAATTACACCCGCGTTAGACCACCAAACAGTGACCATCATTTTTCTAGGGGTAAGTTTTCGTTTAGGGCATTGTTTGGGTGCTGAACCAAGGTCCAACCAACTTGCTGAGCGCTTACGATTGTCAAACAGGATCCATTTCTCGTCACAAGTAACAATGCGGTTCAGAATTCCTTCATTTGTATGCCTGCTGAGCAGTGCAAGGCACGTCTCCACGCGTACTTCGCGCTGGCGGTCATTGAGTTCGTGGGGTACCCATTTGTCAAGCTTTTTTACCTTTCCAATTTGACACAAATGGACCAATACCTATTGTTTTGATGCTAACCTCGAAAGCTGCTGCTAATTCAGCCGTGGATTGAGTTTCATCAGCTTCCACAATTGCCTTTAATTCGTCATTGTCGACCAAAGTATTCGGACGACCACGGGGTTCATTCTTCAGGTCAAAATTTCCAGAACGGAAGCGGGTAAACCAATAACGGGTGGTGCGTTCGTTTGTAGTGTCCGCTCCGTAAACGTCGTTGATGTTGCGTGCCGCTTGTGCCGCTTTGCTGCCACGACGGTACTCATACTCCATAATTACTCGAATTTTTAACTTATCCATGATGACGAAAAATGTTCGAATGCGTTGAAAACAAAACACTTACTATTAAACAAATGACGATTTTAGAAAAAGAATTCCATAAAATTAATTTGAAATTAGAATTATCAGTCAAAAAAAAATATTTTCATTTGAAATGGCCAGTACGGCAAAACGGCAGTTTCATAGGTAAAGACCTATTATTACAAACAAGGAATGCCGGTGATCCAGTTAGAAATAGGGCAACACGGCATTCGATTAGTCTAACCCACAGGTGGGCCAGGCTAACGCGTCGTACGCATTCCTACTATGTTTCTTGCTGGTTCTTTGGCAGTATCTTTCCGAACCAGTAGTAGTTTCAATATTCGACGTCCTAAGCCGAGGTCCGTGCCCTCTGGGGTGGCGTGTCGTATGTAGGAGTAGTTTAAGTTCCAGCTAGGCGCCGTCAGCGCTAGGCTACAAAGTCCGGTGAAATTTAAAAGGCCTATGGGCCATAAACAAACTGTCCATTTCGTAAAAAAAAAAAACTTGCTGCTCAGACATTCCAAGAGCTTTGCTATTGGTTTTTTTTCATTTTCAGATATTCATTAAGCAAATAATTTCAAATAATCTTGCTTGCTTATAAATATTAAAAATTATAAATATATTTACTTTATATATAAAAGAGTCTTATCAAAAAGCGAGCTTCAATAAAAGCTAAGCTCACGCAGTTCGCTTCAAACGTGAGATAAGTTAAGCGAGTTGCAAGTCATAGAAATATAATGTAGACTTAATAAATTTGAAAATTTATGCAAGAATTATGACGCGTTACAGAACGAGCTGGAAGCTCTCGTGGAAGACCCTAACGGCCTAAGAATTCGAGAAACCTTTCTACACCTTGATAGCTGTTTCACCCCAGATTGTCGACGTTGCCCGAAAGCTTCTATCAGGAGATCACGCTTCCGAGATGGGTTCTTGTAGTCAAGCACATAACAATAATAATTTGTCAGTTAGATTGCCGAAAATTGATTTAATTAAAGTTTCCGGTAACTATCATCATTGGATGGAGTTTAGAGATACCTATAAATCGATAATTCATAACAATGAAAGTATTTACAAAATTAATAAATTACATTACTTACGTGCATCATTATGTGGTAGCGCATTGCTTGCGATTGATAATCTAGACTTCAAGGCGGACTGTGACAGGGAGTTTACTGTGTGGTAGGCTTAGTCAATAATCACGTACAAGCTTTATTTAATTTTAATCAAACCCACAGGGAATCTACGTCAAATAAAAGTTTAAGAGCCTTGGTGACGTTAGACCAGCCTGTGCAACACTGCGATACCTTGATCATATACATTATGACAAGTAAGCTCGATCAGGTAACTAGCCGTCAGTGGGAAGAGCATAGATATATGTTGTCTGAGCCTCCGTTACTTTAACTCTTGTTAAATTTCATAACAATAGGTCTGACTTAATTCATTAATTAATTTATTAAGATACACCAACAGTGAACATATTAAACTAACATTACATAAAATTTTTAAGTCTTTATACTGACTTACTAGAGTCACTCGAAGAATTTATTGCATCAAAAACAAATACAAATCGTAATAGTTTTAATAGAACCAATAGCTTTGTTTTATCTAAATCGGCTAATAAAAAGGTAAGAAGTATTTCATGTCCAATTTGCAAACAAGAACATTTTCTCTTTTCTTGTAATGAGTTTCGTAAACATTCTATAGAAGCACGCATTAAAAAGGCTAAAGATTGTAATGTTTGTCTGAACTGTCTTCGTCCATGACATAAAGTTAATTAATGTAAATTAGGATCATGCAAATATTGTAACGTAAAACATAATACTTTACTACAAAATGAAATACTTGCACCATCCTTTGTTACACCAAACATTGCCTTGTCTATTAATCAGTCAACTGATATTTGTACTAATTTAGTATCCACAGCGCTTGTCAGGGTGGAAGATGCTGAAGGCAATCTCTACACCGCACGCGTTTTATTGGACAACGGAAGCTCCGGGCACTTCATGTCAGAAGAATTCCCTCGTAAGCTGAAAATTCATACTTATTAACATAAATCCAAAGTTATAGCTATCAACAAACAGTCATCACTTAGTTCGCAAGCCTGCTTAATTGCACAAAAATTACAAAATAAATCTCAAATGTTTTGTTTTACCAAAAATGTCTTCGTTTGTACCTCACACATACAAAGACATACACAAAATATTTATACCTTCAGACATTCGCTTTGCCAACCTTCAACTCCACGATCCATGAGCCATTGATACTTATCGGCGCAGAATCGTTTTGGGGTATCATGGGTACAAATCGTATTCAGTTAGGTAGGAATATGCTAACCCTATGTGAAACAAAATTGGGTTGGATTATGTCTGGATTGTTTATAAGACTAACTCATCCTCGCAATTTGTGTATACATTGTGTATGTTTCTTGATAATTCACAGCCAGATTATTCATAATCTCTTAGGCATACCCTTACTGCTGAAGAGAGATTATGCAAACAAATTTTCACAGAGACTACATACCGCATTCCAGAGGGACGGTTTGTAAATAGCATTCCTTTAAAAGAGTCTCCTCACACATTACGTGATTCTAGCACAATGGCAAAATACAGGTTTTTGTCCTTAGAAAACCGTCTAGCCCGCAATCCTGAGTTCAAACGTCTCTACATTAATTTCATGCGAGAATACATGCAGTTAAGTCATATGACTGAAAATGCAGATTCTTTTCATGTTGACTTTACTAGCTTTTCATCCTAGTATGTAGCTTTTCATCCATAGTATATATTCCACATCATGGCGTACTTAAGGAATCAATCCCTTCCACGAAACTTTGGGTAGTGTTTGATGCTTCCGCCAGTGGTAACACCAAATGGTAAGTCTTTAAATGACATACAAATGGTAAGTCCAACTTTAATACGCTTTCGACAACATGCTATTGCCATCACTGCGGATAATGAGCAGTTTTATAGACAAGTTCTTGTCAATTCTTAATCCCAAATTTATTAGCCTTCGGATACAAAAACGTCCCAGATCAGACGAGAGCCAGGAGTCCATGATCGAGACGTTGACGAAGTGGAAAACTGAACAGAACTCTATCCTACATAGAATCATGGAAGATATTGCAGATGTAAAGTCTCAAAACTCCAAAATTCAAGAGTCAAACCGTGAGATTGAGAAGTCTTTAGCCAGGATCAGTTTCCTGGCTAAAAAATACGACGACCTAGAAAAAAAAGCTTACTCTCCTAGATAAACAAAAAAAGGACGATCACTCGATCGTTGTATCATTAGAGTAACAGTGCAACAGTCTTCAACAAAAACTCAACGAAGTGCAGGTCGAAAATAATCTTAAGGAGCAGTGGGCTAGATCGAAAAAAATAGAGTTCAAATGCGTACCGGAAACTAAAGGTGAAAACTTACTAGATATGCTGTGTAAGGTTGGGGATAAATAAATAAATCCCAGATAGACTTCGTAACAAGGGTTCAGTCAAAGGAACAAAATAAGATAAAGCCTATTATTGCTTGCTTCAATAATAAATATGTTAAAGAAGATTTTATTGCTGCCGCCAAATCGTCACTTAAAACTACGCTGCTAGTGCCAACAGCACTGAGTCTTCCCGGAGCCCACAAGATCTATGTAAACGAACATCTTACCAACTCCAACAAGGCTCTACTGTCTTCAACAAAGAAACTGGCAAGAGAAAAGGGATTTCAGTCTGTGTGGGTGAAACATTGTAAAATATATGCTCGTAAAAATCCAGCCACACCGGTTTTTCAGATAACAACAGAAAAAGATTTAGGAAAAATAGTTTAAATATCACTCCTATGGTTCGTATAGTTGCTCTCTATTGCTTATAAAATCTGATTTGTCTTATCTACTAATTTGCTGGATAATGAAATCATTACAATATGTGTCTCTATTCACGCATATTTTAATCATAGTCTACTCGTTTTATGGAGAAGGCTGCATCAGTAATGTATTTAATAACGTCTTATATTTTTCGTTAATTGTGTTGCATGTGTTATTCTTCGGTATGATAGCTTCGTATGTTGTATCAATGCTAAAATATTTTATCTTACTCTATCATCTGTCTTGTAGGTAAATGCTTTTTTAATATTTTATTCCATTTAAATTTTATATCAAAACACTATTTTTTAACTATTGGTACTACTACTTTTCAACTTTGTGAAAGTAGTTATGTGCTGAACTGTCTAATTATCTCAATTATTACATTATTTTATTTATTAATTATCTTAATATATGTCATTTTTGTTTCATTCATACGTTCTATTTAAACTTCAGTTTGCTTAGATGGGAGTTTATGTTATCACTTTGTTTACCTCAATAAACTCTCTCATTTTATGCTATTTATTTTATTTTTGTATTGCTTTTGTACTTCAATTTATTGGCTCTGGTGATATAAATTGTGAAGACTAGACTTGCTATACTTGAATTTAGTGAATTTGCTACAATGTTTAAATGTCTATGCTATCAAGTGCAGGGTGGATTCTGTTCGTTTACAATTATTGATCCAAAATTAAATTTTAAATCATTTTCTTGTGTATGTGTTGGCTCTACATTGCACATTGGGATCTGTTTTTGGGTTTTTATTTGTGTCGTTATCTTCTTCGTAATAATTGATAGTTATAGTTTATGTTATCTTCATTTTACAAATGGCTCCACTTAATATTTATCATCAGAACGTACGCGGCTTACGTTCTAAGGCTGACATTCTATATCGAATGACCAGCCTCTATAATTACGATGTTATTTCCCTCTCTGAAACATGGCTTGTCGATGGTATAGCGGACGCCGAGTTAATTGATAGCCACTATCTAGTATACCGACGTGATCGCGATTATCAGCGAACGGGACAATACTTGGGTGGTGAGGTCCTGTTCGCAGTTAATCGTAATCTTACTGTAGAGCATAGAAAAGAGTGGTCGAGCTCGGCAGAAGACATCTGGATCACAATATCTGTCCGCAACAAGCGCACGTCGATATCTTACAGCATAAACCTATGTACAGTCTACTTAATCGACGAGGGAGGGGGAGGTAACCTGCACAGGGTCCAGCTTCAAAACTTTCTAACCAAATTGACACAGTTGGTCTTAGCACACCCTTTAGATAAATTTATAATAATGGGTGATTACAACCTTCAGAATGATGTCAAATGGATTGAGAATGTCGGTACCAAGCAGCTTGAACCACAAATGACTATGAATGCAGAGTATTTGCTTGATTTCATTGACACATAGGATAATTGCAATCTCAGTCAATATAATAGTATAGTAAATTGTAACCAAAGCATTTTGGATCTGATCCTACCAAACGATGATGTAACTGTCAATATATGCAAGGCTCTGTTACGGCGCGGGTCGGAGAAGTGTTTTTAAAAAAAAATATTTTAAGGACACTAGAATAAAGTTTATTTATAAGAATAAAAGATATTGGAAAGTTCACAAAGAAATAGAAATTGAAATTGACTTTAGATATCAACCCGTGTAGTTACTTCGAGATATGAACCGAGACTGCAAAAAATATTAATTAAATCTAAAACAACAAAACTGAAATATGATCATTTTGTAAGCGATTCATCGTGGGAATGCAACTCAGCAGTTTAATGTACATTATCATAGTGTGAGCATATGTAACACCCCCCCACCTTAAGACTGAACACACCCTTAAACTGTGATGTGAAGTTAGAACAAGGGTTGTTATCTATAACAAAAATATGACATTATAATAAACTAAAATAGGACTATATGATAAACTAAATTTACGCTTCTAAGTTTAACGACATAGCATAGTGTTATACAAAATGTCGGGTAGCTTGAGAAACCACATAAAATATTTAGAAAACAAAAACATGTTTGTTACTTATATAAGATTTTAAAACAAACTCAACGACTTAGTAAAGTGAAGATAAAGACATTTTAAAAGTAAAATATAATAAGAGTAAGTACAATGTTATTAACATCAAGTACTAGTGTATTAACATTCACTACTATAGAAAGTTACGAAACACTTAAACATAGGATTCATAAAGACATAGGCTAGGAAATACTGTACTAAATAAATAGCTTACTAAGTATACTTAATTATTTATCAAAGTAATTACTAATAAGTATAATATCTAATTATAAACATACAATATTAATTATAAGATTAAGTTATAATAATACGTTTCGACATTACAGGCAAAGATCTAATGGAAAGTTCCTCATCCTTCGAATTAATGATTTCTTGTAAACTATGCATTTTATTTGTAACTTTCTTATCTTTTGAATTATGACATTGGTTGTAAATTTGTATATATTGTAAAGAGAGCTTCTACATCTCTTGGTTTTATACTGCGTAGGTCTCTCCATTTCCGAAGCATCAAACCCATTAAAATTCTTTACTGTACTTACGTCCGCAACCACCTTGAATACGCCTCTCAGATATGGAACCGCCAATACCACAACTATGCATCCAGCATTGAAAGAGTCCAAGCTAAGCTTGTTAGGTACTCTGGGGGGTCGGTACCCGGGATGGACCTAATCTAACCTAGGGAGGTCTTCCTAATCAACAAAGGAAAAACACACTTTTAACTTTAAGTTACTTTTATTTAAGATGAATCTATTTTATAATAAAATACAATGATAATTATTAGACTATTTTGGGGACGAAGCCCGCAATAGAATTCCGTAAAGGAATCCCGTCAAGGAATAATCATGGAACAATCTTCCATATTCTATATATTTTACATTTTACAAATAAAATCAAATAATGACGGACTTATAAGTTGCCAGTCATAAATGTCGGCAAGTTTGTTTGTGCAATAACCTCTTTTATTAAATACGGCACAAGCAAACGTTGCAATCGCCCCTCTTGTTTAATTTATTTAATCAGTGAAGCTGATTAAATAAATTCCTATATACATTTCATTCTTAAATAACGACCCTACTTAAATCAGGACCATATACATTAATCGGGATTACTCTCAGATGAGCCCCCTACCGATAGGAATATATATACTTGATCATGTTTAAATTACAACATCTTATTACACCAAAAATGATCTTATTGTATTTATTCTCCATCAATAGAGCCTTAGCCACAAAACCTGATGAAAATCAGCCAAGATCCCGGCTGGTTAATTAATATCTAAATAAAACAGTTTAAATTATTATAATTTCTCATACAATTCATGAATATAATCAACAACCCCATATTAATTATTTACATTACACAATCATATGCAAATTCAAATAACCAATATTTATTATTAAATTAATCAACAATTGTTAAAATAACCCATTGAATACAATAAAATTATAATTATAATTAATTGATAAGTAATAAACACATTAATATCCCCATAAAAGTCAATTTAATTAATCCTATTTTTATTAAATTAATACTAAATTAATCAAATTATATTATCAAACATTATCATTCAGTTGGTAAAACAAACACGTTTGACATGAAATGTCATATTAACTTTAAACTTTTCTGAATGATTAAAAGTTTATTTGAAAGTTTGTAACTTTCAAAAGTTTAAATATTACCTACCTAAATATTAAGATTTTACCTGCCTAACTATTACCGGACAAACTTACCTATGAATAGATCATAAAATCGGATCCAAAGTATTTTATTTAACCCAGAATGATATCTATAAATTAACAAATTAATATTTCACAACACAATGCAGAGAACTTTTTCAAAATGCACCGAAATACACCTGACAAAATTCTATACCAATAACGTTTAAAATACATTACCTATTCCATCATAACCCTTTTACTATTTTAACCCCACTGAGGATCCTTTTCTACATCCGCGTGTTGACCCACAGACATCAATATCACAATATTATATATACTCGTAAACTTTGGCCGCATAGCTAAATCGGCTATCACCTTCTCTGTTATGGAGATTATTAGGCGTGGCTCAAATTAAACGTGCACATTATCTATAGTGTTATTTTAGTCTTTGAAAATTGACTTCTTTAGAGCATTGGCACCACACGTATATCTATTGCTGCGTTCCGTTTGCCGATTACAGCGCTCACAGCGCTCATATACCCATTCCGTTTGCCCGTGAGCGTGCTCACAGCGATATCGATACGTCATCAATGACGTCATAAACGCCGCCATCTTACCGCTCACAGTGCCAACGCTACGGAGCATGGTCGCTGTGAACGGCCTGTCAAAACTGACACATGACGTTACTTTGTTGATGTTTTTATTAGTCTATTAAAGATTTTAAAAGCTTGTTTATTAATTTTCTTTTGTAATAATGTTAAAAAATGGCTCCTGCTTCATTCAGGGTCAAAGATCTTAATGAAATTATAACTTTAGACTTAATCGACGAACAATCAGAATGTAAGCGCGCTATTTACCGTTCCGATTGCAATATCACTAATAACACTTTTAGCGCGCTCAAACGAATCGGAACGGTTTTGAGCACTTTTAGCGCTGTGAGCGCTGTAATCGGCAAACGGAACGCAGCATATGATTCGTAAATAAAATGTAACGCGGGAAAAACGTGCCGCGTGTACCTGCCGCCCCTTAGAGGTTTCTCTTCGGGTATCTAAAATTAATTTATTAAATCATTAGATAAAATATATACATATATATATAGAGAGACCCTCTTATCTCAATATATAAAAACCTTTTCCTTATTTTTCTTTTATCTGCATCGTCCATCCATTGCATCTCCTTTTTGGTGATGCTGTTTGGATCGGCTTTGCAGAATATATCATCTCGGAACATTGCGTTGCGAAGTGTACATAGAATTTGAGAAAAAAAAAAATTAGTTTCTTATATTATTCTAAAACCCCAACGAAATTCTAACCGTTGCATATCTACAAATGAACGATATACATATTTGTACACCTAAATGTGTACTTTTACTCTATTAATTCTAAGAATAAAGAAATTATAATATTCTTATAATATTTCAAGAAATAAATGTATATACAAAAACTTTGTTTTATATATATAAATATAGACATAGTTTTATTATTAGTTTTATTTTATCGAATATTATATGGTTTCAATCTATTCACATGTACAATTAATTCTTGGTTATTTTGTATTTTTTTTACAAGATAATTGTCACATCCTATATATCGTAATACTCGAAATAAACCTTTATATGGTCGACTAAGTTTTCGACTTTTACCTGATATTCTTTTTGGACAATGTAACAAAACTAATTGTCCTACACGAAGTTTAATATTAGAAGCTTTTTTATCATACGATCTTTTTTGTACTAAACGAGCTTTCCTTAAATTTTCTCTGGCTTGATTCACTGCACTTATATAAGTTTTTTTTTTTTGTTGAACGGTCATATTACAGTTAGTATTCAACCTTTCATCAAACGGAACTTCAGGTTCTCTACCAAACATTAAATAATAAGGAGAAAATTTAGTTGAAGCTTGTTTTGAACAGTTATAAGCATATATTATAAAAGGTAAAATTTGGCACCAATCCCTTTGACTTTGGTTTACATATTTAGCTAATGAATATGAAATGGTTTGATTCAATTTTTCTACTAAACCTAATGTTTGATGGTGCATAGTGGTAGCTAAGGAATGTTTTATATTATATTGCCTTAATAAAGACTTAAATTACAATTGCGATTAGTAAATAAATATGTTGAATTGTTGATTTTTACATTCCATGACCAAGATTTTAATATTTTAAGAAAAATAAGAACGAACAGTTATGTACAATTGTTGATTTCGAGTAGAGAGTGATATCATCTGCATATTGCAGGATATTGAAAAAGGAAGACACAGATATGTCCAAATCAGAAGTGTAGATGTTGTACAGCAGAGGGCTTAAAACAGAACCTTGAGGAAGACCCTGCCAAACTAAACGTGGAGATAGAATAGAGTGCTGATGTCTGATTTGGACAGATCTAGACACAAGAAGGTTGTAGATGAAATAGGTCAACCTCACCGGTAAACCTAATTGCAGCATTTTCTGTTTAAGTATCGGAAGTTGAACACTGTTAAGTTGAACAGACATCCAAGAACACCGCCACCACCGATTCCTTATTAGACAGGGCTAACCTTAAATCAGTGGTGAAGATGCTCAGGCTGTCCATGGTGCTCATGCCTTTCCGAAAACCAAATTGTGTTGAACTTAGCAGGTTTTGACTCTCTACATACCATTCAAGGCGATTCTTAATAAGGTGTTCAGTGACTTATAAAGGAGTTGGGGCTAGCGCAACTGGTCGATAGGAATTATGGTCATCAGGTTCTTTGCCTGGTTTTACGATGGGAATCACTTAAAAGAGTTTCCACGGAGCTGGTATCTCACCAGATATGAAGACGATATTAAATATTTTAAGTAAGGATTCCTTATAGAAGATACCAGTCCTGGATAAGAAATAATAAGGAATACTATCATGGCCCGGGGTCGAGTCATGAAGGTCATTGAGGACAAGATTTAATTCGTCCATGGTGAAGGGAGCATCGAGGGGACTAGATGAGGTGAGAGTAGAATAAGTGGAAGGTAGTAAAACAGAAATCGGGACATAAGGGGGAGCAATTTTATCTAGGAATTTATCAAGCCAAAGGGATGGGTTGTAAGAGAGCCCCGGTGGAGTGTATGACATAGAGCCGCGGAAGCGTCGAATGGCACTCCAGACATGGGAAGAGGGGAAAGAGGAGCCAAATTCTCGCAGAACTTACGCCACGCCTCTTTCTTCTTTTTTTTAAATAGTCTCCTGGTCTGGGCTGACACTATTAAACTTGAATGTAACTAAACATTGACATAGTGGCAGCATATTTTCGGATAGCAGACCTACGCTTTCTGATCATGTCAGAGAAATCCCACCATGATCGAAGTCTTTTATCTGGGTTCTTCTTTGGAATATGTAAGCCTGCTGCGGATCAGATGCAAGAGATTAGGCTCTCATAGCACTCTTGAATGTTATTCAAGGACGGGGAGAGAATGTGGGAGGACAAGTCATTAGTAGCCTTAGTGTAGTTGTACCAGTCAGCCTTATCAATTTTATGCTGCAGGAGGGGTGGTAACTTAGGAGGAATATGACAAGAAGAAGGTAGGGTTATAATTATAGGGTAGTGGTCACTACCATATAGGAAATTAAGCCTTCTCCAACTTTTATTTTTATTGTAACTCCAACTTTATATTTTTTGTTTGTAATTACAGGCATTTTTGTATATTTTTAATTTTACTGCAAAATAAACATAGAAGAGAGCTTTGGTATTTCCTTTCTGGACCCTCAATTACCACTCCGCAAACAACGCGTTACAAACATAAACACTTTATCAGGTAAGCATTGTCCAGAGAAAGTGATCACTACAGAACCCGTGGGGGTCCAAGTGGAACCAGACTCCATGGACACTTTTCTGTTTAAGCGACGCGCCTTCAAAATTGTTATATCACCTTGGCTTGTGGAGATTGCTGATACAACTTCCTCCATTGACCAAGAAGTTGGGATCTCGCGGATCAGCCCCATTCTTGTTATATTATATGTAGGAATTAAAGCTATATAGTTATGAGATTTAAGACTCGGGTTTTTGAGAAAATCGTTTGCTGCACATGCAGATGAGAATTCCACAGAGACCCGATTTCTGCCAACACTCTTTATACCATAATTTTTAAAATTTTTAATGTTTGATGTAAATAAAAAATTTCCAAAATTAAGATGATTAAATGTACTGCCTGTCTTAGTGTGAGTTTCTGACCTGGACACATGAACAATGAAAGGACCTTTGTCAGAACGATGGTAAGACTTTTCTTCTAAAAGGCTTGGGTGAGTGTAAATAAGGTTATTGATTTGGGATGGAAGAGCATTCGAAACAGATTTTTTAGGAGTAGGAGACGAATCCCGATTTATACTCGGACGTTTTCTTGTTTGCCCATGTTGAGAGAAAGGGTTGGGGGAGTTGTTGACATCAAGAAACGGGATTGGGTCTAGGGGTTTAGGAGGAATTGGAACACAATCCATGCTCATTAAGAGCTAAATAATTCATACAACTACTTACCCGACGAGGAAAAGAAAAGCAGAAACACTTAAAATAACTCAATGTAGATAACGAAATCGGCAAAAAAACCGACAAATAACGAAAACCGTGTGTACACCGCAAACGAAAAATTGACAGTCTAATTTACCTGTACAGCATGGTTTTGAATAAGAAAGACAAACGAAATCTCGGCAGTCATTGTCAGTATCAATCAATGACAATTGTGGCTAGTGGTGTAGGACTGTCACAAGTCAGCTGTCACTGGGCCGTCAGTGTAAGTCGAATGGTGTTTGTTGCTGGTTGTGAAGTGTATGCGGTATTGTCGGTTTCGAACCAAATAGATCGGACTTTCACTTAATGCTTTTATTGTGAAATGTATTCAGTTTTGTTTAGCTAATATTGCAATATAGTCTGTTTCTAACAATTTGTGAGTGTAAGTAACAAAAGTGCTTTGATTCGTTTGCTATATTTTTCTTTTATGTGTGCAAAAATTTTAGTTTGGATGCAGACTGCACTTGTTTGGGATTTCATTAATTAGCAGTTATTTAGCAGGTAAGTTTAAGCATTAATTTGCAATCATACTTGAAATCTTTTTGTTTAGATATATAAATGGTATTAAAGTTGATTTACAGGTTTTTCTAATTATAGTTTAGCCTTGAATAGCGTGTTTCTATGATGTTCTAATGAATAATTTTTTAAATACACCGAACACTTTCGTCCATTTGGTAAAATCATTTTTCCAACTGCATATATTCTCTATTATTATTATTATTCTATAGTATTAGGTGACGGCTATTATTGTGAGTCTGTTTTTGTAATTTTATTATTTATGTACCAGTTATTGAATAAGAAATAAATCAATGTAGGCCAGCAAATTCGATAATACACATAAGTTTTAAGTAATTAAATAGTTACCAATAAATTCTTCTATAGTATGAGCACAAAATTAAATTATTATTCCTTTTTTCCAGTATTTACTGAGCCCAATACTCTCTCTGTTCTGGACTATAATCTACACTCAAGATATCATTTTTGCTGATTGCCCATAGCAAGGTTTACCTATGGCCAGTTATAAAATAAAAATCTTTTATGTTATAATAATCTTCGTTGGGTGTCTTATAACCTACAGTATGTATTTATATGTTTTTCAAAGGTACAGTACAAAGAATCATATGTATATGATAGGAAGTATTTTTACATACTAGTATGTATGTGTCTTTACATGTAGACTTAAGTCGGTAAACAATTTTGCAAAGTTTGTGTTTAAAAGGATTTACTATTTTATGTTCTGTAAAAATGATTCCATGTTTTGATGTTTTATGTTAACAAATTAGTTCACAATAATGTTTAAGGCTTGATGTACTAAAATTGTAAACATATGGGGTAATGACTTAAGTAAATCCAATTTTTAATATGCAGATATAAAATTTCAATAAAAATATTTTTTTGAATTTGTGTTCATTTTTAGTTTTTTATTTGCTTGAATTTGAAAAAAGCTTTAAGTATGGGTGAATGATTTTGGTCTTATTGTGATGAATTGCCTTTATGGGCACTGGGTATGACAAACTTTTGTCATTTTTACCATTTAATATAAATAGGTACCACTTAATAGTACAGAATACATACCCTAGACCCATTGGCACAGGTTGTGAAAGCTTTTTAATTTTTATTATTTATTTTGAAAGAATAAACCTGGCCTATAACTTCTTAACTTGTTAAGGTGCATACTTATTTTACAAATTGTCTTGAATTAACAAACAATTGGAAGTAAATTTCTTTTTGAAGATTTTTAATATTTCTTCAATTTAATAATTTTACATGCTTCTGCTGGCCATAATTTCAAAAAGCTCTTTTCTCAGCTCAAAAAATATATTTCTAAAAGGTTCTTCATAATAAGAAATCCTCAAACAAACACACCAACTGTATGGCCCCAAAATACTTAAATAGAACAAAATAAATTTTACAAACCACAACTGCTTTTATGGTAAAAAGTTAATATTGTATGTTATATATCTTTTCTTGCCATTTTTTCTAAAGAAGAAAGTCAGTTAATTCACCCCTAAAATATAATCTAAATTAAACTCAGATTAGCAACAGTCCCTAAAGAATTTTTTGGTTATTTTAGATTTCATAAATGCATGTGTAACAGGTTTTTGCTGTGTTATTACTTGGTTCTATACTTAAAATATCCGGGGTAGTCTTATGCTATGAATTACATTTATTTTAGATTAGTGTTAGAACTCTTAAATATATACTTAAAATAATTAAGTCCCTAATAAAACTAATGCATAGAACACAGTTTATTAAAACTCCAACAAAACAGATGAATGTTGTTCCTTGAAAATAGCTTTCAGAGAAGTACCTTGAGTAATGTAAAGCAATCACTACTTAAATGCTTCAGACAAATAGGAAAATGTTGTATTATCAAACAATACCATCATCCCAGCATGGTTATATTCAACAGTGTTAGCACAATAAGCATATGGATTGATTCTATTACTTCAAACCATGGTCCTTAGTTGAAAGACTTATACCAGTGACTTTTTTACCATTTGGTATATACAGGTAGCATATGCACTTAGACCACAATTCTGAGTCTGAACCCAATGGTTCCAAATGGTAAACAATGATTTCAAATTCATAAAAATGTTTTGTAACAGACTATTTTCTTGGATTATGACCAGGTTTGGTCCTCAGTGATGTACAAATTAAAAAAAAATGTTTTATGTAATCAAAATGACTAATTTTAAAACTTTATTATATCTTGTTGTGATTTTTTATGTTTTGCTGCCGAGGCGCAGGAGCAAACAAGTTAGTAAAATATTTTGGATTGCCTTATGCGTAACAATGTACATCCTAAATCATATACTTACAGTTTCAACTCAAATTTAACTTGAAGGTCATTGAAATTACCAGCATTACTTAACTCCTACATCATCATTTTTAAATGAATGCTCTCATAAGCGACGCCTACCTATAGCATATTTTATTTTAGATTGAATTAATAAACTTAAGCTTAGCAATAAAAATATAATCTTACAATGGGTTGCCCTTAGACTGTGACATTCCATTAACCAAGTTAGTGTTTTTAATGGGCAAAGTTACTTCTCCAAACTGTTTTGAGTGTGGCGTGGTAGAACATGCATACCATATAATAAAGGAATGTATCTGAAACCACTCTGAACGCCATAATTTATATGATAACGGGGAGTGCAACAGCATTTCAGCTGATCCAAAATATTTTCGCTGAGGGCCAAATTATTGTATAAATTAGTACATATAGGAATTAAGTGTAGACAATAAGACATTGGTGGTAATTTAGTTGATTCTATGAGGGTGACATAATCTTCGTTAGATTAAACCCTCGTTACAAATAAAGACCAAAATAAATATGCTATGGGCTTCAATATTTGAGTACCACCCACTCATTTTGGGAATTCTATACCTGATGGACATTGGTCAGGCACCATAAATTTTAGAAATTATAATATATGGGCAGTAGTTTTCCTGCTACACGATGTCAGGTTTTATAATTTAAATATTATTTTCCTGTTAAATTGTATGCACAATTGATTGAGAATAATTATATTCAAAATGAAGTACCTACCTATTGAATTCTGCTAACATATGTTTCACCTGTTAATTTAAGTCGAAAAATGATCGTGAAGTAATTGGTCACATACAGCATAACTTATATGGTATAATTAAAATTCGTTTTGGAGGTACGCTTATTCTGACAACAAAAAAAAAGTTGCGTAAGTTCTTTTTATTAAACTCCTTTCGAAATAATTTCTAAAGTATGTTGGTTTGCCTCACGATGTTTACCTTCACCGTTAGAGCAGTGAGCTTGATATACTTAAGTTGTTGAATACAATTGGCAGTCACGGGGACCGAACGCGGGATTTTAAGACCGCGATACCAGCGCGTGTGCCACTGCGCCAACGACGCTGTCGATAAATTGCACTGTCATAACTTGTTTGTATCCTTGTATCCTTGATAATTTCTATTAAAACAATGAAACGAATAACCCTCTGAAGGGCCGAAATCCTAACTATTTCAAGTTTATACAAGTAAATAAAATCTGAAGTGGTCATGGAAAGTTCGCGTTGCCCATAAATCAGATTTAACGTTGTCGCAATGGTTTATATTCCTAAGTCTGTACATTTATTTTGGATTTACGCCGGTTTTGTTCAATCGCTCTAAACCCTAATCCTTTAATCTCGTGACTTGGAATAGAAATAGATTCTGCTGGGTATTTGATGTTATTGATTTTAACTTAGCGGGTCTGGTACGTAAGGATTTTTAGAAAGTTCGCGGAAATTGTGTGGGGAAAAGGGTTCAATGACTATCAAGAGTTTCAGTAAGCCTGGTTTCTGCAACGGAGGTTTCGGGTTTGAATGACAGGTGCGAAGCTACGTGAACTTAGGATTTCGGCTTTAGGACATCAAGCTCACTGCTCTAACGGTGAAGGTAAACATCGTGAGGCAAACCAACATACTTTAGAAATTATTTCGAAAGGAGTTTAATAAAAAGAACTTACGCAACTTTTTTTTCGTTGTCAGAATAAGCGTACCTCCAAAACGAATTTTAATTATACCATATAAGTTATGCTGTATGTGACCAATTACTTCACGATCATTTTTCGACTTAAATTAACAGGTGAAACATATGTTAGCAGAATTCAATAGGTAGGTACTTCATTTTGAATATAATTATTCTCAATCAATTGTGCATACAATTTAACAGGAAAATAATATTTAAAATATAAAACCTGACATCGTGTAGCAGGAAAACTACTGCCCATATATAATATTATTTCTAAAATTTATGGTGCCTGACCAATGTCCATCAGGTATAGAATTCCCAAAATGAGTGGGTGGTACTCAAATATTGAAGCCCATAGCATATTTATTTTGGTCTTTATTTTTAACGAGGGTAATCTAACGAAGATTATGTCACCCTCATAGAATCCACTAAATTACCACCAATGTCTCATTGTCTACACTTAATTCCTATATGTACTAATTAATACAATAATTTGGCCCTCAGCGAAAATATTTTGGATCAGCTGAAATGCTGTTGCACTCCCCGTTATCATATAAGTTATGGCGTTCAGAGTGGTTTCAGATACATTCCTTTATTATATGGTACGCATGTTCTACCACGCCACACTCAAAACAGTTTGGAGAAGTAACTTTGCCCATTAAAAACACTGACTTGGTTGATGGAATGTCACAGTCTAAGGGCAGTTAGAATTTCTGGTCTTCCTACTCAAATTGGCATTGGTGATCCACTCATGTTCTATATATTTGTTTATGTATTATATAGGTTGAATAGTTTTGTACTATATTCCTATACTAACAGATCTCGCGTCAAAATATTCTTGCCACACATTAAAACATTCAGATTTTATTTTATATAGAAGCTCTGAAAAATATGGTACACGCTGTGAGCTTACTCCATCTGATTTAGCTTCATTAGCAAGTGTGTCTACAATTTCATTGCCAGTAATGCCAATGTGAGATGGAACCCGTTGTAAGATTATATTTTTATTGCTAAGCTTAAATTTATTAATTCAACTTAAAATAAAATATGCTAAGGTAGACGTCGCTTATGAGAGCATTCATTTAAAAATGATGATGTAGGAGTTAAGTAATGCTGGTAATTTCAATGAACTTCAAGTTAAATTTGAGTTGAAACTGTAAGTATATGATTTAGGATGTACATTCTTACGCATAAGGCAATCCATTAAATATTTTACTAACTTGTTTGCTCCTGCGCCTCGGCAGCAAAACTATAGAACAATATCTTGTATAAAAAATCACAACAAGATATAATAAAGTTTTTAAAATTAGTCATTTTGAACACATAAGATTTTTTTTAATTCATACATCACTGAGGACTCAAACCTGGTCAAAATCCAAGAAAATAGTCTGTTACAAAACATTTTTGTGAATTTGAAATCGTTTTTTACCCTTTGGAACCATTGGGTTCAGACTCATAATTGTGGTGTAAGCGCATATGCTTCTTCTCAAACGGTAAAAAAGTCACTGGTAGAAGTCTTTCAACTTAGTACCATGGTATGAAGTAATATAATCAATCCATATGCATATTGTGCAAACACTATAAAATATAACCCTACTGCGATGATGGGGTTGTTTGGTAATATAACATTTTCTTATTTGTCTGAAGCATTTAGTGGATCTAATCCTTCTAATACGGTTGAGGAGGGCGATAGCTGGATCCCGCGGTAGCTGGTCGATCGAGCTAACAGATGCCGATAAGAATAATTTTATATAGATATAAAAAGAAATAAAAAATATTTTACCCGTTTTTGTAGAAAAAGTTAATGGGAATAATACGTTTTTTCTCAATGATACCTTATGATATTTAACAAAATGATATTTGCATATGGTAGATCTACTATTCTAGAATATTTACAAAAAAATACAAAGTATCTGCTTGTATGTACATACACCAACAAAAAAACTGACCAAAAGCGGCATTTTTCGAAAAAAATCAAAAGTCGGGAATATCTCGAAAACGGTGAGACTTTTACTAAGGTAATTTTTTTTATCTGGTAGGGCACGCCTGGATTTTTTTTTCATTTCTGTTTGTCGTACAAGTTATGGGACACCCTGTATATATAATCTCTCGCTAGTTTGTCGGCTATCTATAAGATATACTTAATTAGGAAACCTACGGTATTGTCTGAGGTATCAGGTCGCGAGTTCGGCGCGCGCGCAGCCGCCACATGCGAGTAGATAAGGTCAATTGTCTCCGCCCCTGTCGACGCCAATTGAAACAACTGTCACTGATTTACAATTACTTTTGCTCAGTTTTACTTATCGTTAGCTGTTGAATTCAAATAATAACCACGTCTGGAATATCTGTGTGTTTGTTGTATTCTATTGCAGTCGTAATGCATGAAATGAACCGCATAATAATTCTAGAACATAGGTTGCCGTTCGATGATCTCGTCCTGGGTGTTTTTTTATTATTAGTAATTAGTAATAGATAATAAAGACAAGTTCGGTTTTCTCGTCAGACTAATATGACGCAAAACTCAATGATGTTGCTTTAACAACAACTATCGGCTTTCTGCAAATCAATTAAGTATACAGACGACTTTTGTCCTCAATACAAGACCAAGACGGGAGACTATAACGTCGGGAACGTTCAAGGAAGCGCTACTACGTATTCCATCTACACAGACTTCTCTTATCCATTCTGTGCTAGATCGTGTAAAGGCGTCATACGCACCGACGGAATGTGTATTGTTACAGACAAGAATTCTAGATAACTTAGGTATGTATAAGCTTAGATGGTTACGCACGTAGCTTAGGTAGAAATAACGAAACTTAGTTAAAATAAACCGTAAAAATTAAACTGCAATTCCTGTCAAAGTGATAAATACTTGTTAAATTAAATTTAAACCGCACCACACTTTAACTGACCCTATTTCGTGTAGTAACAATAGCAAGTACAATAAGATGGGCAGTAATACTGTCCCAGGTGCATCCTTAGTAAGGATCTTTACCGTAACCACTGAGTTTTATTTACAGAGTTCTTTAGCTCAATGGCGGGAAAAACAACAGTTGTAGAGAGATATTTTTGCTAACATGCATTGAATAAATATTTTAATTTTGTCTGTTAGTTGTTGGTTTTGTAAAATATTTTTCATTTTGAAGTATCACAAAATGGAGCTAAAGAAAAGAAAGAAAGAAAGAATTTATTTGCAGAATATGGTCTAGGCTAGATGTTACAATTAGTGAGTACAACATATTCAACCGTTGTGACGGAGTGGAAATGTTTAAGTTGACTTTAGCTTGGAATGCAATACTTATAGACGTCTGCAATTAAAAAATTTAATGTTAAAAAAATCTGTCTATCTATTTATTGTGATAACACGCGACCGTTTATAATATGAACACGAATCCAAGTTGTTAGCGAAAAATAGAAAAATCTTTAAAAAGACAGTTATTGTCCCTTGTAACTACAAAGTTTTTGAAAAATTATTATATTCTAAAATTACATAGTTCATGAAATTTATGATCTTTCAAAATGTCCGATGCAAAGTATTTTGCCTAAGTGTACATTTTATACATTTATAAACATTTTATGCGTTGAATGGTGTTTAATCTTTGGTGCATAATAATCTCGTTTAATATTTACGATATACATAACATACAATACTTATTTAACAAGTTACTTGTAAAAACAAACATAAAATCGATTAATTTGAAGATGTTGCATAACTTTTAAACGGTTGAACCGATTTTGAAAGAGACGTTTAATGTATTACTTCAGACGCTCGTTAGTACCACTCTCCATCCATACTATTCTCGATTCAGTTACCTTTTAAACAGAAACAATAGATAGATAGCTAGATAGATAAATAAAGAAGAAAGTCCCCTAATTTTTGCACGGACCAGACGTGTAGATAAATTGATGAATCATTTAGTACTAATAAACAAAAAAGCGCGGCGAAAGAAGTACACTATCCGTAATAACATGACAGCTCGTTTGACAGTCGTCTAGTTGGTTAGTCAATATTTGGATATTTGTAAAAAATACATGGTGAATATTATGAATAGTTATCATGCTTGTTTTTCATGTTCAAAAAAATACTGAAAATGTGAGTGTTTTTGACTCAAAATACACTTTGAAAATAAAAATTTTCAGTAAGTATAATATATACCTACTCTAAAAAATATTATGTTGGTACTTGGTAACATTATTGCAAATAAAGATTTGTGTCTTCACTTGGAGTAGTAGTAGAGTCTCTTTAGTTCATCTTAGTAGTAGGTACAGTCGCGAAACTCGGAGGGGGCTCAGGTTCGCACCCGAATCCCCTGCAGTGTTGTCACCCCTTAGTGTGCTGAGCGCCTACGACAGACCGAACTACGCGCAAGCGATTCCTACTTACGGTACCTACTAGACTCTCATACCTACCTGCTATGTAAACTTAGCACCTGACTTGACGTAATAATCGTTTGAGTTTGTAAAATAGATTGAAAAAATAATAAACTTTAACATAATTAATTTACAACACATTTTTGTTGTGATTGACAATGACCATGGCCGCAGATGCCGCTTACTATGAAGTGGATCGTTTGCCTGTAGCCGGCACTGAGTAAAAAAAATGTTTCAGTTTAGATTGTCATTCAAGAATTTGAAATTAGAAACAAAGTAGGTCACATAGGCTGTCTTATCAAAAAATATCACGGGGTTAGGAAATATGCGGGCGAACGTGCGCAGAACTTCTGTGTAATATGCCCCTTTATTTTCCATATTGTCACAAATAATTAGAAAATACACTACTCAAAACATAATAAGGACCACCCGTAAAGTTGCTCTTTGGACAAGCATTACTGTTCCTATTTTAATCATAATGGTTTATTTAAGTTATGTTATGGATTCTCTTAGTTTTTTGTAAGATTTCTATTGACAAATGGTTACAAGTGAGTACTCATAACATTTTTATTTGAAAATGACGCACTTTGTTGTTCAATATTGCAATTCTAAACCAGTACTTCTTTGACTTTTAGTGCAAACAGTTTGTTACACTTTTTTGCATAATGCCACACGTTAGGAGACAGATGGACGCAATTACAGCAACCAGGATTGTCACTTTAATCCAGGAGGGTCACAGTCAACGCGCTGTCGGTTTAAATGTTGGGTATTTACGACGAGCGGTTCAAAATGTCTGGAACCGGTACCAGGAGACGGATGATGTCACCAGACGTCGTGGGTCATGAAGAGTGCGAGTTACAACACCTCAAGAAGACCGGTATGTTCGATTAACCGCACGAAAACAGCGAACATCCACTGCACGTGCCATACAAACTGCATTACGTCGAGCTACAAGCACACGTGTAAGTGACCAGACCATCAGGAATAGACTCCATGCAGACCAGGAATACTCTAGGAGATGTTTAGTGCACCTGGCACATCGTGCAGCTCGTTTGAGTTTTGCAAGGGAGCATTAGAATTGGACGGTTGAAGATTTGGCTGCAGTTTTTTTTACTGATGAGTACAAAATAAATCAAATGACGATCGATGCGTAAGTGTGGAAAAGACATGGTAAGCAGATTTTGGATCCGTGCAACCATGAAACCGATGTTTTGGTGGACCCAAGGATCTGGGGTGATATATCACTGCGACACAAAACTGAGCTTGTAATTCTCAATCAGGGCTCTGTATCAGCCCAAAGTTATGTCATATTAAACACGTTACACGAAGCAAGAATTGAGGTTTTACGGTGGCCAGCCAAGAGTCCGGACCTCAACCCGATTGAGCATTTGTGGGATCAGTTAAAAAGATGTGTCACAAAGACCGTGACACTTCGATAAACTCGCAGCTGTATCTCATAAATGCTTTGAAAACCAGCTGGGAGAGGATACCTCATGAAAATGTGCGGCGTTTGGCAGAGAGCACGCCTTCTCAAATAAGGGAATGCATAGTTAAAAGAGGGCCACACCCGGTATTAAATTTAAAATTAAAGTCGCGAGCGAGACGTGATTTGAAAAAAATACACTTTTTATCGGAGCTTTACATTTTCTAAAATTCCACAGCTTTGTTTTACGTAAGTTTTTTACAATAAATATCAGAAATTAATCGCTTATTTTGTTTAATTTAATGTAAAATTACCTATTTTAATTAAATATAACCATTGACACAAAATACATTAGCCAGATATTTAACAAATCTAAAAAAATTGGTGGCCCTTATTTTTTTTTGAGTAGTTTACATTAAAAATTTATAGCAATTTGCTATTAGTAACCTATATAAAAATATCTACAATAAGTAGATATAAATACCTATAAATATTACTTAACGTATATGTATATACTGTTTATCCTAGTTTCAGTGTGCTCAAAATAATTTGACTCATAGTTAAACAAACGTAAAAAATATGACGTCATATTGTAGCGCCATTATCTCAATTCTTGGTAGTTTAGCTGCCATGGCAATGTTTTTAGTAAATATCTGTCATAAAAAATCCTTAGATTATTGAATAGTTATTCATTCCAGGAGTAATAATAAACTATGCAATGCGATTTGTAAAAGATAACTACTGTGTGATCTCACCATACGAATTTCTTTAAAGTTCAATACTGCACAGAAATCAGATATATTTAAACTGTTTTCCCAAAATACCTCATTCCTTCAAAAAAAAAAAAAAAAAAATTCACCTCCCACTTTACATACCGAATTATCATCATTGCGTATTAAAGTTGCTGGATTCTTCTTAAATATGCGAGAACACTCGTATATTCCAAACTACGTATATCCTAATTGTTGAAATTAAAGTTAACTAATAATAATAATAAACACCGAGACGAACACAACAACTGTATGTCCCCAAAGAAAGCAGAGCTTGTGTTATGGATGACCTGAAAGGAACGACAGCGAACTGAAAGGAGACCTAGAATAAACTTACATATATAAAATAAATATGGACCACCATGACCCGAGGACAATCATCTGTGTTCATCACACAAATGAATTCTCCAGCCAGGTCTAGAACTGCGTGGGACCTCCGGGGTATGACGCAGGGCTAATGTCACGGACGCTAATCTGCCGTAAAACTGCCTAAATTAGTCAAAAAATGTTTAATTTATTCTTAACATTTAACTGACAAGAGACTTTGTGCCTAGAAAGTATTTCCTTATCACTCCCTCTCTCTCCTGCTTACAAACTACCCACAGTTTTACAAAAAAAGACGACCTAAAATCTCAAGTTTTCCTTACTAATCAGCTTTTTCAAACCAGCACCTGACATGCATGCAGGAGACCACAATGCATTTGTGAAACCTTACGGAGCTGAGCCTCGAAATGTGCTAATAAGTACTTAAACTGATTACGTAATGTCGCCGGTTAGAAAATATACTCCGGCACGGCCTTGCCCGCTTTACTACTTGTACAACTTTGCGGAAACTACAAAAGGTCTGTGGTTTGCAGCGTGAAAAGTACAGTTGGTCAACTTATGTCCGTTCAGTAGAGGGTAGAGGCTGCTTACTACGCGTGAACGTCAAAATTGTTTGAGTTTTTGCTACTGAATATATAGGTAACAACTTGACGCCTCTATTACACACATCAAATAAGTCTAGGGAACGCGTAAATTTTTGCAAAAAAGAAAAAAAAATCAATCGGTATTTACCAAATCTAGTCTACCAGAATGACTTTATTTGTTTATGTTTAAAATCATATAGGTATAGCTGTTTTTGTAAAGTTTAGGGAATCAACTCAAATTAGCGGTGTCAGTCAAAAAGTCAAAGTAGGCGAAAAGGACAAAAACATTCAGATTTTATAAATTTGTATTCTATAGATTAAAAATTAATAGTATGTGTTTCCACCATTAACACGAATAACACAATCGCAGCGATTTGGTTTGCTGAATATCCGCTCATCAAAATAAATTTGAAGAGTTTTGAGCTGGCCACTGAAGGACGTTAATTCCAGCTTCGGCAAGAGTGCGTGATACGACTCTAGCCGTGTATTGACGTGTATCGTCGTGCATTAGTTGAAGCGAATTACCCAACCGGGCTCACTATAGAAAGATTAAGTCTTAAACAATCCTTTCCGCGTAAATATGAGCATTGAGGTTGCCCCTTTAGGGAACTAAACCACACGTTCCCACCGATAGAAAAGGGTGAGCAGGCCGCGGACTACGGCCCGACAACCATTGTCGGTAAGTCATATATATTCTAATCGCTTAAGTAAAGTTGATATTGCGATGTGATTGGTTGGTTGACTAGCACTTCACCGCTACACCCCTGATCCAAATGAGGTCGGTTCTTTCACCGATCCAAATACCGGATCATATGATTATTGATCCCCCACCACACTGTTGAACGTTTTGACAAAACGTGGTGCTATAGGTAAAAGTAAATAGGTAAAAACTCTAAGCGGCTTTCGGGAACGCAGACCCACTTCACGTAAACGATTTCGGATGGTTTGATCGCTTATTAACAAGCCTGAAGAGTTGTGGAGCCTCATGAGATCTGGACCAACATCCTGGCGGTCATGGTACGATTCCGTCGAGCAGTATTTTAGATGTAGCCTGGAGATTTTTTATTCCCGTTTCCAACATTCCGATGGCTCTCATCATTCTTTTCGGGTTATATGACGTCGCCGCACCATATCAGTGTAATTTTTTTACAGTTCCGATACATACATTTTAATGATTTTGCAAAAATGTCATGACACAGTTTATTAGAAATGCTAATTGACACTTGATTTTATCTTTATAATCGAAATTTAAATAAATTTTTTTATGTAAATAGTGATAGTCACTAATTAGAATCAATAGCGATCCAATCAGTATATACCTACACCTCATTTGCTGAAATACTCTACAACGTACTCTATCACGAGACACTTTTGGTGTGTGTTCTTAAAAATAATAGGTATACAAATGAAATAAATAATAATTCAATACTATAACCATCATAATAAAAAGGGCAACAAAATTATAGATACTAAAAAAACACGAATTCACATGACGATGCTCTGAAAAACTATTAGATTTTTTTTTATTTAGTTTAAAAAATAAACGAGATTTCTTGAATTGCTTCCTAAAACAGTTGCTTGGTTGTGTTCCGGTCAAAGGGAAGGGACAGCCAGTGCAATTGCTGGAACAAGGCAATTCCAAGTTAAGTAAATAAACAACAAGTGAACCAATCAAAACGCCTACGGTTAATGACGTTCATGAGGGCAGATGCCACTTACCATCTCCTGCCAAGGCAAGTGGGATCTGCAGCCGAGTGTTCAGACCAGTTGTCGTTTGCCGGATGTGACGAAGTTAAAAACTCTGATTGCAAAATCTCCTCTTTTGTGTTTGAATCTATTCGAATGTTGAGTACATACGAATTTGTGATATTCTGTATACAAAGTTACAGGTTAAGTCGACCTATTCCCGTTAAGGTCGTGTAGTTTACATCGTGCCTGATTTGACTATGAAACACCCTAACCTAAATCGGATTTCTGCATTCGGATATTTTTTTAACAATCCTTTAATTTAAAAAAAACTTTTTGAATTTTTATTAGTTTATTATGTTTTAATTGTCTACAACGACTTATTTATTCATTTTACGTACAATATCGGCTATTGAGGTAGAAGCATCTTATTTTACATGTTAAAATCAAATAATAGTAATAATAAGTCTTAAACATTTCAAAATATATAAGTGGATAGCGATAACGGTTGGATTTAGGATATGGGGTTCCATAGTCAAATAAGTCGGAAACGATGTAAACTACACGCCCTTAACGGGAATAGGTCGACTTAACCTATAACCGTGTATAAATTTCTGCTGAACTAGGTACTTGTTTGTTGTATTTTTTTTTTATTGAAAAAGGATTAGACGTTTGTCTTCTATCTCACCTGATGGAAAGTTTGATCGCGGAATACATTTAAATAGCTATTCCATTAAGCAAATGAGCGTCAATTGTTACTCACAAAACCATGTTGTTGGTAAATTTACTAATCACGACAGCCTTAATAGTCCCACTGCAGGGACATCAGCCTCACCCAACCAAGGGGTGGTAACTTCCACACATACCTTCGAAATAATAAATTAGGTATGTCGGTTCCTCTCCATGTTTTCCTTCACCGCTAGAGCAGTCGGCTTCATGTACTTAAGTTGTAAAACCTCATTGGTATATTTGGCAGGTACGGGGATCGAACCCGCGACCTCAAGATCGAGCAGCCAGTGCCTTCACCAATCCGCCACCTCCGCTCTAATTTACAAACAATTTGAATTAAATACAAACTTTATGAAAAACAATTTGAATTAAATACACATTTGTGAAAAGCAAATTTTAATAAATTTTTTAAGACACACATTTTTACTGATATATTTTTGTTGAGACGATAAAAAAAAATGATTGAAAAGGAGCATTTTGTTATATTTTTTCAAAGTATGCACCTGTCCTGAGAAATTTCAGAAAACATGCAAAATTTTCGTTATATTTTATAGAAGTATTATGCGTCTCTTTAACTAGGAATAGATATTATAAATAATTTTGATTTGCTACCAAACTTTGTCACCACTTTGACCTGCTCTAGCATAGACTATTATTTGAAATTCTACTTTTGAAATGACATGTGAAATGGCAAATATTTCTGTGAAGTCGAAATCCAATGATGTGTAATTAATCGCTAATGCTAATGCAGAGTCCCATTTTGAGAATGCGAGAATGCCCATTTTCGAAAATCCGAACAAATGGTTTCGACAACCCATTTTGGTTCACGTTTCTTAAGTTTTGAAATGCCCTGCCATATGTTCATAAAAATTAATTATTGGGTTTTTCAAGCGTATAGGTACCATAGGAAAGTATCAACACTGTTTTCATCTTAATTTTACACCTGCCTATTTGAGGTTGACAATTTCTGCCTTGAAAATATGCATACTTGGTACTTCAGTGACGTTAGCGATAAGGAATTTATATAATGAATAAAATACATAATATTTCTATCAAACGAAAATATTTTTTTTTATTGATTTAACCTTAAATCACGACAATTGTTTTTTGTAATGACCAAATCGTACGCAGGCTCATTTTACTTCCAAAGGCGACCTTTTCTAACCCGAGGACTTCATAATGTGATCCGGATTAAATATGGAGCCTCTCTTTGTGGGACAATTTGTGGATTCCCTCTTTCAGGAAAAGCTGAGCTGGGAGAAAACATTAAAAGATTTGGCTTGTTCCCATTAGTTCCTTTACGTATGGAAGTACCATTGTAGGATTAGTGAAAAATATTCTTCTAGAAATTAGTATAGAGTTATTTACTAACCAATTTCGAAAAAAAGAAGGCAGTTGAGCAATTCTCTGTATGTATGTATGTATTTTTATCTGCCATGATGTTTTTTGTTTGTATTGCACACTAATAATGCACAATTTCATTTCCTACCAATAAACAAAGTGTTTTAATAACAATTTAACAATCAAAAAGTGTTCTAAGCATCTTAAACTATTTTTTTATATAGTGTACAAAGACCTGGCCCAGACTCCTTGCATTTTGGGACATTTCTTTTATTATATGTATACCTAGATTTCATTATAATAATTCGTTTTGAAATCGTTTACGTTAAATAAGTTGGTTTGTCATTATATGGTTCCGAGTTTTGAAGAATCGTCGAATTATCGAACAGATACGTGTTGAAAAAAATATTCTCGTAAGGTATCTTGCTAGTTACTCTTCCAAGCTAGTTGTAAAATGGACTTAAAAAATCTAAGTTTTCTTAGAGAGGCGACTGTCAACGCCTCAACGTCTAAAATTGAAAATATTTAAAAAAATATTTATTATTTCAGTTGTTGACGGAACTAAACAGTAGTACCAGGGGGAACACAGAAAATGTTTTTTGACAGCCCACAGAAACTAAAGAGGATATTTAAAAGGATTCCATCTTTGAAGCTCACTATTAATAGGTCCCTTTGTCAGATTGTCGCTTTTACTGGTCCTTTGGAAGCTTTGTTTGTATGTGGTAAAGAGTGTATGTTTGGAGTGGAGGATTGGTTTGGTTTTATTTTATGTTTTATGCTAAGCTGTGTATGCTAGTTGTCGCATATATATATATATATATATATATATATATATATATATATATATATATGTATATATATGGATTTACATATAATCAACGTGTACTTATATCTTGAGTGTTTATTATATTTTGTTTAGTCAACAGACCAACCAGACCCATTGTTCTGGAAGTGTCATACAATTGTATGTTGAGTTACAACCCGGTTAAGTTTAAAAGATAAGAAAATAGATAAAAGCTATCATCTTTTTTTCCCCTTTCTTATCATAATAAAAAACTTACATTAAAGAAAATAATGTACAAATTAGCATAAGAAAACCACTAAGATTTGTAAGATGATGCTTAGTCTACATTAGCAGTAATAGCTAGCAGTAATAACAAAATAAAAGATGAATATTAGGCTTTAATTACAAGTATAGATATGAAAAAAAGGGAATTTCAATTGTGATAATCAGCAATACACTTTCAATGATACATAAATGAGTTAACATGTTGTTTATGAAAGAGGATTTGAGCTTAGATTAAATATTTTTCAATGCTAGGCTATTGCGTAATTCCGCGGGTAGTTTATTTATTTATTTTTTTTATCTGCTTGCTAACCATCTCATTTTCACCGTATTAAATAATTTATTAATCAAAAATCTTTCCTTTCCGGCGAAATTTTCTTAAGAAATAATTTGAAGAATTCCTTAATCCAACTTAACACAAAGTTCCGAAGACAGCCAGTCACGTTTATTACTCAACTGGATTAAATTTCGATTTGTCCTTCATAAAGTTCTTAAAGTTATTGTTCGGAGACTTCTCTTAATAACAATCCATTGAAAATTCCTTCTAATTTTAATTTAAATTTATTAAGTTAAATATCGCTTTTCGGTATTGCCAGGTATGAATTAATTCTAATGGTATTTTGTGTTCAAGTGGGCTCAGAATTTCATAGACAGTATTTTTGTTATCTTTGTCCCAGCCTGCCAACGAGCACGAGTTTCCCCTGATGGGTAAGAGGCATACGTGCTCATGGCCATCATTTCATTATATTTATTTTTCAATCAAATCAATTATATTTATTTATTTATTTATGTATTTATTATATAATAGGACAACCAGTGAGTGAGACACCAGTAAGACATTAGGACTTACAACTTTATATTGTTATAGTAATAAACAGATAAATGTAAACTCTATTTAAGGCTGCCACAACATACATAATCAAGAAACTGCTTCAAAATTTAACTAAATTATTAAAGAATTTTTACAAATTGCATAATTATAAATCATAGATTATGCAATAAAAGTGTTTAAGGGTATTGATGTTTAAGTGTTTGATCAGAGCTTAAAAAGTTTGATTAGTATAGTTGAGTGGGTGGTACAATGTCAAACATTATTTAATTAATTCAATTTAATGATATGTAGTTATCAATTATCAACATTGTCAACCGTAGGCTTAAATTGGAATTGCCTTAATATAATTTTTCTCGTGACATTTCATTTTGACATTATCACCATTATTTTGACATTATATAGATTATATTTTAGTTAAAATTTATTTGAATAATAATATAATTTTAAGAAATAGTAACTATTATTGTTAATGTACATGACTTCAATTTATTATAATTTCTCTTGCTTGACATGCTTGGCTCTCTGATTATGTCATCAATCGATGGTAGAATGGAACAGTCGACGTCGATTGACAGTGTCTACCAGACCAATCGATCGAACATCGATCGATGACATCAATCGATGGTAGAATGGAACAGTCGACGTCGATTGACATTGTCTACCAGACCAATCGATCGATCATCGATCTATGACATCAATCGATGGTAGAATGGAACAGTCGACGTCGATTGACAGTGTCTACCAGATCAATCGATCGACCATCGATCGATGACAACAATGGATGGTAGAATGGAACAGTCGACGTCGATTGACAGTGTCTACCAGACCAATCGATCGACATCGATCTGGTGTGGTAATACCTTAGCTGTGAAGTAAAACATTGCGAAGAAACTTACAAAACCTTAGAAATAATTTCGAAGGGATGTGTAAAATCTGCCAACACGCAGTAGGTGAGGGTGGTGGACTATAAATTGCCTGAAACCACGCCTTAGTTGGATCAGACGGACATCCTTGCAGTAGAATTATCAAGGCTGTCGTGAATAAAGGTAGGTTGTACAGGGGGGTTATATAAGTTTAGTTTATCATCTTTTTCCAAGGGAAATATTGCATGTGAAACATTTTCTCGTTGTAGAATAAAGCTTTTAGTTTCAAATTTCAAATTCTATTTCAAATATTTATTTCTCAACATTGACAATTACTCGTTCTTATTGACGTCAAATAAAACATGACTACTGCCAGTTCGGAAAAACCTTCGTGAAGAAGACCTCGCGAGAAACTTCACAATGTCTCTTATGTCTACACAAAATTATTCTTATCTGCATCTGTTAGCTCGGCAAGTCTCCCTCCCCCCAAGTATCCAAACGACGAACACCCTCAAACGGGACACGTTCACGAGTTAACGCGGGATCCAGCCATCGCCCTCAAGCATGTTAGAGGGAAGTGAGCGACCCGTCACCCGACGCTACCATATGAAGACGTACTTTAGTGATAATGACGCTTTAGATATTAATCGGGACGAAGAACTCAACGAACAAACAGACACATTACACATGTTTTATTAAAAATACTAGAAAAAACCATTTTATGAGGGAATTATACCCTAGGGCTTTCAGTATCCAGTCCTTGTTACTGCATTTAAAGAATTTTCTTTATCTTCGGCTCTACTTACCATAAGTGTTTCTAATCGTGTAAAATGCATAACCTCGTCATAACTATTAGACTCATTTCAATAATTACATAATTGTGTCGAATTATGTCTAACCACTGAAGGCATAATTAGTATTCACATACATTTTTCATGAGTAGTTAGTTACCTAGTACACAATTGGTGTCATTTAAAAAGGGCTGAAAGAAACCTTGCAAGCTAAAACCTTTATATTACGAAAGACGTTTGGTTTTTATATTCGCGTCAAGTAAGAGTATTCGGTCAGAAAATTTTCCATATGAGTTGCACCGAAGTGAGGTCATAATCGGGTTTGTGGTTTGTACTAACATGAATTAATATTGATTTAGTTTTTTTCAAGAAAATTTATTATTCATAAAAGCTGTGTTTTCTGAAAGAACAAACAAGGTAATTGTTTTAAAAAAAATTACAAGTACTAAAAATTGTTTGAAACTAGAGAAAAGAAGTACATAAAAAAAGTTTCCTAATTATTAACTACTAGAGGTCCCTGTGCGGTTTTACCCGTGTTAGGTCACACCACCACATATTCATGCAACAGCGCCGATTATATGTAGTGAACATTCGGGACAAAAGACCCGCCAGATCCGTTCGGGTTTTGGCAAGACGAGCCGAATGAATTGATCTGTATAAAATCCAAATGGATTACTCGATCGGCATTTGCCGAAGATTTGCATCAGTAGGATCCGGCCGGCAATGCCGTTCATCAAAAATGAACATGTGTGGTACAATGTCACTTATTGGTAATGTGGTAAACAACAACAGTAATTAAATATGGAATCTGTAAATAAATAACAAAACAAGCAGCAATAAGCAAAATTAAAAATAAAAACAAAATGATTAAATAACAAAACACAATCAGGATGCCGGAAATTAGCTTACAATGGCGATTCCCGGCTTGAAACAATTTATTTTCAATAATACCTTTTATTTAATTTTTAAGATAAAATTGCTTATGGCTTGGAAATAATATTTATAATCTTTGGTGTTCAATAAGCGCTGCCAGCTGAAATTATTTTTGTTATTTGTACTTAAAGATTCCTCGGATGATGAAGACATTAAGTAATTTGTAATTTTTTATTGAGTATTTGAAAATTAATTAGTGTTTGTGTTCATATGAACCTTTAAATACGCTTAGAAAAAAAAACAGTCATTTTAAGGGATTGTAGGAGCTATTATTTGCAATTGATTTGACCCTTTATTATGTTATACAAAAGTGGGCCATTTTCTAAATTATTTGACGGCTGAGTGGTGTAGTTTCCAGGTTCGAGTCCTGTTGTTGGTTATATTGTTTTATGTTATGGTTGATCTGTTTGGGGTTTGTCTGGGAACTTATTACTATTAATTTATTTTCGTTTAGTGCACTATGTACTACAAAAACTCGGGAGAGGTGTTCATGAGGAAGCATATAAATAGTTTTTAGCATACAAAGTGGATTCTCAATGATGACCAGGTTCAGAGGTGACAATTGACATGAAATACTAGAAAGAAACCATCTCTTAAAACATGCTTCTATTGGATATAAAATACATTCATATTAATTAAAGGAATTAAAGGGATATATGCTAGACCCGATTCGCCTGCCTCTAACTGCCAACATCACTACTACATCCTACTACATCGTCAACAACTATATTTTTAATTTAATTTAGTCTCGTGACCATGGCGCTTGAAACGGAGCCGAAATATCGGAAGCCCGATAGTTTTTAATTATGTTAAGAATCCCGTTAATTCCTTTTGAGGAGTTTCTTCTTTTAAACAAAATTTTGTCTTTAGAACAAAGTCGTGGCTAGTTAACGTATTCTCATTTCTAAGTAAAAACAATGTAGGTTAAGAGAAAGAGGTCCTAATTAAGTTTATAACACGACCTAAATAAACGAACACACATTTAAAGTGAAGCTGTTTATCCTGTTTGCACAGTATAAGGAAAAATTTATCAATGAGGTAATGCCATTTATTTAGTCTTTTTTTGGAGTAATGCTATTGGTTAACTGATTGCACGCTTCCCTCCATTCCTTTACGGTACTGGTTCTTATTTTGTGAATTACCAATGTTTCTTACAAGGGGGTCTGTCACAATGTTGTTTAATAAATATAGACAGTGTATAAAAAGCGAATGAAACTATATCTTAATACGATACAAAATGTCAGGCCTAGTATATTACAAGTAATAAAAAAAATTGCAGAAATCGAGACTCAAACTTTCCGCTTCTTTATGTTTTGCCCAGGGTATTTAGTACCCTGGCTGTGAAGAATGTCACGGATGTGATGTTCGGACAGACATGGATAGTTGACGCATAAAAGTAGATTTTTTGAAGTGTTCTAATACGTGATAAAGTAGTTGGATGTCATGTCCTCTTAACTTTCATAGCTATGTACAAACCATTGTATCTTAAAATCGGCTTCGCAAAAATATAAGTTTCCCGAAATAGGTGCGTGGGACTCTTTGTTTAGGTCTTATGTATTTTATATAAGCTTTTTCCTGCGGCTTATTTGATGTTAAAAATCTTTTTTTTTATAACAATTGGCAGGCGTTTATCTTTCATGTCACTTGATTCTTTATTTTGTTTTTAATAAAAAAAAATATATGTTTTTACTCTTGCCTTGCGAAGATACAAATTTGTAAATACTGAATTAGTTTATACTGTAATAAATTAGACAAATATTTATAGTCTTTCTGTTTCTTCAACTAACTGCCAAACAAGTCCTTTTTACTGGAGTTTTTCTTACAAATGAATTCAGTAGTTTCGGCAGTAATGAGCAGCAAACACGCAAACATGAAGAAACACATAATTTTTATCTGATAATGATGTACTATGTTTAACCTCTGTTTACACAAAGGTTAAACAGAGCACAAATCATCGCAAAATTATTATCGTGTTGCATCTGTTATAGGGACTATTACGAACTGACGCACATAGTTAATGTTCATAACGTTTTAATGGCCGTTAATATTAAACGCCATGTTAGTACATGTCATTAATTTAAATGAAACAGCAGATGAGATTAGCTGTTAAACAGTTATGGATATTAATAACATAATTAAAAGTTATATGTGTTAGAATTTAGGCTTTTTTTGTTTTAGAATGGATAGTTATGTGGGACAAACTGGGATAAAAACGTAGTTCTATTTATAAATTGAGCAATTACTATAATATTATAAACAATCATGTAATATACTTATTGCGTCACAGCTAAAAAGAAAAAAAATCGTAACAGAGTAACAAAAATAGAAAAATATTCACAATTTTAAGCTTGGATATCAATGGATATTAATTTCATGCATCTCTCACTTCGTGATTTCTCTTGGAAGTGTAAGGTATGCACGTACTTTCAAGCGTTGGTATCTTTTTTTAATGTTTCAACTAAGTCCATTCAAGCTCTTATTTGATTCATAATAGCTATAACCTGCAAGCTTTCAGCTTAAAGATGGCGGTATTCGGAAGGTGCCAGTTTCCTATGAATATTAGTTATTTTGTTGTCAAACAAATAGAAAAGATGATTCATGGCCCTTAGGGACCAACAAGCATTTACATACAAATATAACACGCGTGCAGATAAGAATATTACTCTTAAATAGAACGATACAAATAGTGTAATAAATAGGTCATTTTAATAACTATAAACTATTACCCTATTGTAGCCCCGCACCAAAAAGGAACTATCGAAGCGTTTGGTTCGACTTCTTGGGATATCTACTATAAAGGGATGGCAGGCCTTTCTTTTAATATCAATTTCAGAAGTAATACTCATAAATAATACTAAATAAGAACATGCTTGAATATTCTTTTTAAATTAAATGAAGAAATTGTTTTAATCATGTGATCATCTTTCCTCTAGACATAGTTAAGTTTTGTGGCAGTAGGCGGTTGAAAATATCCATAGGGATTTTAAATAGAATTGAAAGAAAATATGATTAAGTTTACTATGAACGTAAATGTATACAACTATAGTTTATATTGTAGATCGAACGAAGGCATAATAGCAGAAAAAGCCTTCGGACACTCATATTCAATATAGAAACTATATTCAGTACATACATGTTCAGTAGTGTCGCACGCTTCGATTACGTTACATAATGGTGTATTTGCTAGGAGATTTAATTTAATTTATGCTTAATTTTTATCTCTTGTTTAATTCATTCCAGCCACACCCTTCTGCATTTAAATATACATTTTCCTTAATTAAGAATAATATTTGAAATCAGCTGCCAATTATAAAATATTCAATGAATTTCCCGCCTACCAGGATTTCTGCTAAAATTAACCTTTAAAATTCAATTTCGCAACCCAGGTGAGCATCATTTGTGCGATATTCATTAGAGATTTTCTCTTGATGCCTGTGATTCCATTTTGAGACGGTGGAGTTAGTCCGTGGCTGGTTCTTACAGATTTTATATTAGCTTTTACGTTTGTAGATACACAGTAGAGCCGAAAACTTAATGAAGATTGACGAGCTTTAGAGTTTACGTAATAATATTTTGCTTTAAAGAAGATGCGATGTGGCAACAACAATGAGTAGTTATAAAAGAGGCGATGCACTCGAGCACGAAAACGTGAATTTCATAAGTTTGGTAAGATGTATGTAGCGCAGTTGTTAAATTTTAAGGTATTTAAAACAATGACAAGATAAGAAAAGTTTTTCTATATATCACACATCGCACTTATAAGAACCGAAAAATGTACGATAATAATTGTTTTATATTTAGTTTTTAGTAAACCCTTTATAAGGCAAATTAATTTTAAAATAAAAAAAAAATCGACTTGTCTTGTGAGTGCATAAGCCGAACCGAGATGAGAACGAAACATTACAATTTTGTAAAATAAATATATTTCTTTCTTTCTTTCTTTCTTTCTTTATCTAAAAGTAATACTATACTGCATTATTGCCAAATATTTTTAAATAATTTGCATTTGCGTTTCATATCAAAAATCGCTAAAATCTTAGGTAGAATAATAGTCTGGTTTATTTTAAAGTATCTACGCGAATCAGACATTTTTAATTCCCTCCTTTTTTGTTTTGCCGCTTCCCTTATCTTTCCTCCGAACTTTTTTCACCCCAGTTCGATTTCTAAAGGAAGCTTTTTAATATTAAACATGGCTAATGATATTCCACCAAAGTATCCACTTAACGTCCAGTCCTCTTATTAAAAGAGATATGACGATTTTTCAGCGGCGAGGAATGTTATTATGGGGAATTTCATTTCTGAGGTCGACTTCTTAGGTAAATCCAAAGTTTAGGAACACTACTATTTTTTTAGGCCATTCATGAATATTAAGGGAAACGTTTAGTTTTAATCATGATCTTATGAACGTCAAATTATCCGGTTCTGATTTTGTTTTCTGATCAAACTTGAAACAGAATTTTACAGAAACTTCTGTTGCAACATAATTAGGTAGAACTTATCGAAGTCATAATGATGCGTCGTGCGCAGGACGGTGCCCACTCTCGTCAACCCATTTCTCACTTAAGCCGCGATAATTTTTTGAGACGATATTAATCTCGCTCGGACATATTCATATTTTTAGGTGTTTTTCTTTGACATTCAATTTAATTTTACCGATTCTTTTATTATTGAACTCAGCTTTTTAAAGGCGACTTAATCTAATCACACCATAAGAAGGTCCTTTCGAGTTCAAAGTGAGATCCCGTATCTTAGTAGGGGTAGCGTAATTTTGCTACATTGCGGGATCCGAGGCGCTATTCAGGCGTTTAAGGTTAATTTGGCTGAAGGAAGGAACCATGAAATTAAAATATCGAGGTGCGAAGCTGTGCTGGCGGAAATTTATTTAATTTATTCAAGGTACGAGGTATGCTGTAATCCGGACGGGTAGGATTGTTATTTGATGTTTGAAAGGTTAAATATTGGTGAATGAAGTTTTAATTAAAACCTTCGAGTAATATAAGGAAATTGAGTGTTTAAATAACTTCTTACTTAGGTATTATTGTGGTAAAAACAGTAACTGATTGTGATGTCAAGGATTGTGGGGAAAATAGGAGAAGAAACAGCAAGCAGTAAATAAGCAAAATAAGTCAATGAATATTTACATAGGCAAAGTGTCCTAAAGCCTGACAGAATACTCGTAACCTCGTTGCGTCGAAAACCATGAACGGCTGTACAGCTTTATCGTCTATGCCTAATTATTAAAAAATTAAAAGGTAATAATGTATCACAGTGTAAATATTAGTAACTGATAAAACATGTTTGCATTGTTACAGGCTATTTGCATTATACTGAAGTAATCCGTTTCTCTTGTTAAAAAAAAGAAGCTGACTTAGTTTTTATGCAAACTCATAAGCCTTGCCTAAAATAGAAATAAAACTTTGGACTTTTTCCAGGAATTTATAAAAGGAAAGGTCAGCTTTTGTTTTTGGTAATATTCCAAAGGTTTTTTGGGCACAATCCAACCCACGCCCATTCCACGTTACCGTTAATTGAAGGTATACATTTTTCCACTGTTAACTATAATGGTAAACATTTTCATATCAGGAACAACAAACTATGACGTCATTTCTATAAATAATAAAATTTGGGTAAATACAAATTAGATTTGTTAACGAAGTATGTCAATAACGGACTAGGCTTTCAGTGGTAGGTACTGGAGTTTCTTTTGTTAGATCTCGCCTGAGGCCAGCCAGTGCAATTACTAGAACAATTGCAATTCCAAATGAGGCCTAAGCTCGCGCATTATATATAATTTGATAAAATAATCACATTCAATGTCAACAGATAAAACAGATGTCCATGGGCGCGAATGCCAGTTACCATCAGGTCGGTCGCGTCTGGCGGCTTTAAACATAGTTCACAAAAAGGCTGTATATAAAGAGAAATATCTCCTTGCTGTACTCTATTTTCGGTCCGCTTCAAGTCTTGGTTTAGTATCGTGATCGCTGTTGACAAAGAAAAGAAGAAAACTAAAGTAAGGTGTTAAAGAAACTACTGTCTACAGGATCTGAAAATGTAAAACAAGGCGTGACATCACACGTATGTACCGATTTTTGCATCATCGTGGGACCCGCCACCAATACAAATATCTCTGGTCTTTATTTTGCAAACTTTGAGCTATTTATTATTTCGCATACAACGTGGGTTGTTATCCTAGTTTATTCATATGAAATAATTATTTTTATCTAGCCTGTTAGCAAAAATAAGTACAACACAACTAGCGTTGCACAATTTGTTATCAAATGTTAGCGTTTACTTATTTTTGAGCCTTGCAATAAATGCTCGAGCAAATATATTCAACGGTAAGCCATTTTTATTTAGATTCACTTCCTCAATTAATGCCATGGCAACTGAGAGACGTCATATTAAATTATTCTGAGGACATTATGCAAATCCCACAACAGCGACCCAGATAATAGAGACTTCCAGAGAATCTGCATGAGACTGTTCGCTAGAGCTAGATAAGACGCTTTAGTGACGTCAGCTCTGACTAGAAACAGGAAACTGTTCTAATGGAATATCTGGCTACTGTATCTTGAGAACAGCGGTTCATTTTTGAAAGGGATATGTGTATACAGAACTGGCGTTGGAGTAGCAGTAGGAATAAAGCTTCTCACGCGCATTTCATTTATATTAATTTTCTATATTTTTTCCTTTGGCGAGTGCTAGTACTGGCACCAACGATCTTGTAGTGTAGGGTTAGAATATCTTCAACTGAGTGCTCACATCTAAACGTGCTTCTTCTCTTCCGATAGAAAAATCAATGATCGTAGATATTAGTGAGGTTTTAGAGCAGCTGGTAGAATATTAAGTAAGTTTTTCAACAGTACCTATACGTATACCACTTTGATTCTGCTCCCGGAATATTCGTATAAAATGTTGACTACATTTTGTTTTTAAGAATGCTTCCTACTCGAAATGTGGCAAAATAGACGCAGTTCACTTAAAAAATTACTTTCACTTACGGAGTAGTCAGTTTGAAATAAGTTAAAAATCGTTCTTTGACTGGCTGGAAGCGTGTAGGTTATGGAAAGGCCTGAACCCATTAGTGGTCTGAAATTATGACTGGTGGAAGAATAATTTCAGAGTTCGATCTAACTGGTATTTCTTCTTTTTTTTCTCATTACTCATTACTCTTTCTTATTATCTCATTACTCTGTTTTGTTAATTTAAGTAGTTGATTTTGGATACTAATGTCTTTTTTTCAGATATCCCTGTAAGTAAATTAAAAGAGAAATCTTAAATATCCTAAAGATTTAGGTACCTTAAGTTTTAATTGATAACGCTTAAGAAAAAAGGGCTCTACTACATTTTGAATTATGTCGTGCCGTTCGTGTCTGAGTTTTCAACTCTGAGTCATTTAATTTAATTTTATTTTATTCTCAACGCAAAACGTACAGCTAATACAGGTAATGGTTATTATATAAATATTTAAGGCGTTTCACAAGTTTTCACTTATAAATACTTGATGAATTGGGATGTAAGAATACATAAGGATTGCTAGACATTAATATTCATGAAAAAAATTATATCAGCTAGACAGATTAAAGAAAAGAAGATCTTGTAATTGTCGCTCGCACACTAGGAATACCAGTATTGAAAATGTCTGTATCTTGTTCGCGGGTGAGTCGGTAGAATCTGCGTGGACTTTGGATTCTGCCCTAGTTACACAAGGCCTTGACTATTATTTTTCCACTTGGGTTTGAGTTTAAACAAGCTTGGTTAATTCATCTTAATCGAGACGTTCATTAGAGAATCAGCAACGTATCTGTAAACGTTAACACGAAAAATAAAATTCGATGACCTTAACTGGGACAAACGATTCAAACACCTTTGTTTCCTAACTGTAATTACTGATACCATAAACTTTAGACCTTGTTGAGGCACCTTCCAACACACGCCCTACAATAGCACCCCCTCTAAACGACACGAAGTACTCACAAAACTTGAACGTTGCCATTATCAAGAAAATTAAACTGTAACAGACTGTTTAAATTACACGAAAAGCCTTGTTTGCGCTAATTGAATTGTCTCATAATTGAAAACATTTGCATAGGAAAATGGAGAAATAAAAAAAATTAATGAGCTGTCGTTTTTGTCGAAGAAAAAACACTCAACTTTATTTTTTTACCTCAGACGTAAAAAGAGGAGTGTTGTAAGTTTGACTTGTCTGTTTGTTTGTATGTCTGTGACAGTATACGGATCCCGAACGGCTGAAGTTGATGTTGATGAAATTTTTTTTGTTTATAAGTTGAATAAATTGAGAGTGTTCCTAACCATGTTTGAAGAAAATTGGTTTCGCCAGTCAGAGGTTACATGTGGTTTTTTGCGCAAGTTAGGGTTTTTTAATTTATCCTTTCAAATAACTGGATAAATAAGTATTCTATTATAGATTCAGTAGTGATCTATTGTCTTGTGTAAGAAGTATTTCATGATTTTATTTTTGTTTACAGGTAAGCGTCTTTTTGTTGCGATTATTTTTGCTTGTCACTATAAGTCAAAGGTGTCTTTGGTAAGTGTTTACAAATATTGTTTCTTTTTTCTTTTATTTACCTTTCGAGACAAGTTTTCATATCGCATCCATATAGAGATTCTTTTATCAGTCACTTATCTTGAATTATTTATTGTTACAGTTTAAACATGTAATGCATGATGATATCAGCTAGTATGAAACCATGTCGGGTAAAATTAATGATGGCGATGGCACATCAGTATTAGATAATATCGTAATCACAGACGAGATGGCTTGGCGATTCTGTGGACACGGTCGGAAATTAAATCCGAAATTGAGTCCGTTTAGGAAACAAAATTGAATACCAGTAACAGTAACATATCACATGCGTTTGTGCTCTGAAGAACTCTTTTCTCGTTTTTGGTACTCTTAAAAGTTCTTAAATTTGGCTAAATTATGAGGTACTGTATTGCCGCGTTTATAAGTTACGCCGATATTCCTGTGGGAAGCGTTCTTATTAAATAATAATACCCCTAAATACTAAATCCCCAGAAAAACGCACCAACCGTATTGCTTCAAGGTGAGCAGAGCTAGTGTTATGGACGACCCTACAGCGAACTGGGGGGAACCCAGCATAACATATGTACAATAACCATGACCAGAGAACAAACATATGTAATATTTCCTTAAGCTTACACGGTTAATTATAATAAATAAAACACTTTTAATTTTTTTTTCTCGCGATTAATTATAATTTTTTACAAAAATTTGTCAACATCTTCGTTTAATTAAATCAAGACCAGTTAAATCAGACCTATACAAGATCCAGGTGCCTACAAAATAGACGGCGGCTGTAGGCTTGCCCACATTGGTCAAACTTAACCAGACGAGTCAACCCGCGCTAAAGGACACACAGCTGATATCAAAAACTGAAGAGCAACAGTCTTCAGTTTGCGAACACGTCATGGACAAGCCCAACCATTATTTTAGGCTTGATTCTGTAAATATTTTATCAAAGTAAATACATTTCATACCTAGGATGATCAGAGAAGCCATTGAAATTAAGGAACACCCCAAATAGAGAAAATGGTTGGAAGCTTTTCCATTTATGTTTTTTTAGTATGGGATCCCCATACAAAAAAATAATAAATCCAACATCTAACAAACTGCAAGACCTCAAGCCCTAGCAATTTCTGAATTAATCCGCTACGCTCGCGGATTGAGAAACAGATGATAGAATGCCTTCATAACTGTCAAGACGGTGACGGATGACAGGTCATCTTACGAGTGATTTAGATCAGATTAAACTAGCTAGTTTATAGTTTTATTATATCTTTTCAAAATAGTGTCCAATCACGTCAATACATCGCTGCATCCGATGGAACCACTGAGAAAAGCACTTTGCCCACTCGTCCTTAGGGGTCTCTGCAACGGCCTTTTGAAACGCAGCCACAGCTTCCGTGGCTTCCATAAAACGTTTTCCTTGAAGTTTTTATATGAATAAATAAAAATGGCAAGGTGTGAGGTCGGGGCTATACGGCGGGTGACCTAGTAATTTCACGTTTGACGTCACCAAATAGTCGATCGTTCGCCTGGCACTGTGCGACGAGGTGTTCTCGTGGTGAAGGAGGATCCTACTGCGAGGTCGTGTCTCCCGAACTTTTTTTCAAGACAAGTGGCGAACAAATGTTACTGTATTACTCCGCAGAAACTGTTTTTCGATCCTCTAAAACAATTGTGGCGAAATGACCTACCCTTCCGAAGAACGAGGCCACCATCTTTTTTCCCACACTTCAACCTCTCTGCACTTTAGTTGGCAACTCCTCGGAAGGATACACCCACTGAGCAGACTGTCTTTTGGTTTCGGGATAATAATAGTAAATCCAGCTTTCGTCACCTCGGTTAAATCTTGCAACCATTTCACGGCAATAATCAACACGACAGAGTTTTTGCCCCTCATTATGAGGTATCCACCGAGCACATAGCTTCCTGACCGCTAAATGTTTTATTTATTTTTTTATTTTTTTTATTTATTTATTTAGGAAAACATACAGAATTATATAAATACATAGGAAAATATTACAAGCAGGTGGTTCACAAGCCAATTAAGTTTTCACTGTTAATTGTAATAAATATATTGGGTAGATTAAACAGAAGTTAAGTAACAATTTAAAGTTATAATACGTTATGGAAAAGTCAATAGAAAGTTTTAGTTTTAAAGCCATTTTTATTTAAGCTGCTTGATGGTAGATATGAATTTGTGGGGTTTCAGATTAAATATATCTAAGGTTTAATAATTCTGGTTATAAAAATTACAGGCTCTAACAATAAAGCGATTTTTACTGTAATTAGTCTTACAGGCTGGAAGAGCAAAAGTAGATCTTAATTTTAACCGAAGATTGCATCTCTGACATTTAAAGTAAATATAATTTAGTAAATGTTAATGGAACATTTTGTGCACTTGACTCATACCGATGCCTAAGCTTGTCCGAATTTGGTGATAGGTCACTCTTCTGTCAGTCTCTATCATACGCCGCACAACACAGATGTTATCTTCAGTTGCCGCCGCAGAAAGCCGTCCCTCACGCAGACCATCAGTGAGATTTGTGCGACCTCGTTTAAACTTATTAAACCAGTTATAAACAATGACACAATGGGGTTTTATCGTGAAACGCCAATCGTAGTCAATCATAACTTTTTGTTGACTTAAATGCCAACGAAAGTCATAAAAAATCATTGCACGAAAATATTCTCGCGTTAAATTCACGCTGACGTGACATAGACAATTTTCTTTTTGCCGCCAAATCGTGAAACAAATGACAAATGAATGAAGTACATTTTCAGTTATATTGGCAAAGAGTACCATTTTCAAAATTAAAATTATTTTCTAATAATATTGTTTACAAATGGCCAGTTCTAAGAACTCCCAGTTTGACCGTCGTAGTCACTCCTGACCACGGTGTCTGTCAAGGTAACGAAACGTTGAGTTAAAATGTAAAAATAGAACGAAACGCAATATAATCCAGTTCAAAAGTATTTTATTTAACAAACATATGTATTCATCACAAAAATGAATGCTCCGACCAGGATTCGATCCTGGAACCTGCGGCGTATGAGGCAGGGCTGCAAACCGCTACGCTACTCGGCCGTATTGTTCGTGGACTATGAAATGAGAGCAAGAAAAGCAGAGTTTTAATAAGAGAATTTAGAACTGAGACCTTCGTCTAACTAGAATACAGGATTCGACATGGTTTTCAGAGATATTCAACTTTTGACACTCTTATTACTAATGAAATAAAGCAGAAATAAATAGAGATTTATAACGCAATATCGCAACAACGCTGATGACTGTACGAAATTGATAATTCATATTTTGACATAATACTATTTATAGCCATTACTGAAGTATACCTTAAATATTTTGCGAAACAAATGAATTAAACCATAATAACATAAGATAGTATTGTTACATTTATAATATCTCCTTGCTTCTTAGTACAATAGACGTCGCGTACGGATATAGTTTAAACAATGCCTGTATTTTAGTAAACTTTTACATGGTGTTTTGTCGTGCATTTGTAGTTAAATTTGTTACCATAAATTTAGTAAGTATTGTGCCATAAAAATATATTTTAAAGTCACTGTCGAAATGGATTTTGCTTTATAGTTTTCATGACATGCAATTTTTTTTATAGGATAATTCTTTGAAAAGCTTTACGATAGTACGTGAGGACTATAGACTTTTTTTTACTCTAAAAGATACTTCTCCTAAAGAAACACAGTTAGGATTAATAATTCATGGTATTGTACACAAAAATAAGCAGAAAACACTAAAAGAAAATTTTTGTGAACAAATATGAGTGTTATAATTTTAATTTCTTGTTAAGAAGAGTAGCCGCAGATTCGAAACTTCTAATAACAACATATAAAGCTCTCTGTCAGTGTATCCTCACCTATCATATCACCACGTGGGGATGCGCTGGCAAGTCTCATATTTTAGTTGTCGAGAGAGCACAAACCGTAGTCCGTAGAAGGTGCTTTTGAATACCCTTCTCCCTCTCTGTACAAACTAGCAAAAGTTCTATCGGTACGTAAACTCTTCATTTATGCCAGTGTTGCTAGGTATCACAGATTAACCGTACCTTTACTTCCCCGCAACACAAGACGTAACCAGCGCTGTCCCGTTCCCAGAGTAAAGTCAGAGTTTTGCCGCAGATTCATAACTGTATTGCACCCAAACTTTACAATATAATGTTAATGAAGGACTAAAACACAAAAAATTATAGCAACCACTCTTTTAAAAAAAAACCCTTTTTATGTGGCTGGATAATATGTCCTACGACGAAACTGGAAATCTACTGTATGTGTACACATGAGGTTGATTACTTAGCTCTATTACATACATAAGACGCACCATCCATACATCGCACAAATTTAACATAACAAAAAGGTGAATCACACCTAATCGTAACCAATAAAAACTACATACATCCTCAGCTCCTACCCCATGTATACTGACATTCAACTCATAATCAACAAATAAAAATAAAAGTGTTTTTAGCATTTGTCTTTATCGATATTTTCCAAAAATAGTTTTATTATATTTTGCATTGTGTAGTGTGATTTTTTCTTTTCTTTTTTTAATTAAATTTTTTTGTATTATTAACGGTCTAGAGAGGAGGCTGACATCCACGTCGCAGGGAAACCTAATGTGAGTGTCAGAGCTACAATAATTCTGTATCAATATTTTTGAAAACAAAGATCTTTTATGTTTTATGTTTTTAGATTGTATATAATGTGCCTTTTAACATTTTCAAGATTAAAAAACTCAGATATTTCTCATTCAATTATTTATCTGATATTCAAAACTTTATACGAGATTAAAACAATATATTCCATAAACATTTTATCGAAACTTACCTACTCTTTCAAATTAATTCAGTTAAATAAATAAATCACTAAAATTTCTACAATTTACCGTGAGTTCTTACCAACTAAATCGGCACGAGTTGGAAACTACGTCTGCCAGCGCTCATATCGTTGCCAAGTTTATAAACCGCTTTAAAGTAAATTTGCTTTTTAGCGCAAACGCGCTGAGGCCACCAACCGCACGTGCGCGCGTATTACTGCGGAACTCTCAGCTTAATTTAGCTCTTTGCTTTAACAAGTATAATTGACGAGTTTTGAATATTAATTTTGCTGGATTTTATTGTAAATGTAAACCATGTGGCGCTGAGCTGTTGATCTGAAATCTATAGTTGATATTAATTTTAATTTTTTCGAATATTTAATTTAATTTAATTTTATCCTTCATGGTGCAAGCTCGCAGCTAAAAGTGCTTAACGTTATTTCGACGAAAATGCTTTTTCCATATTTTGACTTCCTGTCAACCTCTTTATATAACGTCATAAATAAGCATTGTCTTCTAACTTCTTTTTGGTTCAAATGTCATGTCAATAAATATCTGTCATCAAGAATCCATAGAAAATTGTAGAGTTGTTCATATCAGGTAATACGAGTGAAACAAACTTTACAATGTGACTTTAAAAAGATAAGTACTCCGGGACGTAACCTTTAAAAAAAAAATTTAATTAGACACTGCACATTAATAAGCAATATTCAAATTCTTTTCCCAAAATACCTGATCCTTTCAGAAAAAAATATAAAATATATACCTCAAAATGACATAATATAACGAATAGGTAGATTTTATCCAAACAACATTAGCTACAATTTTTAACAACCAATAGTTTTTTTCAAACTGATTCTATCTTCGACATTAAATGAAAAAAAAAATTGATTAAAACATATTTTAACAAATTTTTAAATTTCTTCAAAAAATATATTTTTAAAACCGTAATGCAAGTTAAAGTAAATTAAAAAATGTATTGAATGGTTCGAAGTCCGAACCTACTCGTCAAATGAGAAAAGTTTTCATTCAACTCAGTTAAGTCCTTTGAAACTTTTTAATGAGAAGTATTTGCCAAGTACCTCTCTTTTGTAGCCAATTATTCTGAAATTGAGGGTAGACTCGCCAGCCTTCTCGCATTTGTTCCTGCCTATCAAAAATTTTACGGTAGAATTGCGTCGAAGGCTTTAAGTAAAATGTAATTTTAGTGGGCAAAATTGCCTGAATGAGTGATATATCAAGTTATAATCTGACCAAGCTATCAATGAACTGACGAGCGTCGCTAGTATCATTTTAATGTTGCCATTTTATTAAACTGTATACTTATTTCAGAACAGCTGTAAAAAACAAAGTTAGTAAATTATAAAAATGCCAAGCATATTTTAAGATGACACCTGAGTTTGGTGAAAATTCAAAATACTTCATTTCATCACAGGTAAAATTTTAACAGAGTGTGTCCGGAGCGCGGATATGAGACCAGAGATTTATGCTAGGTTTAACATCATAAAAGAAAATGTAGGTATATTTCAGAGCATCTTAGCTGCGCCTACATCGGACGCGGCTAGGATGCTATATAAATATATCTATGTATAATATCTTAATCAAATTAATATTAGGTATAATTTTGTATGAGTGGAAACTATGGGACTGTCATAGTCGTAGCACGACCCAAAGTCCTTAAATAAAATTTGAATAAAAAAAAAACATTATAGTTAAAAAAAAATACTCTTGATGAATGTGATGAATTGTTGGACTTTAACATGACGTATCTAGAAAGATCAGGTGGATAATTGTCATACAAATACCTATACTCCGTTAGTTTAATTTTTGTAATAAATAAAACCGTGAAAAATTATAAGGTTAGTCTTGATAAACGCAAATCAGTTTAATAGCTCTTGTTATCTATGATGATATAAAATCTTAGAATTTTATACCTACACAGTACGAAACAGTAGGACAGTTCCGAGTCGACGACCCTACACGTTTCGCTGACAAACAGATTGCCATACGGACAATTCATACTCATAACACTCACGACCGTATGCGAGGGGTGATCCAAAAGTAATGATAATCAATATGAAATAAGGGTATTTTAGTTTATTAAATTATTTCTCTACGTAGTCTCCTAGCAAGCATTTAGTCCATCTTTTTTCTAAACCCATAATTCTCTGTCATAATGCCTAATATCAATCTTCATTTATGTGTAGAAGGTAACGCCGCCCTATTTTTATTAAGGAACTAAAGTTACACTATGACTGTACTACCTTCGTTGTCTTTTATTATCATTCTTCATTCAAAATTGTTAAAAACATAATTATAAAAAAAACTTTTTCCAGTCCGAACTGTACGCCATGGTTTCTTTGCCTTTCCTCTGGAGATAAACATAGATAGAAATTATACGTTTTGACAATTTAAATGTTCTATTTGTTCTTCTGTTTGTGGATTTTTAGACAGAGTTATTATTAAGGTTCTCAAAACTTCGTAGTTTTCGATCGCGTCAATGATTTTAAGTTTATATGTGTATTGTTTAAGTTTTGTAGAACTTTATTGTTATGTGACATTCCGAGTTTGAAGCCGAGACCTTCGCATATTGAGGGAGGGGGTTGAGATTCACATGTGTACGAAAAGGTAAATTAATATTTTGATTTAAAATAAAATCTCGTCTTTATCAAATAGTTTACACATTGAATTACAATTATTCAACAATAGCGTTGTATAAAATGTATGATATGATATTCATTCAAGCTACATTTGTGTTCTGGTTATACTCATTTCGTGAAAGAGTATGCTGCATACATTTCAAGCACTGTTCTTGTTGACCGTACAAATACTCGTAGGTTTTATTTCATTTATAGGACCATAAATAAACTGTCCATTCGAAAAATAAAAAAAATGTCTAGGTACGTTTCTTATTTACATGAATTAAATTATTAAGTAAAAGTGTAAATAACGGTCCCAGATTACTCATTTTTGTGATAATTTTCTAATAATGACGACCGAGTGGTGTAGTGGCAAGTAGCCCTGCCTCATACGCCGAAGGTCCCAGGTTCGATTCCTGGTCGGGGCATTAATTTGTGTGATGAACACAGATGTTTGTTCTCAGGTCATGGTAGTTTGTATTTATACATGAATGTTTATTCTGGGTTCTCCCCCAGTTCGCTGTATGGTCATCCATAACACACACACAAGCTCCGCTTACTTTGGGGCCATACGGTTGGTGTGTTTTTCTGGGGATTTATAATCATAAAAATCAATAATTCCCCAAACAAACCAACTTTATGGCCCCAAAGTAAGCAGAGCTTGAGTTTAAGATGACCATACAGCGAAACAGGCGGGAGGACCCAGAATCAATATACATTTATAAATGTAATATAAAATATAAACAACCATGAACCGAGAACTAACATCAAATAAATAAAATATAGTAACCAACAACGCAGTGAGATATTGTTTTTTTCCTTTTTAATATATATTGATATAGAATAGAAAAACTAGTATATATGTACCTATGTACATACAAGTTTTCCCACGACATCATTTGCTTTAATTGCCCAGTCCTAATTTACGAAAGATACAAAAATTTACCTATTCTAGGTCAAATACTTAATGCTATTCATTTATATCGTCAACTACTTTCAATCATATTCAGAAATCCTCTAATTTTTTTTAAAAACAAGCTCCTTTTACACAGGGGAAAGAAAACACAAGAAGAAACTCAGTTGTTTAGTTGTCGCCGTACAATACACTCGCTGTTTGTAACAAAGGGGACATTTGAGAGTTCTCCAGATTGCATCGGACTCAAAGCCCTGGAAAGTTCTTTGGTCTCTGGATGAACTAGTATTTGAGAAAACATGGCGTGGATTCATTAAAAGATTTTTGGAAAAATAACGGAAAATATGGTTTCAACAGGTGTGATATACCAAAAATTTGTGAGTTTTGTGAGTTAGAATGAAAGCTTTTACGCATCTTTAATAGTTTTTATAAATAAAAGGAAAACAAAATTCTTGCTTCCAACATAACCCAACATTTTTAATATCAAACAAAATTGAAATAATCATATGCTTTTGATTATTTCATTTCGCGTACGCATACGCGTGCCACATATATGTTCCACGTTTGTTAACCGACCGATGTTGTCGCGAACAGCGCAAATTGAATTATCTCGAAGATAGATTTAACCCGGAGATAGCCACTCGCAAGGTGATCCAATTTGTTGATATAAGTACATTACGTTTATTCTTATATACATCAGATGTAGGGGTTAACTTGTGTGACACGTTAAAGAAGGTAAGTATTGCTTGATAATCGATAAGGTTAGATACGTTTTATATGCTTCTCATTATGAAAACAACCAATTAATCTTAGGTATTACTTTTTAAACTACAGTTTTGCGATGGGGCCATTGCAAAGCAAAAGATAAAAGTATAAAACAACCTTCAAAATATTGTTAGTTTCACTATATTCAAGCTATAGTCTATATAGTATTTTTATCACATGTATAGATAATTGAAAAATATACTTTTGTCTAATATCAACTCTTACATTTTATAAGATAAACATTAAGCTTTAGGTGCTGAACAAAACTGCATACATGTTTTCCACACTTGCTTAGATTACGAAAAATTAAACGGCATTCCAATGTACCTAATTAATATATGTATTCCTCAACAATTACAATTACTTATATTAGTTGATATCAACTAAAGCATGGCTCTCCCAACAGTTCGGAGAAACCTTCGTGAAGAAGAACTAGCAAGGAACTTCACGAGTATCATTAAAAAAATAATTTATAATACTCTTGTAATTCGTTGGTAATGGAAGTGGTTGGATGCAGAGCGCTTGCGACCGGTCGCTCTGGAAGTCTTTGGGGGGAGGCCTATGTTCAGCAGTGGACGTCCTGTGGCTGATATGATGATGATGATGATGACTCTTGTAATGGAAAAAGAATTTTCAAAATTGGTTCAGAATATTTGTTTGAATCGGTATATCATTAGATTTCACGAGATAATCCTATTCGCTAATCACCACTTAACTTACTATATTTATTAATATTAAGTATTAAAAGTTTGGGTATGTAGCCAAAACAAAATATTTATTCCAATACTTTTAGGTTAGTACTTGCAACAACGGCTCAACAAATATGCGAAGAAAATACTTGTAAATAAATAAAGTTTATTTAGCTTCTGTTAAACTAAAAAAACCTTCTTTTCTATCTATTTTACCTTGAACGAACCACTAAGCAAGTTAAAAATTTCAAACAAACTATCCCATCAAAGTATCCCATCTGTACTCTTTGAGTCAGCACCACTTAAGTTTTCTCCATTCAGTACGTGCCTATAGGTTCGCCATAGTGTCAGCTGTTTGCGAAATTAAAAGTCAGGAACATCGCTGCGAATTACTTATATTAGGTCTTTACCTATGAAATTGCCGTTTTTCACGAAATAAATGAAGCGTAATTTTTTTATATATTTTTTATTTCTATTAATCAAAATAATCACCCATGCAATCAATGCATCTTTGCCAACGCATTGGTAGCTTATTGATGCCTTTCTTGAAGAAATCAGCTGGACGGGAGGCAACAAATTCTTCAAAAGCATTTTGTACTGCCTCTCGGGTATTGAATTTTTTTTTGTTGTCAAATTCTGGAAAAAGTAGAAGTCTGTAGGCGCAAGGTCTGGTGAGTACGGCGGATGACGGAGAACTTCCAACCCTACCTCTTGTAGCTTGGAGACCGTCTGCTGTGCAGTATGAGGTCGCGCGTTGTCGTGCAGGAGCAGTTGAGCCGAACGATTGACTAAAGCTGGTTGGAGACGTGCGAGCTTCTCCATCATTGTTATCAGTTCTTCACAGTACACATCTGCAGTAATGCTTCTCCCGTTTGGCAAGAAGCTGTGATGAATTACACCCGCGTTAGACCACCAAACAGTGACCATCACTTTTTTAGGGGTAAGTTTTCGTTTAGGGCATTGTTTGGGTGCTGAACCAGGGTCCAACCAACTTGCTGAGCGCTTACGATTGTCAAACAGGATCCATTTCTCGTCACAAGTAACAATGCGGTTCAGAATTCCTTCATTTGTATGCCTGCTGAGCAGTGCAAGGCACGTCTCCACGCGTACTTCGCGCTGGCGGTCATTGAGTTCGTGGGGTACCCATTTGTCAAGCTTTTTTACCTTGCCAATTTGACGCAAATGGACCAATATTGTTTTGATGCTAACGTCGAAAGCTGCTGCTAATTCAGCCTGTAATTGAGTTTCATCAGCTTCCAAAATTGCCTTTAATTCGTCATTGTCGACCAAAGTTTTCGGACGACCACGGGGTTAATTTTTCAGGTCAAAATTTCCAGAACGGAAGCGGGTAAACCAATAACGGGTGGTGCGTTCGTTTGTAGTGTTCGCTCCGCAAACGTCGTCGATGTTGCGTGCCGCTTGTGCCGCTTTGCTGCCACGACGGTACTCATACTCCATAATTACTCGAATTTTTAACTTATCCGTGATGACGAAAAATGTTCGAATGCGTTTGAAAACAAAACACTAACTATTAAAAAAATGACGATTTTAGAAAAAGAATTCCATGTTTGTCAAATAAAATTAATTTGAAATTAGAATTATCAGTCAAAAAAAAAATATTTTCATTTGAAAGGCCAGTACGGCAAAACGGCAGTTTCATAGGTAAAGACCTATTATATATATAACTGATCATGGTTTTCATTACACCTTATTCTCCTACATAAAGTTTATGAATTGCATATTCACAAACAAACCTTTTCATTGTTATATTAATAGGTTTAGGCCGCATTTTGGTGAGCTAGGTAATAACAAACATAAAAAGAATAACTTAAAGGAAATCGACGAGTCTCGACCCTAGGACAAGTTGTAAAAAAATTGCACATCAATTCGTATTTTATTTTCTTGCAATGAGGGCGAATTCAGTGAACACACGGACAAGCACTAGTAAAAAGTGATTGAATCGTTATTTTTTATTATATATTATTATTTAATCGTTATTATTTATTCGTTCCTCAAAAATCCCTTCGATGGCGCGGAACATAGAGTGAGAATATTGGTGGAAAATAAAAGTTTCTTTAAAGGCCATTACGGCAAATAGTACAGGCGATATCGATCAGAATCATTAAAATAGTAAGGTTAATGCTTTAATTAATTAAATAGTAATTCATCAATACTAAATTAAAATAAAGCAAAATAAAAAATATCGATTCGAGTCATAAGGAATAACCACTTTAATATTAGTTCTGTAACTGTAAGATTTACACGAGTTTCCGTTAGAAAATAAGCATGTATCATCATCTAGCGTCAGCATCTACTTCGAATGCAGATCACAACAAGCACTTTGACACATCTCTGGGGTCTAGGCCGAATGACGTATAACGTAGAATAATGAAATTTTCGAGTAATAAAGACTAAAAAAAATAGGCTATTGCTATTGATATTGATTGATATTGGCCGTTGATAATTCAAATGATAATTTCCATGTACACCGCCGAGCTTTCTCGTACAGCTTTGCTGGATGTCAACCTAATTCATGAAGAACCCATTTGAGTTCATTATGTATGTACTCGCACATTTACGCATGATGATCCTAGAAAATTTCTCGTCTCTACTGTTAGACAACTACACCATTAAATTATAATATTGAGAAAATAACTGCTTACACCTATTAAAACACATTAATACACGTATACTTTACAACAGTAAAATAACACGTTTCTTTCTTCATTAATAAGCCAAATTGTCTGATGTTCTTTGGTACGGTCAGCAAAACAAGTTAATTTTTAAATCCAAATTCAAAATCGTTCGACATGAAGTTGAAATCAGACAAAAATCATTATTTACTTATACGTTTCTATTCCTACAAGAAGTCCCTGAGCGGATTCACTTGCGCAACTTCTGAACCCACAGACAGCGTCTGGATAAAGCTTACTCCTAGAGGCACTTCCAAGTTCCTAAAGGTAAAATAATTTATAAACCGGTTTAGTAGTTAAACAGTCACTCCATAACTAACTAATAAAGAAAACAAATTTTTCCCATTTACTATAACAGCATAGATGTGCTATTTAAGATTATTTTATTTATTATCAATTTAAATACATACAATTAACTAAAAACTAATAATAGGAAAAAGGATTAAAATACACTAAAACAAAAAAAAAAACTACGCCTAAACTAGAATCTATTGAATTTAACGTAAGGATACCTTTTATTTAAGTTCTTGTCAGTGAGACTTGCAGTGTTGCTAGGCGGTTTTGTAAATTAAACTGTTATGACTTTTGTTATTGACTGTACCATTTTCAAACACGCAATAATTAATGAAATAACCTTCACCATTACAGAATTTGAAGGTAACGCGAACCAAAAACGACCTTCACAGCTCTTGTTACGGTTCATTTTCAATTTTTTTTCAACATTACAAGGTCGTATATTTTTCGTACTGATGTTTAAATTACATATAATCTTATTATTAAGCAAATATAATTTTAAGCGTACATTTTTCACGCTCATATTTACACATTAGTGAGAGAGAACTGTTGTTTTAGAGCAAACATTGTTTCAAGTGTGACGACTTGAAATTAAATAAGGTTGTATTTGTACAAGTGTCAAAATTATCTACATAATGTATTGTAAATAGAATAAAAATGAATTTTTTAACTGCTTTCATACTTTCAATTATTGATTTATGACTGTTGTACAAAGAAACTGTTACGGGATGGAAGTTAATGCGTTTCAAAGGCGGGTAGAAACTTAAGAGTAATCGAATTGCTTTTAATCATTCATATTATTACTTTGTCGGTTTTGGGTGGTGTCATCCGGCGTGGTATTTTTGTGATTACCTAAATATAAAGCCTGTATGAATATAATTGGATAATCAAGATTTTTTCACACGAATGATAATAAATTGAAATAAACATTCAATTCTTCCTTTATCTACTGTCATCCAATGGATATACAGGTGAATGGCGAAAGTCAGGATGTCAAAGAAAATGTGTGGAAGTTTGAAGCATTTGAGGCCTGTTTCTTTAAGTTACGTATTTAACTTACCAGCGCATTTAAATAACCAGTTTATTTTTAATAATGTTCTCTAACAATATATGTACTTAGTACTATTATTGTGCTTTTTATATATTATTTTATTATTTTTTTTAATTTTATTTATTTAGGAAAACATACAGCATTATATAAATACATAGAAAAATATTACAAGCAGGTGGTTCACAAGCCAATTCAGTTTTCATTGTTAATTGTAATAAACATTGGGTAGATTAAACAGAATTGAAGTTACAATTTAAAGTTATAATACGTTATGGAGAATTTAATAGAAAGTTTTAAAGCCATTTTTATTTAAGCTGCTTGATGGTAGATATGAATTTGTGAGGTTTCAGATTAAATATATCTAAGGTTTGATAATTCTGGTTATTAAAATTACAGGCTCTAACAATAAAGCGATTTTTACTGTAATTAGTCTTACAGGCTGGAAGAGCAAAAGTAGATCTTTAATTTAATCACTAAACCATTAAAATTACTCATAACAAAAACTACATTGCTTATGGAAATATAAGTTAATAATAAATGTTGATTGAATAAATAAAAATGTTTAATCCCACCGCTTAGAAAACATTAATTTACACTTTGGTAACTCAATATCAAATTATTTATTTTATAATTAATTTGTCCATCCACATAGAACCGGAAAATAGCACAATTTCAGCACACTTATTGTAACGGCCAGCTAATTAATATTGTGTGGTAAAGGAAAAAACTGGAATTTGATAAGACTACGAAAAATTCCTGTAATCGGAAATTATGGTTTTAATGTTAGGTATCAGTTTCGTATATTCTTTGAAGCAATGAGAAATTTCTATGATTAAAGCCAAAAACATGCCAAGTTTTGTTTGTAACCTGCATTAACAGAATTCCATATAAAAGATATCAAACAGAAACTTATTATAACCATACTTATTAAATCATTGTCCTTCAAATACCTTGCTTTCTGGATGTCGAATTTAAAGCTATATATACAATTCCGGGAATGCTTCCAATTGCCATGAGTGAAGAACTTCGGCCCGGAGCTTATTTTCTGACTTGCGTGACGGTGGACTTGAAATCGCATACTTTTCTACGTGAAATATTGGATACATAAAAAACAATTCGTTTGAATTGTCTCAAAGTTGAGGAAGAAAAACGATATAGCATTGACGATATGGTTATCCCATATAAGAGAACGAAAGCAGGAAAAAAACGTTAATACAATCCCTAAAAACTTCGAAAATGGGGTTTCGACCAGGTGCATCCGGGATCATATATGACATTTTCCTTTATGCTGGCTCCGATACGTTCGATAGCTGTACGATTACCGAAGAAGAAGAAGGATTAGGATGGGGTGGTAAGGCTGTTCTAAGAATATGCAAAACGATTAAAAATAAACCCTGTGTGGTTTATTTCAACAATTATTTTACTTCCCTCGAGTTGATTCACCATCTTCGGGATTACTATGGCATTTTTAGCCTCGGCACAATTCGTTCAAATCGACTAAGTGATGCTGCAAATAAGTTAAAGCAGATAAGGTACTTAAATCTCAAGATAGAGGAGCTTTTTGCTATCAGTGACGAAATGGAACAACAATAAAGTAGTTGTATTGGCTTCTAGTTACGCTGATGCGTATCCTCTTACCAAGGTCCAGAGGTACTATAAAATTAAAAGCAAAAGGTCGATGTAATATTTCCTGACGTCGTGAAACAATATAACGCGCATATGTTTCACGACGTGTGGTGGTGGTGGAGGTGTGGATCTTGCCGATATGCTCAGCGCCCTACCCGCACAGAAATGAAGACAAGACCTCTCTCGAGGTATTTCTCTATTTTTTCACAATTACTTGATATTTCAATCAACAATGCTTGGTTGACCTATAGGAGAGACTGTACACGAAAAGAACAAAAGAAAACCAAAATGTTAAAAAAGTTTAGGCTTAAAATTTATAAAGGACTCATCATGAAAGGGCGACAAATAGACCCAGCAAATGTTGAAGATTTGCAGGAGAAGACAAAAATTCAAAAACCTACCCGATCATGCCCTGTAGATGTTGTCAGATATGACACAATAGAAAATTTCCAGAACACGGTACAGAATATGGTCGTTGTGCTTACTGCAAGAAAGGTTTTACAGTAATACAATGCCTAAAATGTAAATTAAGGCTTTGTTTTGTTAAGAATCGAAATTGTTTCTTTAATTTTCATCATAAAAATACAAAATATAACCTTGCATATGTAAAATAAAAGTGATTTTCTAATTATTTATGTTATGATTTAATCTGTAATTGTTAATTATAATAAACAACATATATTTCGCTATTTAGCTGTTCGGACGTGGAACTTTGTTGTGTATAATTAACATACTTTTTCCGTGACACCCTTAGATTATTATTTTTTTATTATTTTTCCTAGTCTAATTTAATAGTTATAAAAGTAAAATTATCAATTTAAACTTAATACAAGATGATAACGATCTCTGCCTAATTAAGGACAATAAAATTAAAAACATGCCTCTCTGACCCCTCTCCATGTCATGTTACTACAATTACAATTAAAAACCAATTAGTACTCGTTACCAACATGCAAATAACCACTACATCGTTCAAAATATCTAGTAAACATAGTAAAGGGCCTGGGAACCACAAATGGCGCGTCGTTTGACCGCCATTAACTAGCTATTCCTGAAATGACCAGGCGCCATTTTGGAAGTTACTGATCTCGGAACAACACTTAAGTTTAACGTCTTAAATAGGTTGAATTTGTACTGGTGTTTAAGTATAATAACATGTATATAATTCTAATAAATGAGGATTATGTGTATGTAAAACTGCTGAATGAATTTTGTTTAAAATATAATTATAGCTTATACCTACGATTAAAGCAATTTTCCCCCAACAAGTTAATGTCATATTTATTTTGATTGTTTTTGACATCACCTGATGTATAAATGAATATATAAAGAGAACAATATTTATTTAGAGCAAAAGCTTGATTTAAAAAACAGCTACATTTTACACCACAGCTTATCCTTGTAAAAGCATAATAATTGTCCTGACATTTTCATTACAGTTTTTGTCAATGCCTTAATCGAACCAGTTCCAGATCCAATATCTTTCGTGATTTTCACAATGGCTGCCGCATTGGCGGGAAATAGCTGTATTTTTCGAGGTATATGAACAAACTGAAATTTTTTAAAGTAAATTATACAATCAATGACCTTTAATTAGTTCTCCGTATAATGGCTGCTGTGCATAAAGCGAATTTAAATTGGCAGCAAAATTTTCGTTCAATATTGTTTGTTCCCAAATGGAAAGTGTTGATTTTAAAACTTGATTGTTGCTTAAATATTCATAATTTGGAAATGGTTCGTTTCTTTGGGAGTTCATTATTCGACATTTTTCGATATTGTTATTTTTCGACAGTTTTAGTTGCTAATTGTGAATTAATATCTGTGGTAGGAATAAGAGTTCTATACATGTATATTTATATTACTTTACTTCAAAATGAAGGAAATACTAAGAGCTCTTCTAGTGGCTATAATGTAATAATTTTTCGATGACGATGAAGCAGAAACACATTAAACAGCGCGATTTATAGTTGACACTTTTCGTCACTGAATAAACTAAACAAAATAATTGTTTTTTCGTCTAAATACGTTTAATTGTAGGTGTTTAGTTGAACCTTTTTGAAACATAGCCGTAAACTAAGCGGACTAGTATAATAACTGCACTATTACAGTAACAATAACTATTGGTATATTGTCTCGTAACTTTGTGGGAGTTCTGTGTAAATTTGTTCGTTGCTATGCAACCCGCCTCTGCATTGCCGTTGTCATTTATTAAGCTCAAATCTGATTGCAAAGGCGCAAATAAAGACATTTTGTTTGAATATAATGAAACATTTATGAAATTTCGATAACAAAGTAAAATGATGTGGACAAAATATGATAAGTGTCAAAATCCCAGTTCGTACCAACAATTTGAACGTTTAAGTTTGCTAAAATTATTTTATTTCGTTACAAATTATATTTACCTAAGTCATTTATTCTTAAAATAATTAAATAAAACATTCACATTTGTGAGATATTTAATTATCGCTAAGACAGTCATTTAATGAATATAAATGTGCTAAATGTGGCTGAAATTATAATAGCCATTCATGCGATTGGATAACGCCTGTGACAATTTCTTTAGGAAGTTTATCCGTCGGAAGTGTATCAGTCCGCGATCATGGTGCTTGCAACAGCATCAAAATATCAGACGCGCGAAATAAAAATCAAAATTAGTGGTAAGAATCCCGTAAATTCATTAAATTATTGTTTAGGAAGGATTGAATTTGTATTGCTAAATAAACCACTTAAGCAACTAGTACGTCATTTCTTTTAGTGAAAACACTTTGAGCTATTTTTAATATTCCTTATATAAACTGAATGGCCCCCATATTGGCGACCTTTCTAGTCGGACTCGCGTCCATCTTCAGTGACGCTGCGGCCGGGTAATCCCCTCATTTCGGGTGACGAGGCTTATCTCACTGGTATGGATCTCGACAGCCATTTTACTTTATTTGACATTGTAGATTTGGGGCATGTTTCGAGGTAACATCGGTGTTTCAGAGTTACCTGGAAAATTTCTTACAATTTATACTGTTATTTTAAGGAGGAAATATGTGCTTGGAAATAAATTTAATTGGTAGTTTAAAATTTATGGATAGTAATGTATTTTAATAAAGAATACAATTTTTACTGTACTGTGAAGTTCTGTCATAAGAGTCTGAATAAAATCTGTTTACAAATCGTCTCATTCATTACATTAAATATTAAACATATTGTCATTGTGAAGTATTAATAACATAATTAACAAATTGAAAATACATATTTAACTTTGAACATAGTTTTGAATAGAAATAAGAATTCTGCGTATCCATTATAAGAACGATTAATTCAGGTAATTTTTTTTTAATTAGTGATGTATCCAGTAATAGAGTATTAGCTATATAGAGCGACCACAAACTTTGAACTGCGTCTACAAGAATTTGCTATGAGAGTGGCAGTGTGCCACGTTTCGTGTACTAGGTACCCTAAGTTAAAGGGCGTTGATTTCGTTTGTTCTTGTAGAGTCAGCAAAAAAGTCGGATTTGTCCTTTTCGTCGGTTACTAGCTTGGTTTATGAGTGTAATTATTTTTAATAATTTATTTTAATAATTATTATTAATTTTAGTAATTTAATCGTTTTAATGTAAATATATCTTTAGCAACATCAACACAACAATTTTATATTTCTACATATCTACTGAGCGTATAAATGAAAATCTGAAATGAAATGAAATCTGCCATTTAATGTATGTTCATATTTTTTATTTAATTTTTATTACTTTTCGTAAGATTTATTGAGTAATTCTTGTTACTTAATATGATTAAAACAATTTGTAGCGTTTTCATGAGTAGATGGGTTACATAAGGATAAATACTCAACCTCGCTAAAAATACCATTACAGGAAAATATGTTTTTGAATTTGATACTCATGGATTTTGAGTTTTATTCGTTTAATGTTTTATAGGCATGCATGTGTAATACATTTTAGATTTGCGTGACTGCATTGGTTGCTCCAAGTACTTACAACCCATAAGTAGGTACATACAGTGTGATGATTATAAAAGTGAAAGTGTACAAATTAATCAATTAACTTTATCTGTAACAATAACGGTATTGTAAGTATGATTTCTACGCAGATTTATTTGTCTACTATACAACGTTGTTCCATGTATAGTAAGGAAAGGTATGTTGGTGATAAAAATGAAACATGAAGATTTTATAGGTATTTAACAACAAATAAAAAAAAGTAATTTTTTTGATTACAATATTTATTATTTTAGGTAACTATCAAGAATACTTAACATAACAAAAATCTTATAATTTTGGTACTAAACGGAAAATTAATATAAAAGTAATCTTAGGTAAGTTGGTGACACAGATTGGTAGATTGGTGATGGTAGATAGGAAATATGGTGATATTTTGGAAATCATAGATATTAACAGATACTTAGAAATACTATTCCATACAACGATCACATCTATAATACAACTGTTCCTCGGCGTCAGTATCTTCGATAGATGCGCAAATCTCATGGTATGGCGTCAAACAATATGAGCACTGGATCCATTTGGCTCCATTCTTTTTTTTGACGTCAGTTGAGTATAAAACTTCACATAATCCACACTCCCAATCATCTTCTATTTTACTTTTTTTTGGTTTTTGAGCAGATTTACCCGAAGTTGAAGGCTGAGGCTGAAGAGTTTCTTGTATTACATTTTCATTTATTGGTGTTAAGCATTTCGCGCTAGAATCTCTTTTACTTGACCTCTCTGGACGTCCTAAAGCTTTAGGTGTTTTTAAAATGTCGTCCACTGTGAATTGAAGATCTGAAGTACAACTTCCAGATGCTGCATTTGTTGAAGCTGAAGCTAAAGAATCAGGAGCAGTGTCAGTTAAAGCTGAGGGTCGTAATGCTTCTTCTGAAATAGCGTTTACGTCTAAAGGGCATATGCCTGTTTTTTTAAAAGCATGTTCAATGTTCTTTTTAGTAAAGGCGCTTATGAATGCTGGATTCATTATGGAATGAAAGTTGCTACGATTTGGAGCATCTCTAGGGTTATTGCTCATGTAACGATTCATGCTGTCGCGCCAGTAACTCTTAAGTGGCCCAAATAGTCCTACGTCAAGTGGCTGCAATAGATGCGTGCAATGAGCTGGGAAAGTAAATAGATAAACTTGATTATCTTTCGCAACTTTAAGAACATCTGCGCCAATATGTGCAGAGTGTGAGTCCATCAGCAGGACCACAGGACGTTCAGGCGGTATGGCAGTTATAAAAAACTTAAACCATTCCAAAAATAATTCCGAATTGATCCATCCCTTAGGAGATAGTTTAATTAATGCGTTGGGAAGAACATCATTTTTAAGTGTGTCGTTCCACCTAACACCTTTAAATATTATCATAGGAGGAATCCATGTTCCATTTGCACAAATGCATGCTAACATTGTTTGAGTTTGACCTCGTTCAGCGTAGGATCTTTTATAAACATACTTTTTACCAATGCCGGTAACAACTTTAGATGGTTTCACCACATATGATAATCCAGTCTCATCGCAATTCCAAATTAAATTGGGTTTGTTTTTTATATTTAGTTTCGTGAGAAGATCTTCTAGTTTTGAAAAGAAATCTTTGATCATCAATTCATTAGCCATAGAAGCTCTGTAGGCCGAAAGATTTTCTGGTACCCGAAGGCACAAATTGTACCTACTCTTAAAGCTATTCCACCACCATTTGCTTGCAACGCGATTAGCTGATGGCAAGAAATTCTCACGACCAGCCAATTCAGCAAGATCAAAAGCATATTTTCTAATCTGGTAAACGGTTAGTCCAAACCCCAATTCCTGCATTTCTATAATATAATTATAAAGCCTTAACTCCAAATCAGAAGATAGTGCATACGGCCTCCCCATTTTTCTTACAGAATCCTCTTCATTCTCCAGGTAACGCTTCAGAGTGCTCCATGGAACGTCTGCTGTCTTAGCAGCTTTATATATAGTCTTACCTTCATTTCTTACTAAACTAACAGCTTTTTGAAGTTGCTGCTGATTGTATTTTCTGTATTTACTTTTTGTTTCCATTGCCAATCTACGGGTAAAAACAATGTAGAAAAACGGGTAGAAAAATAATGTGCAGGTAATTTGGTGATAAAAAAAAACTTAATTAATTTCAAAATAAAACGCACTGACGATTTCCTCAAAGCAATATCTTTCAAATACTACATGAGGCTTCTTTAGTTTATTTTGAATAAAAGATCAAATCAGGCCTGAAGTTAACCTCTAAAAAAGGCAACGGAAAATGTTGGCAAAACACTAAGAAACAACGATTGAAAATTAAGGAATAAAAACTTACCTTGATTAAACCACGACTTCACTACAACTTTATTTTAAATATCGTAAGTTTATTCAATGGTTTTGCAAAGTTTTTATACAAAAACTGCAATTATTATAATTAAATTTTATCAAAATATTTAAACGCAACCCGCAAACAATAAACAATGGCGCCACTGATGCGCAATTATCGAAAAAGTTTGTTTACGAAACGCAGCAACGACCCAGTGGACCGCATGATATGTATCTATCCTCTTCACACTTGTAACAACTCGCTAGCATTGTCTCAGGAACGTGCTTGCATAGGCAATTCTATGGTAGTCTGTTTAAAAAATATCACCAAATTTCCTACATCACCAATATACCTCTCCTTACCTACATTCGACAGATCGAGCTGTGGGTTTAATTAGTCGTGTGTTGTAGTGCAACACGCGTTTGCTGACTATGCATTGTCTGAAATTGATTCTTTGAACGTGATTTGATTGTATTTTGTTTTTGCAATTTTTTGTATTATAAGTTATTCGTATAAGTCGTTCGTATATTCTGACGAATTCACGCTTTAAACTTCATATTCAATTAACGTTTTTCACGGAATAAAATATATACTCTTGGACAATGTACCTTCCTTTAGTTTATCAATAACATATGAATGAACCAGGAGTCATTTCCTTTTTAAAATGTATATAGAAATAGACAGATGTATAAAAATGTATTGTAAATTGCCGTTGCCGTAACAACGATATTTTTGCTAAAACTAACTATTTAACCCATACGTTTGAAAACTGCAGCATCTTGTAGTTTTGTTTTAGCTGGATGAGCCATCCACAAAGATGCGCCCAAATCCTTTTGATCGAGATCGCTCGCTGCTATGGACGATCAAGAAAGAACTCCCTATATTGATTCGCTGCGGTACCGCGGCTTGGGCACGTGGCGAGGAATATAAATATCAGCCTCGCTTTACTGGTGCCCAATAACTGGCGATTGTAAATTCACTGCGAGTTGCGAAATGTTCTGTTCTTTTGTTTTACAGTTGGAGAATTGTGTTCTGTATCCGTGTGGAAGTTTTAGTATTGGCTGTGGCAAACACAAGTTATAGTAGTTTTGAAAGTTTGTTGCAATCGAGAAACAAATTGGATTTTAAATAATGAACGGCCTTGTTGATGGCTGTGTGTTTTAACCCAGAAAGCCCGGGTTGAAATCTTGGGGTGGATGAATTTTTGTGTGGTGACGTATGCAAGTGTTTGTTTACGAGGACTCCATATTTTCTGGAACAAGATAAATACGTATGTATTTGCATTATTTTGTAACCGCTTTTGTTATGTATGTTTGGATATATTTAATTAAATAATTGTTATATTAGTATTTATATAAGTCGAAGCTCAGTTTCAGCAAGGCGTTGATAAGACTGGTCTTGAAATATGCAAAATATGATTTGCTTATAGTTTGTAGACAAGATAAAGTATCATCAATCTAACTTCAAGTTATAGGTAAAATATAAAATGAAAAATGCCCACAGCTGGGTAAATTCCTCCGCGCATTCTAGATTCTACGGGAGGATATATTTTATTTATAATCTGTAGCTATTATTATACAGAGGAAAGACTTGGCTCCTTGTTTATACGTTATCGATACACTCTGAGACCATTCAAAGTAAGTTGAATGAGGAATGTAGCAGCAGTAAAAAAACGATTAAACTTCTAGAGGGTAAGGTGGACTATTTAGAGAGGAATTTGAAAGCCGCATCGCTTGAAATTAAAAATCTACCGTCGGAAGCTCCTGAAACTAGAGAAACTCTTAGTGATTCTATAATAAAATTAGGAAATATCATCAATCAACCTCTGAATAAAACGGATATAAGCAACATTTTCCGCCTAAAAAGTAGGTCTGAGTCTGCTGGTACGGTGATAGTAGAATTCACGTCTGCAACACTTAAAGAAAAGTTTTTAAAATCAACAAAAAAATTTAATACCGGTAATAAGGAGCATAAATTAAATTCAAATCACCTACTAAAAAGCGGCCCAAATCGACCAATCTACGTGTCTGAGGTTCTAACTGCCATGACAAAGCGCCTACACTATTTAGCTAGAGAATTCGTAAAAAGTAGCGAATATGAGCAATGCTGGACTGCGAACGGCAAGGTATATGTTCGTGAAAAAGAGGGGTCGACGAGGGGCTCATCAAATGCGAAGAGGACCTTACAAGGCTACGTAAAATAAAATGACTAGTATTCCCATTTACACAAGCTCTTATCTTTAAAAATATAGTCTTATTGTTTTTTCTAATTAATATTCAAATTCTTTTATCTTGCATTATTATAAAAAAATATAGCTACTTACACACACAAATCTGTACAATACAAACAATAATATCACATCCAACGTCTTATCTACATACATTCACATATTTACAAACAGTATTCAAAACATTCAACGTAATTACGCACATTAGGAAATTAATTAATATTTCGGCTAAATACTATACTCAAAAATCACTTGGCTCTATTTCCAATATTTCAAAAAGGACATTTATAGTAATTAAAGTACCATACAGTAATGCAATCAGGAAATTAATATTTTATAACATTCGATAATATATTAAACAACATAAATAACATTGATTCTGTCTCAGTGTCGAACTCAGCAACCTGTGATTTAGACAACATTATACCGCCAAACTTTGCAAAAGATAGCTCACTCAAAATATTGAATCAAAACATAAGAAGCATTAATAAAAATATGGCTGGTTTTCTTACAATACTCGCTAGGACTAAACTTGAATGGGACATTATTACATTAACTGAGTGTTGGTTGCCTAACACTCAAAATATACCTTACCTAGCAGGCTATAACCAATTCGCAACAACCAACAACATTACTCAAAATGAAGGCGTAGTTGTCTATGTCCATAAAGCACTTACAGTCACAGTGGAAGAGCCCACGTTCCTAGATTCTAACTGTCTTCAAATAGTTATGAATTTAGATACTGTTTTACTAGCCATCTATCGTCCGCCAGGGTACAAAGACATTAAAAACTTTTGAATTCTCTTGACATCACCTTGATTAATGTTGCACATTATAAAAATATTATAATTGCTGGAGACATTAACATAAACATCCATCAGGATCATCACGAATCTGTTAAAAGCAACTATTTAAACTTACTGGCTTCACATGGCTTACTACCTGCACACACACTACCAACTCGACAGCGTGCGTGCCTCGATCATATCATTTTAAAAAGCCAACAGTCTGCCTACACCTATGTTGCTCATTCTGCGCTAACAGACCACGACACGGTTCTAATATTTCTAGATAAAAGTGTCCCTAAAATAATCCCTAAAAAACTAGTAGTTCGCGTTAACTAAAAAAACTTAGACAATGACTTGACAAAATTAAATTATAGTGAGGTATATAATACGCAGGACCCTAATGTAGCAGTGGACACCATGATTAATTTAATTCAGCATATCATTGATAAAAATTCTAAAACTGTTAAGGTTCCTAACCGCAAACTAATATTAAAGCCTTGGATTACGCCTGGCCTATTACGATGTATACGACACAGAGATAGACTGCATAAAAAAGTTAAAAAAGAGCACAATAACATCACTCTAAAAATAACATTCAGCAGGTACAGGAATTTTTGTAATAAATTATTAAAGAAAGTTAAGATTGACTATGACAAAAAAGAAATTCTTCACGCCGGTAATAACCCTAAACAAATATGGTCAGCTATAAATAGCATTTCAGGCAGAAGCAAAAATAAGGAAAATACATCATTTCATTTGATACCCGGAAATGAGAATAATATAAATAAGATAAATGACTATTTTGCTGAAATTGGAGAAAAACTAGCGCATCAAGTAGCACATGGTAAAGAACAAGTGGCGCAGCAAACCATTAATTACAATATATCACAGTCCATGGTAATGTTACCAACTGATGAGATCGAAGTTGCAACATTACTAAGATCACTCCGTAGTGGCTGTGCTGTGGGATGGGATAGAATATCTAGTGATCTTTTAAAGAGACATGAAGCCTCAATAGTTCCCCCTTTAACACACATATGCAATCTTTCTCTCTCCACAGGGAAATTTCCAAACGCATTCAAAAAGGCAGTAATCTATCCTATCTACAAGAGTGGTGACAGGAGCTGTGTCAATAACTATAGACCGATAGCTATACTGCCGGCACTCTCAAAAATACTTGAACGGATCATGAATAATAGACTTATTCACTACTTAAAAAAATATAACATCCTTTCGCCGACGCAATATGGTTTTCGAACAGGCAAGTCTACCTCTGACGCAGTTCATGATATGGTGAATTATGTTGTTACAAATATGGATAAGCGACAAAAGGTGCTGGGAGTATTTTTAGATCTGGCTAAGGCATTTGACACAGTTTCTGTCCCGATCCTTGTTAAAAAAATGGAAAAATTGGGAATAAGAGGAATTCCTCTAAGTCTTTTTCAAGATTATCTGAGTGCGCGTACCCAGAGAGTTAAGATAGGTAACGATATAAGTACCGAGCGCACCCTTACTTACGGTACCCCCCAGGGTAGTGTCCTAGGACCGACGTTATTTCTTATATATATAAACGACCTGGGTACGCTCACTTTACGAAAAGGCAAAGTGATTTCCTTTGCGGACGACACTGTCCTCTTATTCAGTGCCGATACTTGGACTACGGTGTACGCGAATGCTCAATCAGGCTTAAATTTGGTAGCAAGCTGGTTGCAAAATAACTTGCTAACTTTAAATACGGACAAAACTAATTACATTGCATTCTCGTTAAAAAATAAACAACTAAATAAAGAAGCACAGCATTATATAATAGCCCACTCATGCTCCAAACCACATACCTCATCATGTACCTGCCCATGTATTTGTAAAAAACAGAGCGTCAAATACCTAGGCGTAATTATTGACAGCAACATACGATTTGCCGAGCACATAAACTCCCTTAAAAACAGAGTTAGAAAATTAATATACGTTTTTAAAACCCTTAGGCACGTACTTGACTTTAAAAAAATTAAATTAGTTTACTTTGCGCTTGCTCAGTCTATATTGTCTTATTGCATAACCTCTTGGGGCGGTGCACCAAAAACCTTATTACTACAATTGGAGAGAGCGCAAAGAGCCCTTCTTAAGGTATCTTCATTTCGACCATATCGTTATCCCACGGCACAGTTATACGAAGAAAGTAAAGTTTTAACAGTGCGTCAACTGTTTGTTCTCGAGACTGTACTCAAGCAACACAAACTACTTGAATGTGACCCTTCTTTAACTAGTGGTAAAAGAAGGTATAACCCCGTAAATCAACAACGTACTACGCTTGCAACAAAATTCTCTAACCGATTCTTTTGCTATCTGGGAGGCTTCCTGTACAATAAAATAAACCTTAAGTTACATATATTCCCCCTATCAAAAGCTAGGGTCAAGATGAAACTAAGCAAATGGCTACAGACACTTAATTATGAAGACACTGAAGCTATTTTTGGCCGTCTTACTTAAAGTTAATAAAAAAAAAAAAAAAAACAAAAGAAGAAAAAAAAAACTAAATGAATAAAAAAAAAAAGTAAATAAATATTAATAATAAAAATTTTTTATACATACATGCACTATACATTATATGACCATACGTAAACCGAATTATTAATACACTTTAATATATTTACAGACACATACACACACACACACTCACACATGCACCTACAAACACACACACCCAAAGTAGCTATATTTAACATTATACCAACTGGTCAATTACATGTAACCTCATTGTAAAGTTATAATTGTTTACTACATTTATCATAATATGATACAAATGATAAGCGCCTATCTAACCATATATTTAAATGTACTTTATGGAGACCTGGTGTCCAGCAACACAGGCCGCAAGCCTAGTTTAGGCACCAGTCTCACACAATATCAATTTTGTAAATGAAAAAGAAAATATTGTAATAGATTTATTGCTTATATGTAAACATATTGTGATGAGAAAATAAATTATTATTATTATTATTATTATTATTATTATTCAAGGTTCAAGTCATTTGTACGCGCAGTTCTACGCGGTAAGTTTGTATATACAAGGTGTCCCATAACTTGCACGACAAACTGAAATGTAAGAAAGAGTGAGGAGTGTCCTACTTGATAAAATAAAATTACCGATAAAGTGTGACCGTTTTCGAGATATGCCCGACTTTTAATTTTTTTTCTGACTTTGGGTCAGTTTTTTTTTGGTGGGTGTACAAACAAGTAGATAATTTTGTATTGTTTTTTTGTAAATATTCCGGAATAGTAGATCTATCACATGCAAATATCATTTTGTTAAATATCATTAGGTATCATTGAGAAAAAACATATTATTCTCATTATTTTTTTCTACAAAAACTATTTACCTCAGCTTTAGCATTTGATGGTGAAAAAAAAATGTACTGGACTGTCACTGCACATTTTACAAATAAATTACGTATTTAATAAAGATTTCAGAAAGGTATTACTGTCAATATTTTTGTAGAAAAAAAAGTTAAGGTTGCCACATAAAGTTAGGTTGCATATTCACAAGCACACGCACACATAGAGTCGCAGGTGCAAATGAGTTGAACCATCTGTACCTTATCCGAAAGTAACAGTGGTTATCTTTTGTGAAAAAATTCCTGTGGGATCAAAAGTTACGCAACTGAAATCGCGCCGGAGCATAATAATAAAAATACGCGAACAAAAATGCCCCAAAGAAAGCAGAGCTTGTGTTAAAGATGAGTCATCTTTAACACGTCATCTCAGATGACCATACAGAGAACTGGGGGTCCCAGAATGAACATACATATATAAATATAAACAACCATGACCCGAGAAAAAACATCTGTGTTCATCACACAACGTATCATACGAGACCTCCGGCGTATGAGGCAGAGCTACTATCTAATAAGCCACTCGTTGGTCTAACCGTGGTGTCGGTGCATCTAGTGTGAAATATACATATTTATAGAAATTTATTAGATGGATTAAATTATAGTTTCAACACGAAGCTAGTCCCCTTATCCTTCATATTCGGTAATTAGAACAATGCAACAAAAAATCATAACCATACTGTACCTAAGCTTTTATTAATATTGGTTGGGCAATAGAAAAATAATGTAAATAGTATATAGTAATAGTAGGTAAGTCTTATTTATGGTTTAGTAGCAGCTCGTTGGTCGTGGTGTCTGCCATTAATAATGCGATGGCGTGATTGTCCTCAATTTAAGGTTTTATTTGATAAGGCAATTTATAGGTGTGATTTTTGTATCTATGTAGTGAAGAATTAGATAATCTACAAGTTAGTTATTAGCTGATATTCTACATGTGAGGTATGAGTTCCTGTATTGCTACTTTATTAGAAATGTTGGCCATAAGACAGTAGAGCAGTCAAACCCGCGGTACAGATCTTTAACTTTAAAGATGTACGACCTTCCACTAATTGTGATCACTTAAATGTTTGAAAAGAAATAATTATTGCAACGTTACCACTACTGTGCGTTTAGCGATTTTGTTCAAATTCAAATATTTATTTCTCAACATTGACAATCACTTGTTCTTATTGACGTCATATAAATATGACTCTACCACCGGTTCGGAAAAACCTTTGTGAAGAAGATCTGGCAAGAAATTTACAGTGTCTCTTTATGTCTATACAAAATTATTCTTATCGGCATCTGTTAGCTCGGTAAGTCTCCCTCCCCCAAGTATCCAAACGACCCTCAAACGGCACCCGTTTACCAGTTAACGCGGGATCGAGCCATCCCATCATCCACATTAGAGGGAAGTGAGCGACCCGTAACCCGACGCTACCTTAAAGTTGTCAACTCGGACTCGTATCCGCACTCATCGGCCAACTGGTCGAGCTAGGTTCGGGCATAGTATAGCGTAGAGCGCGCCCTTCGCAGAGCACAAGTCTGGGCCGTTAGTGCACTAGTTGACCAACAAATCCGATTGTTCAAGTATTGTTTGCAGAACCAATGATCTTGCCGTGTCCTCGTGTCTGCATCTAGTAACTATTTTACTTGTAGGACTTTAAGGTACTTGGAGGACGTGCATTTTTAGATATTTTAATCTACTTAATTGCTTCTTGCAAAGTTATGTTCAATAGACAAACCAGTTTTTGGGACTCTGACACGGACTTGTCATCATAATTATAAAAAAAGCCGTGTCTAAAAATAAGTTCTAGCTTTTTAACTAAATAGCTCATGTCTAACACGTCATGCTATATACAATACCTATAAAATTCATATTGCGTATACTTTATTTTTATATTTCAACTTGAAAAAACACCGCCCCTAAGTAAAAGTTATAAAAATGAAAGTCAGCACAAATTTCCAAATCCAAATATACCCCAGCTGTATGCAGGATATTAAGTTAATCTACTTGTGGGGTAAAAAGACGGAATGCTTATTTTTTTCTAAAAATTTTAAACAATCATTTATCACGTCTGCACAAAGGATATAGATTCTTTTGATTATGTTTTGTTATACCGTAGTGAATACCAAATAAACATACTTACCTACTGTAGCAAGCCTTGGAATATTTGTTTAGTGTTTTATAAATTACAGTCCAAATACTGTTCATTATTATTGGAATAGTGATTCTAACGATCCAAATTATATTTCCGATTGCTCTATCTATGTATAGGTATCGAACTCCCAATTTAATAGCAGATGTTGCATCCGTTACTTTTCGGAATTCACAAAATATATATTATGAATCCTTACTTTTTATGAATCCCGAAATCCTTTTGGTTTGAGTTTAATCAAATTGTTGAGTTTATAAGATCGAAATAAAATGCTCGCGTTTGCTATTTCCCACGAAGATCCCGGATCACTTCAAATTAAATGGATCTTCGTCTTCACAGTTTTCCACAAAAGTCAGTTAACCACAAAACACACGAAGCTATGTCTCTCAGACTTTCTTTTAATCCACCTTAAGTAATCTTCCCTTACCCTCAATACTACACCTCACAATATTATTCCATTTAACCCAACAATTATACAAACCAAATAGCAAAGTACATCACTCTTATAGCGAACCACCAAGGTTGATTTTAAGTTAGCCTTGTTGAGTTGATTTGGTGTTGAGCGTACAAGAGCCTTCACAAAGCCACAGAAGACGGAGCAATTAATTTAGTGACAACTCTCTCTAGAGACCATCTGACCCTTAAACAGCGAACCAAGTTAATTGCCTACATCGAAGAACAGGTTTTTCAATGAATCAATGGAGGGGAATCAAAGACACATCCTAAATTAAAAAGTTTAATTGTACTTACATAAGTTTCATATGTCGGTGATTTTAGTGCATATATATGCTGATTTATCAGATATAATGTCATAGATAAACTGTAGAACCTTTATTCATAAGGAAATCAATAAGAGAAATGTTATGAGTTAAATTGTAAATCCTGTGAAATAAATATTATAATATATTTTTTTGTTCGAAATCAACTTTTTTGCCTTTTACCTCCTTTCGAGAAAACAAATTTTTAATCTAGCTCGAGTGTTTTAAGAATACTAAAAGTATACACTTTCGTTCGTTTAAAAACAAGCAAAAAGTATTTCTCAAAAGAAGTCCGTCTACCCGCTTATGTTATGAAAAGAATTGAGCAGAATGGAAGAAGTTTTTCAATTATTCGTGTAAGAGGGTGTAGTGTTTTGGGCCTAAATAAAATTGCTAAATGAATTTTAAAAATGTTTATAAATTAAGACGTGATGTATTGATTGATATAATTCATAAAAATATAAATAAAAAGTAAGAGTATTGCAACATGTGATTTTATGCAAGATGGTGACCGAAGTCTTTCTGAGATTCCGAGAGTTCTTTTTTCCCCGGCTGTTTCATTTATTATATAGTTATAAATATAAATAAATGTAACAAAGGTGTTAGGTCAAGGTTTCCAGTGAGAAATTGAAAGCACTTTTTTGTAGCGGGACAGTAATTTGTTGAAAGTAAAGCTAATGTAGAAAATGAAAGAAAGGAATAGGAAAAAGTTTAAACTTTTATACAAAAAAATACAACGACGTGTATTTGAATTTACTAAGAGATTTATCTTGTTAACAATCGGCTGAGTTGTAGGCGTAGGCGTTGTAGGCGTAGTTGGGCGCGAAATTATGTCATATATGAGTGTGTAATTTTTCACACAAAATTTTTATACATTGAGTAGAACTGTCTCTGGCATTTCAAAGAGTATCACGGTTAAATTTTTCTTTACAATATATAGTGGTTTACAATATAAAGTTAGCTTCAAAAAAAAAGGGATAAAAAATCTTTTTTTCCGCAGTAAAACCAGCCTTGAGATTTAGTCGTTTAATTGTGAATAACATTATGAAGTCAAAACCTCGATTGCGTGTGGTTTGAATAAATAAATGAATGAATAAAATACTGGGCGTTATAAATTGTGTCGCTAAGCTATGTTCTGAGCGTGAAATTCGTCCAAAGTTAATGAAGCTTTTTATAAATTGCTTGCTGCTAATGCTGTAATAAGTTCGGATGTATTTCACTGTTTTATAGTTATATTTGTGGTTGTATTGCACAACTTTGATTTGTGTTAATGACTTTCGGCAATCCTAATGCCTGGAGGTTTATACAAAGCTTTACTTAATTACGTAATTACGTTTAAAAATTTAATTTATTTATTTATCACATGAAAAACACAATAATGGGTGTAAATTGTCTTCAAACCTTTGCAGCTTTGCCTAGACAATGGTTCTCCAGTACAAATATTCAGCCTTAAATACAACTCAAGTTTATAGTACAGTTTTCCTTGTATAAAAATGATTGAACTATGTTTAAGAAAATAATGAAATATTTATGTGATACTCTTATACAATATTATTGAACAAGTATCGTTGTTAGGGTATACAGAAATTCAAGAATGCAGAATGTACGCAACATACCTGCAACTCAGCCGATTGACGACCAAGCGAACGAGAGAGCATTCGTACACAACAACAAAAATAAAAAACCGGTTGAGCAAGTTAATTTGTGAAGTAATTATTTATTGTTATGAATTTTTTGTTTGTTAAACTCGTAGGTCAAGGTCCATTATATTTGAGGTTCACTACCCCGTGCGTATCCAATGAAACTGCAAGATTTTTTAAACATTATCTGGCAGGCCTAATATTCTTTTTGATCTGTAATTTATAGGCACTTATTCCGCAGTAAGTGATACTCATAATTACAGCTTTCTTGAGTCCCTTTAGCCCTCACTCAGAGGACGGGGAGAAATGTCCCCTTTAGAGTGGTGCTAGTTATTAGGATTATACGGAAAAAGCCGCGTATATTATGCAGTATATTTTCTTATGATTTCTTCCTTTGTGGGCCATTCACAGACGGTGTTGGTTTTGGTAAGGTTTTAATTATTGACTTTAGCGAGTTTGGTCAAAGTCATTTTTATGAAAAGCAAAGGTACTTTAAGTGGTGTTTGTTTAAAAAAAAGTACTTTTGATGTTGAGATGAAATAATAATATTTTCTAAAACATTACATATAAATAAAAAAAAGTTGTAAACTTTCCTTGATTATACTTGTTTACTTATAAGAATTCATAATATGTTTTTGAAACTTAGAACATTTTGAAACTTTGTTGTTAATATTATTAACAAAGAGAGTTTTGGTAATAATATTCATAACAAAGTTTCAAAATGAATAACCTTTTGCAACTAATACTAATTTTAATTAACCCTTGTATACCCATAAAATTTTATTTTGACAGTCATCCACCGACCTAAATTTAAATGAAAAGGGTTAATATTAACTTGAAACTGTATAATCAAATAAGTATTTAAGTTTTTATATATTAGTACATTTGTTTAAATATTAGTTAAAATGGTTACTTATTTTCTTAGGCATAACATTTCCGCTCTAGTTTTAAATATTAATTAGAGATGAAGATTAAATACAAACAATCTACACCTGTCAAAATATTATTTCAATTCGAGAACAGAACCTAAAATAAATAATGGCAACCGTCTAATCTATTCTAGTCCAATAGAATGTTTTGTGTAAAGGCTGACCAATTAGCGACCCACATGAAATGAAATGAAATGAAATATTTATTTCTCAACATTGACAATTACTTGTTCTTATTGACGTCAAATAAAACATGATTCTACCACCAGTTCGAAAAAAACCTTCGTGAAGAAGAACTGGCAAGAAACTTCACGGGTATATTTTTTTCAAAATAAATTTACAGAGTCTCTTTATGTCTATACAAAATTATTCTTTTCTGCATCTGTTAGCCCGGCAAGTCTCCCTCCCCCCAAGTATCCAAACGACGAACACCCTCAAACGGCACCCGTTCACGAGTTAACGCGGGATCCAGCCATCGCCCTCCTCAACCATATTAGAGGGAAGTGAGCGACCCGTCACCCGACGCTACCATAAGAAGACGTACTTTAGTGACAATGACGCTTTAGATATTCATCGGGACGAAGAACTCATCGCACAAACAGACACATTACACATGCTTTGTTACAAATACTAGTACAATCCTGTTAATGAGGGAATTATACCCAAGGGCTTTTATCATCCAAATAATCGGATAGTTTATAATATGCTCTAGCACACAACTTCTCCTTTATAGTTTCTTTGAATTTGTCAACAGGAAGACCTTGGATATCCTCAGGAACCTTATTATAAAAGCGTATACATTGACCCATGAATGAGTTAGTGACTTTATGAAGCCTGCTATTATGAGCTGCCAGCATATTTCTTCCTCTTGTGTTAACATTGTGCAGATCTTTTTTTCTTTTGAACAAGGTTATGTTCTTTTTAACATACATTAAATTTTCTAAAATATATTGTGAATGGAAGGTAAGAATATTTATTTCCTTAAATTTACTTCTAAGTGACACCCTTGGACCGAGCTGATAGATTGCGCGAACAGCCCTTTTCTGCAGAATAAATATAGCATCGATGTCGGCAGCACTCCCCCACAGCAGAATACCATATGTCATGAGGCTGTGGAAGTAACCAAAATAGACTAATCGAGCAGTTGTTTCATTTGAAATTTGTCTAATTTTTTTAACAGCATATGCGGCAGAGCCAAGCCTTTTCGCTAAACCATCAACATGCGGTCCCCACTGCAGTTTGGCGTCTAAGGTTATGCCCAGAAATACAGTTGAGTTTACAGGAGTCAGTTCCTGGCTCTTAACTACAATGTTTGTGTTTACCTGTTTGACATTTGGCAATGTAAATTTAACACATTTCGTTTTTTTTTCATTGAGGAGCAAATTATTAGCTGAGAACCACTGCTCTGTGTTGGAGATGCATTTGTTCACCGCTCGATAGTCAATTTCATGTCTTTTGATTTTAAACAAGAAGGAAGTATCGTCAGCAAACAATATGACCTCGCATTGATTCTTAACGACCGATGGCAGATCATTAATATAAACTAAAAATAGGAAAGGACCAAGAACTGAGCCCTGGGGCACACCCATTGTCACTGCCGATCCTGATGATTTTTCTCCATTTATTGCAACTTTCTGTTTTCTATTAGAAATATATGATTTAATCAAGGCAAGCGCTCGGTTTTTAATGCCGTAATGGTGTAGTTTCATGAGTAGAGTAGTATGATCCACACAGTCGAACGCCTTGGACAAGTCACAAAAGACACCAATAGCATCACACGACTCCTCCCAGGCGCTGAATACGTGTTTTATGAGCTCAACACCGGCATCGGTTGTTGAGCGACCCCGCGTGAAACCAAACTGCTTAAAATTCATTAAACTATTACCGTAAAAATGAGAAAGTAATTGATTTAAAATTAATTTTTCAAAAATCTTACTGAGCGTTGGTAGTATAGATATAGGTCTAAAATTATTAGGGTCAGACATACTACCTGCTTTGAATATTGGAATGACCTTACTCAATTTCATTAAATCAGGAAAAACACCATTATCAACACAGTCATTAAATATACTGGCTAAGTACGGGGCTATACCATCAATGACAGATTCAATAATTTTAACAGAAATCCCATCTAAATCGGCAGTATTTTTTACTTTAATGCTTTTAAATGCATTTAAAACTTGTGGAACAGTAACATGTTTAAAAATACAATCAATATTGCATGAATTTACATTTTCCGTTAGCAGTGACTGTGCAAGAGTGGAACATGAATTAATACTCGAAGTAGTTGACAAAGGGATGGCTGTAAAAAAATTTTCAAATGCTTCAGCAACTTCTTTGTCAGTTGACAACACTTTATCATTAATTTTTAAATTATATTTGGTGTGTGGTTCTTTTGCTCTCCCAGTTTCCTGATTAATTATATTCCATGCAGTTTTTGAAATGTTAGTACTATATTTAATTTTATTATTAATGTAATTAGATTTAGCTACACTGCAAACTCGTTTAAATAATTTTGAATACTTTTTAACATATTCATAAAATGTCTTATTATGATTATAAGTTCTTTCACTGTACAATTCATATAATCTATTTCTACTTCTGCATATTCCCACTGTTGCCCAGTCACTAAACCTAAATAAATTATTATTTATACATATTTTCTTTTTTTTAAAAACAGAGTCATATTCATTTCTAATTATATTATGAATAGAGTTATATTGAGTAATAGGATCTGCACAGTAATCTAATTTAAATGTTTTTTCAAATACATTTTTCCTAAATGTTTCAAGCCGTCTCTCATTCATGGGTATAAAGGTAATTTCTCTTTTTAAAGTCTTTTTTAGCCCAATATCAAAAGTGGCCAACTGCCCACTATGATCTGATTGTAGTTTATTAATTACTGACTTTGTACATGGCATTAAATTTGTAAAAATGTTATCAAGACATGTGGCTGAGGTCGCTGTGATTCGCGTAGGCTCTAAGAAGAGATTTTTTAGGTTGTAACAATTAAAAAGATTCAAGAATCGTTTACTTTGTGATGTCTCTACTAATAAATCAATATTAAAATCGCCACAAATAATTATTTCTTTGTTTTTGTTATTTACTCTATGTAATACCTCATCCATAGTGCTCTCAAATACTTCAAATGGTGAGGATGGGGGTCTGTATACACTTATTATAACAATATTCCCTATCTCAATACAGGCTATTTCAACTGATTGCTCAACAGACAGACTTACAATATCAGTGCGTTCTTTGAATGTTAGGCTCTTATGAGTGATGATCATTGAGCCGCCGCAAGTTGTTTGTTCTCTGTTGAATGAACTAGCAATTACATGATTCTTATAAGAAGACATAATTTGACACTGTGTGAGCCAGTGCTCTGTGATACATAGTATATGAATATTTTCACAGTTTAAGAATAGTTCGATCTGTAATTCCTTACCATCAATGCCCTGCATATTTTGATGGACTATGTTCAGAAAATTATTTTTTACATTTTTATTGCTTAAATTACTACTTAGAATACTGGTGCTAGATGTATTATCTATTGTCACTAACTTATGTTTAAATTATTTCTAATACTATGTTTTGGAATATTACATTCCAACGGGTCAAAAGTATAAAGTGACTGCTCAATAGAAGCAGCGGTTGTAGTCAACGAATTGACTGTTATGAATAAAATATATGATAGCGAGTATGCTATATGTCGTAGGTCATTACTGTACAAATTGTACCTATCATTTATCATATATGGCTTGTTAATAAATGTATTTAAATCAATAAACTGAAATTTTTCACTATGACGACATGTCATATTTTGTACATCTATATTTAGTCGATGCTTCATATTATTTTCTGAGGGGCTCTGGGTAAATGGAAATGCAAACAAAATAATTTTACTAATATTCTGCCTGCAATTCAATCTAGCAAAACATGCTGTCATTGTTTTCCTACTTAGTTGCTTACATCTGCCTACTAATATAATCAATATTGTATTAGGGTTAAATGTACGGGATGTAATTTTATCAACTATGTCATAATATGAAGCACCGGGGTAACAATAATTAGTTATTGGCCCCCCAACACACCGAGTAAGTTGCAATCCCATGTTCTTACCAAGTTCATCGCTATACATAATTATATTTAATTCACTTTTATTTGACTTCTTATCTAAGCTACTACCTGAGTTTGATTCTACATGCTTAGTGACATATGGCTCCTCAGGTTGACTGGATATTGGCAGAGGACAATCTGATGTAGTATTATTTGAATTACTTTCATAATAATTAGTAAGGGACTCAAAGCGGTCATGATTATATTTAGACAGTTCAATCAAATTGTCCATAGCTACAGTGTGTTCCTTAATTTCTTTTTGAGAAATTTCATACTTATTGGTTAGAATAAGTAGCTCTTCATGTAGCCTCTGTATTTCTACATTTAATTTCTGTATGTCACTTTCATAAGTTAACCTATTCTGCTCCAAGTTACTTTTACAATCGAATTCCTCTGACAACAACATCTGCCCGTGTGGCTGTCATGTTATAAAGTCGTACAACATGCTAGAATACGTTAGAGTAACGAGCCTCGAATAGAATTTATAAATTTTCCTAATTTAAAAAGTACTTGAAGTAATCCAGAATTTGTTCTCGGACCGCCCGATGAAATGATAAGAACAGAGCATTGGGAAAGCGTTTTTTTTAATGCGCTGTTTAGATTTTTTTAAAGGTCTAATTATGAATTGTTTCTAATCTCAAATTATGTTTAACAGACTATTGTAATTTGTTTCTTTATTTATTAAACAATAATATTTTTAGGTTTAAGTTAGGTTCATACATATGTGTGATGCAACTGTGTATGATAATTTATTAGAACGATTTATTTTCCAAAAACCTACTTAACCTATCACTACAATTCATGCTTCAATTGACTTACAATACCACCCCTCAAAACAATCTTAAGTTAATAAGCGGAAACTAACTTAGGGAACTAAACATTTAGTTCTTGTGGATAACAATGTTTTAAAGACAAATAAAAATCATAATTTCTCCATTGTTACCAAATCGTTGTTCGATTCTAAAGGTCTGCTGATACATTAAGACGGTCATCATCATCAGCCCATATTCGTCCACTGCTGGACATAGGCCTCCCCAATTTCACGCCATCGAGGTCTATCCTCGGCTACTCGCATCCAGCTCCTGCCAGCCATCCCGCGCAAATCATCACTCCACCGTGTCTGAGGACGTCCTACACTACGTTTGCCGAGACGCGGTCTCCACTCAAGAACTCGTTTACCCCAACGGTTATCGGTTCTTCGGCTAATATGGCCAGCCCACTGCCACTTCAGTTTGCTAATCCGGTGCGCTATGTCGATGACCCTGGTTCTCTGCCGGATCACTTCATTTCTGATTTTGTCCCGCAGAGAAACACCGAGCATAGCTCTTTCCATAGCACGCTGAGCGACCTTCAGCTTGTGGACCAGCCGTGCCGTTAGTGTCCAAGTTTCGGCTCCGTATGTCATGACGGGTAGGACGCACTGATTGAAGACTTTCGTCTTTAGGCACTGTGGAATCGTGGATGTGAAGACTTGACGTAGTTTCCCAAACGCTGCCCAACCTAGCTGAATTCTTCTATTCACCTCGTTCTCAAAGTTGTTTCTACCTAACTGCAATGTCTGCCCGAGGTAAACATATTTTTGAACAACTTCGAGAACGGCTCCGTGCACTGCAATCGGTTCCGGTAGTACATGTTCGTTGAACATGACCTTGGTTTTATCCAAGTTCATCCGTAGGCCGATGCGTATAGAAGAGTCAGCCAGGTCATTCAGCATCTGTTGTAGGTCCTGCAGCGTTTCTGCTATGATGACGATGTCATCAGCAAATCGCAAGTGAGAGATATGCTCGCCATTGATATTTATGCCACGTCCTTTCCAGTTCAGCGTCTTAAACATATCCTCCATTGTATTTGTGAACAATTTGGGAGATATTACGTCTCCTTGTCTCACTCCTCGATGCAATGGTATGGGATTCGTCTGCTGATTCTGTATGTGGACGGACATGGTGGCGGCCTCGTAAATGCATCTCATCACTTGGATGTATCGCCAATCTACTTATTAAGACGGTATTGAGCACAAACTAATTAGTGATGCTTCGCATCAGACGAACGTCTTCCTAACTAAAACACGAGGACCCCACTAATTAAATTTTTTTTAAAATTCGATTGTCCTTCGTTTCTTAATTTTAAGATGACGGCATTGGATTTTGGCGTAATGCCATCGTGGCAGCGCTAAAGCCCCTCTTCTATTCTACAAGATATTTTAACAATCTAAATGATAAAGAAGGTAAAATAAATAAAAGACTCGTATATTTATGAATATTTTTTTAATTTCTAAACTTTGTTTTATATTTTTATATGATTTGTTTATATTGCATGGGAGGCAAATCGAGACATCAGTTACTTTTAAAACTCTGTTGATAATGTTACCCCAATTAAACACCGTTTTTCTTATTGAGTAACCCAGAAAACATTTCTTCTCAAAATGTTTGTGGCTTACAAACAATTTACGAAGTTCTACCACACTTAAACCTTGTAAGTTAACACTATTTGCACAAAGACACGGTAACCAATGTAAAGTCCGATCTCAGTACCTGGAAAATGATAGAAAATGACATCCTGTAGCCTACTTCTTCATACACTACCAGCACTTGTTGTACATTGTGAAGCACCATAAACGCAAATTAATTACTATATTTGGGAATTGAGAGGTTATGTTACGGAAATTGATCAACGCAAACTCTTCACTCGTCAAACATTGAAACCGTAATGTCAGATCGAGCTGATTGATTGAAAATTAAATTTTTCTGGCAATCATGGCAATCAGCTGTAGTTACTACACAATAATTATTTCTGCCAATTTCAAGTATTAATGTATAAAAAGTAGTTTTAATATAATTAAAACATTAAAACATAATTGTTATCATTCACCATTCACATTGAAGTGACATATGACAATTGTTCTCTCGAAAAGTAGCAACGGAGCTGTCATAATCAAAAAGTTCTAACCATAGACATAACTCCTAGTTTTTTTTTGTATGAAGACTACCTGCTATGGTATTGAGTGATGTCAGTTGCTAAGCGCGTACCGATCGTGTTTAGGTAGGCTGCTAGTGGACCGATGTGGAGCTACGGTCTATGACAACCTTAATAGCAACTAGTAATAGACAGTTTCAGGTAATTTATAGTCCACTATGTTTAAAAATAAGGCTTATTTTAAGTCTGATTCTTTTTATAGGTTCATAAGATGTTTAAATTACTTTTTACGTACTTTTGTGCAGATTTTGTAAATTTGGTTACCAGAAATAACGCCGAAATCATCCTTGAGCGGGAAACACAAAAATACAATGTTAAATAAATACAATAATTTATTAAAAAAAAAATGGTTCTTTGATATTAGCATTTTATTTTACAGAAATAGTACTTGAACGCAATTTTCGCTGCAATTTATTTTTAAATTGCGCTCATAAACTACTGCCGCCAGCGTCGGGCCGTGGGTAGCGCGCTTAATTTAAAGGATTTTACGATATGACAGTGTCGGGTGACATCTTTGTTGAGGTTGTTAGTTTTATTTGTACATTGTACTGAGAATTTTAACCCCTCGCAGTCTAGGCTGTCGAGGCGTGATAACGCGCACCTGTCAAACTATTACGGTGCCGAGAGCTAGATAGCGTGCCATGAGTTTGATTTTTTTTTTGTGATGCTTTTTGCACCTAAAGCTCAAGAGTATGGATTTATTTATAATCCATATATTATAAACTTTCTGTTAAGTGCAATTGATTAAGATTACGCAATGATTATTATATTCTGCAATAGTTCGAATCAGTAAGTTTATCTTTCTTTGTAAATTACCAACATTTATCTAAGTAATAAGTTCACGAATACTTTTGGATTTTATTCTTATTTGTGATGATTAATAAATAAAACAAAATGTGTTATCATATCAATTTTGATCAGATTTCAAATGAAATTCTCAACTTATTATTTTTACAGTTACTTACATTTGTAGCCAAATATCTACCTCGTTTCATTTGATTTGTTTCGTTTCATTTGATATGTGCACAAGTGAAATAAACATAGTTTTTCATTCATTAATGAAAGTATAAAGTGATCAAGTGCAAGTACCTTTGTTAAAGGTAACTGACAAATGCGCGCTAAAGGCAGTCAAGAGGTTAAATCAAATTAAAGAACCATTATAAAATGTACATTTAATAATTATAATTAGTTGGATGAGTAAAGAAAATTTTGTTTTTTAACCGCTGTTATATTGTTAAGCAACTAACAATTAGAATATTTTCTTTTCTAATGAACAAATAAAATAAACAAAAGAAATGAAATAATAATAAATTATTAATAATAAAATGGTAAATTAACCATTATAAACTACCTTATATAACTTTTTTAGATTTATATAATTTTTATCCAACTGTCAGAAGGATGGTTATGTTATTGGAATGTATGTACATATCGTCATAGCCGTAGAATAGTGACGGATCTGACAAAAGTTAAACTTTACAGGGCAGCCATTTTAAATATTTTTGTCCGTTTTTATGACATAACTTTTTAAATTCTTAATCTACAATTATGAAAATTTGCATACAATAAAGGGTTAGGGTTTATTTTAAAACGGAATAAGAATAACGACTTGTAATTATACAGTTTTCTAGAAAAATCGCATGCTTCATTTTACTTTGGACTCATCACAGTCGCATAGAATTATCCGACATTGTTCTTCGGAGAGTTATTGTTCAAAGAATGAAGGATGTTACTTTCCGTTCATGTTCAATCGACTTACTAAGCTACATTTCGGCGGATATGTTGTTTGTCATATTCTATTTTAACTACCAGTAAGTGTGTTAGGTGTCCTGAAGGAATCTACCCAGACTCAAACCGTAAATTAAGGTATCGTTAATAAAACAGAGATAATTTGGTTGTACCCATTTTTATTTATATTTAAATAAACACCAAGCTTAAAGTAAGTAATTATTAAAAATAACATTATTCTTGTACTAAGTATGTATTTAGACCCGATGACTTCTTTTCTTGGCAAAATTGTAATCTAAATCTTTAGCAACACAATAATTTATCACAATCATTCTTATATTGATATAAAGAACTAACAACGTAATTATTAAAATAAATCAAAATTCTAAAAGATTTCACAAATTTAAAGAACAAAATAGTGACAAAACCCAAATATAAATATGAATAATCATATTCATCATAAACATCCATATTAATAAATAATAATTTTTTGAGCACGGCTTTGGAACGCGTAAATTGCTGCGTCGGGAATAACGGTTAAATTAAAAAAAATATTAAGATAATTTATAGTATATTCTAAAGAATTAAGGAATAATGCAGCTACACAAATAAGTGAACAACTTTCAAACAATAAAATATAAAACAACTCCATTGCACAATAATTATTTAGTCAGACTCGTTGTTATCAGACATGCTACGTCCATGAGTCAAACTTTAAAAAAAGCTATGATACTTCGTTGGAATTATTAAGGAATCGCAAAGAGTCACAAGATCTTTATATTTATCAATACTAATTGGAATTAAAGCTGTGTAAGCTTTTCGTAAGGTAGAAGTATTGTAGTTTCTTGTCTCCTTTCGGAGTACAAGGGTCAAATAATCTTCAGACAAAGCATATTTGTATCTAATTTTATTACTTTGAGTCCCATCGACACAAACTTCTTTTATCCCTGTCCATGTAACTTTTTTGTTATCTGTATTTTTGACCCAGTTCTTATTCTTTAATTGATCTTTAAAATCAAACACTAACAACTGACTTACGTCTATGACTTCATAAGGGTCACCTGAAACTTTAGCCCAACGTACAAGTAACTTCCATTCGTCTGGTATATAGATTGTTTTATACGCAACTGCTCTTTCTATGTCACTGTGCACAGAATCCCCTTCATTTTGGGTGTGCCCTTTCTCAAGAAATCTATGCGTTATAGTTATACTGTACTCTTTGGCAGCATGAGCATACATACCAAATACTATACGATTTCTGTTCTGGCCAGCGCAATTGTCTGACCAGAATCGAAACTCTTTCACTCCCTTCGATACAAACTTCCTTATGAAATCATAGACGCAACTTGCTACTTCGTTTGCCCCACGTTTGGCAACACCTTCATCCCACATATAGCATTAACCTTGTTTGCCAACCATATCATATACAGTAAAATTATAACAGGACAGTTTTCGCTTGTAATACAATACACTCATTTGCCCGTGTGGACATGACAAAACTTTTTGAAAGTCAAAGGTAGCGCAAACGATTTGTCCATCAGAATTAAGAGCGTCATTTTTATCATTTTGTTTCAAGGTCCTAGACAGTTTTTTGTTATTTAAATGGTTTGTATATTGTACTTTCAGATCATCAGGCGGATTTTGTGTTTGTTTAAAACTGTGACACTGATCACAAGTATCCTTTTTGGGTACGTGGAAACTCAAATTAAAATGAGTATTAACTATGTCCCTGTACTGTCTAAGACTAGAAGCTGTATTTAAAGAATTTTTGAGCTCAGGCCATTCTTTGTACAAATTGAACATCCGAGCAATACTCAAGTCACCATCTAAATACAGTCTTTTGGACGATGCTCTATTATAATGAGACTCTAAAGGAGCAAAAGAATTTACGTAGGCACAAACTGACTTTATCATTTCATCATCAACAACCCGATTATGATGTTTATGTTTTCCTCTCATGTCTTTTTCAACTAAAGTACTTCCGTCATATTTTTCCCATGCTGTCCTCACTAATCTTTCACTTATTGAATACGTATTTAAAAACATGATTTTACAAACTTCTATTTTTGATGACCCTTTTGGCAAACAATATTTATATGTGAATAGTCGGTTATGCTTCAAGTTTCTTTGAAGACCTCTTTTTTTATTTTGTTTCGTAGTGTAATTCGCAACATGCAACCATTGTTTTTCACAATCGCCTAACTTCCAAAACCTTTCAAATGCATCCTGTCTTTCTTCGCGAGTCAACGTAGAATAGCATTTGTAACGACACGTGCAAGGCCTGCCTATAGCCTTTGCTGGAACAATAACGCCCCTTTTGGAAGAGTATTCTTTTCCTGCGTTTGTTAAGCGCTTTCTCTTAACTTCTGCCCAATCATCATAATTTCGGATACGTTTTTTACCTCTACATCGAATAAGAGGCGCTGGAGACGACTGGCATGAAGATACAGCTGTATTGATCGATGGACAGTTGCTGTAGTCTGCACCATCCTGAGTGGGACAAAAAACATCGTTATATTCTTCACCATCGGTTTTTGCTGGTGATGGCATTGGCGTTTGTTCGTTATTTATCTATTGTAATCGATTACAATCAGTTAAAGTCGTCGGAGTAATCGGTTGAGGTAACAACGGTGATAGATCTGATATAAAATTAGAGGTATTCAAAGGAGTTAAAACTGAGCTGATATTTAGGGACGCGGCATCATGGTGATTTTTCGACTGGAGTAAACATGGGGAAGATGCATTCTGAACCATAAAAGGATCTTCTCTGAGGACACAAAAAGGTGATGGTATGTTCGGGTTCCTATTTTCATTTGTTGATTGTGTGATTTCCCTTGTTTTGTGTACTTCGTCGTCTGAAAAGACATCCTCGTAAATGTCTTTCATCTTTTCTATTATGTTTCCTGCCCCTGGGGGTAATGGCGAATGGCGTTCTGAAAAAATATCAGTAGGTATATTATGATTATGTAAAAGAAGGTGCAAATAACCATAAGACTATTTACATTAAGAAAATTCAAATGTATAAAAATAAAAACATTTATTTATTTATTTTTACGTATATGAATTATTATTCAAATTGAATTTGTTTTATACAGAAAAATGCTGAAAAAGTGTACAAAAAGTCATTGATTTTTACTAGAAAAAAGGTGGAAGTGAATTTAGTTCGAAGAACAAAGTGGGATGGTCAGATACGACCGTTGGATAAAAAAGTACGCCCGCAGAACATTGTCGGTTGTAATCACGCGTCACTATCATGTCCACAGAAAAATGTAACATAGTTACATACAACATGAAGTTCAAATTTTGTTAAATATTACTTAAAATCAAAAGAATGATTGTATTATCAGATAACTATATGTTTTTTTAAATTTACATTTAATTTTAAATTTATTTATAATTTTCCGTAGATAACCGATGTATAAGCACAACCGACACTACAATCATTAAATTAGCAAGATTTTGTATAAATACAATAATTAAATAATATCAAATGTATATAAATAATTAATTTACTTACCTGGAGTCCCTGGTATGCAGTCCTCTTCATCAGAACACTCTTCGTGGATAAAATTTTTGAGCTTTTGAGCTTATCATTTTTACTTGTTTCTTCCACAAGTTTTAACATAAGTTTTGATCGGCCTGTTTTCATAGTGCCACACTTTTTAACATTAAATGTGAAATAAAAGAGATACAAAATATTTAATAATGAGTTAAATAAAGAAAAACAGTTTAATCGTTTCGAAAATCAAATTCGATGCAACGCGTGGGCGAGTTCAACGAACAGTGGCGTTCGCGCAGTACCGTTGGGAGCGGGAGGGGCAGCGGGAGATCCCCGCGCGTCGTACAAGGACGATTCAACAAAAGCGTCATTTTACTATGAGCACCGATCAAATCCGTCAGTATACCGACTGATTAATTTGAAATCCTGCATTCATATAATTTTTTGTTTAATGTAGTAATAACATTAAGACAACTTAGTATTGAAATATGTAAAAAAGTGTATTTCGTTATTTTTTCAAAACCGACATTATTCTACGATCATGACGATATGTTCTTTGGCACGCTCTACGAACTTAACCGTTTGACAGACTTTAACATATGATTTGACATTCGTCAAAGTTGTGAGAGTGACGTAGGAATTCCTTGGAATTACACGGGAAAAATAAGTTTAGAAATCGGGTGTTTTAGTTCGTCAAATTCAGCAGCTTGTGTACTTAAAGTTGCATGAGGCATTACTCGCTCAGGACTTTCTATAAAAGATAAACACTTTCACATAACCGTTAATTATATTTGGTAATTACATAATGATAAAGTATATAAGGTAGTATCAGAGTTTTCGCTTTAAAGTAAACAAACGAACAAGTAACGTAATAATAGTACCATTTTATTATTATTGTATATTTTAATATTTTCACACCGTCACCAACACACAAATCGTTTTTTAATTTCAATATTCACTACATAATTGACATGAAGTACTTAGTTATTATATTCGATAGCAATTCCATTCCATTGACTCTCATAATAACTATTTAACGTTCTTAAAACTGGCTCGTTCACGTATAAAATATTCATATTTTGTGAATCACATGAAATGAGAGAGATTATTAAATATACTTTCGTTTCAATTTAATTTGGAAATGGCTGAAATTCAGCCGCTTTATTGTACTAAAGGCATGAAGTGTAACTAGCCAAAAAACAGTATTAAACATTTATTTGAGAGGAATATAAAATATATTGGTTATAACAAAGAGTTATTGTGAAACATTGAGAATTTGAAACAAAGTTGTTAAGTATTTCAGCAGTAAAAGCCGGCATTAAAATACTATTTCGTACATATATTTGATTAAATTAAAACAGAAATAAATAACAAACTACTGTTAGAGTTTTCAAACTGAACATTGAAGCAAAATCAACTTATTATAGGTGTAAAACCGAAAAACAAATTATGGATCTTTCTATTATCAACTAAGAAATAACTTTGAACGAGGGAAAGCAAAAAAGTCGTAAAATCTAACTTAGGAATCATACTGACAAAATTTGTCCACGTTCAATCCACGGTTGCTGTAGTCGATCGCTTGCTACGGTTTATTGTAGCAATCAACGTAGCCCATTCGTAGTACCGATTCAGTAAAATAAGTTTTTCTCAGCAGAACGTTAAATTATTTTAACCTAATTTAAAGAAAAAGATTTAAAATGACTTTTTCTTCACAGATTTTGCAGATCCACGGAATACAGGTATGTTTATTTTTGTCCGAGTGTCTAAAATTGCTTCAAGCGTCTTTAAGTTAGTTTGTTTTTTTATATTGACACTTTTTATGATTTGGTTCTTGACAATTTTGATTGCATTTACACCCTAGTCGGCTTCTAACAATATAATGGTGTATAATAATAAGTTTTCGTCTTTATGAATTATTTAAAGTACACTTCGATTAATTAACAGCAAATATTTTCTTTAACCCAAACACAAACTATTCCAGTTAAATAACCCAGGTTCCACCTACCAGCGAGCTTACTTGCCACCCCTCAATACACATTAACTAATGAAATAAAATAGAACTTTCTCGAAGAAAACTACATAATTGGGTAATCTCCAATCGGAGAAGTTTCCTGATTTGTAAGCAATTTTATTTTATTTCGGCAATCGGTTTTATTATAGGAACTCGTGGGTAAGGGGTGAGATAGGGGATGATTGATAGATTTTATTGTTAAGATTATGTTAAGTAATAAATTGGAAAAGTGTTTTACTGGTTTGCTAGGTTTATAGATTTTTGTAACTTAGAATCAAACTCAATCAACTAATTACATATCAACTAATTACTAAGAGGTACTATAGCAATTATTATCTGTATTGATAATTTTGAATCAAATCCTAAATATCCTTAAATGTTCGTAGTAAACGTAACTTTGTGAATTCGAGAAACACGAATCTTCGGTACACAAAAGCATTTAACAAACAATGTTACAAAAATGCAACTTTGTTTGGAACATTGTCTAGACGAGGGCATTTGTCTGAAACTGACGAACGACTCAACCTCTAATAGTTCTCGTTTCAAACTCGAGACTATTTAAACAACACAGAGCTGGGTACTTGTTTCTAGAGGTGGGCCTTAACTTTACTTGCAGTTGTTTCGTGATTCAACAAATAAATGGAGGAGCGCTACCTATTTTTTTCCACCGGCATCAATAGGCACTGCCGGGTGGCAAAGTCGGATAAGAGTACGGCTAATACCGTTCGGGTTTCGGCGAGAAGAATCGAATGAGCAGACATGTATAAAGCCCAAATGGACTAACGGGCCGGCAATTTCCTGTCACCTATTTTATTTTAGTCAAAGATACATATTTGGTATACGAATATCAGCGTGAAAAAGTATGAAATACTAAATATATATTAAAATCTATCTTTAATTCAGTTCTTCTTTATTATCTGTTTTCTTAAATATTTCAATAAAAGTTTTTGTAATGTATGTCAGTTTTGTTTGACATTAATTAAAATAACAGATGTAGAGATTTTTGGATCAAAAAAAAAATTATGTTATTATTATTTGTTAACAAGAAGTGATTGAGTTTTTCATAAATTAGTTTAAATATAGTTTTAACGTAAAAGCGTACGTCCGAACGCGTCCCTAAGTTTCACATTTCTCCTCTGTCACTGGTTCAAAATCGAGCTGTTTGTGATGCAAATGAGCCGGAGTCCTGACGTAAACTCATCAAATTCACGAGAGAGTTAGTTCGCAACTTAAACTTTAGCTGCAGTTTTTGTGATCGTTACCAGTTCACTGCAAGTGGGCGCGATGTCTTTCTCATTGCATTAGATTAACGTACGTTTTTTTATAAAACAAGCATCGACATAGTTTGATCCTAAGCAACAAAATAAATATCTTTAAATGCGATTATGCTTTTGGTGTATTAAATCTACTTCATTATAAAGTATAATTTTAATTATTTTAACTAAAATTAATATATGAAATGAAATGCCATACAATTAATTGCCAAAATTAGAATACATAAAAATTAAGGCCTTGCTAAACGAGTGATCTCTTCCAGGCAACCTTGAAATTGATAATCTTAAAATAGTGACTATTTGAAAATATACTAAAATGTCTCATAAATTTCAAAACTGTTGGACTCGGTAAACTGTACTAAAGCAGGGCATATACGGCAAAACATTAAAGCTAAATTTGTTGAGTATAAAACATGACTTTTCAGTTCTTAGATTTATTTTTGAATCCTTAAGCCAGCAGATCGTTATACATTTTACGCTCTCACGTCGAAGATACGAAAATAAACTACTCCGCTTACTGGACTAGGACACGGTGCAAGCAAAGTGTTCCGATGAAATATTCGATTCCAAATTCTTATTAAGCTTCCAGTTTTAATCCAGCTTTTTTTTGGATTTCTGATTAGGAACAATTTCTGTCGATCCAAGTTTTATTATATCTTTATTAAATAGATTTTGCCAGTGTTTGCTATAAAGCTGTTGGATTCAAATAATATAATACGATACTCAATTACGATTAAACAAATCGCGTTGTGTGTAACCGCTGTAACCCCGCAACGAACATTGTTATAAAATAGATACTCAAATAAATGATTCGTCTGACTGAGCTGAGAGTCTCCATCACGACAGCTTTGATAATCCCACTGTAAGGACACCCCCCTTACCTTACTTACCCAATTAAGGGGTGGTGTGTATTAAGCACCACGCAAGCAAGTATGTATGCACCACGCTTGCTTACTGTGCCTTTTATACATACCTTTGAAATAATTTCTTAGGTGTCTAGGTATTCCTCACGATGTTTTCCTACCGCTAGAGCAGTCGGCTTCATGTTTTAAAATTGTAAAAACCAGCCAGCTATTCAAAAAGCCACCACCGCTTGCCAAAAGTATGAAAATTATGTTGATTTCAAAATGCAAACAACAAATCTGTAATCTTATCCCTAAAGCGGAACTCTAGAAACCCCGAAAGCGTTTATCGTCAAAAGTGGATGTTAAAATTGCAAACGCCGACTGCTCTTTATGTATGGGAACCGTGTAAATGCCGCGATACATTTTAGCGTGTTCTTTTACGATCGATTCTTCCATAGTTTTAGGGTGAAGCATATAGTTTGTCTTCGTATTGTTGTTGCCATGCCTGGCTGGGCCAGATCAATGGTAAGAATTCGGATATCGATATGGTCAACTAAAGCTTGGCCACTTCATGAAATGGCCAAGTTTCTTTGATCATATCATAAAATGGTTGCGCTAACTAGAAACTCTTTGTTTATATGTCAATGTCGCACGTAGATGATGTAATCAACTTAAATATCACGTTGTTTTGTTAAACATTTGTTTGTATGTTTAGTACTCTTAACAAGTTAAAAATCATTATAAGAAAAAAATTTTACGATATGGTTAATCGTCGATGACCAAATCGTGAAATGTTTACGATTCATCGATGTGGCAAAATATTGTGCGCCATCATGAAATGCAATCATCTTATAAAATGGTCGATCATTTCATGAAATGAGCAACTCCATATGAATATGGCCACTACATACTTCTGTACCAGACGGAATTGCGGGGCAAAATATAACTTAGGTTGCCTCTGCATAATGTGCCAAATAGTGAAATAATGTCTAAAATGGGTCTAGTAGTCTAAAAGACAAACCAATCTTTACCTTCCTATATACTAATAGCGATGAAATTCTTTGCCCGTGGCTGAGCTCCTTGCGGCCCTATACCACCCTGTGCAAAATAGATAGATTGATAGACTGTCTGTCCTACGAACCGTACCAGGCCAGAATTTCAAAATAAATTATAACAGCGTTCCTAACATAAAAACTTTTATGAATATCCCTTAAAGAAACGAGATTCATTTGAACAAAATAGTCGGTCAGATTTAAGTTGGAATTCCCTTTTGAAACTTAAGTTTAAGCTTAATTTCGTCATTCGCTATATATAATATATACTCTAGGCGACTTTTTAATAATACTGGAAATCAGTACTTGAAGCAGTAGTTAAGTAGGAGGTATCCATATTTACTTATACATTGTACAGACATAATTAAACATGAATTATGTGACAAAGTAATATCATATTACGGTGATTGCACATTGTGTCGGAAAATATTGTTTGTGATGGCTTTTGATTCGTTTGTGTATTTTGTATGTTTATGCACAATGTATAGCCGTTCATTTAGAGGGCATGATTTAATTCTCGCTAAGAATTCGTTTCTGATAGACTATTTTTTCAACGCAATAAGACCTTTTAGTTTCTCATATCGAAGTAGTGAGTGGTACTGTAATACTTACCTATGTTTCTGCAATCCTTTTTTACTGTCTTTATTAAGTATTTTGTTCCTTTATTTATGTTGTTTACTTTATTGACAAACCGTGTCAACAAATTTTTTTATGACAGCAATGGAGGCTGCCAAACATATTAAGCCTGTTACACACAAATTCTTACAAAAACTATTGTATAAAATTTATATATAATTCCTGGCTAACAATACTTATTTCAAAATTTCAAATTGCGGTTACAATGGAATGCGAGCCCGACCATATAAGCTGATTGCTGGCCTTAGAACGGCAGTCTATTTCAAGCCATCGTACCGATAACATCTCCAGTCTATTACAAGCCGAACTACTGTTAACATCTAGAGTCTTCAACACGCTGCAAGTAACTCTGCAAGTCCTCGAACTCATGCTCATGCAGAAGCTACCTGAAGCTGCCTCATGTTGAAAACCCCGACATTGACGCCTGATCCTGCTCCTGCTGCTGACCCTGATGATCCGGCCTACCACGTCCTCCTGCCTGCTGATCCAACCTGCTCCTCCCGTTCCTGTTCTCACTGATCCTGCACGCGCTAAAGCGCCAGTCGGCGCCTAGCCGTCTGCCGCAGACCCTGCACGACCCTAAGCGCCTTCACCATGGAAGCCTTAATGGAAGAATAAAAACTTTTATTACGTGACAGTACCTGTAAAATATTAGGAACAGTGAGAATTTTCACTGAAGTCTACGGCGGGCAACTCATCACTAATCGATAACCAATCAATGACACTAACCATCACGTGGATTGGGTTTATGTTTGCCAGCCATTATAAAGTAAATAAATACGATTATATCTCAAATAATTTTTTTTATTTAATGTAATATAACTCTTACATACTGAAACTCGACATAACTCGTGTGACAATATTATTTATGTAAAATTATGAGAAGCCGTTTTGATATTCGAGCACAACATTTGTTTCGCAAAGTTCTAACTAATTCTGAATTCAAACTAGATTAATGCTTTTGCGGCGGGTTTTGTTCAAGGAATTGTTATTATTTGTTCAGTAATTATTTAAACATTTTGTCGTATTTTTTGAAATCTTCGTAGTTTTGACCAGGACTATACAAAAGAGTCAAAATACTTAAAATGTTGGTATGTGTACCTACATCCTTTGTTTAAGAGGTTTACTTGAGGTCTTACGTATTTATAGATACAAAAAATAATTATTGCCAATTCTTAGTTCAAATTCTGTGGTGATTACATTTAAACATTATTTATTATTAGTGAAAACCTGTAATTGGTTTACTGTTATTTTTTAATATTAATTTATTAAGTTATAATATAACTGTTGGTCTTCCAAAGATAAATAAATATTATATTTTACAATATTTTATTTAAAACAGTACGAAAACTTTGCTTTTTTACGACATTAACGATATAAGCATTATTCAAATACAAATAAATAACCTCATAACAGAACCCATAGTCTGTAATACGTAACAACGCACCGTCTAATGTGTGATTTTTCAAAGATTCTACATCGGTACGCATTTGGAAAGCTCCCGGAAATTTCGCTCAATTTACCCGGTTGGAGGGAAATTTTTGTGAGCATTTTTCAGACACATTTAATGAACCTAATTTATTACGTTTTATTTTGATATTGTAATACTTTATCCAGTAGGTATATGGCAGGATTTTTTTATTAGTATACCTCGGTCAACATTGAATTATTTCTTATTAGGTGAATAAGCAACACTAGTGTCCCATCAAATCGTGGGATTGTTTTCATGTAAGGAATAGTGATCATCGCAGGCGTTCTAGCCTAGGTATTGTGGATAGGGGAAGCCGTTGCACATTTAAAAAGTAAAAAAATCGTTACCATACTTTTGTTTTCTTATTAACAAATAAACTAATGTCTCTATGCATTGTTTAAAAGTTACAGGTGAGTAGCTTCGTGATGTTATCCAAAAGATTATTTTTTTGTTTGGTACTCCGATCCCATGGGCTAAAAAAGTCAAATATTAAGGAGTCACTTTAATTAGTAGACTACATTCGCGGATCATATAAAACGCGTCCGGGACCAAGCCGCCTTTTTCATGGGTAGGATGTCCCTCTAATCTGTAAGAAGAGTAAAATGTCTCTTAGAAATAAGCTTACACTTTACAAAACTTGTAACCGCCAGGACATATGCCAGTGTGACTTTCGACTCACGCCAGCAACTCGAACCTCAATCACTTGCAGGTTATTCAAAATTACGACCTCGCACTCTATCCGCAACTAAGATCTGGAGCTGCCCACCATTGCCCCACTTCGACAATGCTCCCAACCATCCCAACCTGCTGGTCAATAAGTCATCTGAATACACAGCCAACCCAAACGTGGCGGTTCGGCGGTTACAGGCGTCCGCGTAACGTCTTGACAGATTCCGACGACGCTATTACAACAAGGAACGCCGGTGTTCCAGTTAGAAATAGGGCAATACGGCATTCGAACCGCCTAACCCATCTATGGGCCAGGTTCTTTCCTTCTTCCCGCTGGTTCTTTGGCAGTAGATGACCCTTCCGAACCAATGGTAGTTTCAATATACGACTTCCTAAGCCCAGGTCCGTGCCCTCTTGGGTGCCCTTAGGCATATCGAATGTAGGAGTAGTTTAAGTTCCGGCTAAGCGAGTTAGAATATATGACAGGTAATCAAGAGTAACCCAGTAATTTGATATTGTGAATTTGATAACTAATAAAACCCGACTGCAAAAGTTATTTTCAGGTTAATATTTATCTTTTAGGGCCACTTACCGACCCTGAAACGATGCTCAGTACTAACGCTAACATCCTCTATATACAATCAAATAACCCAACTTGTAACTGACGCGTAAAAACTTCATTTTACGTATTTTAAATACACTCTATCCCATTCAGAGCAACAATATTAATGAGCTGTAAAATGTTTTTATACCAGTTCTCATCAAAATATAAGGCAATATCTGGGAGTCTAGCGATTTGTAACATATTGCCCGGGAGAAACGTTTATGACACACATCAATCCCTGTTCCCTCTTCTGGAAGGTTTTTATCGAAAATCAACCCTTTCGAGAACTTTCTCATAAATTGTTCGTTATGCATAGAGAATGTATTTTCATAAATTTTAAGGCTGTACTTGGGTAGCTCGAGAGAGTTTTTAAAAAGGGTTTAGATATGACGGTTAAAAATAGTAATATGATGTTTTAAAAAAGAATCAAATTTACTTTTCATCTTTCGAGGCTGATCCTGGAAACTAATGATATAATAAATAATAGATAAACCCAGAATAAACAAACATTAAATATGAACAACTCTAAACCAAGAAATGAAGGTATTTATTTATGTTTATCTCATAAATGAATTCCCCAATCAGGACTCGAACCTTGGCCCTCCGGCGTTTGATGGAGAGCTACTACCACTGTCGCTTGTCGGCTGTCAGTAAGAATTCATTTTCAGTTATACGATGCTGAGATTTTGATATTTGGCAATAAAATAATAAAAATTATTAATACTATGTAAGTTTTGAAATGAATCAGTCATCTTTAAAAAAAAATTACACGGAAACTTGCATTTAGTAAAGTTTAACCTTGTCATCGTTCATGGTAAAGACTCATAGCTAGATTAATATTACTATAATTAATCATTCACGATAATCGTCTCCTTGAGTGTGTTAACTCAGTTGATCAACGTTCCATATTCAAATCACGACTTTGACAAGGGAGCTGTCAACTTGTGACAAAGCTTCTGGAGTTAGCCACAATCAGATCAACAGAGATGGGACCTTTTGGGATACGCTCATGTATCGTAGCATTTAACAAAATATTATTGGATATGATATGTCCGCAGAATAAAAAACACAAAAACTTTATAGAATATGTGTTCTATCGTACATCGTTTTAAACTTGGCCAACATACAAACCAAATTTTCTGAGGTTTATGAATCGATAATATGTAGTTTTGTGAAGAATTGATTGTCTGGTTAACTTTTAGTTTAAAACATTCTGTGTTCTGGGTTTCATTTTATTCTGGGTCCCCCCCAGTTCGCTGTATGTTCGCATCCATAACACAAGCTCTGCTTACTTTGGGTCCATACAGTTGGTGTGTTTCTCTGGGGATTTATTTATTAATTATTTATTATTCTTCGTCTTAGTGACATTCGTCCTAACTTAACTTTATAGGATTCCCAGAGCGTTTTGAACTTGAAAATCTTGTGGTAACTTGTGATGAATCATTATTTTTGTTATTAGAATAATATACAAAAACCATATAAACGTACGTGGAAAACTCAGAAATTTTGAAGAAAACATAAAAATGTTTCATAGGTTACATTTTTTATATCGCATCTTTTCGAAAAACTCTCCACCAGTGTTTATACAACGTTAAAGACGGCACTTAAAATCGTTATACCAGCAGTAGACAGTGGCTTTAGAAGGCGCCTTGTTCATAAAAGCTAATTGAATTCGTAGTAAATCATTGCGCGAAAATGTTTCCGACCCAGGTCTATTTTTCTATGATACACCATTGATTTTTGTGATAATCACATACACATAAAGCTGGTGAAACAGTGTTGATAGAAATTTAGATTTGGAGCAAATATGTTTTTACTTTTTTAGTCTATTATTTTAGAATTTTCAAAATAAATACTCGCCAGCGATCCTGTCCCTGATAAAAACACGTGTTCGCACAACTTTCTGAGTGGCCTGGTAAAATAAGTATATAAACAAATGGCTGACATACTGGCTTTACATAAAATTAATTTTTAAACATTTTTTGCTTTCATAAATTTTTACTAAATATGTTTTTGGTTTATATTGAAGCAATCTTTTGTTATATATCAAAACGGATCTTCCGAACGTGAATAACCTATAAGTTGGAAAGAAGTTGATTCGATAATTTTTCGTTACGATGTCTTTTAATATCAAGTGTACACATTATTATTTTGAAGTTCATAAATGCGATCGAAGTTGCTGAAAAAGCAAAATAATTCCGTTGAAGCTTATGCTTTTTATATTTCATTGTATGAAGGAAATACTCAGGTATTTGACATTCTAAAGTTAACTGGCATAAATAAGAAAGCGTTTGAGTTGAGGCCCTTCTGTTGACCCTCCTTTGTACTTTCCAGCTGGTTCTTGTTTGTTAATTGTACATATGTCGGTGCCATAAGCAGGTGATGTGTATAAGTGTCAAGCAGTCTAATTTTACCTCAAATTTTGTTTTAAGGAAAGAATGAAAGGGGAACGTTAAACTTGTAAGGGGCAAAAGTCTATAAGTGCGACAAGGAGTTTGTTGTTGGGACTTCATGCATGAACTAATTTACCGATCATCGAGAAATTTTTTAAATTCACAGACAAAAGTATTTTCCTCTGGCCCACAAAAAAGTACAACCAAAAACTATCATACAACGTATAAATAAACTAAAACGCTAAATACTTCTTAATCAATATTAGAACATAAGCCTTTCTGCGCTTCGAATTAAATCACAAAATCAAATATACCATATCCATTCATAGAATTGATTGGTCATGAAAGTAATTATAACAACCAAACAATACAGAATAACCCTTACTTACAATTCTAATTACGAACGAACAATTTCAATTTCAACGGAAACCCAATTTTCAAATATTACTCAAACTAATAAAATACAAGAGTTATCCCAAAACCATTTCTCTTTAAAATGTGAAAACAATCTCAAACGAACCAGTGAAATTACAGTAAACACAACCGTTGTGATTGGAAAGCTTTAAGTTGAAACTACTTTGCAGTTAACTAAAACGGGGCTTCTGATGATACGCTTGTATACAGGATAGTTTAAAGCCGTACCAACATTAGAAATGTAAAGACATTTATTTGTTTGCTGGGTATCCACGTCTTAGCTACTGAGCCTCTTACCGTGAAAGGCTTAAGTCCATAGTGTTTGAGCCGTCGGCCGATGATGTTTCAGCATATAATACCGTCATGATTATTTTTAATAGATTGACTATATAGTCATAAACCATATTTAAAAGGTTATTGAACTAACTTTTTTGTTTTTGGTATTTAAATTAAATAATGAAGTCAAAGGAAATCTTACGTACAATACTAGTCACGTGTCCAAAATCTTAATTAGAATATAGAAAGAAGACACATTTATACATAAGACTAACCTAAAGGCTTTTAAAGGAAGAGGTCTGTACCCGCGACAATTCGAGGAGGTCTCAAAATGCGAGAAACTGACGCTACTGAGCCATATTATCTCTCGACCCGCAGCGAGTGTTTGTCGCGCTTAGACTTCACACAAGGAAAATCAAAAAGGAAATAACATGGGAAGTAAAAACCTAAAAAAAAAAAAGAAATCCGAAAGAGCTCATCCACTTGTTGCAAAATAACAGAGCGAATATATTATATTGGATTGACGTATTTGAATTTTGAAGTTTGGTGGTAGGGATCCCGAACTAAAAAAAATAAAACTCACAAAAAGTTATAGTTGCAATCGAAATAATGCTTTGCAAGATTATACAATTAACATAATTAATTTTGTAAAATGTTTTTAATTTTATTTATTTAGTTTTAAAGGTATACTTTACGTTTACTTAACTGTTTATGAAACATACTTTACTTTGTCTTTAGAATAGGCCACTAGCAAAACTTCTTTTGCATTGAATCAGTAACCCCAACGTTGCGCAGCTATTGTATGGAGACTCCTCAGGTTTTGTTTCTTATTAATTTAGATAATTTTATTGGAAAATATTTTAGTTCTGATACTTTTTTTAATAATCATTTACATAAATGATACGAATTATCGTGCATTCCATTCGTCCATTAAGTGCTGAAACATAAAGCTTACTGACGGCCTAAAATGGACTTAACCCTTTGGTATACTCGTTGTTTATGGCATAGGAAAGTATATTAGGTACCTATCATTCAGTAAAATCTACTTCCTTGTGGGATGCGCTAGCCATACCGCAGGCCATAGCAAAGAGGCTTTATTACTGACTACGGATGTCATAGGCTCAGCGTAGTTGATTTAATTTTTGTAGTTCTACGGTTTTCGTAGGCGCTGGGTTGTTTGACGCATATATGTGTTATTTAAGATATACGAGCATTTGTTTGTTGACAATGTTGCAATAGCTATAGAATAACCTATTAAAGAAGAAGAAACAATCACTAATGAAGTGTGTTTTTCCAGACAAATATAACCCTGGAGCTTTCAAGTGTAGAGTGAATAGGTACCTCTTAGACAGGCGTGTATGATCCTCGTATTCATCGTCACTTTCCATCAGGTGAGATGGAAGACAAACGCCTGCTAATTATTAGTAAAAAAAAAGTATGAAGACAAAACTGAGATTTCTTAATATGCCATGAGGATTCCAATCTAAGGATTGCTTTCCGCTCCACGCTCCTCTAAATGAGACTCAATTAGTCGCACATCGGACATGAGTCGCACAGACCAAAGTGGCCGACGGTTATGGTTGAAAATCGTTTTGATTTCATTTTGAAATGATGAAAGAGTTAAAAACATGTTTCCTAATATGCGATATAAATATGATAACCATACTAAACAATTAGTGTGGAATGTTTATGCTTGTTATTGTTTAATTAGTAATTATAACATTGAATGCACATCTCAAGGAATTAAAGCTATTGCTTATCTAAAAAACTTGTTGATTGACTGTAAAGCACGATACACACTTTATAAACAAATAAGAAAATGATTAAGCCCATAAATTTTAGTCTTTTTTTCGTAATTTTTCTTAATAATACACAAGAAAACTTTTGTTTTTCTGCCTGGTATATTGATGTTTCACAAATAAACCGTTTCTTTGTATTGTTCATTATTAGTTAGGAATGCTCCTGGGAATTGCGTATTCTTGTGTCTAAATCTGGCAAACTGGATTGTGGATTGCCATGAAGGTGTTCATTAGTGCTGAAATTCTCGAATTCCTTATAAGGAGTTGAAATGTACCAGAAAAAATAAGTTAAGGGTTTAATGTTGTATAACTTTAGTAATTTGCGTTTATTTATTAACTAGAGGTCACGGTAGGTCACGCTCGCTTAACTTGTGCTCCCGTGGCAATTTTGAGATAAAATATAGTTTCTGTTACATCTGGATAACATAGCTTGCAGATGACGAAAGAATTTTGAGAACCGGTTCAATATTGTCAGAGTTAGAAATTATATTGATAACATATAACACTTTATTGAGAGCCTGAGAGCTGTCTCTAGACCTGTCAGCTCGGTTTGTGAGAATGTCTGTTTGTTTGTTTATATTCATATAACAGAGTACCTACAGATGATCTGCAGTGTCTTGTGGTACCCTCTCACAGCTCCTAAATCCATGGTTTAAAACACAAAATCAATTTTCAAATCGTAGGTAATGCGGTAATGCTTTCGAACAAACCGCATCTCTAAAAAACTGCTTTATAATACAAACTCAAATTATTTGCTGTTATAAATATAAACAGTGGAAAAGGCTTATTCATTGCCGCAGCTTTAGTCGTGGTTAAAAGCTTTTATATTTGAAAGCTTCATGAATTGTTAAAATCGAAACTACTGTTGTCCTTATTGATGTCACGGATACATCATTTATACATGTATTTTCGTACAGCAATGTAATATCAATTATAAATGTATTTTCCTACAGCGATGTATTATTAAAAGTAAGTAATTATTAATTCTGACCTACCTCCCCCCACACTAATTTGAAATAACTTTTTGACATGGATGAAGTTACTGTTAGAGTTGTTAATTTAATTTGATTTGATGTGTCCCAATGTTGGATTATTTCATAAAGCTTTCTTAGCCTTGAAAAATGTTTGAAAAGTGCGTGCAGTAAATATATTTCACAAAATGTGTTTAATTTATCAATTACAATAATACATTTATAAAAAATTTGGCCATAAAAGGTTTATTTATGGCCCTATGGGCCTTTTAAATTTGACCGGGCTGGAACTTAAACTACTCCTACATCTCGTGGTGCCAAATCAGGGCGGATGATCCAAACGTTTTACCGGTGTGGTGTTTAGAAAGTCCCTCGTGTTGATCGCGGAGTGTGCGGGTGCGTTGTCGTGGTGAAGCAAGAGGCATCAAACAAAACTTAAACTCGTTATACTAATTGAATTTAAATTTGGAACAAATGTTTTTTTTGTTGTGTTTAATTTTCAAAACAAATTATAACTCGCCAGCGTTTTATACACAAACATTTTTTTTCGCAAAACTTCTGAGTGGCCTGGTCCTAGGTTTGTGCATTTTGTAGGCTACCTTAGATAACTGCAATATATGCAGGTGCAAGTTCTGACACGAAATGCAACATTTAGCTTTTGAGGTAAATTGGCATATTGACAGTAAATTAAAGATTGTTTAAAAGTTGTCTAGTCCTTCTAGTAACACCCTTAAATTAAGGCTGATAAAAAGCATGTAGTTTGGTTTTCTCTAGCTATACAATTAACTATACTGTTTAATTTGGACAAAGCTTGTAAATTACCTTTTGGGTCATGTCTTTAGGTATTGTAATCATGTTTAATAGTTATCACCCTAAAATTTTCAGATCCATGACATTCTTAACCTTTGCGTGTTTGCGGCAAGTTACGGTAAAATTCTCTTCTTGTCAGTAGAGCAGTCATTGGTTCAAGCGCTCTTTTAGACCATTCTTTATATGTTTTCTTCAATATGCAATAATCCAAAGAGTTAAGTAAATTAAAATTATTATTTTAGTATGTTATAACGTCATAGTATGTGCCACAAGTGATGGATTTTGCTTTCTTGGTAAAATCATTGAGATAACTCGTAGTCTTCGCAATGGCCATGGTATTGGTAAACACTAAATTTTTATATAGGTTTAAATATAAATATTTATTGGTGGTTTTTAATATATTATAGTAAGTTTTGTGTACCGTGCCTTATTTTGTTTTATAATTCATTTGCTTTATATCATACCTGCATAATTTTTAATGTTTACTCATTAACTAATAAGTTATTATTAATATTCTAAACATCGTTTCATTCACTCAAAACTTTACTAATTACTTTTTCTTGACAGGTATACTGCAGTTATCTTATTTACTATATTATGAAACCGAACTATATATTCATTGGCATCTAGTGGTTCAAAGTCATGAATAACATTAACTCACTCATTTCTTTTTTTATTCTTATCTCAATTATTTATTTAACTACGGCAATAAATCTTCGTCGAATCAAGTTATGAGAGGATCTGAGAACACACTGTGAAAAATGAAATTCGCAGATCCATAAATAGAAAAATGTACCTTCAGAGTTTTGCACCGATAATGAGTCGACAAGGATTAGATTAGTTATATTAGAATCTACATTTGTAATGGTTACTACGAGAAACAAACAGAGAAAGTAAGATATTGTATTACTTGAAATATAATAACCCCCGTGCGTCCGTAACTTGCCCCTTGGCTGTTGCAAGCCACCACCTTGTGCTGCGAGGCATATTAAATATACAAAAATTCGTATGATCTGCTATTGTTAGATTGTGGCCGATACCGAATATATTCTTCTTCACGAAGGTTTTTCCGAACTGGTAGTAGAGTCATACTTTATTTGAGGTCAATATAATATGTACAAATATAATAAAAAAATTATGTCACAAAGCCGAGAAGCTAGATTTGAATTTTGAGAGAATTAATGCTTATTTCAAATACTAAAATAGATGTATTCATAGTATATATACACTCAAGGAAGATTTCGCTTTAAATTTTATTTTACCGCCTGCATGTATTTAACCTTTTCACAATTGGGTGATGAGGCAGACTTAACACACTCTTCGATTCCCTTCTTGAAAAAGCTGTAGTTATCTTAAGTATTTGTGTTCACTTTATTTTATACCTATAAAACTGCCGTTTTGCCGTACTGGCCATTTCAAATGAAAATAATATTTTTTTGACTGATATTTCTAATTTCAAATTAATTTTATTTGACAAACATGGAATTCTTTTTCTAAAATTGTCATTTGTTTAATAGTTAGTGTTTTGTTTTCAACGCATACGAACATTTTTCGTCATCATGGATAAGTTAAAAATTCGAGTAATTATGGAGTATGAGTACCGTCGTGGCAGCAAAGCGGCACAAGCGGCACGCAACATCAACGACGTTTACGGAGCGAACACTACAAACGAACGCACCACCCGTTATTGGTTTACCCGCTTCCGTTCTGGAAATTTTGACCTGAAAAATGAACCCCGTGGTCGTCCGAAAACTTTGGTCGACAATGACGAATTAAAGGCAATTGTGGAAGCTGATGAAACTCAATCCACGGCTGAATTAGCAGCAGCTTTCGACGTTAGCATCAAAACAATATTGGTCCATTTGCGTCAAATTGGCAAGGTAAAAAAGCTTGACAAATGGGTACCCCACGAACTCAATGACCGCCAGCGCGAAGTACGCGTGGAGACGTGCCTTGCACTGCTCAGCAGGCATACAAATGAAGGAATTCTTAACCGCATTGTTACTTGTGACGAGAAATGGATCCTGTTTGACAATCGTAAGCGCTCAGCAAGTTGGTTGGACCCTGGTTCAGCACCCAAACAATGCCCTAAACGAAAACTTACCCCTAGAAAAGTGATGGTCACTGTTTGGTGGTCTAACGCGGGTGTAATTCATCACAGCTTCTTGCCAAACGGGACAAGCATTACTGCAGATGTGTACTGTGAAGAACTGAACACAATGATGGAGAAGCTCGCACGTCTCCAACCAGCTTTGGTCAATCGTTCGGCTCCACTGCTCCTGCACGACAACGCGCGACCTCATACTGCACAGCAGACGGTCTCCAAGCTACAAGAGTTGGGGTTGGAAGTTCTCCGTCATCCGCCGTACTCACCAGGCCTTGCGCCTACAGACTTCTACTTTTTCCAGAATTTGGATAACTTCTTGGCGGGAAAAAAATTAAATACCCGAGAGGCAGTACAAAATGCCTTTGAAGAATTTGTTGCCTCCCGTCCAGCTGATTTCTTCAAGAAAGGCATCAATAAGCTACCAATGCGTTGGCAAAGATGCATTGATTGCATGGGTGATTATTTTGATTAATAGAAATAAAAAATATATAAAAAAATTACGCTTCATTTATTTCGTGAAAAACGGCAATTTCATAGGTAAAGACCTAATATTACTATTCCTATTTAGATAACTGAACAGATATCAGAACTCTGATGCCCATTAGCAAGTTTCAATTTCCTATGTCTAGTTCAAAGCACAACTTATGTCCTTTAAGAAATCGTACTGCAATATTCCTGAGGTTAAACGATCTTGTAGAAAACACTTAATCTTTAATAGGAGGAGCCTTATTGATTTTCCCTGAGAAAATACTCGAAGCATCTTCTGGGTCTAGAGTGTGAGTAATTTCTTGAACTGGTACGAGTTGAACTGTGCAATAGTTTTGGTAGAAAATCACAGTAGAATTTTTAAGTTCTTTGTCTAATTCTAATCTAATTGGTAGAGAAATAAACTTTTTATTTTGTATTTTTTTATCTATTAGAGATTTGATTTGCCTTTGGAATAGGCCATACAGTCTAAAACTTTTTATGTGCAAGCAATTATATTAATGACTTTGTTGTAATCATAGAAAGGTGCCAAAATTATGATTTTAGTTAAATACAAAAAAGTTGGTATCGACGTTAAGTTTAAGGTAAATTGGGTTAGATCATTTTTGTTATCTCAGGCACGTAGGTACATGTTTTACATGTAACCTGCGGTGTGGTGATGTATAGTAATACTTTGCTTTCATCTGTGATCTAATTTTAGTAATTGCTTTAATCATATCCTTTATCTGATAAGGGTACTTCTCGGCGTAGGCTACTTACTGCAAACACGTATAATTTGACAAAGATACAAAATGTAATTCATGTTAATATCCGTAACAAATAATTATGAATTCCCAGATAAACACGCCAACTGTATGGCCCCAAAGTAAGCATAACTTGTGTCATGGACGGCCTTATAGTATGGTACAGGGGGGACCCCACAATAGACATACATATATTAATATAAACAATCATGACCCGAGAACCAGCATCTGTGTTCATCATGCAAATAAATGGCCCGACCAGGACTCGAACCTGGGACCTCCAGCGTATGCTACTCATGCTACTCGGCCGTTCGTACAATGACGCACAACATTGCGTATATTGCAATACACATGATATTTCCTGTAGAATTGACCACCACCACAAGTGACTCAAACTCACCACAGAATCATTCAATCAATTAAAGGTCACTAAAAACCCAACAGTTATAGCTCTGATATTCCAAACATACAGATAGTACATCAGTGATTGTTATGAAATCTATTCTTAAATTTTCGCGATGCATACTTTAAATAACGATAGATCGTGACCACGGCAACTGCAAAGATGCCGAAACGTCGAATTAATTTTAAAATTAACTAAAATATACGCGATAATATCCGGTAAAAAGTGTTTTATTTAAAGTGATTGTTATGTACTGAACGTCGGTATAATCTCTTATCTCATATTATCTCATTCGTAATAATTGGTTTATTGTTTACTTATTAACTAAATCAAGTTACATGTAAACATGCCACGCAACCCGGCGGTGTTGAATCAATCCATGTTTAAATATGGTATTATTGTAAGTATTTGTAAGAAGTTACTTCGACGTACAACCTATTTTAATATTTGTTCGAATTTAGCAAAAGGTTTGAGACAGTTTTGATATGGTTTTCCATTAAAATATTAAACTGTTGCTAAATTATTTTGTGTTGTTTCAAGCTCTGCAAATATGAAAACAATAGCTGGTGTATGAACAGCTGAATTTATTACAATAAATAATTTTGAATCTTAATATGATCGCAGGACAACGTGTTTACCTGATGTGCGATGTATAAATAAATTACTGCTTATATACTGCGCTGAAACAAATGAATCAGTTTTAGCCGCAGCTTCGTTCGCATGTCGCTCGGAAACAATATCTTTTTATGTGTTGCATTTTTAATATTGAGATGGAGTTGAGTTTTAAATACTTTGTTCGTGATCCCGTGGTTTTTTCTTGGTAACATATTGCCCCTGTTACCGCTGTTTAACGTAGTATTCTTATAGTAGAAAAATAATTAAAATGGGCTACAGTTTTGTTGTTTTCCTGCTATTTTTGAACGATATTGCCGGCAAGTTTTGTCAATATTTAAAGTGATTAGTTGTTATTGTCTTAAAAAAACTTTTATCGTGTTATTTTTTGAATGGTTTAGATTTAGATTCCACATTTGTTTTAATGTGGTACTTTGGTAAGAGAATATATGTTTTTTTTACATTTCAAGAAAATTTATATTCAACTCTTATATTGTATTCTATTGGCAATATAGTGCTGTTCTAAATTATTTTTACTATATATAAATATTACTATTCTATTTACTAGTCTGTAGAAGGATGGTTCAAATCTTGCCTCTGAGTTGGAATACAATTCATCTCGACAACGAGGCAAAAATTTCAGAGATCTACCGTTGTTGCTTTTTCATTTGTTGTCACCCGGAGAAAATATGAGTACACAGGATCTTCTATCAGTCTGCCTCGGAACTCCAGTATATTGGAAGTAACTACACAATAAATACCATGATATACTTCCGAGCCGGATTGCAATCTATTCGCGTTGCTCGTATACTCCGACTTTGAGTTCCGATTCACACGTAAAGTTTGCAAAATTTTAAAATATATAAAAGAGTGATATCCTGCCATGGATAGCCATGGTAACTTTTTTATAAAGTTTTGTGGAATTAAGCGAAGACGGGGTAGCCAAAATATCCTTCTTACACCTAATGGAGTTACACAGCAAGAGCCACAGGTTTATGCTTCTCAAGGATGAGATCCATGATTGCTGAGAATAATCCCTCAACGCCGTCTTAGCCTTAGGAAAATTCGTTCACAAGAAAAAATGCGGGACCTGTTCGTTTCGAACTATTGTATTTTTAAACAAAAACAGAAATTAACCATAGCAAAAACCCTTGGTCTAAAAGTGTATAAATGTTTTATTCTATTACTGTAACGTCTTTTTTTATCTGTCATGAATAAATGAGAGCCAGAGTTGATAAAAATCTATGTATTTCAAAGTCTTATTTTCTAATTTTTAGATATTACACTAAAAATGACGTAATCAAAAAGAAAAATTGCACAAATATGGAAACGTAACTCAGACAAATATTTAAACTGTTATTTACACCGTTATCAAAATAACTATACACTATAAAAGCTTATAATAAAAAGTAATATTGATGTCCAATGGCACAGCTGCTTCTCTACTTGTTTTTTTTTTAATCAAATAATATTCATGAATCACTCAGACACTCAGTCACTCAGTCACTCTTGACGACTTGTGACCATTTAGCTAACCTTAAAAGTATGTAACATAGTAATTTATATATTCAAATTGAGGTAACTGTAAAGCATGAAAGAAATATATCAACCATGAATTAACATTTCTACCTTCTGGATGCGATTGAAACCAACTGCAGGCACCCATAATTAAGAAAACTTTACACCTGTAGAACATCCTAGAACCGACTTCTCCCTCTACTTTGTAAAAGCCTTTTTGACTTCACTGCAAGGTACGTGAGTCCAAATGGAAGGTTCAACTTTTGAACGAATTTTAAAGAGAAAATGCTGCAAGAGTATGATCTATTTTCAGATTTCAGAAAAGTTTGACCGGAGGAAATGAAGAACTGCGAAAATGGAGTTTTTACCAGTTGGAGGCTGTTTAGAAGACATAGTCAAAGAAAACTAAATTTAAATTGTCCGGCAGCCGTACTTTTGAGATTCTTTTTGATTTAAGAGATTTGCGGACTGGGAAAGAAGTGCTATCTTATAATACCTACAACAAAGCAATAAAAAAACACTTACTTTTAAAATAAAGATAATTTTAGAAGCAGAACGTGATAAAAATATTTTTAGCTAGAAAAAGCACAGTTCTCCTGGGATTAATACTAAAATAGCGGCTAAAAGCTCAGCGCAATTACTTAAATATATTTTTATAATGCAATTTTTCATCATTTTTATGTTAATAAAATATTGCAAGCTCTACCCTAGAAACGAGTTTTTTTAAAATTCAAACTACTATCACGTTACCGAAGTAACCAGCAATTGTTAGTGAATTTTTTTGAACAGCTGTGTTTATTACTAGAAAGTAACAATTTTGGTATATCCTGTATTACCACGTCTAAATAAAATAACTTCCTACCTCCGATAACACTTAACATTACTGCATCCATTTGTACCAACATTTGATAAACAAAAACTCTTACCTTATGAGATACGCAATAAATTACACAACGTGCTTTAAAACTCACATTATGCTTTATAAACTAATTTAATATAAATTGAAGTGTTAAATATAACAGCTACATAGTTCCAAAATGTTTTAGTACCTAAACTAGCGTTCAGATTAGCGCATCACCGTTCTTAAGATAATGAAGACGGTCGCTTTGCATCCAGACTAAGTGAGCTTAATGGAGCTAAAGTTACTACAGCTAGTAAATACAAGCATAATTATCTTAAGTCGCTGTGTGAATGTGCATGTTGAGGCTTGCAGTTACTGCTTGTTTGGTTTTATTTTAATCTCTTTTTTCTTTCATAGTGGAATTTTCGACTTAAAACATTATACATAGTTTTATAGTGTTGTTAATATTGACATGATATTGATAAAAATACTTATTGAGCAACGGACATTTTAGGGTAAACGTGGCTCGTTCTACTTCTTCAAAAGTCTTGAATTCGTTTCCTTGATAGTTGTTTGTGTTTGATAAACATAGATGCACATGGATAATTTCAGCAGATAAAAATTTGATTCTAAATCTCATTTAACAGCTTAAGTCCATTTCGCTCCCAAATATACTCCAATTTAAAATACATTTCGTACAAAGCAAACTCGATAAGTTCTACACGCGGAGTAAGAGCATGTACATGTACAAATCAGGTTGATACAAAATGCAAACACACCTGTGCGCGGAAATGCAGCCGAACTGTAATCCACAGTGCAGACGCGGCGTTATGTCACGCTGCCTAGTGTAGATGAAGCTTAACGTCGCATTGCGTCTATGCAGAATTTAGAGGTATTTGAATGATTGAATTGAGTAGTTTTCATGCTCTGTTTCTGAGTGCAATAACTAAAATAAAACACTATTCACTAAAATAAAACAATAGTTTTATTATTCCTTCTATTGCTTTATTATAACTTTTCTACGTAGGTATACGTTTCTAGATGCAATAACCCTTCTGTTGAAATGTTGTAATTTACATTAAACATACACGAAATAAGTCAAGGTAACGAACAACCTAAAAAAACAAATTTCAGGTATAATTTAACGAGTTGTGATGTTTAATAAATCTTCATGTCCCATAAAGTTTTTGTCTCCTACAAAATAGAATAAAGAATTAAAACATAGTCGTTTATTGCGGTGGTTAAAATGTTTAAAAAGTGTAAATGTTTTGTAAATTAAAAAGCGTCGTATATTTTACTAAATGTCTTTTTTCTTTGTTTGAGACCGAAAGATAAATTGATAAAAGTTTGTCGTTGTGTCGTTCTTTTAATTCTGCTTTGTTTTAGTGAAAACAACAATGACATTTTTAAGTTGTATCCCTGTTCTTATAACTGTTATTTCCGGCAAACATCTTTGTGGTTTAATTGGAAATTATGAGTGAAGATGAATGTCTATCGCCATGTTTGGTTCATGAGTAATGAAATATCCTTTTTTGATTTGTTTGAATTTACTGAAAATGGTTGAAATTGTATTTTCTGTGTTCATATTTAAAAGTGGTTTGGCTAATGAAAAATGGCTGTTCATGGTTCCTTATTTTAAATATTATTTGAATAATTTCTAATTTAAACTGAACTTTGAAGTTTTTTTTTATATTTGATGTCAAAAATTACTTTTTTTTGATATTGTCTTAGCAGTAATCGATTTCAAACTTGGTAAACAATGTAATAATGTACTTTAACCATCAAAATAAGTTATATAAGATGTAACAGTAAGAAAGTTATATTCGCGTATAAATTAGCTTAGCGAAATCTTTTGGGTCTGCAAGTATCACTTCTTAAATAATAATAATTCGTTTTCTCCTAAATGACTGTTTATATTTGCAAAATAAATAACAAAAATCATACAGACTCATAAGGAAACACGTTACCGATAATTTCAGTCTGAATCGTTTCTGATTTCATGTCCACATATTCCTTTTCATTTAGTGCGTTATTTGCAAACTGGCGCCCAACGCGGGTCACGCCTTATCCACACTAACGCAAATTGACCGTTACTCCGTCACAGCCACTCTGTCACATCACATCGGTTCGTGATTCGATTGTGAATATTGTCTTATCGATCGTATGGTTCTGGTTGTTTTTGGATGCTACATGTAAATAACTATTATTTAAATTAAAAGATTATCATACATTTTTATTTGGAATAGTTTGGTCCCCAAAAATAACTAAATAAGTAATATATTTCTTTTTATATATTTATAAAAAATGATTTTTAATAGTCTAAGTTACGTTAAACAAATAGTTACTCACAGTTTAGTTCAATGCATTTAATGTTATGATACTTATTTTAAGGAAAAACTGATTGATTTTAAATGCCTTTGCATACTTTTAGAAGGCATATTGATATAAAGCAAGAATAATATTAATATTTTAGTAAATTTTAAAGGATCAAGTATTTCAAGCTAACAAGTAATCTGTTTAACTACAAACCTCAAATGAAAAAGGTCGTCAAGATGAGATGAGTCTCTAACCAAAAATCAGTAAATGAAAAATGCTTACTGCTTTCCCATTATCAAAAATGCTGTTTATAGTATAAAGTGTTAAACAATATTTTTAAAACCACCTTATCAACGTAAATAAAAACTCCTTTTTTAAATGTTTCATATATTTTAACGGTCTTATATGTAATACATTTTATGTAATATAACTATCATTAATACCTTACTAAATAGTATCTCTCTAAATGTTATTTATATGTTTGTTTTCAAATCAAATTTCCATATTTCGGCATAACACTTCCGAAGGGCACTCGCCTGAACAATAATAGTTCTGAGATAACCAAACCTAAGGCCCATCAATTATTTTGTCCTTTATCAATACTATTTGTTTGTGAGCAAAGGTTAATACAAAATTAGTCTGATGTTTATAGGCATAAAATTTACTTGGACAGGGTAGCTCAGTTCGGAATTTGAGGTGATTAGTAGTCTCAAGGGATGAGGTTGTAATGAATAATTTCGTACTTGATTTGTTATTATTTGTCTGATCACAATTTAGTGATAATTTTAAATACTACATAATGAAACAATATCCATTAGTCACGTTTATTATAAAGGTTTAATTGAAAAGTTATTTAGGATTATAATAATTTGTAATCCACATGTATAGAGTTGTCGACCTAAATATTTACTGTTATAATCTGAAGTAAACGCCAAAGACATAACTAAAGATAAATTCGATTCGAAATAAAACACTAGCCTTTTTTATGCTTTCGGTATCATCGACTTATTACAAATTCGATGACTTCGGGGTCCAGTAAATCAAGTCTACTACAGAGACCAGGGCTATGAGGATGTGGTCCCTTTATAAGGGTGTTGTATGTTTTAGTGCAGCCTTTCAACTTATAAATCAGTGGCCTAGTGGATTTAGTTTAGTTAAGGGTTGACTTTTTGAATTTGATTGCTTTGGACTAGTAGTTAAAGGTGCGGTTTATATTTGGAGAAATGGGTTTTTGTTTTAAACCTGTAATATAAAATAAAATTATGTAAGAAAAGGATCTAGAGGCACTAATCTAAAATATTTAATATTTCTACTTAAGATTCTTTGTTTTTACAAGGTTTCATTTAAGTGTGGATGTAAAATTGATTTTTGCGTAATCAAGTTGAAAATGAATAATAATTAAAAATAGGTAACTTTTTTTTCCGTTAGTGATTACTTACATGCTTCCGATAGAGAAACACGGATGTTCCAAATGTGAGAGATGAAAACGTGAAGTGATTTATTAAATCAAAATAAATCTTGCTATTTATCACATTTTATTGCCAAAAGAAAAGAAAAAATATGTTGCCTTGTAATTGAACAAGGATATTCCTTTTGAAATCCTGACCAATGAAAACGAAACAGGAATCACGTAATAAATAATTATTCGTCATTACAGGCCTTCACAGGCTAACGCGCGGCGCGTCATAATGCATTGATATGAAGTTATAATCCCTCGAGTTATAAGGCAATTTCTACCTCCATCAAGTATTAACACCATCAATGTGGTGCCAACAGTTTAGGATGTTTGCTGATAACGCGTTTTGTTCTTTTGTCGTGTTAACCCTCGGGATGTGTGGGGTGAATGATAGCGGTTTTTAACATTTTTATTGTTTTAGTATTTAAGGCCTTTGTCGTAGTGGCGACGATATTGTCTGAATTATTTATTATAGTATTTGTTTTAGTTATGTTTTCGTGAAAGACATTTAAACATAAAATTTAATAGTCTTAGCGATGTTCTACTTATACAGGGCCTTGACTCATTTGCTCTGATTTTAGGAGAGCAACTTACAAAGAAGGAAGCAACAAAAACATCGCATTTGTTAGTTGTATATAAGTTGACGCGACAACCAAGTGTCAAAGTTATGATCAGAAATTTAAATAGTTTTTGATTAACTGTTTAGTTACAAAGACCTTTTTCCAGAACTTAATAAAAACATTTTCGCTCTTTAGTTGAACCAGTTTTTGTTACAGCGACCTGTCCGGTTTTGAAAAAAGAACCCTCGCCTCATTCTTATCAACAGAAAGAAATATATTTTCATAATAACCCGTGTTTGGGATACGCTAGATTGAAACAAAACTATCTTTTTTAGAAGGTTTTAGAAATTTGGATGCTTATTCCAAAAAATTTTGGAGTTTTTGGAGCCTGGTTGTTTACCTTTCTCATTTGTCAAAGTACATATTTTATTCGGAGTTCTTCAAAAAAGTGTGTACGGACATATTCTAGCTTGAAACCCTAACGAGGCTGGAGCCTCAGTGTCTTGATTTTTTTTGTTTTTGAACGGTGGTTGTCTATATATTTCTGTATACCTGTAACATTACATATTTTTAATAAAAGACGTATTGGTAATATTAGATTTATGTCGAAAGTACTCGTAATTTTTTCCAACGTTGACTGCCGAGAATTCTAAAATGTGTTCACAAAATCCTCGCTGCAAAGTTTGTCGGCAATGCAGCTGTTTGTCAGGCATCTTCGCCCACGAGTTTGCGCCAGTCTGTATTTCGAAAGCTTCTTAGTTCGGGAACACTGAAAATAACGGTTAAAAAAGCCCCGGCGTTACCGGATTCTTTTCGTTTGTGCCCTAAAAGTGTGGATTTCAAAGATTGGATTTGTTACAGTAAAATTTACGTGATCTAAAATCCAACTGTCACATCGCCTTAGCAGTAAATGAAAAAAAGAAATTTAAAACACGGAAACACTACCCATAAGTTCTCTTAAGTTTCATAATTTTGTATTTATGATATAGTCCTTTTAATTTATTCCAAAAATAAAAATAATGCCTTAAAGTTTTCTTATTTCACTTTCTTCGTAACTGATAATACTGTAATGAGTAAATATTTTACATTTAACGAAATATCAATACAATATAAATTAAATAAACTGATTATTTCATACTCTTCATAAATCAGACTATATATACCTGGCGTCAACTTGAAATTAGGTTTTGCACTAAGCGAAGTGCAAAATATTCCACCATAAGAAAGAGTTGCTAATAAGGATCAAATTCTGGGAAGTAATGACATACGGCTTATGGAAAATTATTAATTGGACCAAATATATTTGAAAAATGTGAAACAAATTTTGGAATAGTACAGCATGTGTTTTTTTTCAAAATTATTGGGTTCTATTCATCGTTTGGGATATTTATTATTCAAAATTTTTATTTATTCCTTATTTGTGCTTGCTTTGTGATTAGTCGGATTTTGGACGAGGTCAGAGAAGTACTTGTTTCGGAATTTAAATACACTATTATTTCTGAAGTGTTTACTTCCTGCATTCTAGAAGCATTCTTTCAAAGTATGCATTTTAAAGTAGTCTAAACTCCATACCCACATTTTGAAAAAAAAAAAGAGAAAATTCGAAATAAGTACGAGCTTTTGCCGCCAACTGCTCTGTCAACTTACGCACTTAAATAAAAAAAACCTTTGTCCAAACGTGTTAAGTGAGAAGTGCCGGCCCCCTACTTACCATAGAAGCCTTGTTATATAGCTTATTCATAGAAGCTAAATACTCACCTAAATGTTTGAGACTTTTCACTGCTTAAAATTCGCAGCGATAAAATTTTAGCACAAATGCTTTCGGATAACATAAAATAAAAAATAAGCAGGTACTTGTGACAAGTAATGTCAACATTAAGTTGGCGCTTAAAACGGAATAAATGTTCAAAGAAACTGAAACTTGTCAAATTATTGTTTTTTGAAGAACATTAAAAAAAAGTTGCTAAAATTTTTAGCGCGTTAGAGGATTTTCATTTCAAAGTTTGTCCATTAGCAATGAGGGTTAATATTTTTTAAACGATCTTCAATCAATCTTGTTGATTGAGAAGATTGATTGCTTTGTTAAAGGAGATATCTTTCGCAGACTGTCGTTTAATGTGTCGGCAATAATTAATAACGTTAATGATCATCAACATAGACTGTACTGTTTTATTGTAAGCGTAAAATATATTGTAAAGGATTATTAAATATAATATCTTTGTTTATTATTAATTATCCCCGGCATTCTCAGCCGGAGCTCTGTGAGGAATTTACGTGTACAACGGGTAGGTATGTCGAAATTGTCTTTACTGAAGTAATAAGAACGTCAAGTTGTATATTTAAGAAACCGATCACTTATGTTATTTTATTATTACATCATCATCATCATCATCATATCGTCCACAGGACGTCCACTGCTGAACTAGGCCTCCCCCGAAGACTTCCAGAGTGACTGGTCGCCCGCGCTCTGCATCCAACGACTACATATGATATTCATACATATTTTCTTATATTTAATTTCACTAATTTTGTCATTTTCCGTATTGTTCGTGCTTGTTGTTCTAATCGTGCAAAAGTAATAAACTTAATTTGTTTTACGTGAGTGGTTCATATTTTATTGACGTGTTTGAGTATTTTTAGTTAAAGTTTTTATTTTTGTGTCGTTTGTTCAGTTACCTACATGGTTTTTAGATTTTCATCAAATTATACACGTTGAACTTGAACAATAAAAAGATATAAAAAAACCCATTAAATAAATTGTAGGTTAGTTGTAGGTATTTATAGTTGTAGTATTTATAGTACATACATGTTGAAAATTACAATCGAGGCTGACATTGGGCACAAGCCGCGGGCGACCCTTTATTCGAGCCGAGTGTGTCATTTTCAATAGCTTACGAGTGTTATACGACTTTTTTTAACACCGTTGTGAGTAACTAAATACAACTTTCTTAGGTAATTACATAATTGTAACATATTTTATTAATAGTGAAAGTACAACTATTGAAATAATTAGTATCTGTACAGCCAATGTTTCTGTAGATTTTAATTGAAATTAGTTTTAATTACATGTATTTTTACTTAAAAAATTTATAAAATAAAATGTCACTAAACGCGGGAATTACTTATTTTACAAGAAAGTTAAGATTTTTAGATACAAAATCCATTTGGTTGCTAGTAACGTTTTTCTCATTAATTCCCTCGTGCCGTCTAATTACGGGGCTGTACCGCTTTCAATCTTTAACATTCGCAACAGATTGCTTTTAGTTTTTAATAAGGGTCATTATAAAACTAAAATCGTTTTAATAGCATGTAAATTAGAAGCAACAGTGTTGAAAAATAACATTACTGTATTAAGGGTCTTCTAACTATAGTTTTTTATTTCTTGAAGCGGTTTTCAACTTAAGTGATTAAGAAGTACCTCACGCAACACTCTTGTTGACTTAGTTACTAACATATGAATGCCTTTGATTAAACTATTAAGTGCTAACCAGATATGGAGGCATTCTTTGTTAGTGGTTTCATAAAATGTTATTTAAGTTTTTATTTAGCGAGTTGGTGTGCAAGACGTTTGAATCCTGGTAGATACTGAAACGAGAAGTAAATATTGTCTATAATTTTTAAATACTTATTTCTGTAGATATGTTTTATTTATATTATGATCTTGCAAAACGCAATTGTGGTAAACTCACATTGGCGTATATCATGAGGTACATATAGCCATTGAAACAATTGGTTTTCTGTAAGTATAAAGTTGGTTTCTTATCGTTCGGATTATTCGAATTATTAACGATAGTACATTAGCCATTTATCTTGTTTCCACGTTTGTTGGTATTAATGACAATTCAATTAGAATGTTTTGTACATCCATATTGTACCAGATTTTCGGTTTTACAATATTTCACTGTCCACGTGATTTGGTTTTTTGTACCCCTTCACTATTTCCCAAGGAAATAAGTACAAAAATTGTGTTAAAAAAATGAAATTATAAATAATCGGCTACTGTTCATATTTCTAAAGGGTTCGAGTATTTCATTAAAACATAATTGAAATTTCAAACTAAAACTTTTTAATTTACGAAAATGTACAAAAATTTGAAACTTAGCATTTCCGCATTCCCCTGGAAAACTATGCATTCTACGTGAAATGCCGAATATCCTTTATTTTGTGTAATTAAATTAGGACAAGAATACGTGACGCGTTTATTCCACGTTTAGTAATCTACCCAATACTATTTCGAAAATAAATTTATCGCACCGGTATCTACCAGCCTCCCACACGTTACGTGATTCAATTTGCTAGGAGCTATGGTACGACTTGCTTTTTCAAATTAAGACGGGCCTAAATCTGAATGCTGAAAAAAGATTTTAGAAATACTCCTTTTTGAAGCGTTTAATATGTGTTCTTATAGAAACTTAGGTACTTTCTGTGCTATCTAAATTTATTTTTAACTCAAACGTAAACCGTGCTTCCCTTTAACACTAAAAGGGAAAGAAAAAAAAATGCTTGGCTTGTGTCTGGAAAAAAAAATTAAAAACGGAGTAATATTCTGTGGCACCATTTGCACATCTGTGACGTCATATATCGCTCGGAACGAACACTTCACGAGATTTTGTCAATCTGTACTTGATGTTTACTTTGATGTGAACCGACGATTTCTAAAGGATTCTTGCGCTTTGAAATAGAACCACTATGGCCCGCGGCACCTGGGACAACAGATTGCCAACAGATTCATATTGGATGCATTTGGATTTATTTCATATCCAAAAGTAATTTAAATAACATATATGTAGGTACACAAAAAACCCTAAAAGCCTAAAATTCGTAAAGTTTCTATATCTATTTAATAACGGACTTAAAATGTGTAATAAAAGTACGATTTATAATTTTTACGCCAAAGTAAGTCCTCAATAATTTCTCCCATATGTTTTATCTTGTGTACTGAATAGGTTATGAGTAATTAGACAATTAATATTAATTATATGAACGATATCTCGTGATATCTTGACAAGTAAATTTCGCTCGAGAAAAGAGGATTTTATGATAAAAAGGCTTTTGTGTACATTTTAGCTGTGTATTAACTTGAATGTATAAAAGTAAAGATATTAATTTAAAATATATAAGTGTAAACCATATTTTTCGTATCTATCAAGTACAATGTTTGTTTAAAGCAGCCTTGCTAATTTTTGTACCTTCTCATATCTTAATGAAATAAAATCTTATAAAACTGAATTCTCTCTATTTATGTTCAGACTGTTGAAACTTTTTTTTACATTTTCAAACTGTAAAATGAGGGCACGATCGGACGGTAAGTGAAATACTTGTCCATGGACACCAGTACTCGTAGCTGTTTGTTAATTGATATCGACTAATGTACTGCAATATTAATTCATCATCAAGGCTTTGTGACTGGCTGTTCGCACACTTTAACTCCAATAAAACAGCGCTAATATGTGCTTACAGCGATTTAAATTAGAATTTACGCAATCGTGCTTTGAAATAAACGAAACTTTACTACTCGTACCGTTAAAACTTATTTTTACATTTTACTCAAATTTTATATTTGTCTTCGCATACTGCAATTATTACACAGGTGGCCTAGCACTGTAACTGTGACATATGAATATATCGAATAAAATGGCCTCCACTATCCAATGCTAATGCTTGTCACAGTCGTCACACGAAATGAAGCGAACACACCCACCACAGACGCGACTAAAGATAAAACTTAACCGGACAACAAAGGTCCCTGTAGGATTCGTTCATACAGTGTCTCGTTTAAACATTCGCAGTGATATAACATACCTAACAACATTTACCATTATGTCAGTGAAATACACCATTTGAACGTTTTTTTCCTAATCTCTCCCGATCTTCCACCCCCTACAATCCCAATTCGACCCAAATACGTAAGAGCCATCCACGAATAGACGCCAACTACTTTTTTTGTCTATTTATCGTGGTCTGAGTACGTGGTCGCGTCATCGTGGATGGCAAGCTGCATAGCAACAAACAGTTATAAGCTAATTACAGATAAACAAAACTGGAACTTAGATCGGGTTGCGATGAAAACTATCACAGTGAGACAATGGTAACGGTTTCGATACTAAATATCGTGATGTTGAGGCCTTGTTTGAGCACAATGATGCTTTGTGTTGGGTTGTCATTAGCCAAAAATGAAACTTTGGTATTAACATGGTTTGCAGTTTAATTACGCAAAAGGGGGCGAAATATAATACAGATTGGATTAAAACAACATATTTGAAATATAGATTATTTTCTAATATTCTATTGCACCACACAAACGCGTAGTGGCATTTTGTGCTTTGTAATACTACCTCATTTTAGTAGGCTTAAGCATATCATAAATAAAGGTTAAAACGATTATATAAAATAATACGACAGCTTCGTATGCTAAAGAAATAATACCGGCAACAGTCAACTTTGTAACGAAACATGTGGAGCTTGCAATTTACAACAATTCCAACATTTTCCGCAGCAATTTTAATTCGTTTTATTCACACCGGCCATTATACGGAAAACAAATTAAAGAAACTTTATTATTACAATTAACTTGTAAATTGTACTTCAGGTCATTTGCGAGAAATATAGCTGTTTCCCGCCGATATGGCAGCCATTTTGAAAATTATGTTATTGGAATGGCAACGGTTCAATTACGGCATCGGCAATATGTAATAGATTAAATGGTAGACTTTAATTGGATATTTTCGGGATTTCTCTGACGCAGCCATATTGTGGTGATACTCTTACAAAGGCACTTTGTGTGGTTTATGATATAAGTATAATGGGACTTTTTCATCGAGCTGATTTGATTGCAATATGACTCGATTAGGATTTTAAGGCTTTTAATATTCATATCAGAACGTAAAAATTGTTTTTTTTTTTTTTTATTTAAGTAGATTATTCATAATAAGACGGGATAAATATGGAGGTCAGTTTTATGAATTCCACGTAATGGAAATACGGTTGACAACCTGTGGAAGCAGTAAGCACCTAAACTAAAATTTTATTATTCCTCAAATTATGAGATAAAACTAAACTGAATTATGTGAAAAGTTTGTTTTACTATCTTTTTCATAATTTTAAGGGATAGCAAGTTAAAGGCCGGTAAATTATGCGTCATTTTTGGATTGGAGGCATTTTATTGCATAAGTGAACTATTTGAATACTGGCAACAAAAGGGTTTGAGAGACCGATTTCTAATTCTGGTATAGGCCGACATTTGTGCAATGTAAACAATAGATGATCAGTCTCTTCGGTTTGTTCATATCTTTGTTTATGTATTTGATTATTAAAAAATGATTTGGTTATTTATCTCAAGACAAGAATGTGAACCTCCACGTTTCAAACTCCGTGTTCCGTTATCTGTGTTCACCAACAATGCAGAGGCTTCGGTTTTCCCGGCGACTTATTCTACAAAAAATATAGGTGTATTTTTTTATCACGCTCGACGGCAAAAATACTTTGTGAAGGTGAGATAAAAATTAAACGTGCGTTTGTTTTGTATGTTGTATATTTATTTGGTTTTGCATGTGAACATATTATTACACAAGATAAAGAGTAAAAAGAAAAATATTTATGTTTAATTTAGTATGTGAGCATCTGATTATTCAAGATAAGAAATATAAAGGAAAAATGTTTACCTAGTGATAATGTCATATTGAGATCACAATTTAAGCAGTTGATAGCAGAAGGCAGAAATTATGACCGAATTTCAATATGAATAATTGGACTGATATTTGTTCAATTAAACAAGAACTACCAATAAATTTTCAATGTCAGTAATGGCTTTTTAGAATGTGTAAAAGCTTTTTTTTTCAACAAAATACAGACAACTGCTAGTCCTGCTAGGATTAAAATATGCAAGTTACGAAATACGCCTGCAGGCCAAAGGTCATTGCTCAGTATAACAATGGCAGAAATTCGCGGAATGCCAGATACTCACCACTGGGGTAGGTTTGAGTTCCGGCGGTTAAGGTATTTCCTACGCAATAATGCTATTAATAATTGCAGTACGCGAAAATGAATTTTGTTTCATATTTGCAATATTCTGGATGGTATTACATATTAAGATACTAAACGTGCAGGGTTTTATGTTCCCTAGGACGGTTGACTCTTAAGCTCTTGAAAGACAATTACCTCGTATGCATAAACAAGTACTTACTAAGATAAGTAATTGCACGAGTAAAAGCAATACTAAAGCAAATATTTTATTTCATAGTTGCGAAAGTTGCCATGTTTAAGTAATGACATGTCTAAGTAATGACATGTCTAAGTAGTCGCTTGTCTAAGTGATTTAAGTTTATTGTTCTTCTTTTACAGGTAATAACATCATTGTTTCGCAGAATCTGTTTTTGATTTTGGTAAGTTTTAGTTAGAAACGAGTATCTAATCTTTTTTATTTTGAATAAGACGCCAGCATAAAGTTTTTTTATATCGATTTGTTTTTTATTGTACTGATTTCATGCATGTAATTACAACGGATTGGAGTTTGCTAATACGAAATGTATTAGTGGTTCGTTTTGTGTACACATTTGTTTGTCCAGAACGACGAATATCGTAGTTATATATCGTATAGATTTTATACATTTATATTCTTATGTTTGTTCTCGGTTATGGTTGTTGATATTTATATTTGTATGTTTATTCTGGGTTCCCCCCAGTTCGCTGTATGGTCATCCATAACACAAGCTCTGCTTACTTTGGGCCTATACAGTTGGTGTGTTTGTCTGGGGATTTATTATTATTATTATTATTATTGTGTAATAACATGAATAATATGTGTTTAGTTTCATATTTATGGATTAACAGTGCATCCTGGCGTGTCCGCAGTCAACAACATTTAATTAATTTTGAGTTAGTTTTACATTGGTCACTGTTCACAGAAAACAATTTCTTAGTTCAAGTTTCATCAAGTGTGCAATAGTTGTGTTTCCGTTACGTTCAATAGATACTGTAATCGTTTAATTTGCTTGTACGTAATTTTAACCTCTGAAAGAGAATACAGTACCTGTTGCTGACTTAAGTGTGACTAAATTATACAGATAACTAAATTGCATGGGAATCAAATGATATTGATACTAAATATACAAATAGTTATTGATGCATTTAAACTTAGGTACGTTATCGGTACTATTCAATTGGTATCAAATTTGTTTGATCTCACGAACTTTTTTATTAAATTCACAAAGTATTTTCTTTAAAACCTTCTTTCATTAGTACGTTTATGGTAGTTGCCGCGGCCATTTCAATAAATATTCGAAGTGATTTATGTTCTATGTGCTCCGAGCCACGTGTCGCGAATAGCTTTATAGTTTTAAACTATGTAATATCAGCCGTTACCGACAGAAAACGTCTATCGTAATGGCAACTTAAACTGCAAGATATTAGGTTAATACGAAATTACAGTTGGAATCTTTCTTTGATCTTGTTCAATGGTATTAGTTTGAAAGAGTATTTTGGGTTGGTATTTGTAGGTTATAATTTGAAGGTTATAAAACGAATTGTTATCATCATAGTACCCATAATGGTTTGTGGTATCTTGTATTTACACTGACTTTCTATTTGTTAAAAATATTTTCATTTAAACCATTGTGTTTACAAAAATATGTTGGCAAGAGGGTCTTAGGACTAGTAACTCCCAATTTCAAATAGATCATAAATCTGGCAAATAAGTTATATATCAAGAATCTTATCATATTGAAAATCTTCTTCAGAAACTGAAATTTATCTCAGATACATCCAATACAAGCCTTGTATAAGATAAGCATTGTCTTGTGTAACATATAAAATACTACGCTCATTTTATCTTCGTGGGTAGTTTCAACCATAATTTATCGTCCGTATACAAAAAAATATAGATTAATATTTCTATTCTTGTCTTTGTTGTAACGTCGGAGTTCCTAAATTGTGATTTTTATGAAAATACAAGTCATTTGTTTCACAGTTCAGGACCATATTTGTAGGATTGAATAAGATATTTAGGAATTTCCACACATTTTCCATTTGCTTATAATATGTATCTCTTATTAATAAACTAACATTTCGAACACTACTTGATACTTATGTCACCATAGAAAATCCTTCCTTTAGATAGCAAATATTTTATTCCTGACAAGATAGATACCTATTTATTCAACAAGTCATAAAGCCCGTTGCAATAAATATCCTTACTATCGTTGCATCCTTTCAATGTACCATACCCGGGAAAGACAGGTCATAAATATCTAGAAAAGACGACTATTCACCCCGAACAATCCACTAACCCACCGCAGTCACCATCAAATCTTCCGAAAGCTCGATCCACGATCTGATAACTCTGTTTCTATCCAAAATAATTCCGCAACATCTAATTCTACAAGATAACATCCTTATTACAAAACTACAAGAGTGATTTTCAAAAAATACTTTTTGACCTTAACTTGGCCTTCAGCGTACAAGACGCTTTACAAGGCCCGCAAGACAGAGCAATTAATTCAGTGACAACGCTGTCGTTTCGAAACAAAGACCTCAGATTTACTAGACGTGGCTTTTACATGTGTCTTACTCAGAACCTTGATAAAGATAAAAACAGAAGCTCTAAATGTGGCATCTAGATGTTAAGGTAGTTAGAAATTATACTTCGCGAATCTTACAAACGTCTGCTTATACATATGTATACTAGTAAATATTAAGACAGTTAAGAAATATATTGTAAGTATTTGTTTTCCAAATAAATTCGAAATTCTAATGACTATAAAAACGATTCATTCAAGAATATATTCTAAGGATTTATAAACTTAAAGTAAGGCATTGTTTGAAAGATAGTTAAGCAATCCTATTGTGATATGGATTTGACGAACAAAGCCAAAATTCTAAGTGCTGAAGGCATGAAGGGGATTCCCAAAATAAATCGTTGTTCGTGTGATAATTCTGTAGGTACTTAGAGTAATATATTCGAGACATAATGTTCTGCTTCCCGAATACACAACAAAATAATCCTATATTATTGCTTTAGGAAAAAGTAGTACCTTTGATTTAATTTTGCGAAGGGGTCGTAAAATACAGGATGTTTTTTTCGAATTAATGATTTAGAATCCAAAGTTATAGGCGATATTAAAAGGTCTTTCCTTTTTATGCTTCTATATGTTGAGTTAGAATTAACTATCTGCTGGTAGTATTCGACATATTATTTCATTCTTTTGCTGCCATGTGGCATTGTTATACAGAACATCGGGTAACTTGCTTATCGTGCATTTTTGAAAAACATATCTAAATACATAATCTGAAAAAAGTATCTGAACTTGAAAGGTTTGCCGAAAATCATTTCAAGAAATTAAAATTTTAAAAGATACTAGACCCAGTCGGATATTTTTCAAAACACTTGTTGTATTCTTGTATATAATATTGAACGACAAAAACTTTTGGATCTTGTGTCTCGAGGCAGCAACTTTTTAATCTTGCACGAGAATACAAAAAGCTGTACGCGATCTTTCGTTGAAAAAGAAGCAAAAAGTTTTGCTTAAAAGAGGTTGATTTTTATACTGTCATCGTAAAAATGCACCGAATGGGTGGAAGCTTTTCAATGATTGGTCTAAGGAGGTGTATTGTTTTACATAAATCAGAATGTTCAATGAGATATTGTGAAAGCACGAAAATGGAATTGGCTGTAAATTTTTCGTTCTGTATTGTATTAGTTCAAGGGAAATGGATTTCATTATTGATCGTAAATGTTATTATGATTTCAAAATAATTTAAAATGGCATATCATTAAGAGCGTTATGATGTCTTTTAAAGTAAAAACCTGATTTTCTTTTTAGCGCTCTATGGCTGCTGCTGCAAAGAATGCGTCCATGACAAACCCTGTTCTTCTTTTAACACTGTTTGATGTATAACACAGGTAAATTAAAAATTGTCAAACCATTAGAACTGTAACCAGGGACTGACCTTTCAATTTAGCGGTGTTATAAATGTATACAGTGTCTAAATATAAACACGTGTTTAACTTTTTTGTATTAAGACCGTTATTGTTTTAGATTTATGTTTGTTGCATTGATTTGTAAGTAATATGTAATTCGACATGATCTTATAAGACTTTTCTCTAGCATTTTTTACTTTTTTATTGTGGTTTAAGTTGTAGTCGCTCTGGTGACAAGAGATCTTGAGTTCGAATCCTGGCAGTGGCCAATATTTTACATCATTACCAAGATGTTAGTTATCAAACAATAGGCCCTAGGCAAGAGGTTTTCGACAATAGAATAGGGAAATTTTTCGAACGCTTATGAAATTCACTTTCTATTCTTTTATCGAAAGTACTTCATCGTTGATAAAAGCTTTGTCTGAGGATTTATTTCTATTTTGTACTTTGACAATTCGATTGCCCTATACAAAGTGAACGAGTAATAACTGAGATATATTTTGATATTTGCGTATTTACTTATACATCCCAAAATGTTACATTTAACAATACTCTTAAATTATTGGCGACGTTATTTAATACAAGATTTCGCTTCTCAAGGAGTATGCCCCGTGCTCACTTCATCTGGCGCCAGACGAGAATGTTTTATTTTGTGACGCATTGACTTAATATTATCAGATGCATATAACATATTGTATAGGTGCTGGTAGATAATCCTAGTCTGGTATTGTTTGCAGAGCTTTGAAATGAAAACGAAAATACACTTTATTGCCAAACCAGTTACAAAAAGTTAAATACCCAAAAAACATTGAAATTAGCCTACGAAAACAGAGTGACAATATAGGCGGCCTTATCACTAAAAGAGATCTGATCTCTTCCAGGTCTCCAAATTTATAATTTGAAAAAAGTGACTTTTATACAAGTCTACTTTGAGAGTATTGATACAAGTCTAGAAAGAAAAGTAGGAAAGCAAAATTTTTATAAATTATTTCTGTACGTTTGGGGTGCTTTTGTCTACTTGACAATAAAGACCGAAATAGGTGTAGCCAATTAAATAATTGTTCAAATAGCGAAAGAAACTCATCGCCTAGAAGTTCCACTTTATTTCATATTTAAGTGTAATGTTCTTATGAAAAGAAATGTCTTCTTCCACGTTCATTTCACAATTTCTTGAACAAAATTGCATAGTTTTCTCCTCTTCTGGAATATTAAGGAGCTTTATATCTCTTTAAGATTTAAAAATGTAGGCTTTTCTTAAATTACGTTTTTATTAAGTTCGTGTTTATGGCAACAGTTAATTTCTTCATTACTCTGAATATTAGTGTTGACAATGGATGATTACAAAGGATGACTTATTCTTAGTTAAAAATACCGAGGATATAGAATAGACCGAGGTGTATTGGTAAGTAACCCTGCCTCATACGCCGAATGTCCCAGGTTCGAGTTCTGGCCGGGGCATTCATTTGTGTGATGAACACAAACGTTTGTTCTCAGGTCATGGTTGTTTGTATTTATATATGTGTGTTTATTCTGGGTTCCCCCAAGTTCGCTGTGAAGTCATCCATAACACAAGCTCTGCTTACTTTGGGGCCACACAGTGGGCGTGTTTGTCTGGCGATTTATTTATTTGTTTATAATAACTATGACTGCAAATTAAGTTATAAAGTGCAAGTTTTAATGTTAATCACCAAGCCTTTAGGCGACCTCAAACATCAATATATGACAAGTAGGTACCGAGACCCATGTGACGTAGTAAGACTAGGATGAATATTTTTCAAGTTGATCCTGTAGTAGCGCTAGTCGTTGTTCCTATAATCTAGAAGGTTTCTTTTAAAAGTAAGAGACACTCATAATTGAACTCCTTCGTTCTTATACTCCTTCTAACGACGACGTAAGTGTGAAAAATTGGCACGCACGTCGCGTACGTTTAGGGACTAATTTTGAAAAGAGACAATTTGAGTCTCTTGTGGTGTAAGTGAAAATTTAATGATGCTTATGAAAGGACGTCTAAGGCGTGTATAGTTAAAACTTCCTTAAATAATTTAAATGGATATTCGGCTAATAATAACTTGGAGTTTTGTATAATGAATTCAGTAGTAAGCGGGTCTCGTGTTTGCGAACATTTTAATTAAAGTTGTTCGCAATTCTCGTACGTGTCTGTTGGAAGGCGAATACATACCTTTGTACCCTTTTATACCCTGCATTTTCTCGCGGATTTCCGACAGCGGTTTTAAGGAAACTAATACTTAGTTTGAGTAATAACTAATTTAGATACAAGTATCACTGGACATGATATTCCTTCAAGTGTTGAGAAAAACGTTACAGTTAATAAAAAAAAAATTATTAATAAATAAGTAAATAAATTAATCATCCTATCAATTTGTTTAGTTTGAAACTGATTTAATGTTTTGTTTGAATACTTATTAAGACGTAAAACAAAAAATTTCAAATTCAAAGTTAATTTTGTTTCAATTTACACGCGATGACAAGTACCTACTCTAGCTGTGTAACGTGACTGAAGGGTTGGTTAATTTAACTGCATTTATAAAGAGTTATGGCTATTAGTCGGAAATAAAAAATGCAAGTTTAAAGATCCTGAAAGATGAAATATAAAGTATTCACCTACTTATTACCATACGTATAATTCAGGTCCTAATGTAGGAGTTATAATATATAAAGTAGTAAACAGTGCAATATTTTTATGATTGGTTAGAAACTCCATGTTTGGTTCACTCCATTGTTGGTTCACTTTAATCGGTGCTTTTGCAACATAACTTTCAACGGTCTTTCAAAATAATTTTTGTTTGTCACTTCGATACTATCTTAATTAAATTTAATTGAAGAGGTTTTAGTTTTCACTGTATTATTAAATTGTTGAAACTTGTTATTACTTTTACAAACTACAGTATAACCTTATGTATAGGTTTTATCTAATAACTGTTCATCTATGAATATACATATACAAAATTACACATATCAGTTACGAGATGCTAACCAGAATATTTCTATTTGAAATTTAGCCCCAAAAATTTGTTACCATTTACCATTTACATTTACAGAAAGAAACCTTTCTTTAATCGAAATAATTCTCAGATGAACATGAAATTGTCTGTATGTGGCGAAAAATGGAAATCTACCAAAATCTGCATTATAACCTTACCTTTATAATGAACAAAGTTTACCGATCTCTGGTGCCGTGGCTGTAGCAATGAGGTGTAACAACTAACGTTCTCATTTAATCTTGTTTCCGGGTCTAGAGAAAACTTAAACTGTTATACGGTAACTCCTTGGTAAATGAATAAGCTGTATTTTGCTGTAATTTGAGTTGAAATTTGAGCCCGTTCTTTGAAAAATGTCTTTTGAAGTATTTCATTTATCTGTTTTTACTTTATAGAGCATCAATGAGACTGATAGTCAATGGAAATAATTATTTTAGAACAAAAATGATAACAAGTATTCCAAAATTTTATCGAAGTAGGTTAGGTTACTTTCACGCCTTTAAATCTAATCTCGCTTTCTTTCGGTGCAATCCAGATGCATTAATCAGTTATATGAAAGGTTTTAACATAATTTCTCTCATCGGAATATAAGAAAAGGGACGCCGGTTGGTATTCTATTTTAAGGGCTTAAGGTATTTTTTTGTTAAAAAGTTTTCTGAAAAAGGTTATTGACACGCTTCAATCTGTATATTATCCTTTTTATGAAAGGGTTGAATCAAAAATATACTGCTATGAGGTGTTTCCCAGAAATAAAGGACTGAAAAGATATTTTCAGTGCAATGTTTGAATAAACTGTACGTGTATTGAACAGAACTCATACAACTTGAGGAACACATTGCTACGGAGTTCTATTTAGCCGATAGCTTCAAGTAAGAAAACGTGTTCTACCATATATTTTGCTCAGAGTAAATTAATAAATCAAAAGTAGGTAAAATAATGTAGGTAGATACCAAGTTGGTACAAAAACATTTACTTAACTAATAAATTTGCGATACTCTTCTACTTTTGAATTTTTTTTTTAAATTATTTAACGAGATGCTTTGTGGTGCTCTATACCGTTTAAAATTATTCTTCTGCACAACTCACATGCATGTTCCTTATATTCACAAAATCAAATGCGCTCGTCCATGAACTTACCAAGGTGCGTACACATAAATCTATAAATTTAAGATTTATGATCCGATAATTTGAAATTTTTGGAAAAACACTCTCTTTCAGTCGAGAATTTATGGGCTGAAACCCTCCCTAACTGAAATATGAGTTAAACATTTCGTCTCCAGGGATGTCCAGTACCCGAACTTGAGATAGAGGGGACTGCGAAGATGATTTATTGTTACAAATAAAGAGGACTTTGGTAGTAACAAAAGTTTATAATTTGTTTCTTAAATTAAATACTTAATACTATGGAGTGGTACCGGTTTTAAAAGTGTTAGTAAGTTTAATTAGGTGATATTTGTTTTTTAAAAACAATTAACTACTTTAATGCAAATAAAGACTAGTTTGGCAAGATTTGAGGTTGAAAAAGTACGATCATCTATAAAGTCAGCACTGTTGCTGACAATAATTTTGTTTCTTGATTTAAGCAAACTAATTAATGAAGTGCCAACGTAGCGGTATTGGTGTTGAGAGTTCTGCTTACATAAACCAGTTTCCGGGGCAAGATATGAAATGTTGGTGAAAAATAAATTTTTGATGAATACCTGACCTATCGTAAATGTTTTTATGTTTAGTTTAGTTTCATTATGTAGTTGCTCATACCAACAACGTTACATGTGCTCATGTACATATTTTTAAGCGTTTTGTCATCTTGTAACTCTTTAAAGATTTTTAAACAAACTTTTTTATTACAAATAGGTATATAGCGTTTATATTTTGAATATGTACGTATTTAAACATTTATTATTTTACTTTGGTACGAATTTGCGTTTCAGTAACTTTTATTTCTTTCGTCCTAAGCTTAGTTCTAGCTATTTTCCTAGGTGCATGTAAAAAAAATGATCTCAATATGGTGGCGCTTGTGAAAATGTCGCGAAGGTATAGTTACGAAGAAAGAACTTTCAATAATGTTTTACAAACGTGCTACGTATCAGCTATTTGTTGAAATGTATTGGAGAAAATATACTTCACTTAAAACTATAGAAAAAAATAGAAAATGTTGCTGGATACTGACACATACATACTGAAAAATAAATTACATACAAAAAAAAAATAATAATGCTTAATTAATGTTTTGTTTTGAAAATGTATAGAATATAAAACTAAAAACTAGAACTATAAATACTACTAACTTGCTTGAACAATTTAATGTGCAATATCCAAACAAAACAAGAAAATATATTCAGTATTGTAATTTTATAACAATAAGACACTAAACTTGTGTTTTATTATTAATATAGTGTTCATTTTGTAATGTAATTCTTTCGAGTCGAAACCTTAATGTGCTAAAGTAAAACTGACGGGTTCCGAATTGAACAAATTATTTATTTATTTATTTTATTTATTACTTGGCACAGCTACAGTATACAATTTATTACATTAGATTTTCAACTTATAAACTAAATAAAACATAATTAAAACTGCACACAGATAATTGCTACGCACAGCATTCGCAGTTATTCGTATTATTATAACAATAATATATAAATCTTTTTTATCTTTAAATTTGTATCTTTAATGTGGGTTAACACAAACTTATAATTACAATTACATACAAATCACAACAATAGATTATTTTTTAATAGAACTTTCAACACGTTAGCCAAATAGCGATAACTTAGCGTACGCGTGGTGGACTATAAATTGCCTAATACCATCCCTTAGTTGTGTGGGGCGGAATCCCTACCTTGGGATTATAAAGGCTGTCGAGAAAAAGCGATATTTCATTTCTTGTAATAAATGGAATAAAAACCTGATCTTATCATAATCGATGTAGATATTTATGTCACAGTTTATATTTTATATTTTAACCTAAAGACAAGTCCAAATATGTACATTCCAATTCCGCAAGGTTTCCAACAAGCCCGTATGTAAACTTCCTTGTTGTAGACAAAAAGGTATCGTCAGTCTTCCATTCACAGGGTGATAGATGTTTGTGCAGGATGCCCACAGACTATACAACCTGCTTCAGGTAAACGTGGTGAATCCTTGTGTCGATAGTTCAAAAGGAGCATAGTTGTGTTTGAAAATATTTGTATATATTTTACCAAAGGTTTAGGTTGTGCCTACGTGTCAAAGTGGTAGTGATCACGTGAATTAAGACGTGTGAATTGTAATATTTTTTCACCACTAGAACCGTAGGTGATTCAGAAACAACTAGACGTAATTGATCCCGAATCCCTGCAAAAACATGATTCACGCGGGAGTAACCGCGCCTTGAGGATATATACAATTAAATCTTTCATACTTTATCCAAGAGTTAATAACTACTTTTCGTTGTGTATACTTAGTATAATTTTCGTTGTGACTGTGTGAATACGTATTTATTACGTTTCTAAATCCGAAATAACTTTTATAGTAAAGTCAGAGTCATTGGGTGTAGATGTTAATAACCGACGTCTATTGCAATAATAATGTCTTTTCTTGTTATAGATAATCATTCGATTAACATGAAAGGAATTTGTGATTTCTATGATTATGAAGTTATGATAAATATTATTCTAAAAAAAGTGTTTTATCAAGCAGCTCGGAAGCATTAGGTAGTCATTAGTTATGTTATTCTGTAATTCAATCAAATAATATTCCATTAATTTGCATAATTTATTCATGATGATAAAGCCGTTTTGATTGTATGTGAACGAGTGAACGACTGAATGAGTCATAAAGTCTTGAGATGAACTGGAAACTTGTAATGCCATAATCCGGGCTATTCGAAATTATTAACCGCACCTACCAAGATCCTATGCTTTTATTGGTTCATATAAACATTGGATCCTCTTTGTGTTTTAGATTTACTAATTTTACAACTTATGTTATTAATATTCAGTAATTTATTTGTTATTAACTAATTAGTATTCTACATTGTCTACATTTTTATTATTTTTTTAAATGAAGCAACAAAGCAATACTCGGAGTATTGCTTTGTTGCTGAAACTAAGTTTGACAATGTAGTGCTAAGATATTCTGCTTGAAATTACATCAGTTGTTTTACAGTTCTGGTGAAACTAGTATTGCAACACTGCAAATAAAAATAACAAAGAGCGTTTATTTCAAAACACAATTTTTTTTTAACGAAAATCTATAAACACTCAGCGAAGAGTGCTTATAGATTTTTTTAATAACACACCTTTTTTCAGTAAAATGAAACGCTTTAGTTCGTAGTTGCTTGTGTTTCGCCGCATACGCCAATATAAAGCTTTTATTTGTGGATTTTGAGCTTATATATATTGACGTTGCCCAAATAGAATCTTCAATGTTTACAAGTTGATTTCGCCCTTGGGATTTCTCTATTTGTATCTGTAGTAATGGACAAAATTAAGCCTAGGAATGTCTAGGGTGTTTGAGAGTGTTAACAGAATCTATAACACATTAGCTCTATGTTAACCCACAAAGAAATTAATGAATGATTTATGCTAAAATACCTTTTTACATTAGGTTTGCCACGTCATCACAACTAAAAGTTGCAATATTACGTAACTAAATCTTTGAATTGTTCATTGTTGAACCTCTTCATTCATTTAAAAGCTGCAAAATTTAAGCTTTCTACAGACTGCGCGAGACTTGATAGCGGTGTACGTGCCCCTTCGTCTAGTCAAAGCCTTTGTAACTACTCTTCAAAGTGAAGAATGAATGATACGAAAGTTCAAAATTGTACGAATTTTGGAGGGGAAATTTCGCAAGGACGATTAATTGTTTTCCGCTTTTGGGGTGGTTTAATTGGTGAAAAATATAGACCGAAATAAATGTTGTTTCTTTTTTTGTCGGATACTAAATCAAGTTATTTTTAAGTTTTATTGAGTCACATCTTTTAGGGTTAATCGTTTCTTTTAACCTTCTTGATTAATATTGAAATTGTTCATTAATTATGTATTGATGTATATAACTTTGATATAAATATTAGGAAATTTTAAATGGAAATGATTTAGTGAATCTGACCTATTCGACCGCAATCATCCGCCAACTTTTATTTCAATTTAGTTTGAACTTAATAGTTGTAACCAATAGAGTAGTCATTACTACTATATAAGTTTGCCTTTGCTATAATGACTCAGTAAAAGTCGTAAATTTTTTGGTTAAGCAGTGGTTTTAGTAATAGAATTGTAAAAAGGTAAACAAACGTACCATAGAACGACCTGTGGCTCGATTGATAGACTAGATAATTTATAAGTTTATTGTAAGTTTTACGATCATCGAGCTGCGGCTTTTTTGTTTCATTGTATTTTTGGCAACTAAACAAATATTTATTACAAATAATAAAGAATTCGATTCTTTGATTCATTATATAATTTTCTGTATATTTTAATACTGTGTTATGTGAGATTTTCGATTGGTCCATCATAAAAAATGCATAACGTTGCTTATTAATGTAATATAACGTAAAATATCTTCTCTGTATATTATTATAAGTTGTTTATGAATATGGCATGTTATAGATTTTGATCCTTGATAAATTGCCCAACGGAATATTTTTCTTTTAGTATAATTGATTGGCCTATTGACAACACCTCATTATAGTGGATGTTAAAGCCTTCTCCATTATGTTCTAGCTCCATGTTTTCACGTTTCACCTTTGCGTGACTATACATAGTTACGGAATGTCTATGAAGATAGGCAGGCGATCGCAGGTCAGTTCTTACGTTACTCTCTAATACTGTGTTCATGTTACTGTAAATGACAGGTATGTCTTCCATTTAGCTAAAATTGGAATTGTATATTTATATAAATAATATGCACGTGGAACGCTTAGCAAATTTAAAAAAAAGCTAAAATTTACGCTGTAAACTTTCCTTTAAAATATGAAATACAAACGTGAAAGTGTTTCGCACGCTACATGTAAAAAATGTGTTTTCTGGTGAACTGTAGTTGATGAATCAAACATAGGATTTTATTTTAAATATTGGTTGTGTCGATAACATTGTTATTTGAGGGTGGTATATAAAAAAAACCTATTTTAAAAATTTAAAGCAACCCATAAAGTCCTCAGAATTTGATTAAAATTTTATTACAGACAGTAGCGTTGTCGTGGCTTGAATGTGTTTTGGTTACTTTTTTAATTTTTGTTAACGATTATTTTCCTATTCATAACTTAATAATTTTATCAGAAATAACCTGCACTATTAACCTAAAGTAAAAGAAAATTAGTACACCTAAAAACTAAGTTACTTTCTAGTTTAACATATATTTTATATCACAGTACGTATAATCGAAAATAAAAGTCACTTTCGTTCGCTCGAATCTCATTGTATTAGCTTTTTAAAAACCAGGGAAGCCCTCCGTTTCATCTGACAAGTGCTAAAACAAGGAGTCTGCGTTTTATGAGGTTTTATTCTTTTGTGAGGCGTTTCTGACATTCATTGTGTTGCCATTGCTGCGGGGAAGGGGCCAGGGCTTATTATTGCTAGTACTGAAGTGCTTTATCGATAGATAACTGCTGTTGGGGATATTTCTGTTTGTTCTAACGTTGACGGCTTATTATTTATTTTTGATTTAAATAATTTTTTAGACTTCATTAGGCGTCTTTACTTACTTACTTTTGTCGTTTTTTTGTATTTCATATTATTTTTTTAACTTTGCTATTACGGAATTATAATTATTACTTAAAAACAGTATCTTTTTGTAGAGAGATGAAACTAAAAACCTTCTCTTTCATTTGCAATATGTCCGGATGGCAAACAATATGTTTTGAACAAAAAATACTTGTCAAAAAGATCAATTAAATTTGCTAAATCTGCATAAAAAAGTTAACCCAATGACCCCATCAACCCCTTTTAGTTAACATCAGCACTAAATCAGCAAACTTCACACTAACAGGAAGTCCGTTTTCTTGTAATATCTTCGGCAACTCGTTATATGGCCGCATCAATTATCCTAACTCGCTATATCTTCACAAATTGTCCAACTATGCCAATAAATCTTATCACTTGCACTTAGGACTTCCTGAGGCAAAGGTTGGGAACAATAGAGCCAAATTAAAGGGACGATTTTAGAACAAAACTGTTGAAAATTAGGGCCTTCCTTATTAAATAGAGATGGAAGGAAACTGGTGTCTGATAGCGAGGGTTTTGAAACTGCGATTTTGTGAAGGTTTGTTTGTTGATACGAAACAAAAACATGTATGGTAGGCTGTTGTTAACCTAGAGTTCAATATGGACTGCGGCTTTTGCTAAAAGGATGATTTTGAAGTTTGTTTATCATACACGAGTAGAGATACTCGACGATATAAATAAGAAAAATGCATCCAGCCTGGAGAAATACGTGTGAAATTTTTCGTTTTCATTTTAGCATTGATTTATTTGATTTTATTTAAACGTACTCTCCCTCAGTAGCCCATAAGCCCTCAAATGCGGATCAGATTCCAGATTAAGATAAGTTCATTTGTTACCAAAATTGATTTCAAGACAAAGTATTCTACAACTTAAATTAACTTTTGTTCTTTCTTTCTGTTTCAGATACGCACATCAAAAACTATAACTGCACGACCATAAGGTATTTCAAATAAAGGTGTTTAATATATTACATTATAACTAACAAAAAGAAATAATATAACTTTACAAAATTTTGTTTATAAGCATTTTAAAGAGGGTGCCTTCATGTGTCCAAATCATTCTGTACATTATATACGTAATATTTCCCGTATTATTTATGAATTATTTCCCGAAATTTGACTTGCAATATAAGAATCGGAAAGGCAATTTAACAACATTCAAGATACGCCAATAACTTGTGGAAGCGAAACTCAACCTAATGTATGAGTTCAGTATGTAAGTAGGTACCCAATCATAAAGTTACAGTACATGCGTATCTTAATTTACTTATATCACGATTCAAAGTAAAAAGAGTTGGTTTAAGAGCCAAATCCTCTAAGAGGATTATTCGTACAAAACTAGAATTTTGTCCCAAAAATATGTAATACTATCTAGTTTTGTTGCCCCGAGGGGGGGGGGGGTTTGCTAGCTGTGGCATAGACTGTTCTTATCGTATATCTTATTATAGACGGTTCGGTCTAGTAAAAACTTAGTACCCATGGCCTAGTAACTCTCATCGCGCTTAGGTTATTTAAAGTTATTGCATAAATCAATAACATTTCTTTTTGCTTCATATAATTTTTATAAATTGTCGTGTATGCGTTTTTAACGTGATTTTTATTCTTTGAAACATCGACGTGGCATATGAAATAATATCGATATAGCACTACCATTTCTGGTCAATGTGCACGTCACTATCCTAATGCCATTAATTACATCGCTCCCGGTTCGCGCGAGGGATGCTACTGGAAGTTTATGGTAATCATCTTGGAGTGATTTTGGATTCTAAAATGACACTGACCGAGCACATCGCTGCAACTATCACAAGGGCTTTTAGAAATCTGGGATTCGTCCTACGTGTAACCAAACCTTTTTCTGATACCGAATGTATAAAATTGTTATACTTTGCCTACGTCCGCAGCGTAGTGGAATATTGTTGTGTTGTCTGGACCCCTTATTATTTAACCCATGCTCAAAATATTGAAAAAATACAGTCGAGATTTCTGAGAGCTCTTAATTATCGCACCTACTTTAAAAACTCCAGCTATACAAACCTGTGCAGTAGGCACACACTCTTGCCACTGACAGACAGACGTACTTTGCTACAGATGCTGTTCCTACATGACATATGTAATAATAAAATTGACAACCCTGAGCTAACCTCGCACGTCTTACAACTCAGAACACCAACTAAGCGAACTAGACATTGTACTCTCTTCTATATTCCTACTCATCACTCAAATTATGCCAAAAACTCGGTAATTTGCCAAATGCTTAGCTGCTACAATAAAAAATTTCACTCAATTGATATATTCCATCTCACAAAGCAATCATTTAAAAATTCTGTTATTGCTGAACTCTATGCAGATCAAAAGTGACATCCGAAACTATTTCCGGTGTAATACTTGAACGTAAACCTAACATACATATATATAATTTTTCACACACACACACACACACACACAAACACACACACACAAACAAACACACACACATACACATATTCGCGTACTGTTATTATTTGAATTATTATTATGAATTATTATTTGTAAATTCATATACATAGATTTGTTTAATTTATCTCAAATTTCTTTTTTGTGTTTCTCTCTGTCATTTGTTTTTTGTTTATAGTGTTCTCAGTCCAAAAATGTAAAATTAGTTACTCTATAAGATCATTTTAAAAATTGTGAGCCTGTTATTGGCGGTCTGTTTAAGTAATTAAATACAAACAAGTGTAAATTAGACCTAAGTGCTGTTGGCTCTGTGAAACAATAAATAAAAAATAAATAAATAAATAAATAAAATGAAATTAGGATTGGTTGTCGATATAAGTTAGAGATAATAATGTGAAAATGTTTATTTATAGGAAGAAAGGAATGAGAATTTCCTCAATCAGAGTAAGTATAATTATTTAGCTTCTATTGCTAGTACTCGTACGCATTAAGCTGTTATTATATTTGCCATAAAAATGTAATTATGTATTATAAATATGAGATAGTTCGATAGCAATTTAAAATGTAGTGTTTTCCGTACTGTTAAACTGCTTGGTTGGGCAATGTAACTTTACTATTTATTTTTAAAGTTGCCTTTGTTTTTTTAATAAAAAAATCCCCAGACAAACACACCAACTGCTCAAAGTAAGCAGTGCTTGTGTTATGGATGACCATACAAGTGACTGGGTGGAAACCGAGAATAAACACACATATATAAATATCAATAATCATAACCCGAGAATAAAGATTTATGTTCATAACACAGTTGAATGCCCCGGCCAGGACTCGATCCTGGCTTTCGCACTTGATGACCCTACCGAACCAGTGGTAGTTATAATATACGACGTCCTAAGCCGAGGTCCGTGCCCTCTGCCCCTCTAAGTTCTAAGCTACAAAGTCTAAATAAACTGTCTCATAAACTGTCCATTTCGAAAAAAAAGACTCGAACCTGGGACCGCCTGTGTGAGGCAGGGCTACTAACTGCGCTACTTGGTCGCACATAGAAATTTCATGAAAATGTATCTTCCTTGAGCAAAACATCATCTTTGGACGATGAAATTTCTAAACACTTTAGCTGCATGCGTTCTACGTTCTAGATAGTTTGGGAATGCGGAGTGACCGTCCAGTGTATAATTAATTATTAATATAAGAACCTATGCTCATATTCAGAAGCATCGTCATTGATTGATATCACCAAAACACACATATCTATAAATATGCCTATATTAGTAGCAGTTTGTTTTCTTGATGTTGTTTTGATCTTGTCATTGAGAACAATAATTTGATCAACTTCGTTCTGTCAAAATATTCTAAGGGCCACATGCGCAGCTCCACTTGGCTCCCCGGGGTAGCCGGATAATTGCTTAAAATATCATTCTGTCACTTTCTATTTCTATTGAATTGAAAAAGACATAAAACAATATTTCGCCCAGTGCTAGCTGATTCAGAGATACGCAAGTGCGCCTTACAGTAAATTTTTTGTGTAAATTCTATTCACATAGTACGGCTTGTTGTGCTACGATTTATAAAAGTCGAATATGCTACGCCGTAGTCGTAACGTAGCCGTAGATCCTAAGGGCCTTCAAGTTATATGATGTTTAATTTCCACACATAAATGGATCACCACCTTTTCGGATTTTCTTATTTTTGGTAAGTTTAAAAACAGGTAAATAGACACAGAAAAATTTGCAACTTTGGTTACCCAGGAAATAATGATGCCAAGCTTTCCTCTAGTTAAATGTACAAAAGACTTGTTTTCTTAATGAACGCTCGGAGTTTTTTTGCTGGTAATATTAAATTACTCTTACTTTTTCATGACGAAGTTTTATGCTAAGAATCATGATGGCTAATATATCTATTTGGAATTGAGTTTGTAAATGAATATAGCCTTGTTTCTTTTTACTATTTTCTAATTTTACTGGTTTTATGTGTGGTGTTTATGGGAATATTGTTTTTCATTTAAAACATTTCATATCTTACTACTTAGGGAATTTATGCATATTTTCTTGCTTTTCCTCATTGACTTGATTAAATTTTTTATCTCAAATAGTTAAAACTTAAATAGAAACGTAAGGTAATTTAAAAATAATAGGCTCACATAACTCACCTTCACGCTCACTTCCCTCTAATATGGTTGAGGAGGGCGATGGCTGGATTCTGCGTTAACTCGTGAACGGGTGCCGTTTGAGGGTGTTCGTCGTTTGGATACTTCGGGGGAGGGAGACTTGCCAAGCTAACAGATGCAGAAAAGAATAATTTTGTATAGACATAAAGAGACTCTGTAAATTTATTTTGGATAAAAATATACCCGTGAAGTTTCTTGCCAGTTCTTCTTCACGAAGGTTTTTTCGAAGTGGTGGTAGAATCATGTTTTATTTGACGTCAATAAAAACAAGTAATTGTCAATGTTGAGAAATAAATATTTCATTTCATTTCACCTGCAGAAAATGTCGAATGTTCTTACATCGCCCGTTCCTCGTCACGTAAATTTAAAGAATTTATCATCCGTTACAAAGTTCTGCGTCTGTCGCTGAAACCTAGGAATTCTGTGATAAAATGGAGGTTTCTGTTGAGAAGTATCGAGGCGATGGATTAATGTGAATAACTTATTATTGCATTTTGTTAATGGTATGCAGATAAAAAGCAGATAACCTTAGGCTGTGTATGAACCGATAAATCAACCAAAAACGCTTGTTGTCTTGAAAATGAAGTTATTTTATTGGTGGATCTGTCCCAGCACACCACTGAAATTTTGTCACACAGATACACAATCTAAGACTAAAATCTGTAAATCGTCCTTAGATTGAACGCTGTCATCTTAATCGTTAAATAAAAAGTCTGACTCTATTTTAAACTGCATGGTATTCATATTCTGAAAATATGCGACGCCATTACATAATAGACATACATACATTAATTGATGTTTGTTTTAATTTTGAAACAGATAGCATATCATTTTACGAATTACAAATTAAATGATCAGCGTTTGCTTTGAGTAGTATTGTTTTTACCATCTTTATCGAGATGGTTTACTGTAAACATATAACATTAAGCTCTTTATGTTTATTATTACATCTGTATTATAAACGAATTGATACAAACAGTAAGTTGTTTTTGTCAACACTATTGTCTCAGGGCTCCTTTAAGTTGAATATTAACACCTGGCAAGCTGTCACTTAGTAAATTCGGTATGTTATGAAAAACATTTAGATTTTAATTTGAAAACCATTTAGAGATCTCACTTGCATATAATTTATTTCATCAGTAACTACTCGCAGAATTATGCGACTGAGCTTATTTTAACGATAATGCGCAAACTAAAATGGCTATCGTTCAACCTCTATACGACGTCATCTATTAGCGTGAACTTTGAATTACTGTTTGGTGAAACTGTCATGTCAATATTTTCAATAAATATCTGTCAATAGAATCCATAGGAAATTGTAGATTTGTTAATTGCAGATATAACTTTTTAATGCGATTTTAAAAAGATTACTACTCCAAGACGTCATCTTATGAAACTATTTAAAATTTATTTGTAATAATATACTACACAGAAATCATAAATATTCATATGGTTTCCTCAAAGTGTCTCACGCTTTCGGAAAAAAAAATAGCTATTGTGACTGTATGTTTCCTGAATAAATGAAAGAAAATAAATATATCATCTCAAATTACCTGTTGAAAAGGTCTATGCTTTGATAATCTATCTTTTAGTAAATAATTGCTTTTAGCGCGTTTATATAAGCGGTGGATAGATGTCGTGTATTGTTTATATTTATGTACTGGTTACACTAAATAGTACACAATTAGTAATTTTTGGTTGTCCATAATTGGCAACACTTGTTGTAGGAAATTTGAATTAGCTAGTTGTTTTACCATTGCTCTTGTCAGTTATTTAATTTAGTGTCGTATTTAATTTATTTTTGTTATTCATTATTTGCATAGTGTGGTTTAGTGCCTGATCTTCGACGAGGAATCATCGCCCCTACAGCCCCCGTCCAAGTATTTACGGAAAGATCGAGGTAGGTCGGTGAACCGAAGTCAATGCATGAATACAGTGGTTCCTGGTGAGTTCAAGTTCTTATTCCTATTCTAATTTCACTCTTATAAAATGTCATCGGTCGATTTTGATTTTATTCAAATTATTAATTTATTATTCTATAACATACAGCTCACTCGCAATGAGCGTAAATCGCACAAGTTTACTTGTGATAAGAATACAATAGTTTGATTAATTCGAGGGGGTCTGATGATGGCAGGAGTAGAGTTTTTTAATAGGTTCAAGCTATCGCCAGAGTTATGGCTCATTTGAATCATGCTCATTTGAATTGTAACAAGATGAATACATTTCCCTTGTGATGAGGGTTTGATGTATCGTACTTGAAGAAAGCGTTCTTTTTAGTTCCTTTAAAAAAAAGATTATATATTATATTTATCCTGGGTTCCCTTCAGTTCCTTGTTTAGTCATCCATAACACAATCTCTGCTTAATTTGAGGCCATACAGTTGGTGTGTTTGCCTGTGGATTTACTATTGTATTATTATTTTATGCTTGGATATTTCTCTACCGAAAATAGATAAAGTTTCTTAATTAAATAAATTAAATTTAATAACAATGTGATGATCGTAGGACTTAAGTTCAAATCCTATCTGGAGAATGTTCAGACTACTTGTCTACTTTATGACTTAAAACCACAATGTCTTTATTAAAGAGCCAACTTATTCTTTGTAAACAGGGACTAAAACAGCTTTTTAATGTCTAGGGACTAAAAGTGATTTGAATTTAAAATGTATCCACATTCGTAAAAATTCCAATCACCAAAGAGATCATCAAGAACTTGAATCTTGTATGAGCAAGTAACAGGCTGTTTAAAAAAGGAAACCGAATACGATAAAAAATAGTTTTTGAAAAAGAAAAACGCGTTCCGTTCAAATTTCACTAAGTTTTATTAAAAATGAGTGTGCTTCCTCGAGAAGGGATTATACAGGGAAATAAACATACTTTAAGAATAGTATCATTTCATAAGTTGCAATTACTTTAGCGGAATACTTTGTATCCCTCACTGCGTTCAGGATTCTACATTTGAATCCTAGATTCCTTTACTAGTTAGTGATTCAAAATTGCCTCCTTAAAAATATCAGTTTGCTCCCTTATGAAACAATCTACTATTAATTTACAGCCTACTGACCCTAAAAAGAAGCATAAATAGCATATGCCGTGTCATTTAAAAATAATTTAGTAAGACAAATTGTCAAAGTGTGTCTGCTACATTTCCCTTCACACCTATTTCAAAAGGCAACCCTAATCGAGAGCGTTTATTTTTGCTGCTGGCAACACTTTGTTGGGACACGGTTGTAATTAAACTGCCAAAACAACGGTATTTATGGCAAAACTGTGCATTAATTTTTTGTAAATATTTTTCAAGTTCTTACTGTTTGATGATTTGCTTATGCTTTTATGTGGTTACTTTGTTATATTGTGGGTATTTGAATGAAGAGAAAAAAAAGCATGAGTTTATGTAAATACAAATGAAAAGTTAAAAATATAATTTATTCGATTAAACTTACAATGTAAATATAATACGAATTGCAAAAACAGAATTTTACGTGAAAGGTCTGTTTAGGAAAACGCTAGTTTTGGTAAAAACAATCCTCTATTAAGACTCATTCACATAATTAAGTTATTAAGTTAATGTAGATAATATGCGCTTGCTTTCATTTGTCGATAGTCTATATCGTGGTTTAATATCTGCTGGAGCCCACTCTCTTACTAACAATAATGAAATAAAGCTCGCTTGGTGCTTCCAGCAGTTTTAATTAAAGGGGTACCGCGGTATACAACGTCAAAGTGCTGTTCTGGCGAGCATTTTCATCATGATTTTCGCTCTACAAAATTGGAATCGTTTTAAATTGTATCTCGTATAGAGCTTCGTTTATAACGTGTATTCATTTAACAATTAATATAGTTTCATGTGAGTACCACTAGTCAAATGTACCATTTATCAACATAAAGGCATTAAATATACTCGTATATATCTATCTTATTTTAATGTCATAACGTGAACTGAGGCCCGTTCTATATAACCTATGCTGTGAACACCTTTATTAAATTTCCGAGACAGAATATCGTTCGTAAATCCTCACTAGGATCTCGACGTTTCCATATTTTTTGGTTCTATATCTTATAGAACCAAGAATATGTTGTGATGTTACTATGAATACCAGGTATATAGAAATTGACGTGTTAGTTGTTTTATCTACGACTGCAACTGCTCATAATACGTATGTAGTGCCTTATTATATGTATAATTAAGGTAGATTTTTTTCTAGGTCTCTTAATTCTTGCTAGGCAAGTTTTATTATAATACCTCTATACTACGATTATTCGATTGCAGGATTTGTAGCGCAACATTATATGTGATACTTTTTTGTAATACCAAAATGCATTTTCTTGAGTTGGACTTATTATATATCATTCTCTCGAGAAATTAGCAAAAACTTTTTATAAATACAAAGTATTACAAGATTTATTACAAAGTGGGTAGCTAGAGCCAGTAGTAAAGGTCAGTAAAGATAGAAAATAAAACATGTTGAAAAATCATTGTTGCCTTTATTTTATTTTTTGAAATGTGTTTTTCAAACGCCACGTCGCCGCTCTATTTGAAGGGTTTCAATTAAATCGAGCCTTTGGGCGTAACTCGGAAATATTTTGTCACAAATTTACTGCTGTGTCCCGCGTCAAAAGGCTCTAAACGGTGGCACCAGTAAACTTCGAAAGCTTTATTGGTTTTTTTAAAGCTTTTGCTCAATGAATTTTTTTGGGATGTACTGGAATTCATTCGCGATTCTCTTAGATTTTTTTGTCAGTTTTCATTAGTAGTATAAATATTTCTTAAACGGATTTAATTTGATTTGGTTATTTTCTGTTTAATGAAAATCGGTGAAGGCATTCACAAGTTATACGTGCTTTTCCCTGTCAGATTGAAGATTTTTAATTTGCTTTAACGAACGAATGTCGTAATGATAGTGTTAAGACCGATGTTGCTAAAATTTTATTGTTTTGTTACACGCTTTTAAACGTAACAAAGATATGTGTTCTTAAACTGAGCCACTAAAAGATATCCTAAGGTTAAAATTTGATATTGGACATAAAGTATTCATCAAAACAATGCTTTTTATGTCCTTTGAAGTTGTGAAGTAAAGTTTTCTTTCGTTCTCTAAAAATACAATGTATTATACGGGTTCCACCCGCCTGGTTTCTACATTATAATGGAACCCGTTCAGCAAATATTTGTGAGGAACCCTTTTATCGAGAAACGTGAATAAATATTTTTCAGTAGGTGTTCAAGGCTTACCTTCTCAATCGCATGGAAAACAAGGATAACCTCTATCTACATTGTGAAGCTCTATATAACAAAATAAGAAACAAATTTTTTGAAATTGTTTTAATTTCTTACTTGTCAGTTTTTTATATTTTTCACAAAAGTGTGTTTTATTTTTCAACGAACTTAGAAATTAGACATCCTGGAAACCAGTCGGTAAACACTTTTATGCGATAACAAGAATTCTTCACAACAATACACGTATATCAACTGACGTTCTCTGAAAATTAAAGGATTCTTCTGTATCAAAACCGTATTTTTATCTATATTAATATTGCTTCATAGATATCGTGTCGGTGGCGCAGTGGTTAAGGCGTTGGCTTTTCAATCTAAAGGTCCAGGGTTCGATACCTGGTGGCGGCCAAATATACTAACGAGTATTAACAACTGAAATACATAAAGCCGAATGCTCTAACGGTTAAAGAAAACGTCATGAGGAATAAGCACAAACAAGTCTGCCAACCCACAGTAGGCAATCTTAATGGACTATAAATTGTCTTATACCACTGCTGAGACAGGTGAAGTTGGTATCCCTGCAGAGGACGGTGTTGACACCCGGCTGCTGAGGACACAATAAGGTTCTTGAACCATTTCACGTACACAGTTTTTGTTCTCGGGTCATGGTTGTTTGTTACATATGTATGTTTATTCTGGGTTCCCCCCAGTTCGCTGTATGGTCATCCATAACACAAGCTCGGCTTACTTTGGGGCCATACAGTTGGTGTGTTTGTCTGGGAAAAAAAAGAAAAAATTTTTATTGAGTAATTTCGCCTACTTCTTACAAAAAGAAAGGACTTATATAATTCAAAATTATTCTTTCTAAATAATAATAATTTTTTATTTTCCAATAGAATAGAATATAATTATTATTACAGTTCTAACATAACACACTTGATCCATGTTAAAGTAATGGTATCAATTATCTTAAGACATAAGATCTCGCAAACTACTTAGCGACAGAACTGAAGCAACCAACTTCATAATATCATTGTACGAAGTTTAATTTCTTGTAACTTGTTTTGTTACTTGTTATTCAGGTAATAATTATAAATAAATAAAATCTTCAAACAAACCTTCTCCTAAGGTTAATAGTAATATGAATTAAGAAAATAAATGTTTATATTTGACAATTATTAAAATATCTTAAGGTCATCCATAACACAAGATCTCCTTACTTTGGGGTTTTACTGTTGGTGTGTTTGTCAGTGTTTATTATTATTTATTATTTGACAAAACAGAGGATGATTTGTGATAACTCAACCAATCCCGCTTTCGGACCGCCATTAAAACCTCAAGAATATCCACTTAAAATTAGCTGATATAGCAGACAAGTTATACAGAAGTACTTTGATTTCCCTAATTATAGGTAACTTTATCTCAGCGCTAGCTGCGACTGTAAGCGAAACTCAAACCTATTTCATTCTGAAGTAATTTTATGGGTTTGAACTTTATCGATATCCCTCTAAGCCTCCAAATCCGGAATCAGATTAAGGATTAAGATAAGGCCGTTTGATACGGAAATTGATTCGAATACACTTTATTTTTGTTAGTTTATCTTTTTTTAACTTACGATACGTCTTATGATTGTAACTTTTTTTAACGTGAACATAACATATAACTTCTGGTTTTCTCGAAAAGTAACTTACGAGAAGATTTTTAACATAATTCATTAGAATCTATACAAAGACTGTAAGTTCTTATCTTTATAGAAAAGCAAATTGAAATGTAACATAAACTAAGCTTCAAAAGGGTAATACAAAGAGTAACATGTTGCATCCCTCGAATATGGTTTAGGAGGGCGCTGGCTGGATCCCGCAATAACCCCGTAAATGGGTACTGTCTTAGGATGTTCGTCGTTTTGGTTAGTGTGTAGGGAGGGAGACTTGCTAAGCTGACAGATGCACAGAAGTTTCTTGCCAGACCTACGCGAAGGTTTTTGCGAACTGGTGTTAATCATGCTTTATATATCGTCAATAAGGACAAGTAATTCTCAATGTTAAGGAAGAAATATTTGAATTTGAATTCGACTTGTTCGTTTTTATATCTATAAAACTAATCTTATTTATTTCTCCTTGCTATAGCAAGATTCGTTGAAAAATTTCTGTCTTAACGAGAGTAAAAATAGACAACATTTCTTTTTACAAAACAAACGAAGTTTGTAATTATAGTCAGGTCACAAACAGAAATAAACCTTATTTCATCGACTTTATTACAAGTTATAATTATATCAACAAAGCGTCCGAGTCAAGCCATATCCTTAGTAAAGTTGTCCGTATCACCCGACTTTACTCATCGATTTGAAGCACAAAATGCGAAACTTGATGAAGATTTTTTTTACTTTTTTTATAACCGGCAAACGAGCACGCGAATCCACCTGATGGTAAGTTTCATCCGCGACCATGAACATCATCGTTTACGTTGGTGTTGTATTTGTTTATAATAATAATAAATAAATAAATAAATAATTGTATCGACTAATGATTCGTTGCCGACTGTAAATTTTGGTTGAAATTGCCTTTGATCCAGTAATAACCTATTTCCAAATACAAAATATACGATACTCTATGTACAAAATTTACGATCAATTTTTAAACAATATTTTTTGATGTTTTATATAAACTATTAATATTGAATTTTAGAACCTTTACTTTATAATCTAGTATTATCATTGCCCAAACGAAAAGTTTTCAGCTTCAACTATAAATATGTCGGTCTCTCAATCAACAAGAACTACGAATAATTAATTTTCTTTGAACGATCCTGTTAAGATAAACCTACCCAAACTCGTGAATAAGTTATTTTTCAATTTTGTTCAAATAATGACATAATTATGTAGTTATCTTATTGGTCATCCTCTTGGTCATTGGTCAAGCTCTGCTTACTTGGGGGCCATACTGCTGGCGTGTTAGTCATTATTATATGTATTATAATAATTATTATTATTGGTACTTGGTAAATCTGCAGCCTTATTTCGCTGCAGCTTTGAAGACTTTACTCACGCTGCCTTGATAGCCACGCAGCTTAAACCTCTAGTATGAATTAAATTTCTCTTTCACATAAATAAAAAAAATGCAAAAAAACCTCAAGTCATGGTTGCAAAACAAAGCTTTCACATTTTCTAGAAACCGGTTACAATGTTGTACATTACGTCCTGAATTGCAGGGTTGTCGCTGGAATATTTTAAGTGTTCTAATTAAATCAAAAAATTGCATAGTCAATGGAAAATATTATTTTGCAAAACTACTTTTATGGTTTATGTCCGATGCAAAAGGGCTCTTGATTTCGGCTCATATTAAAACTTACTTCAATTATATTTAACAATATCAGTTTAAAATCAAAACTTGTTGCAAACGTTTTGATAGATTGAATGAACGATTTTAATTTATATACTAATGTGCCTGCCTTATGATAAAGATGGTTCTTGACACGATTGGTAAATTTAAATTTTTTTTTAATTTCAGAAGCATCTTTCTGACTGAGTTCCTGATGACTTGTCTCCAACGATCTCTTCTCGATGTCTTCAATATAAGCATTATTTCTTACATTTAATTCATCACGCGGCACGCACCTGCGCGTATTCAACATTATAATAGAACTCACTCCACCAATATTTGTACGGGAACCCTTTTATCGACGAACCTGAATAAATATCTCGGCAGGTGTTCGAGGCTTTATTTTTCAATTATTAGGAAAACAAGAAAAAGGTGGAAAATGGGTCTTTATTTTGTAAAAAGGGAATAATTTTCAGGTATAAGAATTTATGTATGCTTTGGATTTATTCAAATTAGTGTCTGATTTGATCAATTATTAAAATCTTCTTTGAATTTATAAAGAGCGCAAAGTATTTTTATAGGTAATTTAAAATTGATTCCTTATAACGCGTTTGTGATGCTGTTTTATACCTAAATAAGTTTGTGGTTTGCTCTCATCTAAATAAAAAATTAAAGACATTTTGAAAAAGTAGTACGTTAAAAGATTTACTGCGTATTTCTTTCATAACTATTCCAGTCTTATGAGACCTCTGTGAGAATTCCCGATATAGAGTCAGGCTGACATGAACATTTTAAATGATGAAGGATCTTTCTGTCACAAAGCATTTTCGATATTTATTTGCATTACATTTAACATTAAATTTATACGCTTTATAATTTTCACTTTTACCTGAGGGTGTAAATCCACGTATCAATAAATTTAGTTGTCATTACGTGTTCTTTTACAAATATTTTCAACTTAAGATTTTATCTGTTCATAAATAAGGCCGAATATAGGCCGAACATAGGTTACTGATATACAAAATAATAAACGAAGTCGATAATCATAAATGAGCTTAATAATGCTATAGCTTATGTAGCTTTCAGATGTATGCACAAATTTTGGTAAGCTGTTACGTAAATGTACAAGCTATTAGAGGGGTGCTATAGGGTGTCTTATTTTATTGCATTTTGGTTAAGCGGTATTTAATGTGACTTCTAATAATATGCTAATAAGCCGTTAGTTGAATATAAAAATAGTCTCAATCATTTTTTAGTTGGCAATTGGTATTTTGAGACAAATACAACACTGTCGAGATCATTATTTTTAGCAGAAAATAATACGTGCTTAACCTTAAAAACTGTATGAAAACAAACTATGAAATAAAGAAGTTTATTGTGTCTTTCCTTTAAAAAATGCTTCATACCATTTTACACGATTCATCATTTTAATTGCATTTTCTACAAAGTAAACACGATTTATTGCACACTCGGTGTCGTGCATGCAAGGTGTAAACCAGGTTAATACGAAATGCAAACGTACCTTTGCGCGGGAATGCAGCCAGACCATTTAACTCCGTAGTGCAATAGTGGCAATGTGTCACAGCCATTCACACTGTCGACGAAGCTTTACACTTTACCATCAAGTTTTATGCATAAGCCATTGAATTAACTTTATGAATCAAAGAAAATTAAAAAATTAGTCTTTTAAACTTGACTAACTAGACGACTCTAGATCTGTTTTTGTTTTAAGTTTGGTAAATTGTTTTTGTTATACTGAAAATGAGTTTTTTTTTAATTGTTTTTGAGCTACTACGTTATTTCTTCATTGATACATACTTATTTCTTCAGAATTTATTGAAAAGTAACCAAAAATTATTAAATTTTGCTGAACAGCTTTACTCCAAGTGTGACTTTATATAAAAAATAAATCAAATTGAATGCTAAATAAATTCTCTGGTTTTCTCCCTCAAAATGACAAATTAGCTCGGAACCTTATAAGAAATCAATTTACAAAACGTCAATCATGTCTTAAATTATGCCACAATTTTTTTGACTCTTTCTTTGTAACTTTTTGGAAATACGTACTACGCTTTTGATGTACAAAATGTTTAATGTTTTGGTTGGATAACGGTCATTTTGGCTTGATGGTTTTTCAAAAGGTTGTTAAGATGTTATAAAAAATCCGTTAAAATGTTATGAAATGGGTTTCTTACTTCTTAATTTTTGTTTTTTTTATCAATAGCTTTAAGAGGTGATGTTAATAAGTAAGTTGGTTCAATGACATTATTTTAATATCTACTAAAATCCGGTTTTAAATACAGATTTTGGGAAGTCATCAGAAACCAAAATCTATATTTACAGCATATTTATCTACAAAGAGCGAAAAGTGTGCATGTTCTTTTAACTATAAATATTTGAAAATGTGCTCGTTTATCAAGTCATTACTAAACTGACGCCCAGCGCGGGTCACGTCTTACCCTCATTAACGCAAATTGGCGGCCACTCCGCCACAGACACTTTGTGACGTCACAATGGCACATGATACGATTGCGAATATTACGACACCGATGCGTTTGCTTAGTTTGAGTTTCTTTATATTGAGAATAATCCTTAACGTTCCAAAAGTTGAATACGGATCAACACGCTTTAGGCAAATGAAACTTCATCTGTTTTTTTTTGGTATTATATTTTGTGTTTCATGACAGTTCCTCTCCGAGTAACAATTTTTTTTTTCATAAATATGTTATGTTTTGTTGACTGCTATATTTGATTAAAACGAAGTAATTTGCCTGCTAAGAAATAAAAAACCTCCTGTGAAATTCTGTGGAGTTAATTTTTTTTACCCAGACCAAATTTAGTAAGGCCGTGGTCACGTTCCTTAACGGCCCCTTCCCGACCTAACAATTTTGTAAGAAGTCTTCTGTTCAAGGTGATTCGAAGAAGGGATGCTAACATTTTTCCAATAATAAATTTACGCAGTGATAAAATTGCACGTGAAAGTTTGTATTTTTTACAAGTTTTATTTTAATCGTTTTTTATTTCGGTTGTTTATCGTAAAGTTCTTATATTTATTTCAAATAAAATTTGAATTCCAGTGTACAGTCGAATAATACTAGTAAATTAAACTTATAGTTATTATTAGCCATGAAACGATTTTCCTTTTATAAATTTTGTGAGCCATTTAACAAACTCTGAATACAACGATTAAAAAACCGATAAAACGAGCTACTGAATAAAACAGGAATCACTTTTTCAATCGAATTTTATCTATATGGACTTATTACGAATTGGACTATCCCGGGAAGCAGTAAATCAAGTCCACTGCAGAGATCAGGCTTTGAGGATGTGGACGGCCTTTTTCAGGGCCGTGTGTTTTATTGCATCCCTTTCAATTTAAACGTGTTTTTTTGTAGGGATTTTTCAGGCCTATGGGCGTGTTTTGGCGTTGTATTTTCATTTTTTATGGATATTTTGTTCTCTATTTAGTACATTTATATAGTTTTATTTGTCACTCATATACAAATCTGCAACATACGTATTTGTCCTCTGTCGAAATTGACATACGTTGTTGAATTTAAACTTCATTAAGATTCAAGATGTAATTTGTAACATCAAATTTCTTGGTATCAATTAAAGTTTTATTACCTATTTTCCCCCTAAAAATATAATATCGAAGCGCCTACACCTTGTCTATAGCCGCACCTTTGATCGCGTTTGATCAAAAATAACAGCTGATTCGTAGAAATATGATTTTCGGTGACCCAAATCGGTCGAATACTAGTAATTAGGTTATGAATAATTCTTAGTCATTATAGAGTTTCAAAGGCTAACACGCGGCGTGTCATATTGTATTAATATTAATATGAAGTTATAATCCCTCAGGTTAAAAGACAATTTCATACTCAATCAAGTATTTATTGTGTCTCTAAAGAGGTTTCATAAGTTTTTGACTCTTCGCTCATTGTTTGAGCTTTGTTTTTTTAATAGTAATTATAGCTTAGATATAATAGAAGTGTAATTAAAAATATTTCTAAGTCGCATGTACTTGGGTTTGATAATGTTTCGATTCATATAGTTATCGGTTCCCTTTGGTAAGTTGTTTGTTTTTATTTACTTTTTGAAAATGATTTTCTCAATTGTTCGCTCTTGGCAAGGCAAATTGTTAGTAGCAGTACTTCTAGGATATTTGTTATAACTTTAAAAAATAATCGTTTTGAATGTTTCAACAGTGAAACCGAAAATTACAAAGTTGTGTGGTTTAAGCTCTTCTTAGAGTTCAGCTATTCACAATAGTGACGCATTTTGTGATTTGTAAAAATATTACCAGTTTTATACGAATGAAATATGTTATAAGAAGACATATAATATTACAGACATAAGACATAATGTCTGTAATATGTATATGTATATTCTATAACCATTTTAGAAGTACTATAAACCTTCAAAATTTTCATACTGTAATTTTACGCGTTATAAAAATAATATCAAAAGCTCCAAGACAAACATTTCCATTAGTCCGAAAAAATTTAGACACGACAGTCACGAAATGTTAAAACTCTTAATATGAAAGTCCCGGCACTGGCCCGGTGAAATGTTTCCATCCATTAAATGCGAATCTGCGCTACTCAAACACTGACCAAACTGAATTCTATTTATGTACAGCATTATTTCATAATGTTATACATTATTATATTGTATAGTTATACAGTGTGGATACCACTCATGGGCAAAAAATGAAACCACAAGTAATAATAGTCCACAGAAGTATAACTCAATCGAATATTACACGAAAAACCGCAAATTAAACAACTTTCATTTTCAAACAAAATAAATAGCAAAATAAATGCAGTATCAGTATAACACTCTGTTTGACGACGCACCTTAGCCTCAGCAGAAGAGTGGCAACGATGCACACGCATGGCGCGATAGGCAGCACGGCGCCGCCATCTTCGATTGTTGTTTTACGGTTTGCGACGTAATGAGAAAAAATCACTTACTTTCATTTTTTAACCGTGCTTTTTTATTTCGTCACGATTTAACTGAACTGAAAATAAACCCAATCATGGCGCACTATCCTATATTGTAGGACAGGTGCGAGTTGCGCCAAATCTCTCCCGATACATACGTAAAGTTAACACTGCATTCTGGCGACATTCAACATACATTAAAATCATGTATGTATACTTTGCAGCACTGTAAAAATGCTGTTGTTGTCGCGGTATTTTGTTAAAAAAAACACACACACACAAAATTCAAGTACCTAGTGTCAATGTCACCATAACAAATAAATACTGAATAAATTAAACTACCTAACCTAACCACAGTTTACAATAATCACTGCACAATGCGCGAGCGCGAGTATCAAAAATCTCTGCAGTAAGCACATGCGCAGCGGCCCGGAAGTCTAGCGGTGAACTGACGAGTGACGAAACATAACTTCCCAGTTGGCAAAAAACATAAGTCATAAATAGTGCAAAAGGTGCAATGTGCTTATTTACAAGAAAAGGAACTATGATAATCATCAATGCACTAAAATAAGCGTATTTTTGCGTTATTAGAGTTTTTATTATTATTGTTATTAACAATTAACAAATTATTTCAAGGAATGGACTATGTACCTATTATAATAAATGTTTATTTTTTGTTTTTACGATTGAATTTATGAATTTTAACAGGAGCGATTCGACTCGTCCCGTCTAGGCGTAACACGTAAAAACAATTCATAAGATTTCACTGTCTACTTCTTTATTTATTTTATCTCTAACTACACTTAATAATTTTTAATAAGAACGCTTTTAAGTACCGTTATGATAATTTTAAAACACTATGTACAAAGTGATTAAAGCAAAAACATTATAAACATAATCTCGGATCATTTTCTCTTTCAACTTATTTATTAACCGATTATTATTCCCTTTACAAAACAGTGGTAACTAACTGATTATAACATGCTATCTTACATACAACTTTAGAAAACAAGTTTGGCGGGTTTTTGTCATTTTTCTCAAAAATATGATTTTGCACTTAGCATCCTTTTACGGTAGGGCGGCAGAACAGCTGGTGTGTCCACCCTGCACGCGCCCCACTCACGGGAATTCCCGCGCTCGGCAAATAACGCACTACGTGGCAACGTCGCATTTCTCCAACTAAGTACTAAATAATGTTAATTCAAGTTCATTGACTCATTGACCTAGTGTAGCAAATCTACAGAGTGTGTCTCTACGAATTTGCTCAAAATTAAAACTCTGGTTTTTGACCTAATTACTGGACCGATTTCTTTCATTTTTTGTATACTGTTAGAAAAGGCGATAACAAGTATGAGGTTTCATTTATTGCCCATAAGTGGTATCCATACTGTATATTATGTTTACTTGTTTACCTTTTTAATACTTTTTATTTAATAATAATGCTAGTTAACTTTATTTGCAACAAAGAAAATACAATTTTAGATACATGTAGACCGCTGAAACTGATTCCGTGTCGTCCCAATTCTGGGCTCTAGTTACAAGCAAAGTGAGTAGATAACACTAAAGGAGGCTATTTGACGATATGAAAAATAATGAAATATGTATTGCCATCCGCATATTTAATGTGTTTTTAAAGCAATTTGCGTTACAAGACATAAACTAATTAATATTTAATAAAAAATAAAAAAATATTTCCTCCAAAAAATACACAAATTAATTTAATTATGTTGAGTTGGAACATTAACATTTGAAACGGTTTCGATTAGTTAAGTTGTAAATGATGTCACAGGCAAGTCAAAATCTTGTTTCTGTCAATGCACGCCGTGTCTTGACGCCACGGCGTGACGTCTCAGGCAAGTCGCGACGCCATATTGCTGCAGCAAGCGTTATGACATCTTTTATAATCAGTGACTTTGTAAGAAATACTTAAAATAAATAAAAATAAATATTATTTCTAGGGTCCTTTTACACCACAAAATAACGTGAAATGGTTTTTGAAAACAAGTCTAATAGCCTATTATTAATTGAGTATTTGTTCTTGGTTTTTCGACGCGTTAATAATTTCTTTACATCGTTATTATTTCCTACCGCGAATTTCAATATTAAAAGCAAAAATACTGAAACGTTGAAATACTTTTTTGTTATATTTGTAAAACTATATAATAATTGTAGAATATTTATTACCGATATTATTTTGGCTCCATGTTTTTGCACTACTTCTGCTTATAGGATATTAAAACAGTCCAGACCCTCATCTTACCTTTTCTAGGTGAATGGAAGCAAGACGGTTGGTTGCCTACCCTCATTTGCATGTACCCAGATTCAATACAAAATCAAATTTATTTTTAGGTTTTTATATAACCTTTTACGGCAGAGTAGGTCTCTTAGGGGTTATAAGTTTTGGGTTATTTCACTCTTTGTTCGTATTCAGAGTTGTGAATCAAATATTTTTTGCGATTATTTCTGTACTAAAAGTGTCTGCCCTGTTTCATCCGCGTTAGGATTATAGCGACATAGAGTAATATGGTTGGGGAGGGCGATGGCTGGATCCCGCGTTAACTCGTGTACGAGTGCCGTTTGAGGGTGTTTGTCGTTTGGATACTTGGGGGGAGGGAGACTTGCCGAGCTAACAGATGCAGATTTATTTTGAAAAAATACACCCGTGAAGTTTCTTGCCAGTTCTAGTTCACGAAGGTTTTTTAGAACTGGTGGTAGAGTCATTTTTTATTTGACGTCAATAAGAACAAATAATTGTCAATGTTGAGAAAATAAATATTTCATTTCATGTTTCATAACGCATCTTTAGTCGATACAATATCACAATCACTGTGAATAAACCTGCGACTAAAGATGTCCGTGGGCGCTAATGCCACTTACCATCAGGTGGGTCGCACGCTAGTTTGCCGGCTGCGAGTTCAGTAAAAAAATTGTTTCATGCCGGCCATGCCGTTCAACAACTGCCTACCCGAACGTGCCGAATATGCCCGAAAGTGTGGGTATCGCTCGTTATTCCTGATTCAGTGGGAATGTCTAGATAAAAATAGCCTCTTGAATAATGTAACCTGGTTGTGGACTTTTAGAAATTAAAATAAGTTAACGAATAGTTCTCTGCTCACCAACTTACTTTATTGCTTGACAATGTTTTAAGTAAAACTTAGAGATTAATGTTAACTAGAGCGATCACATTTTTTATTCTTCTAGCCTAGTTCTCCTTGGGACAATACAGTGACGTGACAGTAAAGTACTTTCAAAACACAGAGTCAAGGATGCGTTCACTGAAACAAAGCATTCTATCTATAACACTGGTGATGGTCATTGCTTTGTAAGAAAATCATTTCACGTATTAGTTGTAATTTTTTCGTGCGTTTAGGAAGGTTTACATAGATTTTTCGTTAAACCATCAATAAAATGTTTAATTCACAATACGATATGTTTAATATTCTCAATCATTGTCGAAGTAAAACTTAAATTTTATTTAATTTATAAATCAGGCATGTACGTGTCTCAGAATTTTCTATGCAAATAAAAAGCAATTTTGTACTCGCATAGCGATAAAAATATAGTAAAAAATAAAGATTCCCATTCTGACAAGTTTATAACACACGGTTTCAGAATATGTATTCCACAATATTTAAACAAAGTAGATTTTCATTTATCAATTTAGTTGAGATTACTCTAGTCGCTTTACAGATGTGGGCCTAAGTTTCTGGAAGATATTAAATATCATTAATAAGATATTAATATTTTACTTTAACCGAAGGTATGTTATAACAAATTACTTTTTAAATTAACCATAGTAAAATATATAATTTATTTTATAATGTTATTAAATATAGTAATAATAAAAGTATAATATATAATATAGGTACTATTAAGAAATGAACAAAAAAAATATTTTTTTATCGGTTATCTTACATACTTAATTGACTTGCACTGCAGAAAATATAGTAGCTAATTGTATTATAACAAAATATGTACAAAATGGCTAAGGGTAAAGAACATTCGTAATGAAATAAGTGTATGTTAATAACATTATTAGATAAACACAATTAAACCATTAACTACCAGTAAGCATTTCATTAGGCGGTTAGCACCTCAAGTGATTTAGACTATTTCATTCCTCAAGCTAGCTTGGTTAATGACTACTTTTGAACAAATTTACTGTTAGATGGTACATGTTGCGATAATAATCTGCACCTATGTACTGTAATTTTTTGTAAGCTGTTTTATTCTTGTACTAAATCTTAATTATGTCCTTTTACGTGAAATAGTCAAAATAATGCCACGTTCCTCAAATAATCTCATTTATTTTTACCGCGAATTTTGGAACATGCTAAATATTAAAACTAAAATTTCCACGAACCAAACATTCTTGATAACTTTACTAATATCTTTATTAGGCGTGGGACAGGCAGTGGAATGTTTTAATATTTTATAACTACGAAAACTTTGGAATTCTCAAAATGCCACGAGTACAAAATAAGGAGCTTCTTTTCGTTTTATCGATATGCTATAGAGCTTTTGAATTTTGTTTTTTTTTTGGATTATTAATGAAGAGGATGATTGATCGCATTGCTAATAGCAAGTAGGAGATATTTACCGCCGTCTCTCTTTCAATGCAACATTAATAACCGTAAAAGATGGCTGCGTTAGTCTAACCACACATATTTCCTTCATTATTTCTGACTGAAACTTGTATTTTAGCTAGCAAAACTTTTTTCCTGTTTGTAAGTTTTGCAGTAACAAGGACTTAATTAATGTTTATCTTTGTCTTTTCAGTTAAGAATCTTGAATTGTCGTTTGCGTTTTGGCAAGTAACTGTGTAGATACTTCATTCTATTTTACATTCTACGGTACATGTAACTCCTGGACAAAAGCCCTGTTGCTACAAACGGACTCTGACATAAATTACTGCTTTATTAGTAAGGTTAATTTCATCAAATTATTTGCCAATTGTTAAATGAAAAAGAATGCTAACATTGAAGGTTCAATGTAAATATAAAATTTATGTTTTATTAGGGTTAAATAAAATGTAGCAATAGCATTTCGGAAGACAATTTTTTTTAAATCAAAGAGTTATCGTGTATAATAAAAATAATTTGTTAGAGTTTAGTTTGTTGTTAAAGTTTTGTTCTTACTTCACGCAAATTTTCAGTTAGTGATAAATAACAATGAAATATTTGAAGAACTCCAGACAAAAGACATGCATAAATGCTCTAAAATGACCAAAGCTTAGAACTATTCTTGTATGTCCATACCCCGAACCGGACATTAAAGCATTCCTCTTGATTGTATGATAGCTAATTTATTGTTTACATAAAATAATTACTTGCCACTGCCTACTAATATGTAAGTTTTTCCTTTACACCACGAGCCTTAAGCAAAAATAACTTGAGAGGCTTATTATCTGCAATACAAAGTCGGAATGGTAATAGGAGCGCTGTCATGTCAAATGATGGCTTTATTGCCTGCCCACTGATCTCTGCATGTGCCATTGAGGAATATATGAAGATCTGCTATTACGGCAATTGTATTTAAAACAACAAATTTCTGTCATAAAAACAGGTAACGAAGTATAAATTCATTATATCATGGTATTTACCCTCAAAATTGCCTTATTAGATCTAAAAATATTCTTAATAATCACATCTCTTTTTAGGTTTTTATTTAATTTCGCGAGAAACCCATATATTGCCCGTTACATTTCATGCCATTTTCAGTCATTGTCAGGAAGATTAATTCTACAATCAGTTAATGATTCAATGTAATTGTATAATTTTAGAAACATTATTGCGTTATTTATCGCATCAGTTGATTTAAAGATATGGATGATGCGGAAAAAATATGTATTCTTCATCAATCCAAAAGGTATGAAAACAGCTTTTTCAAAACAAAATTTTCCCATTTGCGTGACCTACTCTATGCCCGAGCTGAGGTTTCCCGAGTCAGCATACTTACCTATTGTTTGGTACCGCATGAATGCTTGGAGTGTACGCAATATGCTGTTTGCGATTTTCAGACCGGATTTTTATCCTAACATTACTAGTTTCTGCTAACGTTTTTTTAGTTACATTGAAAGGAAAAGTTAAATGATTCAAATAAATAAACCCGATAATTTGATGATTTGTAACAAAAATTTAATAATGTTACCTATAATATATTTAATCACTATTTCATGACTATTTTTTAGCATTGTCAAAATTCGTTTTCATTGAGTTTTCGAATATGAGGATTACAGCTTGAAGGACACCTAGGACTCATATCTAAATCATATACAATATTGCTTTCACGCAACGAAGTGAAGATGAGAGCGAAGGTGTTGTTTGTAACAAAGTTAAGTTAGAATTTATTTGAGAAATATTATTCATTATGTTATTGAATAATATTATATAATATTTTTTATTCAATTTTAGTCTCCTAATCCTACAGATCTTCTTGTTCTCTAAACTCTATAACTATAACTCTCAATAAAAATCTAATTCGGGAACGTTGCCAAAGTCCAAATAACCAGTAAACATGTGCATGGCTCTAAACCCACAAAATGGCTCGTCGCTTGACTATGTTGACTAGCCATATGCGAAATGACCAGCCACCATTTTGAAACTTTGTGATCTCATAACTTCACATTGACTAAACATCTTCAATCTAGTGTTCGTATAGTTTCTTTAGTTCAGATCGCGTCTGGGGTGGTACGACATTTCTTCCTATATGGCCATAATAATCACGCATACGTGGTTAAGTTTCGTTAAAGAAAAGGTTTACCCACGAACCCCACGACCTCACAAGAAGCAGGCTCGCGTGGACACGGGACTACGACGCCTTTTGCTCCACCACGACAACGCGCCCGCGCACTTCACGATCAAGGCAAGGGACTTCCTAAACATCTTACGGGTAAAACTTTTGGGCCTAACACCGTACAGCCCTGATTTGGAACCGTGTGACTTCTTCTTATTACCTAAAATGAAACACCAGCTCATGGTAGCATCGGGTGACGAGTCCCTCCCTCTAATCGAGCGATCGGCGATCGCTAGATCCCGCGTTAACTCGTGAACGGGTGTCGTTTGAGGGTGTTCGTCGTTTGAATACTTGGGGGGAGGCTTGCCGAGCTAACATTTTGTATAGACATTATAATTTTATTTTCATTCATTGAAAATAAGAAATATACCCGTGAAGTTTCTTGCCAGTTCTTCTTCACGCAGGTTTTTCCGAACTGGTGGTAGAGTCATATTTTATTTGACGTCAATAAGAACAAGTCATTGTCAATGTTGAGAAATAAATATTGGGATATTTGAATTTGAATATGGGGATGCTCACTGCGTTCGCTCACTGGTTCAGACGCAAGAAACTTTGTATAGACGCTGGTGTAGATTATCTATATAAATGAAATGGTGAAAATTTTTTTATAATAAATTTATAACCTACAGAACTTCTTATTATTTTTTCGCAATACTTTCTGAGTGCCCCACGTATTTGACTCGCAATTTTATTAGATTTTGTTTCTGATCAATATTCCCGAATAATATTATTAGACTGATGGTTATTTCTTTGCAAGGTTTACTCAGATTTTCATTTGATTATGGATCAATTAATGGGACGTTTAGTATACTCAAAACTTAAATTTAGCTCATTTTCTTAGCTACTCGATCTTCTTTCTCCTCGATTAAATTAAAATATATAATTAATTGTATAATTTAATAAAAGTAAATATAGGCAATATTCATTATTGAATAAAAATTATTTTCTAAGGTCGTTTATCTTACGTAATAGACTTTTACTGCAGAAAATATAATAATTGTAATACAACAAAATGTCTTCGAGTAGCCTAAGTTTTTAGACACAACATTCCTAATTAATAATGTGTATGTTAATAACAGTAATAGATAAACACAATTAAACCATCTACTAACAGTAAGCATTTAATTAAGCGGTTTGCAACTTCAGTGATTAAGGAGTACATCATGCCTCAAGCTTGTTGACTTAATAACTAACTTTTGAATGTCTGTAATTGTACCAGGGTACTGTCGGATGGATAATCTGCACCCTTGTACTTTGTTTCTTTAGAAGCCGTTTTATTGTTGTGTTGCAATGATAAATAAAATAATATGAGTTTGTATAGTTTTCTAATAGTAAATGACCAAAGATATTGTAAAGCCCAAGAGATTGGTTGTGCATTTTATTTTGAAATAGAGTAATAAAGTGGTATGTCCTTTGTCGTGAAATCGTGAAAAATTGCCGGCAAGGCGTATTTTACTGAAATTACATGAAGCAAAAATGAAATAGACATTAAAAAATAAATTATTAGGTTTAAAACAAGCGGTGGCATTTTTTGATATCTTATAACTAAGAATACTGTAAAGGTTCTTAAAATGGCACGAAGAAAAATTATACGAAACTTTTACTTGTAAATGATTTCGAACGCAACAGAGTTTTAAAGTTACGTTTTTTGGGAGATAAACGAAGAGGAAGATTGATCGTTAAAGTAGGTAGGAGATAACTTTAGATCGCAGTCTTTCGCATTATTGGTAAAGTTAATGCCGGCGTTGATATTAACAAATATAATTTTAATCAACCTTGATGATAAAGAGAGTATTTGAAAGTGAATTGAACTTAATCTGTGCATACACTGACCCGAGTTTAGCTTTCAGACAAAAGAACAAGCCCTCTTAGTTACAGATAATAAAGTATATTCTCTGTTCAAATTCAAATTCAAATTCAAATATTTATTTCTCAACATTGACAATTACTTGTTCTTATTGACGTCAAATAAAACATGATTCTACCACCAGTTCGAAAAAAACCTTCGTGAAGAAGAACTGGCAAGAAACTTCACGGGTATATTTTTTTTCAAAATAAATTTACAGAGTCTCTTTATGTCTATACAAAAATTATTCTTTTCTGCATCTGTTAGCTCGGCAAGTCTCCCTCCCCCCAAGTATCCAAACGACGAACACCCTCAAACGGCACCCGTTCACGAGTTAACGCGGGATCCAGCCATCGCCCTCCTCAACCATATTAGAGGGAAGTGAGCGACCCGTCACCCGAATTGTGCTGACCGTACTAGTAATTAAGATATAGAAAGTAACATTGTACTTTGTTTGATTAATGCCGTTGTCTTACAGGTATGGTTATTTCAACCCACTTTGAACTATCCTTACGTTTTGGTGAGCTGCCATGTAGATACTACATTTCATTTTGTTAAATGACAGACTATTTTACCGGATTTCAGCGCGTTTAATAAGGGTACCGTGGTCACGAGTGAATGCAAAGGTACTGAAACGTCGAATTAAAAGTACAAAATATAATAAAACACGATAAATTCCGGTAAAATAGTAATTTATTTCATGTAACAAATAATATTTTGTATGTGTCTCGTACGATAACATGGTGTTACCAGAAAGAGTACATATTTGCGAAAACCGACAATTTCGAATGCTCTATTATTAAAAGATACTGAATAGCACCAAGTTATAAATCTTTTACTTATGAAAGTAATAACTTAACATAACCCCTGCTTTTCACTTAAATATTACAGACACATCGTCAGGCATATATTTTCGACGAGCGGTAATACCAGCTCCGTGTCACGAACTGCGCAAATTGAATTGTCTCTGAGATAAATTATAACCGGAGTTGCCACGCTCTTGCATGGAAATCTAACTTGTTGATGCGCGTGACTTGTTTTTTTTTCATTAGTTAGAAAGTTGTAAGGTTACTTAAGATGTGGGAATGGCATTTCGGAAGGTCAGTTTAATTTGAATCAAGGAGATATTGTGTAAAGTAAATGGGTAATGTTAGAATTTTTTTCTGACTGCCTGTAAAATTTTCAGTTTTGATAAATGACAGTGAACTATTTAAATAACTCCAGACAAAAAGATATTCATAAAATGATCTTAAATAACCAAATCTTTTAACGATTGATAGAGGTCCATAACCTGAACCGGAGATTGCGAAGAAAGCATGACACGAAGTAAAACATTCCTCTGGATTGTATGTTAGCTAATTTATCTTCATTATAAAATACTTATTTGTATCTGCTAACGGATGCGATATATAGCATATAAGAACATTTAGTACCACAAACCTTTGGCAAAAATAACTTTAATAGCTTATTATTGACCGTATCTGCAATACAAAGCCGGAACGGTAATAGGAGCGCTATCATGTCAAATGATGGGTTTATTGCCTTCCCACTGATCTCTGCATGTGCCATTGAGGAAATATATTATGTAAAGTACGCCAGAGTATAAAATATGCTATGATATTTTCATCTCCGATTGTACTTAAAACAATAAATTTTTTTCATAAAAATAAGTAGAGAAATATTCGTCACTGTATTTACCCTCAAAATTGTTCATTAGAACTAAACATATTATTTGATGACCGCATATGTCTTGTTAGGTTTTCAATTGGTTTCCTACGCGAGAAATCAATAATTGTCCGTACATTTCGTACCCTTGTTTTCCTGAATTCGACCGTCTGTTAATAATAATAATAATAATAATAATAATAATAATAATAATAATAACTTTTTTATTAAGTCAGAAAAGGTTACAAGCTTATGTGAAGTCTCTGACCTCTAAACTAAACAAAGATTGTATTTTAGGGGTCAGCGCCCTTTTACATTTTAATTTCTTAAAAGTAAATACAGTTGTAATTCAAGAATGGATTGTTATAATTATACATTACAATTTACTGTGTAAATAAAAGTGAGATTATTAAGGATGTATGTATGTGTGGTGTGCGTTGCGTGAATAAATATGTGTGTTTTAATGATTCAATGTTAATATAATTACATTAGTAATAACAATTTTATTACAGTCTGTAACCCGATAAGATCTAAAACATTTTTGATGATTATCGTGTAAGTTGATTAAAAATATCGATACCCAGAAAACATATGTAACCTCTTTGTAGAAAAAAGTTATAAACTATTTTTTCCCATCTGCGTGAACTACTGTGTGCCCAAGTTTAGTTTTCCTTCGACTCAGCACACTTACCTATTGTTCGGTACCGCATGGTGGCACGGAGTGTTCACATTTTGTTTTCAGACAGGGTTTTCAGCATGACATAGCTAGTTATTAATGCAGCTTGACTTACCTACAGTATATTTAAATACATTATTTCAGAATAACTAATATAAGGTCCTAAAGTATTCTTCATAAAGTATTTCAGTAAGAATACTGATTCGTAAATCAGAGACAATCTAATTTACTAAGCAAATATTGTTTTCACTCAACGAAGTTTTTTTCTTTGTGATAGAATTAAATTCAAAGGTGAAGATAGATTTTCTGTTTCGTTACAAATTTACGTCTATTTACGTCTAATTACTAATTACGTCTATTTAAAGTTATTTGGAACGTAGCCGAATTTCTAAGTTAGTATCTAAATATTATTAAAATACTTCTTGTACCTACTCTTCTCTAAGCTTCTCTCAAAATTATTTTGTAACGTCAACTCCAAACGTCTAACGTCAGAAAACCATGAAGCATCATTTTTATCTTAACAAGCATCAATAAAAAACTAATTAAGAAACTTTGCCAGTGTCCCAATAGCCAGTAAACATGTCATTGACTCTAAACCCACAAAGTGGCGCGTCGTTTGACCGCCATTATTAAGTATTACCCGAAATGCTCAGCCTCCATTTTGAAACTTTGCGATCTCATAACTTCACCTTGACTAAACATCTTTAATTTAGTGGTAGTAGTATCTTTTGTTCAGATCGCACGGGGTGGTACGACACTCCTTCCTATTTGACCGTCATAATAATCACGTTTATGTGGTTGTGTTCCGATATTGAGAAGTTACAGACAGTGCAACTACTGGTACAAAGGCAATTCCAAATGAAGCCCTCATTATTCAATATGACAGTCAGATTTAATATTGTTATTAATTTCCATGAGTGCGAAAGCCACTCATAATCAGGTTGTACGTAAATAGTACATAAGTATGATGATTAAAAACATTTTGTAAAAACATTTAAATTTTTGAAATTAAATTTTTTATTTGAATTTTGAAATATGAAATTTAAATTAAAATTTGAATTTGAATTTGAATTTAAATTAAAATTTTAAATTAAATAACTTCTTGTTAACAGCTGTTAACTGTTTGTGTTCCTCGTAGCTCTAGTTCTAATAGAATTGAATTTAGGGTAATTTCGTTAAGTGGGTTTTTCAATTGAGCCTGTTCGTTAATTTATTTATCGTACTTTGAACCTGTTTACGTATTGTTACTAGATTCGATCTCGTCGATCTTTGTTTTAAACATAAGATTATGCGTAAGATTTCTGATGTTTAAAGAATCATTCAAGCATGCTATTACTTAAAATATTAAAAATTGGAGTTCAAAGAATCGAAACTGCTTAAATTGATTGTTGACCAATATTTTGGATCTCTGTATCTTCTATGATGATGGTGCAACAAAAATTTATAAAATCAAGAGAAGGTACATAAATGTGCTATTTGCATTAAATAACATTTGAAAAAATCGTATTCAAATAGGTTTATCGTTGTCTGTTATCCATGGTACAGGTGTGGCGTATAATGTCACAAATCTAATTATCTGTACTCGGTCACTTAGCTGCTGCATGTGTTTAGGAACTTTAATCGCATTTTAGCCATTTCGTTTAATCTCTACTTAAGCCCTGCGTTGTCGAAAATAGGGTTACTTTTTTACCTTATTATACTAAATTTAAAGTCTTTCTGAAATATTTGCCTGTAATCGATTCCAAACAAAGATTCGAAATCAAAGATAGCGTTAAGTGTCTGTACAGATACCGTGATTGATTTTAGTAAAAATGTAATTAAACACGATTAAATCCGGTAAAAAAGTATTTTACTTAATGTCATGAATCGTGAAAATTTAAAAGAAAATATATAATAAATAGAGCTTTAAGTAATGAGTTCCTAACTTTGAATCAATATCTATGAATAAAATAGCCTTTTTGTTTATCAGACATAAAAACTGTATTATTATGAACCTTAAAGTCCTACATTCATACATAGGAGCTCCACAATAAAACTGCTGCCTCGCAATTATACCAAAACAACTTATTGCCGATATTGTAATTGAACTGGAATCCCTCCAATAACAATTTTAAATAACAAAATGGGCGCCGTATTGGCGGGAAATAGCTACAATTATATTTCTCGCGAATTACCTGAAATAAAATTTACAAGTAAATGATATTAATGAAGCTTCGTTAATTTGTTTGCCGGGTAATATTCGTTGTGTGAATAAAGCGAATTATAGTTGTTCCGACATTATAGTAATTGTTAATGCGCCATCGACACGTTTCGTTTGATATTGTGTTAATTCCCATATGTAAAGAATTGATATCATACGTTACTAGTATTAACAATTAATAGATTACTGATTATTGGATCATTGATGCCTCCGTGTTTTTTATTCGAATTTTTGCTTTTACGGTTGTGCGTAAGAGTATATTCATGCTGTTGAGTTTTGTTACTTTTCTACCTGTCATAAGGGATCAGTGCGTTAGTGGCCGTCCCCTTACTTTATTTAGTAGATCGAGGGCTCAGCTCCTGGTATGGGCACATTTGTGTCACAATTCGCTTAGTAAGGGATCATCGCTGAGTTGATCTGAGAATATACCTAACTGCAAAAGGAGACACAAGAATACTTTTTGGTTTTGATATAATAGAAGACATAATAGTTTTTTTAACATACTCCACTAATTGTATTTATAATTTTGAAGACTGAGTGTTTAACATATATACAGATATACATTTTCTTTTAAAATGTTGTATTAAAATTACTTGATATTAGAGAATAAAGCCCAGCAGAAGCACATCTGCTTGAAGAAATCGACGACTTTCATGATATTTCGTGTCGGTCGTCTCTATTTTCTCGCTGCGATAGACTTAATCACAACTGCGAGTTTGTGCCAGTTCCGTTTCATTTGCAAGTAGTTGATAGCAGTTGTTGCTATGCGGCTTGCTGATGCAATGCCGTTCGCTGGAATCGGGGTCAGACTCCAGTTCAGTTTGAACTGAGTGTTAATATTGAATGCCTTTTAGAGGTAGTATTTTATATGTCATTTACTTATCATGAATGTGTCTGAAAATAATCCGACCGATCAAGTTGCATTTATTTCATAGATTTTAAGTGGGAGACTTGCCGAGCTAACAGATGCTGATAAGAATAATTTTGTATAGACATACAGAGACACTGTAAATTTATTTTGAAAAAATATACCCGTGAAGTTTTTTGCCAGTTCTTCTCGAAGGTTTTTCCGAACTGGTGGTAGAGTCATGTTTTATTTGTCAACGTCAGTAAGAACGAAGTAATTGTGAATTTTGAATTAGAATGTATATTTTAGATTAATATTTAATTTTGAAGATAATAAGAATATCTTATAGTCATGTATATTTATAAAGAATTATATAATGAACTGTCTGATATATTTTATAAAAATCCCAATCAGCAGTCTTATATTTATTTACTCTTCTAGTTTTATTCATAACATAACTTTATTGTATACTTACATAAAGGCCTCCTTAGAGACTACGTTATTACGTAAGGACTTTGTTTTCTTTGTGGTCATAAACTAATCGTAGCCACTCACCACAAACTTTGAATTCTAATCATCCATTTTTATAAGTAACGTCTCTATTACTACAGGGCTCAATTAAAACATTTCTTATTTAGACCTGACGTAAAGTGATCAAACGAGCCCCGTATTGGCAACCTTTCTTGTCGGATTTGCGTCCATCTTCAGTGACATCGCGGTCGTAATCCCCTCATATTGGATGACGGGCCTTATAGCACTCAATGCGGTGGCGGACATTTTGTTTTGTGGCATCAAGGATTTGACTCATATGTCTTTTTTATTTTTTATTAATATTAGTGTACAATTACATTGTTTTTTTTGGGTTACCTGGGTATGTTTTCATATATTTGACCTTTTTAAAATGTCCACGAATGTTTTTATATATAAAATGCTGTATTGTTTGAATTACATTTGTTTAAGTAATTGTATTGTCCCGTGTAACTGTGGGCTGGAATAGCGTATTTTTAAAATTGGTTTCCTATATTTAGAATTAAGTAGTAAGTAAATGCCTCGCAATCGTTCTATAAAATAATGAAACATCAAAGAACTTTAATGAGAAAAAAAAATTAAGGAATAAAACTTGAGAAGTCGTAACGTTCTATCCAATTATCAAACCTTCGTCCTCATCGTCACTTTCCATCAGGTGAGATAGAAGAAAAACGTCTAATCGTTTTTCAATAAAAAAATCTTTATAACTCTTTCTTTGGAACAATTGGTAATTTATCTTTTTTTATTCGTTAAAGGATACATTAGTATCCGATACAACACTACAACGCACGGCGAACTACCTCTAATTTATTCTCTACTGAACTAATTAGAGACTGGCAGACTTTGACCTATGTCAAATAGCGTTGTTTTCAGGGGTTTGGTTTTGTAGAGTCAGCAAGAAAATCTGTGAATTTATAGATAACCTTTGGTAAATCCTGAATTATAGTTCAATCCAAAAGCGTTAATAAAACCTACGTTTAAATGTATCCTTAGCAATTGATTGGCATTTTATGGCAATTTGAATAAATCATCTTTTTAAATTTTTAAATTAATTCACCAGCCTGTTAACCACTTTTCCCTGCCTATAAACAGATTTATTAACCCAATATTTTTACTTATTATAGGTAAGTATGTTGATGTAATTTTGATGTAATCTTCATTAGTTTTATACTAGACAAGAATGCCAGTCTTTTGAAATGACAAACCATATTATAAACAGTTTCCACCAAAACGTGTACCTTACAAAATTTGTCAAAAATACATTTTTAGAAAATAGCACATGTCAAATGATTAAAACAATATGAGAAATAAAATATCGCTAGTCCTTTATATACTTTTGGAGTTCATGTTAGTCCAAAAATTGAAAATGTTGCCATATATTGAAAGTTTTACACGCCGCTTGAATTTTATTGATGTGTATTTTCATATTATATATTTTTCTGAAGCAGCATATTATGCGGCTGAGCGAATACATAGAATGACCAGCTTTAGCTAGAATAACACAAAACTCTTTTTTATTAACACATAAATATATTACAAGACATAATGGCCCTGACATGACGGCCTGTTTGGTGTGGAGGTAAGTACCCTTGCCTTCCATGCCAGAGGTCCCGGGTTCGAATCCTGGTAGGGGCAGATGTTTTATTATATTTGCTTTCTAGTCATGGATGTGTATATATGTTTATTTAAGTTTATTTCTAATATTTATATATGAAAAAAAAAAAGAAATATCTATGTGTGCTTATATATTTCTTAAGTTTATTTATCCGTTATCTAGTATCCATAACACAAGTTCTTAAAGATACTTAATTTGGGCTAGATAATGTGGTGTGATTGTTAGAAAAAAAATATATATATATATTTCCATCCGTATTTATTTGCTGACAGTCCACAGGCCGTTATTTTATGTAAATACGACAGGTCGGGTCTCGGTTACCAATCTCATTAGTAGCGTAGTGCCTTATTGGCAGTAGTTTATCAATAAAAATTAAAAAAAGTACAAACAATTTTCCTCTTCAAAATAATAGTACGTAAAGAATTCGCAATCCGCTACCTTTATTGTTTTTCGACACTCCCCTTTACCGTTTCACTATAATTTCTATTTAAGCATTAATTTATTCGATATTAATATTAAATAATACCGACCGTGTTTTCAAAATGGTGACAGAAACTGCACCATTGCAATTATGGAGACAGCGTTTGCTAAGTTTGTAATCGTTTCTAAATATAAGAGAGCATAGTAACCTTTGAAGTCTAGGGTATTGTCGCTAGTTAGCAGTATTTCAAGGTATTGTTATACTTAAGAGTAGTTTCGCTTTGCTAGCTGGAATACATTATTTGGTTTGAAACTTTATTTCTATCTGTTTAATCAAGGCATATTCTTCGTATCAATTGTTTGGTTTTTTGGTGTAGTGCAAATGACTCTATTATATAAGATTAACTTTATTAATGCATTTTTTAAATGCATTCGAAAAAACATATATGTATGGCCTCTTTACGACATATTTACGTAGTTACGTGATATCATAAAATAATATGATTTCAAGATATCAAGTCACAACCCCGGTTCATCTTTAGAGCATATTTGACAGATTGCCAGTGTCTCCTGCATGTGTTACGGAGTCAAAGATCCAGTATTGATTCTCTGCGGTGCCGCAGTAGGAGCACGTGGCGAACACCTAACGTCAGTACAAGGGCTCTACTCCGGGTGAAAAGTTAAGAGTATTGCGGTTGTGTGTGACTCGAAGTCATAGCGAAGTCATAAATGATGTAAATTTCCTCTTGAACAGGCATCTAGAACTTTACCGAGTTGGTTGATCAATGGAACTGTTTAGTTGTAGCCATTCACAGGCTATTAGTACTTTGAATTGGCTTCCATTGTTTTTTTTTTTTGCATTTGCATGGTAGAGATTAGGAAAGTACTATCGTTTATTGCATATTGCGCTTTTAAAAATGAAGAGGCATAATGCTGTGAGATAAAATGCCATCGTTTACGAGTAAGTTTTGTCGTGTTTGTCGCGTTCTGTATTTGTTAAGTAAAAAAATGCTGACAAATTACACGATTCCTTGTTTAACTGAATGAGATCACAATATCTTTTCGGTTCACTTCTCAATACTTGACTCTGTCCCTAAGAAGTCAGATCTGTAGTTTTTAGTTTTTATTAAATGTAATTAATTAGGAAACAAGCATTCAAATACAGACGAATGGTTTAAGAATAGACCCTCAGCTAGTTTTTCTTGAATGCGCAATAAATAGCGATTGTAAATCTGGAAGCCAAAGTGGAAATGTTTTGAGCTTTGTTTTAGAAAAGGATCATTAAAGAGGTATAGAATAAACTGAAAAAGTTAAACGAAAGACACACAAAATTCAATTGGTCAGATATTGTGCGTATTATAAGAACAGAACAGAATTTGTTTATTTTCACACAAAATTTAACAATTTAATACATGCATCTTATCAACAATAAACCATATATAAAAAAACATAATGAACTAAAAAAACACAAAGACACAAAATAAAAAAATATAATATGATCATCTATTGTAAAATTATCTACTAATAAGTTAATAGATATATTTATTTATCTTAAATCATATATACCAACAATATACCTATTATCCAAAAAACAAACCTAAGAAAAACTGACAAACTAAATCACAAAAAAGAGAAATAAAAGTAGATGTAAATGAATTATTATATGTATTGATATTACAAATTATAAGTATAACAAGAAGCATCTAAATGAGACAATGATACAAGGACACAGAAAACGAAATTGTTTGAAAAAATCCATGGCTCAATAGATTATTTGCTAATAAGAGCTATTCACTATAATATAACTATTGGTTTCCAGCTATCGCCCATTGAGTTCCGCAGTGAACTTTACATATCAAGTTCACGGCTCTATTTTTATCATAGATTGAATGATGCTGTTGAGAACAGTATAAATGCATGTCAAGAAATATTATCATGCAAAATTACATATAAGTAAGTATGACAGTTTAGATTTTTTAAACATATAAAGTCAAGTTTAACATTTGCACTCCGTTACAACGGTTGAATGTGCTGTGTTGAGTTAACTGTAATGGGATATATTGTATATAAATGTTACAACATATTTGTGAATAAGATTCTTTGTTCGTAGTTACATTTCAGTTAATTTATTTTATATAGTAATGTTTTATTGGCACCTTAAATAATTTTGAATCACAATCTAATACATATATATTTTTTATTAGTGAAATATCTGATGCATTATTATTATTTGGCTATCAAGAACCTTACCTGAACAGAATGCGACACTTTTCACAGAGGATAAAGAATAGTATTTATATTTCTAAAACTGCATTATAAGATCGCTTCAAATCCATGAAATAAACAAAATCCATCTTCTAAAATAACGGTTAAACTTTGAAGTTCCGCCAGCACAGTTGGCCGTTGGCAGGTGAGATATAACCGAAATCCGTATCGTATATTTCCAAATGACCGGTTTATATCTGTGTAAGTACGTGTAAGTGAACAGCGGCAACTAGAAAACCGGTTTCCTTCAAGCTGCGGCTGCTTGTTAACAATGTTTCAGCTTTTCAAATATTTTGTTCGTCTTAGTTTTCTTTTCTAGGATCAGTTGTTTGAGATGTGCTTATATTCTTATTACTGTTGAAAACTAAACGTTCTCGAGGCGGAAACCTCTTAAACTTTTTTATATACAATACAAGCTTTTCATTTGTGTGTTGGAAAAATTAAGTTATTTATAATATTAAGTTAGTTAAAATTTGTTCTTATGTAAGACAATTTTTTTTTTGGTTTATCTTACAATATTTTTCAGCAATAATGTAGCCCTGCAAAAAATATGCATCAATGATTGATAAAAAGAAATTGTGTCTATCTATATTATTTCTCGACTCGAAGCAACAATCAATTTAATATTTTTTTTTTATTTAAACGCTTTATTATAAGTGAGAAGAAAACCCTGCAATTGTACGGTTAATGCGTTTTTCTGTCGATCACAGCGAGGCTTCTATACTTGTTTGAATCAGTACATACAGTAAACAAACTGTATGTACTGAATCTCATTTCAATTTAATTTTCATAACATAACATTTTATATGCACCAAACATTTTATTCCTTGCGTCTAAGGACACAACTTTTTAATCAAGCACGAGAGTTTTTATGAATACCAAAAAGTGTACGCTTTCTTTCGCTTTAAAACAAATAAAAGTTTGTTGCGAAGAGGTTCGTCCTCTTCTCGGTTGTTTATAAAAAATGTGTAAAACTTTTTCAATTAATTTGAAAATGCATAAATACTTATTGTTTTAGGCTGTTTTCTTCTTAATGAGACTGTTCAAAAAGAAGTTTAAAAACCACGGCTCCACAGTGAGACCAGAATTATTCCATTTATGTATAAAAACCTCTACCATTGAACTTCATTAGTTTCCGTTTGTTTTTAAGCTTGTATAAATATATCTGTAAAGTTAATTTGATTACAACTGTGCTTTAAAGCCTTTTTATTAAAACAAAACAATGTAACAAGCCTTTTTTATTTCGAAGGCAAGAAATTCTTTATGTAATATATTTCACCATAATTCATGTATTTGTCAAACTTTGCCTTCACAAGATTTAACAGACCCTTGTACTTATTTTTACGTCCTCATCTTAAGGATCGTAGAAAGGACTCGAAAAGCTGCAATTTTGAGTGTCATTCACTGTTACAGGAGTGCCTGTAAATAAGATGAGAAATGCGACGAGGTCCACGTTGTGGTTTCGTTAAATAATACGTAGAACTGGATAATGGTAAAGGGGTAAGTGTAGTAAGGTTAGTGCGTGAAGAAGGTTATTCACAGGCCACGCTTTCAATCCATCCAAATTAACATTTAAAAAACACCATGACTGAAACTTTGAATTTTATTTTATTCTCTCAGGAAAACTTACAGCTAAAACAAATATATTTATAGAAAAGAAAAATAGCTTAGTAAGGCATTTAACAAGTTTTCGCTTATAAATTAATTATAAAAAGTAAAAAATAACAATATATATGCTCTACATATTAGATACAAAAACTAAAATTAAAATAAAAAAAAAATTCTAAATTACGTGACATTTTGAGTAGATTAGTTAAATTTATATTATATTTTAAATACAATATAAGTTATTGTAATCCATAATCAAATGATATCCACAATGATAGTCAATTAAATACAAAACTATTACAATTATTTCGCAAGTTAGGTTTTTTTGTAAATTACGTAATTTTAAATTAGTGAGCAATAACTTTTAAAGCAATAACATTAAATTGTAAAAATCTCATAGATTGAACCAGTAATTTCAAAAATGCCTTTTCTTGTACCGATTATTATTTTAATTAAATAACATTACTACATTATAATGATTTACGCATTTCGGACACGCCACTTATAGAGGGCACTTGATTACTTCAAATAACCCAAGAGATACACACTTTATCACGCCTAGATACATTATTGAAACAAATCGCAATCAGTCTTTACAGTCATAAAATATTGTAAAATTTCATGCTCTAACGTCAGTCTTGGCCCGACGTACGAACGTAGGTAAAGGTAAACAATATTCTCCTTTTTACAATTACATTATCATAATAAAGCATTTTATTAAAACGTACAAACTGCGTCGGTAACGCGAGCGAAATATACAACCTCTTTGTTAAAAACCTTCTTTTTGTTAAATATTCGCACGTTGTAAAGAGAAATTATACTGCTTTCTATTCTGGGAATACAATGAAAAATATGCAATTTTATAAAAAGAAATTATGAAATTTTAAATGAAAAATGTTTTGTTTATTATATGACGGATGGATTTTTCTTGCAACCTTAGTAATGTTAAACTTGAAAACTATAAATGCCTTATTTTTTTACTAATCGAATGCGACGGTTACAAAATTTTGACATGGTGCGGTTTGACTAAAATTACGGGCATGTGTTGGTAATCTACTGCCTTCATATGTTTCCTTATCGAATAAATAAATTTTACCAGCCCACTTTTCCTTAAGTTTTCAAGATTAATTATACTAAATAAAACACCTTTTTAAACTTTTAAAGATAGATTTATTTTACTCGAATACTTTGTAATTTAAATAAAATCTTGCAGTCCGTATGCGTGAAAACAATTTATTTATCAAAGGAATCGTCTTAGTCTATTAAGAAATATTTTGAAGCGTGATTCAAGCATATTAAACGTAAATACCATATATAAAGTACGACGTGAGAGTGATTTACCGACCTATTACATAACCTAACCGTACTTTGAGGATCCAAGTATTACTTCGGAAACTTTGTTACAAGTTGTTACAAAGTGCTTTATGCTTTGGGCATAAGTGTAAGCCCTTAGAGCACTTCCCATTCCACATAAGTGATACAATATTTCACCTAATAGATAAAGTAGAATATCACCACTGGAACAGCGAAGAAAGTCGCGATTTTTCTTAAATTAGGACGCTTACTATTGACTCAACGCAGCTTGCGTCGCGTGTAGATCTCTATTGTTATTATTAGACGGCCTGTTTGGTGTGGAGGTAAGTACCCTTGCCTTCCATGCCAGAGGTTCCGGGTTCGAGTCCTGGTAGGGGCTGATATTTGATGATATTTGCTTTCTAGTCATGGAGGTGTATGTATGTTTCTAATATTTAAAAATGAGAAAAATATATTTATGTGTGTTTATATATTTCTTAAGTTTATTTATCCGTTATCTAGTATCCATAACACAAGTTCTTAAAGATACTTAATTTGGGCTAGATAATGTGGTGTGATTGTAAGAAATATTATTATTATTATTGTTATGTAAATGTTTTTATGTTCACGATATTCAGGATGGCATCTTTGTTAATATTTTAACGATTATAATAATAATATAACGATTGGTGTGGTAACACCCTAAGATGGACGAATAAAAACCTTCCAATTTAAATAGTTTATTTCCTTCATTATTATGTTAATATTTTTCGCTGTCAAAGCATTTTGACCACGAAATTTACATCACACCGGATCATTATTGAAATATTCATTAATTGCTAATGCTGTTGCATTTTATAAAGTACATTAGTACCAAGGCAATATAGGTTTATACTTTATTTTCGCTTTTAGTATGTAAATGATTTTGACAAACTTAATTGATTCTGTATCAATAGTATTGAATGAATGGGATGTATGCTAGAAAAATAAGTCTTGTAAATTATGAGCGCTCCAAGATGTCGTTTGGCTCGGGCTGATAAACTCAGAATCAAACAAAACGTCGGTACACGTTAATCAAACTAAAACTAAATTAAAGATTTTCTCTACGCTCCGTCTACGTCGCAGACGACTGCTACAGTTTATTGTAGCAATCATCGTAGCTATCAATTCTGTTAAATACGGTTTTTTTCTGACATAGTTTTACTTTGATTTTGAGAAATTAAGTTATGATGTTTTTTTATTTATATTTGATTTTTTTTTGTTTTTAAATTAATTTGTAGCCAGACAAAACTGTGTTAATTTTTATATTACCTAGAGTTTTCACGATTCATTATATTTAATTAACTGTCAAGTGGACGCCTGTCACCGTAGCCACTCGTGACCACGGTTTTTGTAAAGATACCCAAACGTGTTATAAAATGTAAAAACACAATTAAACGCGAAGTGTTTAGTGTTTCTTTTTTAATCAAACTCTTTCATATATGCTTATGGAATGTTAAGGCGTAAGCTTTAACATAGTTTTGCAGTGAAAATTATCGCCATGATTTTGTAACTTTTGGTCATAGTCTGTTTACTACATGGGAAATAGCGTGCTAGATAAGTAAAATGATATTTATTTCGGAGTACTGATGTTATTTTGAACAACTTTATTGCGTGTTTACTAACAGCTTCTTAATCTACAAACTGTTCAAAAATGTTTTGGTTTCGTACAATTAATCTATATTAAACATATTACCGGAAAAGATTTGTTTATTTATCAGAAAAAGCAAACAAGTCTTTCCCGGTAATATGTTTGATATAGACTATACGAACCTTAAACATTAACCAAGTGTTTGACAACAAAATGTATATTGAATTACTAACAGCCGTTGAGATATTCGAGTACAAGAGTTGTTTCACAAACTTGCAACTAATTCTGAGTTGGAACTCGAACTGGAATTCGTGTGCGGTGAGCGGTTGTGGCGTGCGGAATCGTTTGTATTGTTATTTGTAAATTATATGAAGGAATATCTGTATGGAATTATAGGTGATTAGATGAAATTACGTTCTGTTGGAGAGTCTTTTGAGGTACGATCATTGATGTTATTTTAGTGCTGACAATCAATACAATCATGTAAAACTAGCGCTCTTGACCGCGACTTCGTCCATGTGTAACTTTGACGTCTCGCTTCAGCCTTGTTGGCTACAGGAGTAGACATCCGAGATGCGCGACAGAGAAGTATTAGTGGAGCGAGGATGTGTCCAAAGCTGTGAGACGTAGCTCTTAGGCCCGCCTTACGCATCAACTGGTTGTGTGAGGGGAATTGAAGGGAATTGAACGGAAATAGATAACGGTACAGGGTATGTTACCCTTTCTTGTTTCTTGCCTTCCACGAATAAATGTAGGTTGGCATTGGCAAGAGATTTTTCTATGGACTTAATTCCACGAAATGTATTGCCATTCCAGCAGACTCCGTGCGGAGTTCGCTACCACCACAGAATATTAGATTATTTAAAGCTCCACGAAAATGATACCCTTCGAAGGGTATCAGGTGTTCATTACGAACGATAAGGACGATCCGATTGAACTGAAATGAACAAATGGAATCATCAAATCTTGAAATGAGATGAAATGAAACTGTTTGAATTACAAATTCCCCGGGATGACCCCAAATTCAAATAAATTAAAATTTCTTTGAAGGTATATTTCAGTTCATTTGCTGGGCTAATATTTTAGACGGGGTATCGTTACAATTGTGTTTTGTTCAAACGATGACTGTAATAATTTTGGGGCTTTATGAAATGTCGAGGAAAAGATAAATTAGGTCGGGTAATATATTTTGTTTTTAATTTCTACTAAAATATTAACGGTGGATCGCTTAGAGACAAGAACAAAATTAACGAATTATTCAGTTCAATCGTTAAAAATGAGTTTAGTAGCAAATATTCTATAAACTCCCGGACGTGTGCTGCCGTTGTCTTGCAGACGTTTTGCTTTATTTTGACCCTTCGAACTCAAGAAATTCGAATAATTTCCCGTCTTTGAGACAGCTCATTGTTGGAAATTAGGAATACACCTAATTCGAATGTTAAAGCTATTGCATAGTATTTATTATTAAAAATATCAGCAATATATACATGACGTTTAAGACATATATAAATTGCAGAGGCAACTTTTGATAAAAAATACCGTTAAATATGAACATGATTCAGCACCAATAACACCCAAAAACTCAAAATCAGATCATTTATAAAAAAAGTAGAGATAGCAAACCTTTTGGCCCTTTTTCCGATTTCGAGATAAAGAAAACCTGAACATTTAATCTCAAAAGTAATCCTGTAACTTCAGAAGGAATCCCATAAAAGGATCCCTGATCCTGGTTACATAAGCATTTGTTGTATATTTTATTACAGACATTAACTAGCGTCTTCTAATGGATACATTATTTTACTTTTATGCTCCATATGTGGTTGTGGCATAAAGTCTGTCTTTTTCGCATTTATTATAGCAGTACAGGGACCGATACGATTTAAATATTATGAGAATTTTCTTGTTGCTTTAAAGGCATGCATTTTTTACTCGTTGATAGACTCATTTATAACAAGCTTTTATTTATTTATTTTATTTGTAAGGACACACCAACAGTTTACACATATGAATTTCACTATAATAAGTAATAAGTAAGGTATAACAACCTATGTGCACACCAATTATGGGCATGGTATAATAAAAATAACAAAATAAAAACAATTACTTAATCACATTATTCTTTCAAATTATGTGTGATGAAGTACAGTACATTAGTGAAAACATAACTTAAATTTAAAAGGAACGAAGAAGAGCGAGGATCTCGAGACCGTCTTTAATTTTGGAACGGAATTTGTGAAATGAGTCAAAATGAATATCAATATCTGGCAATGTGTTACTGACAGCATTCAATTGATTTACCATTCTTACAATCGGTGAGTTTTTCCGTACATAAGTACGCACAAAAGGAGGAATGAAGACTTTAGTTACAGGATGACGTGGCAGTGTTCTGGGGACGGTAAATCTAAGTTGTTCTACAATTTTTGGACTATGATTTTTTTATTTGTTTTGATTATTTCTTTACGAACTGAACATCAACCACTCAAGATATTTAAAGTGTTAATTGAACTAATAACTAAGTCCAATAAGATAATCTGTCTTTTTATTTAAAACTTTGGGTTTGGCAGTACAGTTTAAAAACTATAAAAAGTCCCGTTTTTTATCTAACGAACTCTAAAAGGTGGAATGTTGCGATGTTTTACGAGTTTTTTGTTCGTTTTCACGAGAGGCGTTTCAGACAATTGCGTTGCTATCGCTATCAGTCAAGCGGGGAGCGGGATTTATAACTGCTTTTAGTATAAAAGATAACTCGAGTAAAACCACTTGTGAAGGTTCTGTTTATTTTAAGAATATTACGATTTAAATTGTTGTTTCTGTGTACCTGTATGCAAATGTACAACCTGAACATATAGGTATTCGTATACATATAAACGGTTGTATATGTAATCATAATTTCTATTCAACTTTATTTAAATGGTTAAACTTTGCTTCTTTGCATTCATGTTGACTTGTTTAATTATGTCCTCGCAATTCAAGCCTAAAGCGGGAATCGAAATGAAATATTTAACTTTTGTTATAAACTTAATACTTAAGTTCAACAAATTGATATTATACTTTAAGCTGTTCAGTTAAAAAATATGATGAGTAATATAAATTTTCTTCAACATTTAGATTAACGACCATGAATTTTTTTCTAAAGTTACATATGCATGACATAATTTTCCTGTTTATCTTCTTAAGATGCGCTGTAAGTATAGTAAAGTATACGAACATATTTTCGGCTATTAACCAACTTTAAGATTGTTGTTTTCTCAGCGAAACTAAGACGCTGGATTCAGTTTACTGTACATGTTAACTAAAGTTTTGAATAACGTTCCAAACAATTGCTCCTTTATAACAAAACTTTGACTTAATGAGATAAGCTTCTTTGTATTCTAAAAGCTCCATGCGTACACAGTATCTAGAGCTTTGGAAAGTTAGTTTAAATCGGTATTGTAAAATTTAAAAAAAATACTTTCCTGTGTCAAAACAGATTACTAGATATGTAAACACGTTTTATTCTGTAACTAGCTTTAGTCTGTATAGCAAAACATTTTGTTGTTTCGTTGAAACAAGAAACTTCTTAGACAAAAGTGCTTGCTCTCGCTTTGAGTAGCTCGATCTATTAGTTATTATTTACTGTTGTAACTAAACAATAACTATTTCTGCCAATTTCAAGTTGTATAATAAAAAACATTGCTTTCAAGACATGTGTCCAAAAAAAAGCCCATACACTTTTCATTTTTTTTTTTGATATAGTAGTTTGTTGACCACGTTCGAGTGAATTTACTTTGAAACACTTGGACTACCGTTGGATGATTATAATTCTTTTTTTGATAATTAGGCACTTAAACTGATTGGAGAATTTTTATTTTTGGTGCATCAATATTCGAAAACTCGATTTTCCAATAATTTCCTTTTAAACCTAATCCAAGATTCTAGTTGTAGTTTTAATAATGAAGACCAACCCTAAAGAAATTTTGTTCTAAAATTCACTGTAAACAAAGCGTAATCCGTTTGTAGTAAGATAAAAACTAGACGATTATCTGTTTCTAAAACTGAATGTCCTTTACTTACTTACTATTTTTAAAGGTTACGTATTATTTAAAAATATATCAAAAATATGGTTGTTGTGTCGCTTGGATCGCTCACTCCTTCTTATTTGTCAACTACCCACTAGTATTAAATGAGGTAAAAATTCGTTGTTTGTATATAATTGTTGAGAACATGTAAATATTTAAATAGTTTCTGTCAGTACTTATAATAAGGTAAGAATAGTTTTTTGAAATATATTTACCAAAAGGAAGAGGATTCGCCCCTGTTACAGGTTTGCGTGTTTAACGGAGGCGTCCTTTCATTGTTGTAAAATCTTTTTACCAAATAAATAAATTTTAATTTATATAAACGACCTATCACTTGAAACGCGACCTATCACTTATAAACGAAAGTTCAATCATATTAATATACTACGATTTGGAATACAGCGCTCGCTCCATACACGACGGCCGAGTGGCGTTGTGGTTAGTCGCCCTACCTCTTACGCGTAAGTTCGAGTCCTGGTCGGGGCGTTCATTTGTGTATATGTAAGTTTTATTTAATGGGTTCCTTTCCAGTTCGCTCTATGGTCATCCATAACACAAGCTCTGCTTACTTTGGGGCCATACAGTTGGTGTGTTGGTCTGGGGATTTTATTATTTATTAATAAATACGTTTTTAATTAAGTTTCATCCCATGTAATAATTATTTATGCACATCCAATGAACGAATTTTCTTCTTTCATCTTAAATTGAATAAGCTGAACTGATTGAAAATCGATATCGAAACAAATCTTGAATTCACAAAGTCGGTAGATTAAGGGTTGAGATAACTTCGTTTGTAACCGAAATCGTTTCCAAGATACTGGTTTTCTACAAATTCATACTAATGTTCTTTCTCTCTTTCTTTTGCAGGTAATTGTTCAAGTAGTTCAAGGTGCTGTGCTAATTAAACCTCCACCACAGGTAACGAAAGTTTATTTTACATTCATGATTAATGATGAAAAGCTTAAAGCTAAGAAATGTAAGAGTTCAGCTGTCACTTCACAGATTTTTATGAAAATTAAACCAAAAATCAAATAGCTTGCACTTTGCCCCTATTACCACAATAGCTTTTATACCAAAAGCCTCCTTAAGGCACTTTACGTGTCAGAGATGAAATTATGTTTTTCTATTTTTATGGTATCATACAGGTTATGGTCAAAATAAATAACAACTCGATTTCATCCCACATTGGAAATCCCAGAGCTGTGAAATTATTAACAAACATATCACAACTGTGCTTGGTATATTTATCAACTCCTTTATTGAATGTATGTAACAGTTACATGTGAAAATTTTGCTTGTAAGTTTATACAGGCTGATGGCGAATCATTCAGAAATTGGTAGCGTATTGTATTTGTAACTAATTAGGTTCATATACAACATAATTAAATATTTAGGTACGTATGCTATATTAATCTTTAGTTACCAACTAATATCGATGCAAATGGGTATGCGATGAATTTCGTGTGCTTAGTGGTATTTTTGAGTCAGTATTGTTCAAAAAGTATTTTATTTTGACCGACCGCTTCTTTGAGCATAATTCATGTTCCTGACACCCTATACTAAATTAACCTTTGGGTTAACACGATAAATTACTTGCCCTCATACACAAAGATCGGTAAATCATTTCGCTCGATAGCTAAGCAAACAGATAGCGCTGATCCAATTAAGGGATGTGTGAACATTGTAGTAGCATCGATATTTTTCTCTTCCCTATATTTTTAACAATCATGTCGCAATCACGTTGGCAGCAACTATTTAAAAAAATACAGATATACAGTTAAATACAGACATTTAAAATAGTCTATATGAAATTTAGACTCATAAAAACCTTTTCAATAACTTACTAATTAGTCTTCATATTTTTGATGATATTTTACTACATTTTGCTTTGTACTTTCGTTTTAATTTCTTATAAATTGGATTGGTTTGCGGTCATGCCAACCACTATTTCTACTATTTACTTATTTACGTTGTACGATTATCGATACAAAGTTTCAGTCGATGTGCGCATCACTTACTTGCCCAATGCCGTTAATTATATAACTTCCGGGTTGTTTGGGTTGTTCGGGATGATACCATGAACTTTACATGGTTATTATGTGTAACTGCCGGTTCACTAAGATTTATGAAAAGGGAAACAGGAAAAACAGCTGTTCGGTTGGTTGTAGCCGCAGGTCATTCCTGAAACTGGATCGTAGTGATAAGTTGTTGATGGAAAATAACAGTTATTTGTACTGACAACCAATATGGACGGCTCTTATTATTGAACAATGGAGAATGGTATGACAACTAACCGTAGTATTTGACAACATTTGAAAATGCAGTATTTTTTTCATTTATGTAGACAATATAAGTTATTTTGATCCAAAAATGTTTTGAAAAATTAACTTTTGAAAATAATATAGAAATAATATACTCGTAGATTAGAAAACTTCAAAAAAGAAGCAAAATACGTATCAAAAATATGTTAAATTTTTTAGTATTAGTAGCTTACTGACATTAAATACAATAATTATCTACGAAGCTATTATACATATATTTTATCTAAACGCCGATACAATTTCTAGTATGATTTACACGTTGTCACGTCACAAGTCAGTCCCGTTTTGGATGGAGGTTCTTTCGGCGATCTGGAAAACAATTGCATACTGTTACCTCTGCAATATTTCTTTGTTGATAGACTATTTAAAATATGTTATAAAAAATTGTCAAATACCCAATTGGGGGTAGTTGAATTTAAGTCAAAACATTTGCATTAATTCATATTTATTCAGCCTTTGTTTATGTTACTTACAAAACATTTTACTATACTTTTGATTGACAGTAAGCATCATTACCAATGTAAGTTCCGTGCAGTATCCACCATCAATACTACGTATAAATTACAAGTCAATTCACTTTGTGGTTTATTAATGCACACAGAATCTACATTGGAACTACGTTGGAACTACTTGGAACCCCAGTACATCGGAAGTAACTACACAATAATACCATGATGTGCGCCCGAGTCGCTTGCAATCTGTTCGCGTCGCTCGTTGCTTCGACGTGGAGGTGCATTTAGTGCTACTTGTGGAGTTGATTTATATGAAGTTATTATTATTCATTTATATAACACTTGGTCTTTAAATAATTTAGGGACAGGTGATTAAAAAATATATTGCGATAGCTAGTAACCTTCGAAAAACATGAAAAGATTAAGTTCCCGCAAGTGGTTTATCTCTCTCTTTTTAACAAGTGCCGTAAAGTAATATCCGAATTATATAAATAGAGAAAAAACTCGCTTTAAAGTGATGGTTTCCCGACCAAGAGTAAAATATTTTTTTTTTGGTAAAGGCTCGCAATACTAGGCGCGCCTTAAATAGAAAAAAAAAATTATTGGTAATAGTTCGTATTTGGTCCTCAAACTAAATTCTGAAACTCTTTGGTAATCAAAATATTTATAATTTAATTAAATTATATGTTACGTGAAAGAAGAAATTGCGACACCAAGAGGTGTACTCGTAAGGTAATCAAAACACACATTTTCTCTACTATAATGACTTTTTTTTATTAAACAGAATTGTTGCAATTGACATGTACAAAAATACAAATTCGAATTTTAAACAATTACGATATGCGTTAAATTATTACATTAACACCTATGTCTTCATCGTCACTTTCCATCAGGTGAGATAGAAGACAAACGTCTAATCCCTTTTTACAATAAAAAAAATCTCATAAAGTACAATCTGATTTAAGTTGCTGCTTTAATATGGTACTGCTTTATATCATAATAAAATAACATGGCATTTACTAGAAACAAAAGCACCGAGTAAATCTTCAAAACTTCTGTAACATTACACGGTAAACTTCCGCAGCCTTAAATTTCTCTTTCAAGTCTTAAATTACTTTAATATTACGCTTGAGAAAAAAATAGCTTAACTTCGTTTATTTATAATGCCGGCTGTTACCGTATGGATTTTTTTTTGTGACTATCAATTTTTTTTTTTACTTTACAGTATTCATACAAACGTGCTAATATTATGAATCGATATAAAAAATGTATATAGACTTACATATAACGACCTCGTGGACTAAAGCCCCGTGTTCGAATCTTGACCGCAACAAACGTGTTAGCAATGAACTCAAATATTTTTTCAACGCACCTGTATGCTGTACTTTCATCAGTAGCTAAATATTTGTCGAAGTACTTTAGAACCATGCAATGCCTATCTGAAAAAGCAATTTATCCTCTTTTATACGCAGTATGCTGCCTGCAGTATATTTTCAAACTAACTGTGCTATCGACAAACGAACGGCAGAACTTGTGATTTCTTGGAGGCTGAGATACTCGTAGTTCCGGAAATGTCAAACCAAATTTTAACTAGAAATGAATAAGGCCATGTTTTTAAGTAAGCGGAGCGATTGACGAGATTGATTGATTTATTTGATGGGACTTAAACAGGAAGTTCATGTTTCATATTTATTCAACTATATTGTTTTCTTAATGATTTGGTTAGCTTTTTTAAGTAAAATCAAATAGAATATCCCTAAACTCGTGCGTAGAGAAAATTAAAAAAAAAAAAACAAAGCAAAACGAGTTTTATAATTTCAAAACTGGCCAAATAACTAATATAGTACGATTTTAGTTCAACGTTCATGCAGGGATCAAAGGTCAAATACATTTAAAACCTTTCTCGTCACAATTGTAAGCATTAAAAACATTATTTGACAATGTATCACTTGATAAAAGCGCGTTCCGCTCCGCGTTGCTCTGTACCCTATAGATTTGGGACATTCGCTTGATTAGGTAGCAATGTTCAACTTGGATCGTTTTCAAATATTAGTACTTGACTATGCAAGTAGTTTCATTAGTTCAGAAATTTAGTTGACAAAATAGATTTCACTGCAAGGTCTTTATTGCCATTTGTACTGCTAGATGGTGTTTAAGGTGAATTCAAAGGAACAACTAAAGTTTTAATAATAAATCCTTATTCAAGGTCCTGTTATTTGCTGATTGTCTTTCGTAGAGTTTCTATTTAAATAATACAAAATAGAAACAGGAAGCTACTCTGAACGATGAACGATGGTTTCTAATTAGTTTAATAGGTGAAATTCGAAATGTTAAAAACATTTAAAGAAAGGTTAACAGTTTTTTGCAGGATTTATCCAGCTCAATGTTTAACATAAAGGGTCTGGTATATTTTAAAGCAAAATTTACATAATTTCACCATTCCTTTTAGAAAATAAAGTATATTTTTAATTACGAGGTCCCAAAGACAAATTGTCTTAACGCGGCTGCTACATTTTCCTGTCGCACAATTTAAATGGCAGCCCTAATCGAGAGCGTTCATTTTTGCCGCTGGCAACACTTTGTTAGGGCACGGTCGTATTTAAACTACCGAGACAAAGCTATTTATGGCACGATCGTGTATTAATATTGCGGAATCATTCAAGTGCTTTTGTATTTGGTCTCTAAAGATGATTTTCGTCTGATTATTGTAGCTCCTTGAAATTCTGTGATTGATTATCTGATATGATTCTGTGAATCGTAATTAGTAATCTTTTAGGTTAGAATTAGAAATTATTATCATTATATATATAATAATAATATAATAAATCTCCAGACAAACACACCAACTGTATGGCCCCAAAATAAGTAGAGCTTGTGTTATGGATGACCATACAGCGAACTGGGGGAACCCAGAATAAACATACATATATATATATATACAAACAACCATGACCCGAGAACAAAAATCTGTGTTCATCACACAAATGAATGCCCCGGCCAGGACTCGAACCTGGGGCTTTATCTTTAAACTTACTGTTACGCAGCAAGTATGGTTTTAAATACCGATTAACGTTCTGTTTTCTCGGAAAGTCAACAAAATGTACCCTAATTAGGCCATTTTACGAATTTGGTGTCAATGAGATGTTCCTGCCCAACAAATCACCTCTAATATAACCAATTTTGTTCAATTTTAGAAAATTTATAATCCAAATTCACGACTCTAAAGTGCCATATATCAGTTCACGTTATTACGTTATAAAATACCTCAGTGGGGTCCGCAGTTACACATAACCTATGCCAGCTGACAACGCCTTTATTCAATTTTGGCGCCAGAAAATGCTCTGTTAATGCTCTTCTGTAATATGACAAATTTCGGTTGTAAGTATATCGGTAGAAGCAGGTTTAAGTGTGTTACTTATTACTGATACTAGGATTTTATGTGTAGCTGTGTCTTTTGACGGTAGTCAACGCATACGGTATATGAAAGTATTTGGATCGTCTCATTTTCGTGAAACTCTTTTTAACCATATTATTCAACGCTAATGGCCCCAGAGCGGTTACACTTGCATGGCTCCTGATTCCGTGGAAACTTAAGGATAAAATATTGAGTATGATAATTCGAAATAAGTTATCTTAAGGAATTTTTATTCTCATTGTTTCAGTAAATTTTAAGTTTGTCGATTACACAAGCAAAGACAGATAACAACTTTATTTTTCACGTTTCGCAGCACCTTCAATAATTTAGTATATAAGCTGGTAAAGGAAATGCTAATAGTTGGTATCTCGGAGTGTTGTTTTTTTTTGTCTGTTCATTTTCATGAAAGTTAAAAAAAGGCTTTAAAGATGTACGCATGGTTTTTGAAGTTACCATACAGATAAGTTTAACTAAGTCGTGATTCGTGAGAGCCTTCATTGAGATTAATGTATTAGGTTTGATCATTTTTTATAATTATTATCGTGATAGCCTCTATCATACATATACCCTAAAAGTATGAAACATAAATAAACAATAATAAAAAACAAAAACATCATACATGTCGGTGTATTTTATGAACAAGTTTTAAAGTGATTTTGTGAAATTTTAATAATGTACACGAAGCTGTTTTTTTTATAAAAATTTAATTCAAGTCTGCAAAAGAACACATTAATATACACGGTATAATAGGATCACACAAGGTCTAACACAAAATTCAAACGTACCAAGTGCCAATGTGTACTCAAGAGAATACGCCAAAATTGTAATCAATAGTCAGACGTGGCATTATGGAACTCCATTCATACTGCAGACGCAGCCTTGCGTCATTCCGTCCATGTCGCAGACTTATCTTAACATACCACAGAAGTAGGTGGCTGAGTTATCAAGATTAAGATCGAATGGACTCGGCAGTATTTGGTAATATGACTACATTTTTCAAATATATTTAGTTTGGACTACAGTTTAACAGACAAAAACTGTCTACAGACAGAATGTAGACATTAACCTTTGGTAGGAGTAAAATCTTGGATGTGAGCGGTAATATAGATAGTTTTTGTAAGGCATTTTATGTAGACAAAACTATATCGATACCTCCCTACAGCTGGATGACGATCACTTTGGGACAAAAGCCTCCTTTAAGGAGCATATTTAATTTGGTGCCGTAAAAACGTATTTGAATAAATGAAAATGTATCAGAAATGTCTAAAAAAATATTTTTTAGGTTAAAGTTGTTGTCAAACTTTTAATGAACAAATGTGAAATTTTGTAAAACAAGCAAAATTTTTTTTTGTAGGTTTTATTCAAGGAAGAATGGTAAAAGTTAAAACGATTACAAATATTTTAAACAATTGATAAATGATGGGGCATTTCCTTCTTAATTTTTATTATTGTTAGTGCAGTATTGTTTCGTAAATTAGTTTATTTGAAACCTTTTTATTGATGAAAACACACGAGATTCGTCATTGTGTAATTTTCAGATAATTTTCAATTATGAGTCCTATATTCTAGTTCTAACAAAACACAACTCTTTGGTCATCGAATATAAGCTAACATGGCCATTTCGACATGTTCAGTTTATTTTTGCCTAGTTAGGTAGTTTGTGTTTGATTCATCCTCTTTGCCAGTACATTTCCCATGGCAAATATGATCTATTGCGATGTTATATTAAAAGAGCTTTAGTCTACTTGTGATCTAAATATAATTCGGTCTACCTTTGCAGAATTCAAATTAATGAATCTACACATAGATAATATCACCCATGCACCACACTTTTCATCAGTAATGTTAGTAATAGGGTATTTGACTTAACTTTTAATTACATTTTTAAATAGTTTATCAACACAATAGTTTTCTAGATACAGTGATAAATTTTAAGAGCTGCTGCGAGTCGCAGAAAAACGGTACCGAGTTGTGACGTCACAACGTGTAAATCATACTAAAAATGTATAAGCGTTTGGATAAAATATGTAATAGCTACTAACATAATGTAATTTTATTTATTGTCATTAAGCTAATAATATAAAAAAAAATTTAACATTTTGTAATAAGTTTTTTGCTTATTTTGTATGTTTTCTTATCTGTATAATTTCGATATTAAGTTCAAAACTTTATTTTTCCAAACATTGTTTGTTTCAAAATATCAAATATTTTCTAAATTAATGACAAAAACTTGCATTTTCAAATGGCGTCAAATACCCAATTGTCACATTTTTATGACTAAAGGATATTTATTGCTACACTTCATTTAGTTATTCATCTTAATACTCGTCAAAACAATAACACGTATTCCAAAGGATTAACAAAAGAGCTGTCTTAAAAATGTTGAACTTAAAAATTTGTTCACAAAGTTCAAATTTTGCGTGTAACAATTTCATTCTAAAAAACTTGGTCCAGCTTTTATTGTTCTCCTTAATTAAAACAGTTTTTTAATTAACATTAAAGGCAAATTTTTGGAGGCAAGCACTTCTATGGCTTTCTCGCCCACGTACACTTTAAGGGAACTTTTAGAAAATAATTTACTTAACCTTTAGTACTTAATTAAAGGGAAAGAATTTGTAGAAGATTGAATCATGTTATTAAAATGTGTGCTGAAATATTTTTTTTACAAAAAATAAACGTTGATGTAGAAGTATTTTTGGTCACGAATTTCCTTAGATTTTTACGCTTTCAGTAACATATTAAGAGGGAACGTTACACAAACTTGATAGATCAAAAGACCTTGATCTATTAACCTACGCTAGCCATAAACCTGTTTTATGAACACGTCAAAGTATATTTCTTTATCTAACGTTAATGTTAAGATATAACGTAGCTAGAGATGTAACCTTGAACAGTCACACTTAATTGATGCAGATAGCCCTCCATATCCCTTTAGGGTTTAAGTACCGGTAAAGTTTTGAGAGCTTTGCAGAGCTTGCAAGTTTACCTAGTCTTCATCTTGAAACTCATTCTTAAGGTCGAATAATGCTTACAATGTTTTAGTGAAACTACATTTTTTTATAGTATCTTATTCAATATAGCTAACAATATATTTGTTACCAAAAATATGTAAAGTGTCGATATTGTTAAACAGATAAAAAATTCTCGCAGTTTTCTTTTCCCAATTTAACATGTGATTGACCCAGACAGCCGTCGATAGGCACTTGGTCACGTTTCTCATCTGACCCTGTCAATTTGACAAGGAAATTTCCATAACAGATTATGTACAGTGAGGGACCGAAATTTCACTTTATATATATTGACAAGTATGTACAAGATTCTAAAAATTAACCACAAATAATCTTTTAAGTGTGTTTTCTGTAGTTTGGTGTCTGTTGTTTTATATTGAAATTGTAAAACCTGTTCTGTAAACATTTATCAAGGTAGTAAAAGCTTTCGTAATGCTTCCTTCAACAAATATTTCAAGCATACAGCTATCACAAACAAACAGTGGCTCTCTCATTTCTATGTATACACGGACCTCATTACCATACTGCGACAGCGCATCCCTCGCCCTCCCCTCCATCCCTACGCAAGCTAAACCCGTTTGCTTTGTCCCTTATCAATGTAGGTACTACTTGTTTATCCCTAGCGTAGATATATCTTAAAATTAGTTTGAGGCTTACGTGCTGTAAAGCGTATTGAATTTACGTGGCCTGATTAGTTTTGTCGAGATTTTGTTAAAAGGGATCAAATTAATAGGATGATTGGTAGTTTTGGTTAATAATTACGTGATGGATTCAAAAAGAAACAAATATAAAAAAGGTATTCAATTAACAATACCGGCTAAATTGAGATTTTTGTACATCACAGAACGGTTTCGATGAGTTCATCTGATAGAGAAAAGATACACCAAATAAAAGTAGCCTATATTTTGTTACACGTTGAGTTTTATTTAACTCATACTCATTAAAAAAAACTAAATTATTTACTGGCTTTTGGTATTGCGAAATGCGTCATGCTGTATTAGTATGAAGTTATAATCTCTCTCGTTAAAAGACAATTTCGACTCTAATTAAGAATCAATCACATCGATCCAGGATCCAGCAGTTTTTAGAGCTTCATGTCATTTTGTCATAGCTGTTTTCCATCTTATCTCAAATCTGAACCTCTACAAACGCTCCCGACTGTACCATCTAGTAGTTTGTAAATGACATTTGCACATTAATAATAATAATGATCCCCAGACAAGCACACCAACTATATGGCCCCAAAGAAAGCAAAGCTTGTGCTATGGATGACCACACAGCGAACTGGGGGAACACAGAATAAAACTTATATAAATATAAATAACCAAGACCCGAGAAAAAACATCTGTGTTTATCACACAAATTAATGGCCCAGACTCGAATCTTGGACATCCGGCGTAAAAGCAGGATTACTACCTAAAATAATCAGAAAAAGCAGTTTTCTGATTGTATGTACTTCTCCTAAATATATCTAAGGGCTTTCAAATCAACTAAATCTTACGCTTGAACATAAAATATTTGATCTTGCACTGTATCATTAATTTAATAATTTTTTGTAAAGTTTCAGTCGAAAATATTGAATGGGCTTCAATTGTAAAAGTGCTTAGTAACCGATTAGCTGAAACAATTATAGCTATTTCCTTTACCGCCTAAACATTTGGTATCTGTCGAGGATTCGAATACTATGTAATGGAAGTGTCCAACAGAAACATTACCTGTGACTGCCAAAACAATTCGATTATTTAATTAAAGCCTTACGTTTGATAATAATAATAATAAATTTCTTATTTGTGGCAACTAGGCCCACGTGTTAATATTACAAAGCTTAATAACTATGTTAATGTAACAAAAATGTTCTGCAAATCCTTATCATTAAATTCACACATATATAACACACGACAAAAAGAATAATAACAATAATAAAAGACCAAATCCAAAGCAGGTTTATTACAAAACTATTTCAAAACAAATTTGTAAATTAAATAATAAATTAAGACTGTGATGGCGGTAAAGGGCTTTTGTGTAATTTAGAAGTGATAACTACCTAAATTAAATAATATTCAATTATTGATTATGTTTATTTAATATATTCAATTAGATTAGTAAATAATAAACAGCGATTATAAATAAATAAATATAATTATTTGCTATGTCAATAAGATGTCAGAAAACAGGAAAATGTCAATTAAAATTCAGTTATTCCATATAAACAATTGTCTTTCAAAATTTATAAAATAATATGTCATTAAGAAAATTATACGTCATTAAAAATGTATGTCAGATGGATTATTATGAAATAAAAATATATAAATTATTTGATTTAAAAATTACATTCATATTAGTATATTAGTAAATTGCTGCCATATTGGTAGTTCTAATTTAGAGGCGAATAGTTTTAATATCGTGTTAGTACTAGAACGTAGTCTGCACATAACTGACAAATTTTTCTTCCTCATGACAGCGTAGTAGTCATCGACTCCTGCTAACGCGAACATGGCCGATGCACTACAGCTCCGAGGCAACCCCAGCCGCATTCTCAGGCCGTTGTTGTACTGAACTCTAAGAGTTCTCAAAGATGACTTTGAGCCGCGACCATGCGACCACAGACCCGCCGTGTAAAATGATTGGCAGAAAGCCTTAAATAGTGAAATCTTAGCATCCACACTACAACGTGCGAATCTGTGTGCCAGCATGTTGCATCTCGCCGCCAGTGCTCTTCGCTCTCTATCAATATCGGCACTGTCACTGAGGTCCTCTGATAAGTAGTGTCCTAGGTATTTAAATTTCTTTACTCTAACTAATGGCAAGCCGTTAAGTAAGATTTTCGGCTCGTAGTTAACTAGCTTACCAGGAACCCCAAAGATCATGTACTCACTTTTTTTGGTGTTGTACACAAGGCCATGAGATCTTGCATACTCCTCACATGCACTTAATAGCTCCCTTATCGAGCCGGCCGTTGGACCCAGCAGTACCATGTCATCAGCGTAACTCAGGTTATTTATGCTTATGTTATCTATCTTACAGCCTACTGGTTTGCAGCTCAGTTCCTTAATTAATTCATTGATGTAGAGGTTAAATAGTCTCGGCGAGGTAATCCCACCCTGCCGCACTCCACACTTCAAACCATAGTGACTGGAGCACGAGTTACCCCATCTAACATAATTTAACTGATTATCGTACCAATGTCTAAACAATCTAATGATTGACACTGGGACACCCGCCTTCTCAAGTTTCTTCCAGAGCATGTATAAACCACCAGGTCGAATGCCTTTGATAGGTCAAGGAAGCAGGCATAGACTGGAGTGTGCCTATCTCTATAGTACCTAACAGTTTGTTTTAAGCATAGTATGGCACTCTCAGTTGACAAGTTTGCTCTAAATCCAAACTGGGCATCATGTAGTTCCACAGCTTGATCCAGCTCCCTGTCCATCAATCTGTCTAAGATCTTGGCAATAACTGTTGCCAGAGAAATAGGTCTGTAATTGGTATGGTCGGCTATATTTCCAGTTTTGTTTTTTAATATAGGAACAACAACAGTCCGCAACATTGCTTTTGGTAGATAAGAATGATTGATGCACAAGGAGTAGAACATAGCTAGAACTCGAGGCAGGTGAAGTGATATGTGGAGGGTTTTATTTACATGTATGATTGTTGGCACTTTTGAGTTGTAATAATCTTGCTCCGGGAATTTTTTAAGGAAAACCACGTTTCCATTTTTTTTCTTTTAGAATTATTTTCTTTTTAAAGTCAAGTACTTTAAAACTTTTAAAAACTCCCGGAACCAGATTATTACAACTTATTAAAACTATTATATTATTACAATTTATTATTAAAACTCTTTTTCGGAACCTTTTTTCCCCAAAACTTTGTTTAAAAAGAAACGAATCACAATAGCTACTATTTCAAAAACAGAACGCCCCTTATTTACCTTTTACAATGAAAGAAAGACAGACATTTTGCATTTACCCTCATTTGAATTTCTCCAGATTCAAAACAAAATAAACTTTTCTTTTCACTTTTCGGAGGTTTGCCTACTTTTACGGAAGGGTAAAAACATCGTCCCGTAGGAATAATAAATGTTCCGTGCCATTTCACACAGGTTTATCTCTGAGTAGATTATTCATTTGAATATTTTAATAGCTGAATTAAAGGTTGTTTAAAAAAAAGTATTTAGACTTTAATCTTGAAACAACAGCCGCCCGCATCAATGATACGTCCGTGGGTAAATCCAGCCAGTGGCTTTACGTTGAGGCCGAGATTACTTTAAGTAATATTTGTGCACGATCGTTTTAGAATATGCGATAAATTTGTCATTTAATGTTCAGTTTTAACATTAAGAAGTATATTTATTCCTTTTTTCTGTACAGACAGCTTAATGGAGATGGTATAAGTAAACCTTTTCTCTACGGTTTTATAAATGGTTGACATGCTAGTGCGGATTTACATTTCCAGGACATGTACAGTGGTGGTCAGATAATTAAAGACGCTTAGTGGATATTAAATTAACTGAGATTTTTTTATTATTTTTATTTTAAATACAATAATAACTTGCAACAATATATAAATTATTCGTATAGGTATTGTGAGATATAAAAACTAAATATTTGGATAAAGTTGAGGCGACCTAAATTTTTATTACTTTTAACTAGCGTTCTAGCCGTGTGAATATATCAAAGGTATGGTCATTTAATAAAAGACACTCTGAACTAAGATACTGATATAGTAAATATTTAAACGACGTTTGTTATAATTTATTTTAGATATATTTTGCAGACAAGAAGACGTAAAATTATCAATATTTTGTCGCATGTCCTTTAGCAGCAATAATAGCTGCACATCGCTTTTCCATTGAAGAGATCAGCTTGTTGCAAGGTGATATTGGAATTTGCTCTCATGTCTCTTTAAATGTTTCATAAAGTTGATGAACGTTAGTGGTAAGTTTTGCGGCCATCATTTTCATCACTTGATAACACAAATTTTCAAGAGGGTTGATGTCAGGGCTGTACGGAGGCCAATCTAATAATGTTATTGACTTTTTGAAGAAATTCTTTAACAACTGTTGCTGTGTGTCTTGGATAATTGTCATGTTAGGAAGTCCAAACTACCGGCAAACTTTTGTCGGCATAGAGTAACATACTTTACTTTAAAATATTCTTGTACTGTAATTTATCCATATTGCCTACAATTTTCGTAATACATGTCCGGAAAAACAGCCCTAACTTTGATGTTGCCTCCTCCATTTCCTCAAAGACAGATTTAATGATTTTCACACATTTTACACTTAAAGTCCTTATTACAAAGTTTTTTCTTTAACAACACATAACCCAGGAATCTACGTTATAATGTCGCACTGGTAAAGATTTCACGAATTGTTATTGTTTCACCTTTTTTTTACGTTTTAATAACGTGAACAGCCTCCTCTCGCTCTGATGACTGCCTCCATTCGATCAGGCACGCTTTCAATGACATTTCGAATGTCAACTTGTGGCATGGTCTCCCAAGCGTCTAGCGCAGTATTGCGGAGCTCGGTAAGTGGGTTAGGACTGGACTTAATTTTCCTTTTCAGCGTGTCCCAGATGTGTTCTATTGGATTTAAGTCTGGGCTGCGAGCTGGCCATCGCAATCTTTGAATACCTCTCGGTATCAATCTTGAAGAGTATCTACTCTTCAACACATCTGGCAACGTGGGGCCGTGCATTGTCATGCATGAACAAAAAATCCTCGGACCCTACAAACCCAGAATGAATGATCCTGGAGGATATTTTCGATGTAGCGATCTGCGTTTAGCCTGTTTTTAATGATCACCAACTCTGTACGTGCTTCCAAACTTATACCTGCCCATACCATTATTGAGCCACCACGAAAACTAACAGTTTGAATAGCGGTAATGGGCAAATACCGTTCCCCTCGCCTTCTCCACACTCTGTCACGCCCATCTGGAGCTCGTAAGGCTATGCGGCTCTCATCTGTGAAGAGTACCTTTGCCCACTGCTCGTGTGTCCAGCTGACATGGTCTCGAGCGAATTTAAGTCCAGCTACTCGATGCTGTCTGAGGAGTTCTGGTCCCCGTGTTGGTCTGCAAGCTTTTAAATTTGCTTCCATCATACGTCTCCTAATTGCTCTCGCTCACATTTACACCACGCACCATTTGGAGATGCTGACGAACCTCAACAGCGGTCCGATGACGGTTCCTGAATATCTCCAAACGGATAAGTAGAAGTACATTAAGCACAACAGCCACCTCACGTTGGGTTAACCCCTGCCCGATAAAAAATACTGCTTGTGCAACTTGCTCTGGTGTTAATGGCATTTTTAATTGTTAAAAATCACGTTGAACGTCTAGTCAAAACCACGAATCTTCAAAAACTGATAATTCGACAGCTTAAATATTGAAAAAACAAAAATCTAAAATTTCTTGTAAGTCGGTCAAGTGACACTTTTTGACTAAATTAAAAAAAAAGGGTACAAATTACACTTAAAACATAATGAATTGCTCTTTTTAACTAAGAGTTATAATTTATTAACCCGCCCTCATAAATAACTTTTGTAAAAAACACTGAGAATCGTTGTAATCGCGATGTGAGAGCTTGGCCAAGATTCCGTGCCGCTGAGTGTATATAGGTGGGTTTTCAGACACATTCAGTCCAGTGTTCATATTTTTTTGCAAATTTCTAATCTAGCTGTGATATTAACCTTATTTTAAAGTGGCACCGTACGAGCTATTTTCCCAAATATGCTTGCCTCGCTAATCGTCTTCTAATTGTTCTTGCTGACTCAGCTATCGAACCTTCTCCACCAAATAATTCCAAACGAATAAGCTCTGATCCTCTGTACGGTTCTTTTTTGGCGAACATTATCATCCTTGTTCATTATCATGTCTTCAAGTGGGTTTGTTTTTCTGGGTCTCGGCTTCCTAGACACAAATTTCGTGAAATGCTTGATAAATTAGCATTAGCATTCCAATACCTTAAGACCATCGTCACTGAATCCTAGTTGGTCAGAAAAACAATCCTCTATCAAAAAAACTTAGGTACAAACTTATAACTTTTGTTTTTCCCCATACTATTCTAATGTGAAACGATCAAAATTACATTCAATGAGAAAATTTTAACTTAATTTATTACATCTATCGTGTTTTTTGATAAATTTCCGGCTGAACAAAAAAATTGAGAATATGAAATATAAACGGTCTTCAATTAGGTGGCCACCAGCAAGCACATTAAAAAAGTCCATGATTTATTTAAAACGCGTATCTAAATCGCGTATATAAAAAAGGTATCAGTAACTGTCAAATACTTGGGACACTCAGAAAGTTTTGAGAAATAAAACAAAAATTTTCTAAAGGTTATTATATTTTTTATTACATGTTTTCAAAGAAGCCAGCACCAGCATCTATACAAAGTTTCATGCGTCTGAATCAATTTTCAAACCATATTTTTCTGTTTGCAACAGGTACTTCCTCAGCGGCCTTCTAGAACGCAGTGAGTGCATCTTAATTTTAATTTACAAAACTGTAAATTGAAAAGATTCTTCAGGTTTCAAGCCGGACTTTAAGTCGGAAAAATGCATTGCATGAAAGTGCAGATCCATTTTTCTATGACACACAAAAGCTTCATAAAGCTGCCAAAAAATTTATGAGAGAAATTTAAATTTGGAACACATACCCATATTTTTACTTTTAAATAATTGAATTTTCCAGCGATCCATACACAAAAACTTTGTTTTGCAAAACTTTTTCAGTGGCGCGTACTACGAGTCTATGTTGTCTTAATTTTAAAATTAAGACTTTAATTCATAATTAATAGATATATATTAGAATCAATACATATTTATACTATTGAAAACAATATCAATGACATTGCACATAGCTAAGTAGAACGTGTCTTGAGTTATGTGACCACCACTGTATGGTTATTATTTAGTTGTGTCTTTATTTAGGGTTCACATCCGTCGTTCAGTTATCCAAACACAAGCTTGGAGATTTTACTATATTACGTCTATGTTTAACTTGCGACTTTCGCTTATCCTTCTGGTACCACCCATCTGGTAAAAAAGTGTACGATTAGTACAAGATAAGTTAAGTTTGAAGGCAAAACTATTTCACGTTTAATAGGAAATTATAATTATAGATAAATTAAAGGCATTACTCTGTCTAACACAACATTTAATCAGCCAATACAAATTTAATAACAACTCGCTTTACAGTTTAAATCCGGAACAATCAACGGAGGTCAGTAAAAGACTATTACAACTTTATGTTCCGCAAAACCTTACCTTTGAGCCCCTTTTAATCTACCCCTTGGACCAAACAGCCCCGGGGCTCATAAAACTTGTACTTAAAAAACAAAGGGTTATACCTAAGGGATACTTTTCCAATTCAAAATGAAACGGTATTCTTCCGCACCGTTAACGATTTGTTTGATAGAATGAATCTTAAGTTCCGGTAATTTAATTTGAGTATTATCAAGTTGCGTTTCTATCAAAACTGTGCTAGTTGGTGGTGTGTGAGTTCTGAAAGAATAGGAAATGACTAGAAAAATTAAGTGATGTTATGTGTGAGTTTTCTGGCACATTTTCACACAGTTTCGATGGATATTCAGCTAGCTTTACTGTTCAGTGTGATAGCATGACCATTACTAAATCAATGTTTATTTCTGTGCCACCCCGCTGATCTGATTGTACCCTTTACCCAGACATTTAGAAACACGCGAATTAGTTATTTTGTTGACGTTATTTCATACACCTTAGATTAAGATAAATCATATGATTATATAAATACGTTTATTATTTTTAAAAACCCTTCATTTTCGATGTATACTAAAAGAAAGCAAATAGTTCGAATAGGTCAAAGAATTTACTCCGCCATTGATGAATGGTTTTCCGAACGATGAATTTCTTTTTTAAGTTTGCCGAAAAGCTTGTAGCGCTACGCAAACATTATTATTTTTAAGTTAAGGTTTCCTGAGTGATCAATATACAGGGTGTCCCAGAAATGACACGTAAGGGTGACACTGGAGGTAGATGGACTTTAGGCCTATCAGATAACACCAACATGCCTCTGGTAAAAGTTTTCTGGTTTTCGAGATATTGCCACTTTTGTGATTTTTATGAAATTTCCACTTTTTGGTCCTTTTTTGCCTTCAGCTGCAATAAATATCATTTAACTCACGGTTTTTTTTTACCAAGACTATTGTTATTAGTTAGTTGAGACAACCTAGTTAAAATATTGACGGAAACTAGCACACTATGCTAAGAAAAAGAATTAAATTGTTTTATTTTATTTAATTGCGATAAACCTGACTAAAGTGTAACTGATTGCTGTGAAAAAAATGTATGACGATGATACTGCACATCATCTTAAAAAATTGCTTGTTTAATGACTTTTTCAAAATAATCACCTCGACCTGTTATTAAATATTATCATGCAGGTCTAGTAATTTCCAAGTAGCACGCCTTCCATGAAAAAAGTAAATTTTTTAACATTTTGTTTCAAAAAAATGCTATTGTGATGCTATTTTGAAAAGGTCATTAATAATAATAATAAATTTATTTATTGGGGCAACTAGGCCCACGTGTTAATATTACAAATATTACGTGTTAATATAACATTACTATGTTAATGTAACAAAAATGTTCTGCAAATCCTTATCATTAAATTCACACATATATAACACACGACAAAAAGAATAATAATAATAATAAAACACCAAATCCAAAGTTTATTTCAAAACTATTTCAAAACAAATTTGTAAATTATTAATTAAACAAGCAATTTTTTAAGATGATGTGCAGTATCATCGCCATACATTTTTTTTTTTCACAGCAATCAGTTACACTTTAGTCAGGTTTTTCGCAATGAAATAAAATAAAACAATTTAATCTTTTTTTCTTAGCATAGTGTGGTAGTTTCCGTCAATATTATAACTAGGTTGTCTCAACTAACTAATAACAATAGTCTTGGTAAAAAAAAAACCGTAGGTTAAATGATATTTATTGCAGCTGTAGGCAAAAAAGGACCAAAAAGTGGAAATTTCATAAAAATCACAAAAGTGTTAATATCTCGAAAACCAGAAAACTTTTACCAGAGGCATGTTGGTGTTATCTGATAGGCCTAAAACCCATCTACCTCCAGTGTCACCCTTACGTGTCATTTCTGGGACACCCTGTATATGAAAAATTTGTAAAAACAACACGTCTATTTTTCTAAAAAACGAAGAATAAATTGTCATATCTTCGGGAAGTAGGTATATTTGTAATTATTATTCAATATATTAAAATACCTACTTATGATATATAAAAATTTTGTAAAAGATTTTTTTATAAAAGAATGTCGAGAGTCTCCGAGAGAAGAATTTACGCCCGTTTTTTTTTTCTCTCAGTCTACCCATTAAGCCATTGAAATCCAAATTAGTTTACGCAATCTCGATGAACATGAAGAAACAGAGCTTTTCACCAAGTGTAATATTTGTACCTATGATGAAATAAAATATTTAGAGTTTTGATTTTTTACCATATACCTTCGAAACCGTATCTTTGTAACTTCCAGAAGTAACCTGTGATATATTTTCAAAAGATCAGTAATTACGCAAGAAAACCTCTGGTATTGCTCGACATTTTAATACACAGTGGCTCTAGAAACCGATCTACCACTTTTGACAAAACTTCCTGTGTATGTACCATAATAGCGAAAAGGTTAAGCCTATACCTGTCAGACTATTGTTACAAGATAAAATCAATTTTGTTGTTTGGTGCAAATGAACTTCACCCATAAACTGTAATTACCAACCGTACCTACTTTCTTTCCAAATTACTTTGCAAAATGTATAACTTTAAGACACTTAAAAATACAAAACGTTTAACTAAGTTATTAGACAATTTTTTTTAGTAGTTATAGGTATCACACTCTATCACATACAGCAAAGAAACCTTGCAAAACAAATCAGTTATTGAAATTACTTCACAAAAATATAATTTCATAGGTTTTATAATTATGTTCATACATGTACTCAGTCCACATATTATTATGCTGCTCAATATTCGTGCGCGTTGATCGAAACATGCCTGATTATGTCATTTGTTCGCCGTGGCACGTTCAAATTTTATTGACGTGTTAGGCAACCCGGTTTACAAGGGAGGGAAATGAATGGAAATGTTTTTATTTTTGTGACACTTTAATTTGGTTACATGTTTATTTACATTGGTTGTTACAGCATATTTTGGGGTCGATGAAGGCGATTCGATATCGATTTAATTGAATTTATATTCTATACTTAACGAGTCTTGTACAACAATGTGGTATTGTTCTGTATTAAGTAATAATTGATAATCTCTATGCTAAATTTCAGTATGACTCTCAGATGTACGAGTAGCATGAGTTATTGTGATTATTAATTGAAGTGATTAATTTTGAATGGACTCAAAGAGCTGGTGCTTCTATCCTTACTTTAGATACAACGGGAAGAACTCAGGAGATTCTAATCCTGGTTTTACAGATGTTTATATGCTGAATAGTCATGATTAGCTGGGTGATCTCCCACACAAACTTTGCTTAACTTGAGACTGCATAGATATTAATAACTCACTTGAAATATAAATTTGTTCAAAGTATATACCTCAACATTAAAACGATTCCTCCTTGTCTTTTACATAAAATTGAGACATTACAGAACACGATACTAGTAATAATAAAGATAATAAAGTATACAGACGCTGTAAAAAAATAATGGCGCAGTCTAATGTTGCCAGATAGGGCAAAACAGCTTCATTTTTATGATTATGGCAACACGGAATGGACCTTTGAATATTGAAGCAAGTCTAATTAAGGTTGATGTAGTGCAGTATTACGCCTTTTCATAACAACGTGTGTTCATATTATTATACATACATTATTTAATTAGAAATCGTTTAGACAGGACCGTTTATAAAAATATGACTACAGAAAATATTTATATGATAACATAGTTTTATTACAATGTTAACAGTTATGGTTAATTATGAAAATAAGTCTTTTAAAAAAATGATGACCAATGTTTTATAAAATGCAATTTTTTATTATTTTATGCTATGCTAGCGTATAACACATCTGTCCATTCAACCACAGGTTTTTCACCCTTTGAACTCTTATTCGGTTATAAACCATATATACGTACATCCATTGATCACTTAGAAGGCAATACCGACACTGATTACGTCAGAGCACTGAATCACTGCTGGAGTGAGTGAAAGTTATTATGTCTAGTTCTCGAGCTTGCTGACAACTAAAATCTAGGTGGATAAACTTTGTCTTGACATCGCAAACTCCTGTCGTTTGGCTGCATGACGTAAAGTTTTGGTGGCTGATTAAAATTGTTGCTCTATAACTTTAGTCAGCCACCAAAAGCGATGTCTGTACAGTGATGTCTTGAAAATAAAAAGTTAGTTTCTGTCCATTTAACGGAAGACACAGTAAGTATCTTACAACAGTACAACAGTTTCGACATGATAATCACGATTAAGTGGTTGTGTTCCAATCAAAGTAAAGGCAGAGCCAGTGCAATAACTGGAATGGAGGCCATTCCAACTTATCGTATATTATGATAATCGATAAACCAATAAACATCAAGACAACACATGTCCATGGGTACGGTTGCCACTTACCATCTGGTGGATAGCGTTTTCATTTTGGGGCTGTCCATTAATCACGTGGGGCTCGAAAGAGGGGGGTCCATAAAAAATCACGAAATATCACAAGGGGGGGGTAGTAATATATCACGTGTATTCATTTTCTCGGCAAACGCGTACAAAATCGAAAGCGGCTTGTAGTGTGAAAATAAAATTAGATGATACTTATACCTGTATTTAAAAAATATTAAAAAAAAATTAAGATTCTTTGTAGGTACTAAAAATACACGTGATATAGGGGTGGAGGGGAGGGGTAGTCTTAAACCTCACCATGTATCACCAAGGGGAGGGGGGGGGTTAAAATGCCAAAAAAAGCATCACGTGATTAATGGACGCCCCCTTTCCGGCTATGACTTGTTTACAAAAAAAAGTAAATTTACATGCATAATGACAATTCAAACTGAACGCATACTTTAATCAATAACATTTACGATTAATATTAAAGCCCATGATATTTCCAAGAATAACATTTGTATCGAAAAGTAAGGTGATCATTTGCAAACTAATGTTTAATGTAATTTTCCAATTTCCATACAGTTGTTACAGAATTAAACATCTGAAATAATTTCTCGTTTGTTTCAGAAATATGGCGAACTTCCCAATCAATCAGCATAATGCTCGGTAATAACTACGATGGGTTATTTCCACAGGCCGCCATCTTTAATTTCTCTCTTAAGGTTGGTATTACTGAATTTTCTGTTCTTCCGTTTGCTGTTATGGAATATTTTAAAAGGTTGCAAAAACTTGTGAATCAAACTGCCTTCAGTGAAATAAAGTAATCAAATTTTATTTGTGTCATAGTGATTAGAAAAATAAACGGAAAATAAAAGAAAGATAACTGTTTTCTATTCTCGACACCACATTTTTTTTTCTTTCAATTTATGTATATTTACCAAATGTCTAAGTTCCCGAAACAAACAACAACAAGCAGTTGTTTTGTTATCCTTTTATTCTATAAACCTTCATATTTGATTAATTTTATACAAATAACATTATTTTTATTTAAATATTTTAAAATGTAACGTTCTTGATGACTAATTACAAACTCACAGAAGTTTAAATACAAAATCCTATATCTAATGTTTTGTACCCTTGAGTGATATATTAAGTTTTAATTTCAACAAATCCATCTAAAAAAGGTGACAGTGTAAAGAGAAAGCAACTTTGTACACTTTTACCTAAAAAACACATTAAGAAAATATGACTCATCACAGCTAGAGAAAATAACTTACACTCAGCCTTTCAAATAAAAAAAAATCAAGAAAAGTACTTTTCTCAGAACAGTCTGAAAGCTTTCTATTTTTGACCTTTTTATTTGTGACAAACACCGCCGAGGTATTACTATTTTCCATCATCTTTTCAAGCAAAAATCTGTTTTCACAATATAAGTAATTTGTTTGTTTGTTATATTATTTTGTAAAAACAACAATGCACGTCACTTCCTGTTCGAATTGTAAAGTAAAGGCTCGAAAAGTAAAATAGCGCAAATGGAATGTCTAAAGAATATAAATACACTGTGTGTTGGTAAAACCTCGAACGTAAATTATTTTTATTTTTTGCTTAGCAAAGCCTCAATGTAACATAAATTATTTATCACATACGAATCCTCGATAAATTTTTCCGAGTTTTGAATTTTTACCGGATGATATATTTAACTGCAAAGACTTCAGGTTCACCCAACAAAGGAATGATTTTACGTAGCTTTTTGTCCACCATTGGATTTTGACACCATTTAACCTACAACATGGTTTATAGCTATGGGGTTCACGATGATTTTCATCAGCATTAAAGTTATTTGTAAAAGGTCAATTGGCAGTCACTTCAGATAGAGAAACCAGCGTTTAATCATTTTGCGAGACATTTGAAATGAGTGAAATTTTAGGTACCTGGTTGCAATATCTGTTTCACTATTGACCAAAACAATCTTTTCATAGCATGGGAACCAAACAGTGGTCAAGGATGCTTATCCTGCGAATCTTAAACTATTCCTTCGAAGTGCCTTTCTATATCTATAGTGATATCCAATACAGAAAATAACGTTAAATGTACGGCCCAGAAACCAGCGAATAACGAACCCAGAATAGGTAGAATGTGCTAGAAATAGATGATGGTCACTCGTTTATTAGTAAGGGGTAGTTGGTAGTTACTCATAAAATTGTATTGTTTACATAGTTTCACTTTGCTTAAGGTTTGAAATGGCTTTACAATATGAAGTAATATGGAAGGTTAGCGACTGTTTCCGAGGAATCTAAAAGTCAGGTTTCTCTTATTCAGAAGAGAGCGAAAAAGCTAGTTGTTCCTTTCCGACTCAGACGCAATGACCGGCCCAGATTTCGAGTCAACTCTAAGAGACGTTTATACTGAAAATTACGATAGTAGCATTTTTACTTTTTTACTGCACAAAGTGGTAAAAAGCTTTATAAACGTGCTTACCCGGAGCAAATTTGAAAGTAAATTATATATTTGACAAAGATAGCTAGCCCATTTGATCCGTTGTTTGTTTAGTAAGTTATTAAGTGAGTTACTTAAGTTTTTGTAGGAAATTTTATATTATCATTTCATCATTAAATATTAAATAAGAATATATAAAATAGTTGGGTAACTGAGAACAAACTCTCTTTCCAGTCACAGGTCGGCTGGTGGTATTGCTTTGCAAATATAGACTTAGGACTTAGATGCATACATTCCAAATAGGGAGCCATTAGAGCTTCCTTAAGCTTTACCTTTTTTAGTTTCAACAAAATTAAAGGATTGGGTCAAATCATTCTTAATTCAAAGGGTAAAAAACCTCTATAATAATATTAGATTTACGATATTTCTAGGCCTTTTTGTCATTCTATCGCCAGTTGCCTGGACCTCACCTAGTCTTGTTAACTAAAACCCTCTTTGCTCAATGACCCGTGGTCAAAGGAATGGATAAAAGACAAGGACCTGATCTTATTTGGTCTATATTTTGTAACATTCGTTAATGTCTCCTTGTGTCCCTTTGAAGAAATTAGTTACACACCTATGTTTATGTAATGGTTATACTGTACTAGAATCCTACCCAGATCAGAGAACCGTAACCAGAGAATCGTTCACCAAAATTTAACTCGATATATCTAACAAGAAGAGTTTATAGAATAATTCTTTTAAAATTATTGGAAGTTCCTCTTATTTTTAGGATCATCCACATAGAGTTCTTAACGTTAGTCGTTCATTGATATATGAAATATTAATAGTTAAACATAACTACAACACTATTTTCCTCTTACTCTTATTTTCCTCTAACTTCTACTGATAACATGTATTACCTAAATTGGTTTTTTTTACAACACCGACCCATTGTAAAATCGACCCAACTACTTGTAATTACAATCGGCTCAAGAAAAGGTTGTAAAATCTAAATTAGCGTAAATTACTGTGTGCTATAAAACGTTTGATAAACGCTTACTCGGACGAGACTATTAGTAAATACGGAAAACACGTAATGGTATTAAATAGTGTGCAAATTCAAAATCGGAAAGAAGTATTAATGTTTCCTCAGTCGCTTGATGACTATGATCCTGCCATAAACAGTATCATGCTCTTTAATCACGTGCGTATTTTGGTTAATTTTCATATTTTTAATCATTTTTTAAGAAGTACGCGACAGTTGTATGTTTTAATTTTATTCTGTGTTTCACTCTCAGCCGTAGCCATTTTAAGTTACTTTCAAGAACAAACAGTTAAGTCACTGCATTAGATTACCTACATTAGCATACAGATAGCCCGTTAAAGATAGCGACTTTAAGTAGGACAAGTTTTTAAGTAAAAAGGGAGAACGCTTTGAAGTTATCTATCTCGGTAAACGAGACATTCAAGTCTGTTTTATTTAAGTATTTCAAATAAAAAACTTTGGAATGCTAGTTTGTATAAAACCTAATTAAGTAACTAAATAATGATAAAGGAAGTAGTCTGCGTCTCACTTGAAGTAAGGTATTGATTAAGACAAGAGTGACTGATCTTATGATTATTTCTAAAAACAAACCCAGACGTTTCATACGACAAAAAACCTAACAAAAAAACCTTAACTAAGCAGCAATATTAGAAGTGAACCTCGTTTTAAAGTTGCATCTACAGGGTGATTAAATATTACGTATATTTCTGTTAAACAAGCATTTTTTGAATGCGTGGCCACATTTTGCGCAGAGAATTCAGACAAAAAATCACAACAGTAAATAGCGGAGGTATGAATTTCTGCATATAAAGAAATTATTTAGTATTAAAACCGTTAATTTTGGTAAATGTCAGCCGCATAAATAACTGCTGAGTTTATGAATTTTTTTTTATTACTTTTATTATTCATTGTTTTGTTTTAATTGCGCTCAGTCGTGTTTTCTTTATAATTTACAAACAAACTGTTATATATTTTATACTCTGGACAGAGTCTAGTCATAATATATAAAATATTTAATAAGACATACCACTAATGCATTATACAATAAAACTCTTTAAATGTAATATTTAGTTAAAAAGCTCATCTGTCTTGAAATCTTTATTAATCTGCGATGCAAATTGTTACAAGGTTAACGTGTGTAAGTTGAAAAGAATCGAGAGTATTCTTTGGCGTGTCAGATGAAAATTGGTTCGCCCTTTAAAAGTTATGAAACCTTTTCGGTCAGTCGGGAATTTTTTAAATTGTTGTTACAAATGTCTTGTTAATTTGTGTTTGGGTACAAATTACGTTTGCCATAAATAAACAAGGGTGCAAAATGAAACCAGAATCACTTAAAATGAATCACTATACTTAATTTCAAATTATGAACTCTACATTTCAACTGACCTAGGTGTTAAAACCACACTTTAAAAATAATCCCCAGACAAACACACCAACTGTATGGCCCCAAAGTAAGCAGCGCTTGCGTTATGGCCGACCATACAGTGAACTGGGGGGGAACTTGGAATAAACATACATATGTAACAAACAACCATGACCTGAGAACAAACATCTGTGTTCATCACACAAATGAACGCCCTGGCCAGAACTCGAACCTGAGACCTTTGGGGTATGAGGCAGGGCTACTTACCACTACACCAATCGGTCGTCTGCTACTTTACACCACTGCTTCATTTTTATTGCGTGAGCCAATCACTGCTTGGCACGATTCGCAGACTGCATCTGGGGCCTACTACGACGTAGGTGTAACCAGGGCAATGCCTTCCGTTGCTGCGATCACATGTTTAGGGGCCAATTCTCTTAAATGACCTTTGCTACTTACTCTTTACTCTACATATGGGTTGGCCGCGAGTTTTTTTATGTAGCGTCGATTGTTTTTGACTTTGATACTTTGGGAAAGTTGCTCAGAATTACGGTCCAAGCCAATCTGCCCATTTTCCGAACGGTAAAGGCGGTCAGCCGGGATTTTCCTTTTTTAACCTACCTTTTTGATCCACCTTACCTTGTTGCAGAATCTAGTCCCGCGACCACGGCAGATGCGGTGTTGATGGGCGGCGGCGGCAGCGGGCGGGCGGCGCGGGCCCTGCGCCTGCTCGTGTTTGCCATCATGGCGCTCGCTGCAGTCGAGTACCTGTCAGGGTCCATCCTGGAAGCCTCACTCATCAGGACCTACTTGTATTCCCCGGGTGCTAATTCTACGCAGGCTAGTGTAGGGTTAGTATTATTAGATGCTGGGTTATAGTTTATTTTTATTTTGCCAGCACCTCGTGCCCTTTTACAAATAACTTTTTTCTGGATGAAAGGCAATTCCTAAATATAAAATAGCTTATCTTTGTCCCCTGACAACCAGTCTTTAAAATTTTAGGAAGTTTGTTCTAGTTACTTATTTCCGATGAAGCCTCTTAAGAATTCTAAATAGACTACTATTGTACCATTTAGTTTTGTACATACAACAGTTAAGTTTTCAAAATATTTTCTTATATGGACGCTTACAGTCTTCAGTCTTCGGATTTAAAGAACGAGTTCAAGAATGATTGAACAGAAAACGTGGAAAGTAAAATATAATATATATTAACTTTTTTTAGGTTGTAACTTTTGGAAAGTTCTGCCACATATTTTAATTATCTACATATTTTTAGTTTATTAATTGTACATAAAAATATTATTTTATATTTCAAATATATTAATATTTATTTCTGTAAAATTCCTTTACATTAACATTATGAAATAATATTTTACTGTTATCTATTTATTATAATTATTTACATCTTTTTCAACATCCACCGCACTATAACCGCTCGGATATAATATGAATATTTTGTATGAATTAATTTTAACTTAATAATTAATAAAATTTTGACTACTGAAAACTGATTAAAATAACAGAAAAGTAAATCATGTAAACAAAAAAAATCCTTAGAACCATTTGAGGACTGTACATAGTGTTTACTGCATTCGTTATTTCTATTATTATTTTATTTTATTTTTATATCATTCTTAAGCGTACACGTAATTTTAAACAATATATAATAAAACTATTCTGTTTTCAGTTACGCGTATGTTTATATCTCATCATAAATATTTGACTAGTGATAATCACTGACCAAATGACTAATCAAAAATGTAACTACTTCACTAAAGTTAAAGAAGGGTTCATTTTCAATTAGTCAGTGTAAGTAACAGTTCATTGCTTATTACGATTGTACGCTTATTTTGTAATATTCTATTGTTCCTAGGTAATGAGTTTCTTATATTAAACAAAGTGCAAGCGAAATAATAAATGTCTTTTTGATATATTTGGTGAAATGATGTTGTTCACACACAATACCGTGGTTCACATTTTATACATGTAAGTTTTTCTTTTATTCACAACAAAATTAGACTCATGCATTTGAGTTAATGCTTTACAATTAGTTTTCATTACTTTTAAAAATAGATTTTGAAGTTTTGTCACGCCCCCTTGCGCGGGTTTGAGGTAACCCGTTAGTTAGTCAATTCGTCCCTCTGACCCTTTCAATTTGAATTGAATAATAGTCGGACCTCAAAAATCTTGTTCCCGTTCGCCTGATTTTACTTGTCAAATGGTTTAGTTACCACGCGAAACGAACCGACAATATACAACACAAATACTAAATTATATGGACACAACATATTTTGTCTTGCTCGCAAACCCACGTTTTGTGTCATTCTATCTCTTTTATGCCGGGGAGCAATATGATCGAGTTTGTGTGAGTAAATGTGTATGTCGTAGCACCAGAGCCAAGTTTCAGGTGCGAAACGTAAGAACGTCGCCTAGCTTTCGCTATTTTACTTTAATCAAAGAAAAGAGACAAAAAACAATACTTAGACTAATATTAGAGGCCTATTAAAAAAAAATTCATAAGATACAGACCTACGAAGCTGTATATGTTTTTAAAACTCGATTGTCATTTTAAGTATAACTAGCCATTTTTATAGTTATAAGCTTTGGTAACTTTGGTTTTTCCAGAATGAATGAGTAGGTATACATTTTGATAAGATGGTGACATTTTAACTAAAAATATGAGAAGCATGGTAAATAGTTTTCCGAGACAGTTCTAATAATCCCACCTAAGGGCTGGTTTCCGACAATTGACGCTTGTCTTCTGCGGGTTGGCATACTACACACTTACGTCATGTTTTCCTGCACCGGTGGAACAGTGGGCCTACTGAACATTCGGCAGTCACTAGGTTCGAACCCGGGACCGTCATGATAGAGAAGACAGCTTCTGAAATATTGTGCTACCGACAAAGCTAAAGTTTTAATTTTATTTTTTTATTTTGCCGCATTCTTCATATAAAATTGCTTTTTTTGCTGTAATGTTGTTATTACGAACGACGCTTTCAATAGACTATGATTTCTGGATTCTTGATGACATAGTTATTCTTGATTCTGATAGTGAAAATGTTTTAAACCTTTCAGAATGTATAGATTTGGTACATCTGAGTAGTACTTATTACAATAGATTGGGGTTCAATGTTCAATAATTAATTTCCTAAGATATCAAGATAAAGTTGTATACAATAAATATTTAGTAAATAATGTAGCTGAGCGTCGGTGGTGAGGTGGGTAAACCGCTGGTTTATCGATCTTAAGGTTCCAGTTTCGATCCCCGTACCTGCCAAATATACCAATGAGGTTTTACAACTTAAGTACATGAAGCCGACTGATCTAGCGGTGAAGGGAAACATTGTGAGGAAACAAGTAATTGTTTCAAATGTATAAGTAACAGTCTGCCAACCAATAAATTGCCTCAGTTAGGTGAGGCTGAGGCAGAATTCCTACAGTGGGGTTATTAAGGCTGTCGCAAAACAACGTGCCTAATCACTATATTTATATTTCAGTTTAAGCCACAGAGTGCAGCCAATGGCAATATTCAACAGACATGCAGTACCACTACCAGTCACAACTGAACACCACAGAATGGAACCGACAACCCTCGTAATGAAGAACACTACAATAGAAGCTAAGAACTCCACAACTCTTCAACCAACCCTAATACGAAAGATTACAAATATATCTATCCCTTTTACTCACAAACCCCATTTTGGTATGAACACAAAGTTAATTCCGACGAGCACTGTAACTCCGATAGCGACGATGGTCTATAAAGCGAAAGAGCTGAACCAAAGTGAGCGAGTTAATAAATCGCTGTCGACTTGCGATGTGCCCTCTGATCTAGGTAAGATCTAATTTTGAAATAAAAATTTTAATAGTGCGGTTTCTGAACCATGTTATATATTCTTGTGTTCAAATATACTGCTATATTACATTTTTTACGTGTGTGAGACTAAGCAAAAACGTGTTTTCCTATATTATATTATTAAACGCGTATGTTTGGTTATCCTTTTCACTCGCAACCTTCTCGCTCTCAACTCGGAACAAATGTGTAACACAATACAACGCGCATCCGCTTGCTCTCTAAAGGGACACATCTGTCCCAAAGTCCCTACTATATCGCTAAAAATATGCGTTTATATTTTTATTATTATTTTTAATATGTTACTAGTATGTATGAGAAAATAAAAAGAAAATAATATTATCATTCCGTAGACACTAAAAATGTTATAAATTCAAATAACTTTTTTATAAAAATATTTACGTCATAATAATGGCGGCACGCAAATTTTTTTTATTGAAAAACAAATAGTTTAAAAAACCTTTTCTTTTGAAACTCTTTAATAAAATCGTTAGACAGAATAAGTAAATATTACTAATTCTATTAAAATTTTTTTACAACAAGTGGTCTTGTGCCTGTATTGTAGTATTTTTTTAGCAGTACGATATTGTATAACCCACGAATTATTATAATTAACGATATCTATAAGAATTCAACAACAATCCTAGGTAAAAAAGTAACACCAAAGAGTTTTGCACCATTAGCTAAATTTTCGCGATTTTCCGCCATTTTGTTCGCGAGTGAAAGGGGCTACCAGTATTCACTGGCCTTGCGAGTGGAAGGGTTATAGTTCAAATTAAATTGGTACTAATAATTACCTGCAATAAGACTTATTTGATTAAGTATCGACATCATGTAACTTCTAGTAATATCTGTCTAATCGATATCGATCGTCAAATTAAGATCATAAAAATGTTTATTACCTACAAGAATTCGGTATGTAAAGTAATTTTCAGGGAAATTTGGTTTTATTTTTAATGAACGAATTGGGAAAAAGATTTAAAAATATCTGATTCCGTGCAGTATTTAATTTAAAATAATATTTTAAAGAAATCCCGAGGTTGATGTCACTGAGTAGTTATCACTATGAAATAGCATTGCAAATTTTGATATTAATATATTAATACTTGGATGAACCAAGTCTACATTTTCTATGAATTTTTGACATTGACATGACAGATAACACAAAAAGAAGTTAGTAAAGATATTTTATGACGTAATATAGGGGTTGACTGTAACTCAAATTATTTTACGCATTTTCTAAAAAAATACCTCAATTGCTTTTACTTGCGAGCTTACTAACAAAATATAATATAAAAAAATGAGATATAAGAAATGGTTTTCGAAATAGAACCATTTTTTTTCTTTACATACCGAATTATTCTTATGTTTTATTGTATATTCCAGGGCCGATAAAAGCGGAAAAGGCCGATATTCCTATTGAGAAAGTGGAGATGAAATATCCAGAGGTCCAATGGGGTGGTCACTACATCCCTCCTAATTGTTCTGCCAAGCATAGGGTTGCTATAATTATACCGTATAGGTATGTATTTGCTGTATATACCGGTTACAAAATAAGCTTCAGCAGAATAAGGTTACAAATTAAGACTAGCATTAAAAAAAAGTATTAACAGATGAAAAATAGCAAATTATGAAACAAGCAATTGAACTAATTTATCGTAAGTACATTGTACAATGTGCGCGAGCCGAGCCAACGGATTGAGCGTGGACTTGTCTGTATGTTTTGAAAAGGCAAAGGCAAACAGTAAATTCTGCATTTCAAAGCCGAAAAGAATTTCAATATAGTCCTTTCAAAAATAGATGACCATTTTTCAATTCAATCGTGCTTTTCAGTTAAAGGCTCTCCAGAAAAGACTACTCTCAAAGGCTAATATCAAATATAGCAGATAACACTTGCCATCGTTTGAGTGTTGGTGCAAGCGCTCCACAAATTAGAACACGTTGTCGATTAACTCTTTATTCACGGTTGAGGGATGTCTGTGCAATATATATATTTTGAAATATATTTTACTTCAAAGTTATGAATATAGAAAGGAATCCTCGCAGAAGCTATAGAGGGAGATAAATAACGAAATGCTTATTTGGCTTCATTCCGCCTGTTTTATAGATCTTTACTAATGCATCAAAAGTTTTGAAAGCCTAAAATACTGCCAAAAAAGACACGCCTAAACATGAACCTTCGTGATTTTTAACCTACGTACCACCCGCCATTTTGTTAGTTTACACACAAATGACACTGCTCTCAGTTATCTTTTTGATTGACCTATTATTTATCATTTCATATTATTTACAGTACACGTAAGTATCTTAAACTCAATCATAAGGTTTCGTTTCTAACAAAAATAGGCGAGCCGGTGTATTAAAAAGAATTCCTTATAGGATTACTTTGTGGTTTTGGACACGAAGCCCTTGTTATTATTATTATTATTTTGTGTTTTATGGCAATCAGTTGTTTTTACTACACAATAACTATTTCTGCCAATTTCAAGTATTAGTGTAATAAAAGTATTCATAAAATTAAAAGACATGTGTCGAAAAAGAAAATAACCTGTAAATAATTTATAACTCTACGCAGCCTTAATAATCATTATTCAAATGAAATTAATTCAACAGCCTCAATCATCTCACTGAAGGTTTAACCGCTATACTCGATTAAGGAGGTGATGTTCGGCAATGTCCACCACGCTTACCACTCCAGGCTGACAAGCTACAAACACACCTTCGAAATAATTTCTTTTTACCACTAAGCCGGGTGTTAAACTATTCATACTTAAGATACGCCACGCCTAAGGGCACCCGACAGGGCACGGATCTCGGCTTAGGACGTCGTATATTGAAACTACCACTGGTTCAGAAGAGTCATCTACTGCCAAATAACCAACAAGAAACCCAGTAGTACGCCGCGTTAGCCTGGCCCACCAGTGGGTTAGGCGATTCGAATGCCGTGTTGTCCTATTTCTAACTGGAACGCCGGCGTTCCTTGTTTGTAATAGCGTCGTCGGGATCTGTTAAGACGTTACGCGGACGCCTGTAACGAACCGGCGCGTCTGGGTTGGCCATCGTTGAGACAGTGAGCTTGATGCTCCTACATAAGTTGTATAACTCGTTGGACTGATTGGTCTGATCAAGAAGGCAGCGCTTAACACCTGAGCCACCGATATATGACACTTATTGGAAATTGTTGTCATTATTTGGTTTCAAAAATTCGTTACCGACCGTCAGCTTGCTTCGTTTGTTCGTATTCCTGTTATTTAACTGGCTGCCTTTCATGCATACTTTTTAAGAGAAGGGTTGTAAATAATGACTGATTGAAAAGAAATGTAATTAAGAAAAATTTTACAGCTTCCTCATTCCAATAATACCTATTTAATTAAATAATATATTATACGTATTATTTGAAATGTATTTTGTTTCAGGGATCGTGCTAAGCATTTAGCGATATTTCTAAATCATATGCACAAGTTTTTAATGAAGCAACAAATAGAATATGGAATATTTATAGTAGAACAACACGGTAAGTGTATTCATTTTCAGCGTATCTTGAACATCTATACATTATTTAGGTGAAGACATTTTTTTTTTTTATGAATATCAGTTCAGCTTAAAATAAACATTAATTTACAAAAGGTCCCGGTGAAACTGCCTATGAACCGAGGATAAGCAACATCATTCACAATAGAGGAAAGCAAAAGTTATTTAAATTAAAACAATAAAGTAATAAACAAATTACAATTAAACTTCACTAAATTACAATAAGTACAAATGTTTGATCCTCATAAACATCTGCTTCAGAGAACTTCCCAACCTTCAAGGTAATACAATAAAACTATTTACTGTTTATATCTAACTAGACTAAATACAAAGGTTCCCGCTCTCTACTTCTTGAATTTTACAGGAACAATATTGAATTATTTAAATATATTTAATACGATTAACCAAAACTACTAAACGTCCTGTATCTTAGACTGATCCGTGGCCGGTACAAATCAAATAGATATTAAAACTATGTATGACGGCCGAATGGTGTAGTGATAAGTAGCCTTGCTTAGGTTTCAATAAGGTTCATTTTATATTTCCTTTGATTCTTTTATATATCCATTGCTCATTGGCGTTCATCGTGGTTAAGCTTCAATTTCTTGAAAATTCCAAGGCATCTAGCCGAATATAATTATATTGTTATCAAATTTTTTTAGTTGCGATTGCTTCATTTGAGTGTACGTAAAATCAATTTTTACCCAATACGTAAGTCGGTGCAGGTTGGCCAGCGAAAACGCTATTCTGTTAGTTTTTTGTATCCTGCGTCTACATCACATATAACAAAACAAAAACTATAAGTTATATTAAAAAGTAAAACCTGCTGCCCAGAAAAACATCATCTTTAAAAAAAAGAACATTCTGCATCGTCTAACCATCTTGTCCGAGAACATGATTCAGTTCCTTTCAATATCTGTGCACGATTTGCATCGATTTGTATCTATATCGATATGTACATACTGATATCAGTCAATATCTATATATCGGTAATATATAGTTCCAAAATCTATTATCAAATATCAATAGGTATATAGTTTCGATTTGATATTCAAAAAACCCTACATTGCTTACCTCTACCCAGACGTGTCTCAGTTAATGGTCAAATAAAATGTGACGCAGCGATGAAACGGTCAGCTAAAAATCTAGACATGATTGGTGCCACATGTTTCTGAGTATTATTTTAGTTTAGTTAGCAATAATGCTTAGTTAATTTCATTTTAAAGGAATTAGGCTCACAGCATGCATTCGAAGATTTAACCCCGAAAATTAAAAAAAAGGTTGTCGAAAATTTTTCAAATTGTCAGAAATAAGTTACATACAATAAGTAGTTAAAAGTTATAAAACAATAGAATAATACTTTACGTGATTCAAATTAAACTCAACGTTTGACACTCAAATAACTACTTCACAGAAATATACGACCGTAAATATAACAGAACAAAAGGTATGTAATAGAAAAGGTCACTACGAGTATAACAAACTAAATTTATTATTTACTAAGATAAGTAGTATAAAAACAAAGGTTTGACGTGCATACATACACACATTTATATTTCACAAACTTTACTTTAAAAATTGTCGAGTCGCAAAATTTACTTTAACTTAAACGAGATCTTTCCCCAACTTATTCGAAGTTAAGTCTAACTAAGTAATATGACAGAGAAAAACGATACTAGAGGATATTTTTTACGAAGCTTTCCAGAATCTCTTAGGAAAGCAGTTATTTGAAAGTGATTAATTAGCCTTAGAATTAGCCTCGCTGCAATTTGGCAAAGTTCCATTTTCAAATCGGCCTTCGCGTGACGTTTCGTGCTTTTAAAATATTTGAGCTTTTTCGCTGTAAAAGAAATTCATATTCGCATAAAATATAACAAATAGAAGTGATGGAGGCGAAATTCTGAAGTGATAAGGTTATTTAAAAATGATCTGTGTATTTCTTGATTCTGCCCATATTTAAAATACCCTCACCACAGGTCGAAGCGACTTCAACCGCGCGAAGCTGATGAATGTGGGGTTCGTGGAGAGTCAGAAGCTGTACCCTGGATTGTGGCAGTGCTTCATATTCCACGACGTGGATCTCCTGCCGACTGACACGAGGAACTTGTATTCCTGCCCCAGGCAGCCGCGGCACATGTCCGCTGCCATTGATAAGTTCATGAATAGGTTAGTATATAAGACGCACAGGCGCACTCAGACGTCAAGTAGAGCGTCTAAGTAAATATCTTGTTTAGCGAATTTATAATTTATCTAAACTCCACCTAGATTTGGTAAGCAAAATCTTTTGACGCGACTGAGTGTGGCCGTTATCGTCACATGGATATGCGTAATCACTTAGCAATCGTTCTCAGAGTGTAATTTTTATTAGTAATGGAGGAGTTTTGCTCCTTGGATCAGTTTGGCTTTGCGCAAAAAGCCTAGAAATCGTTTCTTAACATTGTGTAGAAATAAAGACTCAGCTTATAGCGTTTTTTCTTTAACTTATCTTAAAGATTATCCATGCAAGTATATTTGACATGTACATACTGAAATCTCACTAAACTGCCCACCCTCAGGCTGCCATACGAGACAATATTTGGTGGCGTGTCAGCCATGACGCGAGAGCAGTTCGTCCGAGTCAACGGCTTCTCCAACAAGTATTGGGGATGGGGCGCTGAAGATGATGACATGTATTACAGGTAAGCTGAAGTAGATTGTGAGCGGTTTTATTGCAAAATTTGAAGCATGTTCTTTGAGTCCAAATCTTGTTATTTAAGATTTGTATTTCATATTAACATTTTTTCCAGATTAAAACTAAATAACTACCACATTGCAAGATACAAAATGTCAGTTGCCAGATACGCCATGCTGGATCATGATAAACAGTCGCCGAATCCAAAACGGTAACTATTATTCAAATTAAATTCATACTCAATGGCAGTACCTGATAAATATCAAACGTTAAGGATGTATGTGAGGTCAAATCCGCAGCACATCTATTTATTTTTAAAGGTTAATTTTCATGTCAAATTTTCAATGCCGAATCATTTCATTTTGAAAATTGATATTGAATTTTGATATTTGTGGCCGAGTACAAGTTCACAGAACGCTACTGAAACCAATGACATATTACTTATAGACAAGTCATACCCAAACATTACTGGACAAAAAAAACGGCGTCAACGTAACTATAGATAACTACCCGATAAATATAGTAATATAATTTGTGGGAGAAGGAAAGAATAATACGGTTCACTTGTTGTAAGAAAGAGATACCTATGTACTCCGTGACGTTGCTTCGCACTAATTGGTCGCCAGAGTACGTGACGTAGTACGTAAATTGTTGAAACTTTATAGCGTTGTCTCTTTTACTCCCACATACAAAATCATATTACATCTCGCTCTTCGAGTTTATTGAAACGATTAGCCATGTCAATTTTAAAACGTCATTTTATATAACAAAATAAAATAATAAATAAGATAGTTATAAAAAAGTACTTACATAGAAAGTACATACAACACATAAGAAGGCATTGTACGGTATTAAAAACACAGAATGGCGAATAAGTTTTATTTGATGTTTAGCCGTGACACTGGGTTGCACAAGACCGAGTCAAATAGCCGGCAACTGCCTTGCATTTGCGTTGCCATTTTCGAGAGCGGATAACCTGTTTACATGTAATATGTCATTGACTGAAACGTCAAAAGTTAACCACGAATATCTCCATAACGACATCATGAACACTGGATTTTTTTTTGTGAAAAAATTTATGAAGTTTCTGAAAATCATTTTTTTGGCCATGCATTATACACATACTTTTTCATAATTTTAGTTCAATTTCGTCAATTTTCGGTACGAATAACACGGAGTTAAATAAAGTTTTTAGTAGCAAATATGTTTTTTTTAATCATCGGTTAAGTGCCTTTTTCTTTATTTTAATCGACGCAGCGTGCTCAACTCATATATATGCTCATTATATGTTGCAACTTTATGAAAAGTTAGACAAGTAGATATATTTACATACATCCTAGGATATGCAATATTATTTTTACTCTATTGACAACGTCATCCAACTTTAGAATAGAGAAATTTTTATTTATTTTGGTTTTTAAAGTCAGCATTTAATTATCTGAATAAATTACCAATGTATTGAGTACCTAAATATTTATTTAGCATCGCTATTCTTTTTAGTATTTGTGGGTTTATAGCGTTATAGCGTGCGTGTGGATGTTTTCCATTTTCATTCATTTATTGGGTGCGTTCCGAATGTCACTCACAGTACTATCAGTACTAAAACTGGTCATAACCGTTCCTATAGATTTGGCGTGCTAAAATTCATATTTGTGCTTTTTCAATTAGAACGGTAAATGGCGGGCAAAAATTCAAATTGTTTCAATAAAATCTAATCAAAATCAAATATTTATTGAAATCTTCGACCCTGATTGTAACAGAAGCCATTTTTGTTATTATTACAAAACAAATAAATAAGCAAGCTTCTGAAATCTTATAAAAACATCAACAAAGAAAAATAAGTGTCAGTTTTTAGTAGACAGGTCGTTCAGAGCGCCTATGCTCGATATCCGTCGTAAACGCGCTTACAGGCATTCGGAACGGGTATATAAGCGCTCTGAGCGATATACTCGTCATTCGGAGAGCACCATATGTCTAATTGCCTAAAATAAACATTTTATTTATATGTCTTGTTCTCAGATACCAACTACTATCGAAACTTGGTAAAAACTACTTAAAAGATGGCCTCACGACCCTGCAATATCAGTTGCTAGAAGTCTGTCAAAATCACCTCTTCACCCACGTGCTTGTTGACATAGACGAATATCATGGCTGGAAATACATAGCCAAAATGCTGTTCGGAAATGAAAATAGCTAACCTACGGACAAAGTCCCGTGCGACGTCCCTCTCATATACAGTGCAAGTGAAAGAGACAGGAACAACATTTGAACATCTGTTAATTTTCCATTACGTGTTAGTGAACAGTGTTGCCAATTCGAAATAATGTTTATTTAATACTCTATGAGAGGATTATACGCGATATTATAATTTAATCAAGTACATAGTTACATTAGTGAAAGTATAAACTTTGGAATAGATGTAAATCGATGTTGGATGACTTTTTATATCACTGTTTGAATCAAAGTGAGAAACATCGAGCCTGTCAGAATATTTGAATCGACATCAGTGCTTAGTCAGTATTGTGATAAATATTTTAAGACTTAAAATTAGTCAAAAATCGTTACCCCAATAGAGTAGGTCTGTAAGGAATCTCTTTATTAAACATTTTGTTTTATATCTGAATTTAACCAATTAAATTGTTTTATTCTTTATTTTTACTATGCAGAAGGGTTTATTATTACTATTGATATTGATTTTTTATTAATACTAAAAATATGAGTCTCGAACTTGAATCAAACATTGCAATTATATGATTTTGAAACTTTAATTTTTTGAAGTACCAATTGTAAATCATTTTCTTTTATATGCTTTTTGAATATTTATTTTGTAACATCTAAATTGTAATATTTTTCTTTCTAACATGAAATTGACGAGCAAAATTTACTAAATTTAATGAAATAATATTGACGTTTATTACTTATAAATACATATATTATTATACTTTTGTTTAAAGTAAAGTCTGTTGTACGAGAGATTTCTAATATCGTTAGATGTCATGTCTTGGACATCTTTATCATATTTACTTTTGGATTTATATTTCTCAAAAATGTAGAGGTAAATGGACTTTGCTTGCTAATATGTGGATATATATATTTTTTTTAAATATGAATATAACAAACTCAGTTAAAACTTTGTTATTTGCAGAATTTTTTGCATGGCTGCCGTAATTTTAAAATACTTAAAGAGAATACTTAAGTTTAAAAATTTTCAAGTACTTCTTTTATTCTTTGATTATTTTTAATTATAAGTTCTTAAACTTTTATTTTCTAGCATTATGAAGTGGTTTATTCAACAAAATGAAAACTTACATTCACGCATATTTTTATAAAAAATGCGTTTGTAAAAAGATAAACCGAATGTTTGTTTAAATCTTATTTATTTTTTTATTTTATTCTTGTTTTTATAAGCCTTACAATCATATGATTAAGCCGGCTTAAATAGGTACTAAACAGAAGAATTTACAATATAATCTAATCTTACAGCTAGGGAGTGTATGACATAACTAAGAAGTCTGTCGCTGTGTCCTTGAGTGAAGTTAGAACTTAGTATGTTATGGAACTTAAACAGTAAGTCTTTCATAGAGCACTGAGTATCCCGCATAAATGACAATAGCATTTCCTCGTTAATTTGGCATTCCAGTATTAAATGGAGTAAATCCTCTTCACGTTGGCAAATTACACAATTAGGACTGTCTGTTTTACGCATTAGGTAATTAAATTTATTAAGTGGCATATGATAAGACCGCATCCTAAAACATAGCACTAATTCTCTTCTGTTTAATTTTAGAGATTTGAACCAAGGTGTGAGCGGTGGTTCACTCACGAGAGATTTATACCATATGCCTTTTGTTTGTGAGTTTTTATCAAAGTAGGTTTTCCATTGAAGATGTATATTTCTTTTAACTATAGGTATGTGATCAGAAAAGGAGGGTTCTACGTTAAGGATTGCTCCGTTGTGACGTGCTTCTGAAGCTAATAAGTCCACAGTTTCATTAACCACGATGCCAACGTGAGAAGGTATCCACTGGAGGTGTACTTCGACCTCATTACGTATCAACCTACAGATATATGTCGCAATAAAAGATAACCAAGGATTTTTAAAAATATGCGAAACCATTAACCTTGTTACAAGGTTATGGTTTCGCTATTACTATTTTCTTCCTACCTACTAATAAGATTACTAAAATGAATTAATTATCTAAGTGGGTAATAATAAAATTCAAAATAACGACCAGAGTTCAAATTAGTTTATTTTCGATTATTGGTTCACTATTAATTTATTGTGGAAAAGGGGATTTGTTTAAAACTACGTCTGTTCGCAAAAGACAACCTCTATGAGAAGAACAGACAAGAAACTCATAGGGTTTTATTCTTTTAAATCACTATTTTCAATATTACAATAACAATATTCTAAAACAATTTAAATGAAGCTTGCTTTCGTTACATGTGAATTTTCAAAAACTAAACAATTAACACTCGCTTCATTTTAAAGCTAGAATCACAATAACTAGAACACAAAATCATTATTTCAGGAATTAGACACAGATTTAATACTCACATGTTATTTCGTTAAAATCCGAACAAAAACTGACTCACCACACGCAAGTTGAGCCTTGCCTGCCGCCATTTTGCCGCCAACGTCAAGTTCCGGCAAAACGGAGGCAAGTGGCGCCATTTTTATTTTCAAAATTCACTGAACAATTAAATCACTGCTCTTAAAATTAATCTTAATTATTTTAAGGATTTCACAAATAAATCAATTGTGTCACAACGTTAGAAAAACTTAGGAAACAATAATTTTAATTTAAATCAAGTACTACGCAAAGACTTGTAATCAAAACAATTCATTATAAAACTAAAATTGATGGTAAAATTATTTTATGAAATAAAAGCTTTCTCAAAAATTATAATAAGATTTTAGCAAGTTAAATAATTAATCAAAATGATAAATTAAGAATTTGGGTTTTTAATTATAATAAGTTGCTCCGGAAATCCCGCGGCGACACGGCCATACTGCAAGGCGATACGTGCTCTGGATCGCTTCATTCTGAAAGATAGGGATGATTTCTTTTTGAAGCCAAGTTACTTCCACAGTACACTTGCGCATAAAGAACGGTTATCGAGATATGTCTTGACATTTGTAATGCATGAATGCACCGCAGGTCACTCCACGTGACTGCAGTTAATAATAGTAGCAAATAATAGGTAAGGCTTTTAGATACGCCATGTATTAATTAAATTGTGTAGTGTGTGATATTTGTATGTGTCACCACTGTTCACTCCGCGTGAACACAGCAGTATGAATAAAGTGAGTATAATCAACGGCTGGAAACCATCAGCGCGTTTTAGTGCAGATAGGGAAAGGATTGAAGAGGATAGGTCGTTGCTGTACATAGACAGGGGCCCTAGGGGATTATGGGAAGGCCGATGCTGTGCTCTGGGTGCTCACTAAGCAACAACCTAGGACGATTGAGGCTCATTGAACACCGTGGTACACAGGGGATCCGCTGAAAACATAGCGGGGGATAGGAGTTGCTAATGATAAGTACAAGTAGCAACGTAATAATATGATTGATGGCTTATTGGACGGCTCCACACGCCAATAGCATCATTTGACTCATTCATATTTGTTGACATTTGTTTGTAACATATGAGTATGCATATGCACATGTCCATGCGTATGTGTGTATGTGTATGTATGTGTGTGTACGTGTATGGATGAGTGTATAGGTGTGAATAAATGTGTGCTCGTGTGTGTGTAAAACAAAATGAAAGGTGCTCACCAAAGACAAATTTAAGAAGTCAGGGTGTCATAGGAGTAGTAGCAGCAAGCGCGACTCCGGAAAGTCCTGCTTGAGGCTCGTCTGGGTGCGACACGGCTGCCTGGCCTCCAGTTGGATGTGGAGCGCGCCTTAGTTGATCATGCGCGACCTTGCGTGCTCTACCTCGGTGTCCCACTACCTTCTTCACAAGGTAGCGGTCATTCTCGAGCACTCTGTAGACTTCGTAAGGCACACTAAATTTTAAGTCTAATGAGGTTTGATTTCTAGGGTTATTTTTAATAAGCACAAAGTCGCCTCGCTGGAAATTATGGACTTTGGCACGTTTTTTGTCAAACCTTTCTTTATCCTTCGTTGATATCGTAATCATTTTCTGCTGTACATGTCGTTCCAAGGCCTCAGGATTAACTAAAGCCTGGTCTATATCAACAAGGTTCAACAACTCTGCAGGAACGCAATTTTGACGACGAGTTAAGAGTGTTATTGGAGCAGTACCTATTGTTCTGTGTACCGTACAGTTCATAGCGAGCTGAAGACTCTCCAGTGCCGTATGCCAGTCAAGTGTCTCGTAATTTTTAATTATTACGAGCCCGTTCTTCAGCGTTGCCATGACTCTCTCCACCTGTCCGTTTGCTCTGCTGGTGCCTGGTGATATTGCGTGAATTTCAATACCGTACGTCTCACAATAATTTTTATAATCGCCCAGGAACTCGCGCCCGCCGTCTACAATAATCTGTCGTGGGGCTCCGAAGAGATGAATAACCTGTTTTAGTGCAGCTAGGGTACTGTGTTGACTTTTGTCATTTGTATGACGGAGTAGCACATATTTAGTAAATGCATCTACTGTGACTACAACATACTCTTGGTCATTTGGAGAGCCAAGTTTACCAGTTATGTCCATATGTATGACCTCAAACGGCACTGTTGGTTTCCGAATGGGGTGTAATTGTACTTGGGTGGCGCCGGACGTTTGCTTTGATGTTTTACATACTACGCAGTTGTCAACGAAATCTCTGACAATGGTACTCATTTTGTCAAAATAATAAGAGTGCTTTATTTTGTGTAGAGTTTTCTCCCATCCTGCGTGTTTCAATGCAGAGTGGAAGGTATTTATGAGGCTCCATTGGAAAGTTCGTGGTACAACAGCAAGAGTTTGTGTGCCTAAAATGGGATCGTTCCGTTCATATTTGAGAACGTTATCTTCAAGTCGATAACCGCGAACTTCCTCGCCACCGCCTAAGGTGTCTATGATAGGACGCAGTTCTGGATCGCGACGCTGTTCTATATTAAGCCAATCTAGGTTACTGGTCATAACGTTGACCGACAGTGGCACTGGATTTCGGCTCAAGAAGTCTGCATGCTGCATCCGCTCGCCCTTCCTGTACTCTATGTCAAAATCAAAGTTTTGGAGATATGCCCACCACCTGTGGATTCGGGGTAGTAGGTCTTGTTTGTGTTTAGACGCCTTAAGCGCATTGCAGTCAGTGACTACTTTGAATTTCCGTCCATAAAGAAAGTGCCGAAAGTGTTTTATCGCTCTAACTACAGCCAGCGTCTCCAGTTCGTATGAATGGTATCTGCTTTCTATGTCGGTTGTACGCATGCTAAAGTATGCTACGATATGCTGTCGACCATTAATGACCTGAACGAGTATTGCACCAAATCCGAGACTACTGGCGTCTGTAAATAGTTCGATCGGCTCTCCCTCTTGGAATATTGTGAGCGCTGGCGCAGAAACGAGGTGACGAATTATTTTCTGACGAGCCTCTTCATGAACGTGATTCCATTGCCATTTAGCGCCCTGCTTGGTTAAATCATAAAGGGGGATCATCGTTCGAGCGAAATCGGGAATAAAACGACGGAAATAACCCGCCAAGCCATTGAATTGGCGAACTTGCTTTACCGTGGAAGGTGCAGGAGCCTTAAGCAAGGCTTCAACCTTTTTGGGACTAGGACGGACCTTACCATTCTCAACTACATTGCCGAGGTACTCTATAGACTTTTTGAAAAAGCTACATTTGTCAATGTTTATGGAAAACCCCGATTGTCTCAAAGCAATTAAAATCCTCTCCAAATGTGCAAGACCGGAGGTAAAATCGCGACATTTACTTATGACGTCATCAATGTAAACCTGGGCTATGCTATCGTTGTGTCCATTATTGGCACTACCAGAATTGAGAAGGGGACCTAATGCACGATTGATACATCTCTGATAGACGGACGGCGCGTTGCACAAGCCAAAGGGCATAGTAAGGTATTCGTAGAGCCCGTCGGGTGTGACAAAAGCAGTTTTCTCGATAGATTCCGGTGAAATTGGAATCTGGTGGAACCCGGATGCCATATCTAGGCTTGTATAATACTGACCACCGGCCAACTGATCAATTTGGTCGGCAATCAGGGGAAGAGGGTAATGATCGCGTACCGTGTTGGAGTTTAACTCACGATAGTCTACGCACATGCGGTCGTCGCCATTTTTCTTTTTGACTAAGATAATTGGGCTCGAGTATGGAGAATTACTTTCTCGCACAATACCATTCTCAATTAATTCAGCAACTATATCCTTAACTTTTTCACGCTCAACCGGACTCAATCTATAAGGTCTTCTCTCAACATATTTGTTTTTGTCTTTTAATCGTATTTCTAATTGACCTGTGTTTACACGAGATTTTGCAAAGCCTCGCGTGAAAAGGTCCGAATACAGGTTAAGTAAGCAAAGTAACTGGTCAATCTCAGATTGCTCAGTGAGGTCGTGATCTATACCGTCGAATAAAGGGCTGACAGATCGCATGTGCATGACACGTGGGCAAGGTACCAACACTGCACTATCATGTGTCACAATAACACTTAAACCAGTGTCGCGCAGTAAATTCACGCCTACCAGAACGTCAGATGTCATTTCGGAGTCGGGCAAAACATGAAACACTATTTCGACATTAGTGTTGTCTATGCCGCATATGGTCGTCAATGTACTAGTGGATATTACCGGGAATAGGCCTAAGCCTCGTAAGTAACTTACTACCTGCTCTCTACGCCCTGGCAATTTGTTTGCGATGGAGTCGCGCATTACGGAGCATTCAGCGCCACTATCAAAAACACTATCTATTATAATATCGCCTACACGTATACGCATAGTATTCAAACGAGATTGGTTACGAGATACAGTATTAACTTTGGAAGCTATCTCATTTTATCGTCGGTAACAAGTGTCAAAAGTATGACCCGGTTTTGAGCAAAAAGAACAATATCTACGATTGGTATCAGTTGGTCTAGACGAAGTCGCTATTATAGCAGTCTTATCGGTTGGTTGCACATTCGGTTGAGTAATATTTTTGCTACGACAAACACTAAGGGAGTGGCCGGTTCTTTTACAATGACTACAATAAGGAGAAGTTTCCGGCCTATTTTCAGAAAGGCGCAAACGTTTTTGCAGCGGTGGATTGGAATTAGAGCTATGTTGGTTAGAACGTTTGTGGATGCGAATAGACGAGGCAACAGAAATCAACTCGGGCACTGAACTGGCTCTGGCATTCATTAGTTCAATTCTGAGGCGTTCGTCGTTAATCGTTCCTATCACCGCTTCTACCGCATCAAGATCGTCGAGCTTATCTTTTGTTACACGTCTCCATAAAATCCACGACTGCGTCAAAAATTCTGAGATATCTTTAAACTGGTCGTAGACGTGTTCTCTAAAACGGAGTATGTCTCGGGAGTAACGCGTTTCAGGTTCAAAAGTTGTAATAATAATTTGACGTAGTTCGTCCCACGTTGACGTAGTTACGAGCCAATTATCGGCCCATATTTTAGCTCGACCTTTTAACAAGCTAGTCACCTTCATTCGAATATCATAGTCACTGAAGTTGTATGTGTCTTTTGCAGTGGAAATGTGATTACACCACTCGCGCACTCCAACATTACCGTCAGGATCGTACGAGAGGAGGAATACCTCTGTGATCCTAACCTTATTATTAGAAGGTTGTAGAAGGCGTTCACTCATGCTTTGCATCATATCCATCATACGTAGAAAGAAATCAGGTGGTACATTACCGATCTGTGGTGATACCGTATTAAGCGCCATTGGGATGCTCGGGACCTGGTCACTCGATGCAGGCGGACACGTGGGGGCTGATTCGTCTGGATCAGCCGCGTTCATCGTGCTGGTATACGTCTCGTTCGTCTGAAAACATTTAAAAACACGAAACAGAAAAATATAATTACAAAGGATCGCATTTCGATCCCACTTCTGATGTCGCAATAAAAGATAACCAAGGATTTTTAAAAATATGCGAAACCATTAACCTTGTTACAAGGTTATGGTTTCGCTATTACTATTTTCTTCCTACCTACTAATAAGATTACTAAAATGAATTAATTATCTAAGTGGGTAATAATAAAATTCAAAATAACGACCAGAGTTCAAATTAGTTTATTTTCGATTATTGGTTCACTATTAATTTATTGTGGAAAAGGGGATTTGTTTAAAACTACGTCTGTTCGCAAAAGACAACCTCTATGAGAAGAACAGACAAGAAACTCATAGGGTTTTATTCTTTTAAATCACTATTTTCAATATTACAATAACAATATTCTAAAACAATTTAAATGAAGCTTGCTTTCGTTACATGTGAATTTTCAAAAACTAAACAATTAACACTCGCTTCATTTTAAAGCTAGAATCACAATAACTAGAACACAAAATCATTATTTCAGGAATTAGACACAGATTTAATACTCACATGTTATTTCGTTAAAATCCGAACAAAAACTGACTCACTAGTGTTGCCGCATAATCGATCGAGAATCGATTATAATCGATTATTAGATGGGCCCCAAAATCACTTATACTATCGATTGGACTATCAATAGTATCGATATTCTCGATACAATCGATACTATCGATGTCAATTATACAGCAATACTATCGATTATTATCGATTAATCGATTATAATTGTCTAAATGTCCAATACAATCGATTATATCGATAGTATCGATAACAATTACTACAGCAATATAATCGACTTAATCGATGGTATCGATTTAATCGATTTAATTTAATATTGGTTTAGATAGTATCGCATGTCTTTGCAACTATTAGTTATATGAGTAAGTACCAGCAAACATAATAAAAGTTCTTTGAGGGTATTTGATATTGTTTGTGCTAGTTTATCGAATCAGTCATCACTTATCAGTTATTTAGTAAAAAAGAAAATCATGGGTGATTCTGCAAGGTCTAAGGTGTGGACGTATTTTCATTTTAACATTTCACGATGTGCTACGGATAAAGTACAGATCAGTAACATGGGCAATATAATCTTAACCAATATTAAATTAAATCGATTAAATCGATATCATCGATTAAGTCGATTATATTGCTGTAATAATTTTTGTCGATATTATCGATATAATCGATTGTATTGGGCATTTGGACAATTATAATCGATTAATCGATTATATTCGATAGTATTGCTGTATAATTGACATCGATAGTATCGATCATACCGAGAATATCGATACTATCGATAGTCTAATCGATAGTACGAGTGATTCTGGGTGAACACAATCGATTAATCGATAGCCGATTATTTTGCAACACTATGACTCACCACACGCAAGTTGAGCCTTGCCTGCCGCCATTTTGCCGCCAACGTCAAGTTCCGGCAAAACGGAGGCAAGTGGCGCCATTTTTATTTTCAAAATTCACTGAACAATTAAATCACTGCTCTTAAAATTAATCTTAATTATTTTAAGGATTTCACAAATAAATCAATTGTGTCACAACGTTAGAAAAACTTAGGAAACAATAATTTTAATTTAAATCAAGTACTACGCAAAGACTTGTAATCAAAACAATTCATTATAAAACTAAAATTGATGGTAAAATTATTTTATGAAATAAAAGCTTTCTCAAAAATTATAATAAGATTTTAGCAAGTTAAATAATTAATCAAAATGATAAATTAAGAATTTGGGTTTTTAATTATAATAAGTTGCTCCGGAAATCCCGCGGCGACATATATGTAATAATGAGGTAAGCTTCTTTTCTGCCTACATTGCCTGTGACACAACTTAAAAGGTGCATTAAAGAGCTTCTAGAGTCCGTAAATATTTGTTTAAATCTTAAATCACAAAAAATTTGCTGTTACATTTTTATTTAAATTGGATTAGGGTCTTTTTCACGAAATCAGTCCCTTTATAGGTCTACCTTATGAGTTACACAACGGAAAGTATGTCATCTTTTGTCAGTCAAATGTCAATCAATTTAAGTTTCATAAAGATTTTATGCACTTCTTTCAAGATATAGATACCATACTATTTACCGACAATGGTAAAGTATGTTGGTAAATGTCTCAAAATATTTGTGATTTTAATTTTATTCGTACATCTTTGTGATGTCTTTATGCTTTTTTCTTTTTATTATTATTATTAGTTCAATTTAATAATTTTGATTAAGATCATCAACTAAGTTTATCTAAAATATCCAAATATTAATATGTTCGCAGTAATAAAAAGTTACGTAATATAAATAGAATGGTATTTAGTTGACATTGTAAATGTTTAGTTAGTTTTTTAATAATTATATTTGTGATTATGTCTTAAATGAGAATCAAGTTTTAAAATCTAGTATTTCCTTGTTTTCAGAAAGATGGCGATTGCTCATCATAAAATATTTTTTAAATCTGAGGCGATATTCCAATCGAATAAGAATAATTATAAATTACTTCAACATGATTTATGCAAAAGAAAGGATAAAATTTGAAAACCATTATATATTATATATATTAAAAAAATAATTTTTAACCTTAATTTTTAAATATAATATTTAAGTTGTAGTTGCATAGCAACATTAAGTAACATTTATTTGTTGATTGAAGCTGAACATTCGAAATAATTAATATTATTATTTTTAAAAGCTCATTGAATTTTAAACAAATTTTTTAGACATGTTGTTACAAAATTCTTATAGAGTATTACTAGCGCAATCAAAACTAGTAGTTTGTAACTTGGTAGTCATCTATAAATTACGTAACATCAAAAATCATAAATTTTTCTAACAATAGGTGTATGGAATATCAACCATTATCACAATTTAAAGACCACTTCTCTCCCCTTAACATTTTACTCAATTTATCTAAGGGCCTATTAGTAGTTCATGTATATTATTGAAGATACATAACACTTCGAAATAGTAACTACGTAATCTTAAAAGTGACACATTTGCACTTGTTTAAAGCAACATTTCAGTAAAGAAAAATAAGGAAATATAGATATTTTTATCATCTTTATAGACGTTCTTTATTGTATACTTTGATGAGGCAGGCTCCTTCATTTCATGGTGCAAAAACTGCGTCCACATTTATTTATTTGCCTTCGTACCGGAGGCATTGTACAAGAGGCTTAATGCCAATTGGCATTCTCTACCAGCCAGCATTTAGGTTGTAAATTATAAACTGGAGTATCTTTGCTTATGCGTGTTTAACGTTTAAAACCAAGCATGTGCTAAGATATATTAAACCTTGACGCATTCCTTGCATTTTTTTATAAAATAAGTTAGGGGATTCGGGAAAAGTTGTAGAAACGCCCTACTTGTATTTGTACGTGTTTTTACATACGTGTACATACTTACAAGTGCGTGGAGAATTTAAATATACGCATGGCAGTTGTAAATACTTGAATGAAATTCCTTAGATCGTATAATATGGTTTTGATATTGATTATGCCCGTTGTATCTCTTAAAAAGTATCATAATTGGTTCGTCTTAAATTTGCAGGTAGGTTTCCTCCTGTCTATATCTTTTTAATCTGTGGAAAAGTCTCCATTTTATATGCATGCTGGTAGTTAGTGCCTGCTAAGTTATTACAGGTTTGTAAACACAAAGTGCTAATCATATATTTTTTTTTAATTTTGGTTTTGTGGAATATCATAACAGAAATGACAAATTCAAATTCAAATTCAAATATTTATTTCTCAACATTGACAATTACTTGTTCTTATTGACGTCAAATAAAACATGATTCTACCACCTAATGCCTAACAGAAAGCCGTTATAATACCCATGAGTTGGTTATATTGTTTTAGCTTTATTAATTTCCAAAGTCCATACTTCTAGATTATAAATATACAAAATAATAAATAAAGCTTAAAATCAACTAACTCCTAGATTTTTTAATACAAAAATACTAGATAGTTACGTAGTCATAATAATAGAATGGCCTCAAAATAATTTTATATTTTTCCTTCTCTTTGAAGGTGCTTATAAGTTGCATATTTGTAATAGGCGAAAATAATAGTGTAAAGACTAAGTATACAAAAGTGAAATCTATAAAAAGAAATATCTGTAATCATTAAAGGAGACATAAGATTCGCGAACATGCTGGTTCTGACCTTTATTTAACTCTAACCAATACAATTTATATATGGAATTAAAAGTTAAATTATTCTTATGTTTGTTTAACCGTTATCATTTCGTTGACCGCTGTTTTTATAAAAAGCAATAAAATGTTTTCGTTTATTTCTTTACAATAATACCAAAGTCGCTGACATATTTGAAATTCTGTCAATGAAGAAGACCTGAATTGGTAAAATGTATAGTTTTGAAATGTTATTAAATTAAAGTAATGTGATGTAATTTGCACAAGAAAACAAACAAATCCAAACCACAATTAAACAAAGAAAGAAACGTCAGCTTGTGAAAGTCAATGTCTAACTGATATACAGACTTGAAAACATGGCTGTCCCTTATTCAGGGACCAAAATTCATCCGTTTTCTTAATTTGAACATATTTTAAACGGGGTCTATGAAAATCAAAAAACAGATATTACTAGCGCTTTTTATATCTAAACATATAGTCCTTCTACTGTGGTGGTCAGAGTTATGTTAATAGCCAGTACCAGTAGTGAATGTTTGCTTTGTAGGAATAATCTCAAGAGCAAATTGTTCTATAGATATATTTGTACTTAAGTAAATAAGGAAAATATTATTTTCAATGTTTTAGTTAATAAACTGTTTATAAATATTGTGCTGTTTTATTTCCCTGAACTCAATAGTAAATAGGAGGTACCGATTCGTTACGATCTCTTATTTCGCTAACTTCTAACTGTGGCGTCGAACAAAAATAACGTTGACACTGTTCAGTGCCCACCGCCATACGATTAGATGATACGCATCTGTGTCCTCAGCCATGCGGAAAATAAAATAGTATTTTGACTATTTTTTACATGTTCAAAGCTTGAATACTTTTAGTTTACATGCGAAATCTAACGTGAACGGCCAGGCACATTGTTTTAAGTGATTAGAAGTGGCAAAATAAGTGTATTTCTGGAAACGGAGGGTAAGTAACTTTTTTAATCCAGGTGTGATAAACCTTTTCAACTTATTTTGCATTTCCTAATGATTGATTGATTATGAGGTAGTAAATTAGGTCCAAAAATATTGTTTTGGTTTATCTCATGACAAATATCAACTGTTTAAACTATGCAAATGAAAAACTGCCAAGTTTGATTTAATAGATAATAGATATTCACAAAAAATTTCAAAATTATAGAAGACAAGCTAAACCAACCGAAGCAGAGTGATTTCCCCGCTTTAGGGGGTTAGTCGTTGAATCGAGTGACATTATATAAGGTCTACACTCTAATACATTTATAATTTATTATCATATGATGGTTTAATATCAAATAACGCAACTTTCAAAAAGGTTGGTGACTCCTATTTAAAAAAAATTTTACAATATCCAGAAACGATGGCTACGAGCTTAATATACGCGAAAAATGAAGATAGTTTGGTTCTGGGTAAAACTTCCCTAAAACTTAATTGAAGGAGTTACCATCGATTTTAAAATGACACACATCCATGCCTAACGCCACACACAAAAGAAAGTGATGGCACTGAAACGTGCCATCAGCAATGAATTGGTTAATAAAGTGTACCGAAAATTTTGTCTTTAGACTGGAAACATTGCGGAGAAGTGGCGGCGGTGTGCTGTGAAATAATGGACTAATGGGATAACTACATATATTTTGTCATTTTTGAGTAGGAAAAAAGAGTAAACCTATTGTCCGAGGGGGGTCCGAGGTTTAGTGAACACGCAGCCTTTCTTTGTCATTAGCAACACTTGAATCTTCAATCTATTAGCGGCACAGAATTAATCATTACTATCTACTACTGGAAGGTGTCCTTATATGATTAGGGTATCCATGAAGATACACTTAAATATAGGTTTGATGCATAAATACTTTATGTTATTGTTTTAGTTCGCAAGTAGATACTTGAATTAAATATTCTTTGGGATAATGAGTTTTTCATGTGCTGAAAATTTAAATTACCTTGCATTTATTTTTTAATAATAAACTACTTCCATTAGACTTGAGACTGGAGAGTTTGGTCAAAAAATCGGATAACTTCAAGTTTCTTTTATGTTTTACCCATATTTTTTTAACATTAACCCAACAATGTGATACTATTTTGGAATCCTGATTAAAGGCGCCAACTTTTGATTGCACTTGCGAAGGTACATTTTATTTTCAGGAGGCTCTGTCAAAGTCGAGATATTCTGTAAATGTTGAATTCATAGTTCGCCAAAATGTATTATTTCTATGAAAATTTGGGCCAATTGTTTAATTAATGTTTATTGAGATGTGTTATTTAGGGTTATGGTTACACGTTTTAAATGGACAAAAATAACTAAAGTTAACCACAATAACCAAAAAATTGAGAAATTCTGCTTTTTTTTGTGGTTGTGTTTGACATGTGGTTAAAAACCTAACAATTGTCGAATGCTTGTGCTCGCTTGGAATATCTTAATAATTGAGTCTCAAAAGAAATGGTTACTCATTACATATTTATTCTGTCTCATTATACGCCATTATTTTGAAGATCAGAAACGTTGCTTGTCTTATTTTCAAATATGAGAATCACTATCTTAAGTCATCTGAAAATAGAGATAATAAATGCAGAGTGAAAAAGATTTGTAGATTTAAGTATTCTTGCAGGTTGCAGTTGTCAGTTGTTTGAAGGTAAAAGCTACACAATCCCCGGGATTGGATACACCGAAAAGTTAATACAGGTGCAGAGAGTATGCTCATGCTCTAAGACGCGCCCACGCAGAATAAAGTCATATCATAACTGTTTTTATACATACACATGAAAACAATATAAAATACTTTAAAGACTAAATATGTGCAAAGGTACGGCTTATTTCTAAAAGAAATCTCTGCCAGCCGACCTGTGAGAGTAGAGATTAGTTTAAAACAAAGTAGTGTGTACCTTCTTTAAATACATAAATTATATACTTTATACCGTAAATAAACTTACATATACTCATATACAACAATAAATAAAATAAATTAAAATACAATAAAATATATACAATCTAAAATAATTTAGAAGGAAAACTTATAAATGCCAAAACAATAAATAACTTACTTGATAAGGGAAAAGTAGTGGTCTTAACTCTTTTTTTAAAGATAAGTAGTATTTCTGACTTGCGTATTTTATAAGGGAGTGAATTCCACAATCTGACGCATGAACGGTAAATGAATAGGAGAAACAGTCTATTTTATGTGGTATATGTGTATGTATAGCGCCTCTTTCAAATGGGTAAAAGAAAATCGTTCGCGATGGTTATTCGGGGAGTTTGGATTATAAAGGACATTGTACGAAGTCGGATAGGAAGCCATACAAGTTGGTTGCGGAACTCCGATACATGATTATGCTATTTTAGACCGAATATGAAACGTATGGAGAGATTTTGGAGACGTTCCAGCTTATTTAGAAGAAGACATCTAAGTAGCAGACGTATAATCGATGATGGTTTGAATGAGACTTTGAGCAAGGGACATTTTAGTCGAAATGGGAAGGAAAGTTTGAAATAATTTTACGGTATGTATTGAATGATGAACTCTACTACTGATTTCACTAACATTAGGTCGCCAAGAGAGAAAAGAATTAAATATTTCACCCAAGTTTTTGGCTGTGTCAGTAAAATCAATCCGAGTGCCATCGGATTGATTGCCAACACAATCGGAGGAAGATCGGATAAAGTAATGCAACTGCGCATATATCGACTACCCAGGATCATGGCTTGAGACTTGCTGGGATTTTCACGTAATCCAAAAGACTTAGCCCAGTCGCTTACGTGGCTAAGATCGTCATTAATAGCAGAAATGGCTGAGCCAACATTGCAAACTGGAAAATGACGGTAAATCTGCAAGTCGTCAGCGTAAAGGTGAAAGTTACACGAAAGGACCCTAGTAAGAAAGTTAATTAAAATAGAGAAGAGTAATGGAGAGAGAACGCCACCCTGAGGCACGCCCGCAACTAGACCACACCAGTCAGAGTAAGACTCATCGAGGTGGACACGCTGAGACCTGACTCGAAGATAGGAATTGAACCAAGCCACAGTAGAAGGAGAAACGTTAAGCAATTGCAACATACCAAGAAGGATATCAAAATCCACAGAGTTAAAAGCACTACTGAAATCTAGCAGAATCAGTAGGGTGAGAGATCCATTTTCCATAGCCCTGCGTATGTCATCAGTTACATTAACGAGTGCTGATACTGTGCTGTGGCCCGGTCGGAATCCAGATTGGAAACGGCTTAGCAAATTATTGCTAGTAACGAACGCCAACAATTGGCTATGGAAAATGTATTCAAGGACTTTGGACAAGAATGATAGAATGGAAATGGGACGAAAATGAGTAATGGAGCTAGGGTTAGACATTTTAGGAAGTGGAATATGGTGAGCTCCTTTCCAAGTGGTAGGAAAAGTATTGGCAGCTAAGAAATGGTTCAAAATATGGGTGAGTATAGGTAATACAATTGGTAAGATAAACAGTTACCAATTTGGAGCACACATTGTCATTACCAACAGCAGCTGACGAGATGGACAAAGTGGATCTCTCAACTCAGTCTTCAGAAATGGCTGAACACAAGGCGGGTAAAAGGTGGAAGTATCAGACGTAATTGTAGATGGTGGACTGGAAAAATGTTTGTTCAAAGAGTTGAGGTCAAAGGTACTAAAAGAGACAGGATATTTACCAATCCCTACCAATTTAAGGAATTTCCCAACTTCTGCAGTGGTATTATTGACTAGAGAATCATGAAAGTAGCGTCTCTTGGCGTCGCGACATAGACGGTTGCATAGATTCTGTAGATTTTTGAAGTCTGCAAGATTACGATCGGAAGGACGTCGTTTGTACCTAGATTTCGCTTTGTCGCGCAATGACATGGTTTCCTAATAGAGTCCGACAACCCGGGCGCAGGATTGTTTTTTATTTTGACGCTTTTTAGGGGAGCATGACGGTCATACCACTCCAAAAGCAAAGAGTTAAAGTTAAAAACTTTTGCGTCCATGTTATTGGTATTAAATATCGACGATCAGTCAATGGCAAGCGCATCGTACTGCAGTGAATCGACGTTGATTTTTGTGAAGTTCCGGAGTATTAGATTTGGATTTAGGTTTAGGGAGATGAATGCGATAAGACAGGAATATTAAATCATGGTAGGAAAAGGTAGCAGTAAATTGACCATGATCGGCAACATTTCCATCTACTATACTATCATGGGGTCTATTAGGGATGGAACACAATTGGGAAAGTTATGAGTGGGAGATCCCTCTCCCACTCATAACACCCACACGTAAGCAGGAGGGATAGATTAAATGAAGTGAGAAGAGATTCAAATCTGCGCGATCGAGAGTTGTATTTGATCATGCACGTATTGAAGTCACCTAAAACAAGTACATGATCGTAACTGGGACAGATGACTTTAAAAAAGTTCTCACGGCTATCGAAATAATTGACATACATATTAGGGCTGTAAAAAGCTGTGAGAAGAATTTTTGTATGTTGTATTATTACTTCGATAGCAAGATATTCAGCAGATCCTGAGTAAGAAGATGGCGAGGCACTCACAATTTTATATGGGATATCCGAATGAAGGTAAATTGCCACACCACCACCACCCCTGCCGATAGATAGAAGACAGAAGAAAGTCTATCATGCAAAGTCAGAGGTGGTGATTGAAAACTATCGGCACTACTAAAACTGCAAGCGGAGGATGAGCAAGAGAAAAAGCTACCAGTCAGTCAAATCAAATCAAATCAATATATAAATTAATAAACCTAGAACTTAACTCAACACTCACAGATTTCTGAAACGACAATCAACTTAAAAATTAACTAACAAGCTGTCAAATCTCTTGTCAACTGTCAATTGGGTTGCTGAAAGCCCGGTCAACTACTTTGATTTGATCATCTTTGTTAGTTGACAGAGCTGTTAAATATCACTACAAATATCTATGTCAATCGCCGTTTTGGGTTTCTGGAACGCAAGTTAACGCCTAATCGTAGATTAAACTACTGTCAAAACCTGTGTCAACTAATTCGTGATTGTTCGCAAGTTTACTGTTAAATATTGTTTGATAACGCAAATTTACTCTTTATTTTAATTTCGGTTATGTGAATCATGCTCACCATTGAATGTTTGTAATAAGTTATATTCGATTTATCAGATGTTACCTGTAAATTTTTTTACTGAAAAATTGTTTATTTTTAGTTTTTACCATGTCTCTTTCCGATATCGGCGTCAGCTTGAGTGATTATAACAGTGATGATGAACAATATCAACGCCAGCGTATTTTTAAAAGGAGAATGAATCCTTTCGAATTCTACAGCAACGAAGAGTTCAAGAATTGCTATAGAATGACGAAAGCTGTATTTATGTTACTGGTGAACATGGTGGAACCAAAACTAAGGCCCTTAACATTACGGAACAGAGCAACAAGTGCCTTGGAACAAGTGCTACTGACCATTACTTATTTTGCAACAGGAGCATTCCAAATTACTGTTGCTGACAATGTAAGGGTGCACAAGTCTACAGCATGTAGAATCATAAAAAAAGTATCTGCTGTGATAGCGGAGCTCAGGCCACAATTTATTTCAATGCCTAGTACAGAAGAAGACCACAATAGAGTGAAATGTGAATTTTATTCTATTAGTTTGTTTCCAAATGTTATTGGAGCAGTTGACTGTACACATATAAAAATACAATCTCCTGGTAATATATATCTTATTATATTATTTATTTATGATATTATTGACTCGATAATAATAAAGAAATTTTCAATTTGATTCTTTCGCAAGAATATCTTTTGACAGCTAAGAATGAACTGTTGATCTGTAAACTGAACAATTCAACCAATGTGTCCAAGAATTCCTGTGTCAATCAATTTGACCATTGATTAGTTAATTTTCGTCTAATCAGCGTTTCAGAAACTCGATATGATTTGACAGCAATGTTAAGTTAACAGGTGTGTTAGTTGATTATTGTTTTGATTGGCCTTTCAGAAACCGGGCGTAGGTCTTAAATAAAGGATAATTTAAGAACTGAACGCATCAATCAAATATGCAACTGTCAGCTGTCACAAAATTATCAAACATTTATAAAAAATTATAACCACTTAAAAGTGAGAGAAATACAAGTATAAACAATGAGTTTAGTAGTTTTACAATTACCTACTATATAATAAAATAAAACAAGGAAACAGGAAAGACAGAGACAAACAATATAATATATACATTCAGTTTACAACCTCATCAAAAAGTATAAAGGTAGAAAGAAAAAAAATTCATAAATTATTAAGATGTAATACCTAATAATGGTTGATGCAAAGAGATTAATTTCAGTGGTGCCGGCGTGCTTTTGCTGGAGATCTTTCCGCTGGTTTAGGCAAAGTAACTTGCGCAGGAGTCTCAGAGGGGCCACTGACTGATGGAAACTTGGAGATGATGATATCCAGTGCACTCAGTGTCTCAACTTTGCGGCGTGTTTTATCCGGCAGATTTATAACAATTTTGAATTTTTTTGAAGCTTATTTGAATGCTAGTACCGCTTGTTTTTTCATTCATAAATATTTCATTTCTACGTTTCACTTTCCCTCGGTTAATTAGTTAATTGAAAAGCGCTAAAACAAAACAAAGCACACTAATCTAAGAACCAAAACTATTTATCTAAGTAGTGGATGACACCGCTCTATACAAGCCAAAAAAAAAAACAGACCCTTGGTTGCTAAACTAAACTTAGTACAAAAGACTATAAATATACAATCATAGGCTAATATTTAATTAATGAATGAATTTACACAATATTCTTAAAATCTTTGGGCTGTGAGCAGAGAGGAGATTCTTGATATTCGTTTAACGCTGCATCTGAGGAGGAAGAAAATTAAACAGAGATAACGGAAGAAGGGAGCAATAAAAAATATGTGGTCAATCTTCAACACGATCTTCAATCCCTTTGATGAAAACTGGTTAGTAAATACGACCCAAGCGAAGTCTACAGTCACAGTAGAGTCACCTTTTACTTTCCGGGACGCCTCCCATTTGTAACTTCACACGGCCTGTTGGTCCGATTTAGCTAGGAAACTCAAATCCTGAGCGAAACACATGTTTGGAAGTAACCTTTCGCAAAGCCATCAGCTATAACATTGCCTGTGATACCAGAGTGACTAGGAAATCAGGCTAGCACACTATTTATAGCCGGAAACTGCAACAGAATAGGACATGTCTAATTTTTTTTACTACAGGGAATTCAAGCCAAATTTTTACGGGTTGCCTTCCAGAACTTGAAGACTGCTGAGACAGTGTGTAAATACAATGTTATTATTTAAATTATTATGCGTTATACACTTAACTGCCTCTAAAAGCGTAATAGCGTCGCCTGTGAAGACCGTAGATTGAGGAGGAGACTTGAAAGATGAATGGACTGGCGTCGTGGAATGCACACGGCCGACTCTGCGACCGTGCGGCTTCCAGGGCCGGAAGTTGGCGTGGGAGGGTCTGGTTTGAATCGAGCTGTAGCGATGGATTGAATATAAAAATTGTTACCCTTGTAGGGATACCTAAAGAATGCATCTTAAGCCTAACAAAGAAAAGCTAGACATTGTAGTACCACTACCATTCCATCCTATTTTTAACAAGATCTTATATCTATTATTTATCTATTATCTATTATTTCAAAAGACAAGAGCCTAGGCCAACCGTGTGGTACCAGTCTGCGTCTAAAGGGTTTTTACCGCTTTTTAGTAATGGGATAACTACGTATACTTTTTAAGGATCTGGAATCTGACTGGAAAGTAAAATTATATTAATAACTGCCCTTTCTCTAGCTGTAAGGGAGTATGGAATACCATACAGGCCGGAGAACGAGTCACGCAGACTGCTCAGGACAAGATTAGGTTCTTGCATTGAAAAGGTCCGGTCAAAGGGATAAAGGGACAGGAAGGAGATCGGAGTAAAGCACGAACGAGAGGGCCATTTTATCGAAAAAGTGGTCAAGCGAAAGATATGGCACATTAGAATGTGGAGATGGAGAGTAATAAAAATATCCAAGAAAACGTTTCAGAGCCCCCCATACATTGGATAAAGGTGTGTGACGAGATAAACTCTCATAAAAACTACGCCAGGCTACCTCCTTTTTCGTTTTAATCAACTATCTGGCTTGTGCTGCTGCTGACACCCTCATATATTTTAGAAAGTTATATAAAGACATGCTTGCATTGTAGAATTTTTCAGCCGAACGCCTTACTCGGTTCATGTCAAAACATTTAGAATCTCATCAACGAGCGGAAGCTCTGTCTTTCAGATCCGAACAGTTCTGCAGAATATGGTTACAAGCTGTTGTGAGAACAAAAGACATAAGGGTGTCGTAAAACTCCCTGATGCTATCTTTATTTGGAGAAGGTATGGACGAACATAAGGTGTTTGTAGCCTCCGCATACTTGGGCCGATTTGCCTTGGAGATCTCATATTTCAGAAAAAAACGGGGGAAAAGATAAGAGCAGAAGTAGACAATCCTTGGGTAGCTCTTATTAAGGGTAGTTCGATGGTAAGGAAATTACAACGGGGCAGTGATCACTCCCATGCTGTGAGATAAGTTTGTCCCAGGATAGGGACGTGCCCAAGGAAGAGAAGCAGATAGAAAGTTCCACTGCGCTCGGATTTTGGTGCGGACCAAAAGACCTAGTGGGCCAGCGAAATGTTGGTAGTCAATCTGATCTGCCAATTGAAGATCAGGGGCTTCAATTGATTGAGAGTATTGGAGACCCCGAGATGGTGATGGCAATTAAAGTCACCGAGAATAATACAGGAGCGTGATATGGAAGTGGCGTTAGTAGAGATTGCAACTCATTAATAAGAGTTACCCAAGGATCGGCAATATAAACAGAAAGTAGGCCAAAGTTTAGAATTTTTACAGCAACAATATTTATTTCGAAACATTTGGGATGTATATGAATACGAGAATAAGACAGAGAACTTCTTACCAAGATCCGCCATGACCATCCGTTCTATCATCACTCAGACAGGCATAACTCGGAAGACGAAAACGGCTATAGATGAAATTTCATGGTGGTGAGATAGCTAAGAATGCTCGTGAGTTTTGTGATGTTTACTTCTTTAATTCCACTGTAGAAGTTTGAACATTATTGGAAAGAAGGTAAGTGAGAGGGGAGAGTTCATCTGCTACGTAGGATGGTAGGTTTTGATCTTTATATTTCTTAATATTTATTCTAAAAAGGCCTTACCTTTTAAGGTAAGGTAAGAGGGTAAGAGAGAACACGGTTCTGATTTAGAGGGGGGGGGCATTATAGTCCCGAATGAAAACCTCGTGTCTGGCTTTATCAAAGCCCGAGGAACGATGAGCTTTGGGATTAGTTGAGGAGACAGAACAGTGTTTCTGCAAGAAATCACAGAAAATTTTGTAACATCTGCGTAAAATTTATGGACGGCTAGGAATCGAGAGGAGGCCTCTTTAAATAAAATGCTGTCCTGGGACATGGCAATGTTTACCTAAAATGCTCATGGCAAAATTTATCTGAAGCCAAGTAAGAGCCTGAACAAATTCATTATAATAGTTGATCGAGAGGCACCACACAGCTATCACTGGAGTGAGTCTGATTCCATCGGAAACAGCGCAGCTTAGAACGACATTGCAATCTGTCCAAATCTGCAACAGTTCAAGCACTGGATTGTAGGCAGGATATACGGTTCCACAGAAATCGATGAACTAAATACAAACAAGTTCTTTGGTAGTTTTTGGCCACAAAATGTGATTACTACTAAACCTGTAAGAAGCCAGACACTACCGGATGGGCTTACAACCTTCTTATTTGTCGTCTTCCTATTTTATGGAGTCGCCTAGCTTTAAGCAGTACATTGCATCCGTTCGAGGGTGAAATAGCTGACACAAATTCTTTCATGGACCATGAGGTAGTCACGCCACGCACAAGACCTGTGACCAAGACGGGTGACGTTGGAATATTGGCGATGAAATTGTTCGACGCACTACTTAGGTTCTTTATAAAATCATTGGCCACCCATTCAAATAAAAACAAATTATATCTACCTACTTAAACCACTTACCACAACTGGACTGAAAAATAACTATAATAATCACAATCACTCCAATAATTATTTTCCAAAAACTGAAAATAAAAACAATTTAAGCCGTGTTCATACCACCAAAGCCCCAACTATTGTTTCGATCAAAGAGAGCATTTTCCTTCAGCCATAGGGGTTCCTGATTTATTTGGCATGTGTCTCACATTACTTCAAGATTTGACATGAAAGGAGCTACGAAAGGAGAGCAACAACGTGTTTGTTTACGATAATTATTATTGACCAAATTGCTTAAGTTTTATAGCATATGCATGATGAGAATTCATTTTAGACAGGATGAGTGATTATACGAAACCGATAGTTATAAATGTAGGCGGTGTTCGGACGATGTGCTTAGAATTACAGCAAAGTATTTTAGGTAATGATTCTGACATCGTAATTATTACAGAGACGTGGTTGCTTGAATTTAGCGACGATAGGTACGATGTCTTTCGAGTAGACCGCGATTTGGTGTTTACCGGGAAGAGTACGGGGGGCGGGGCCTTAATAATCGTGCGACGCACGTTAGCCGTTAGCCATGCGAATGGAGTTCGGCGCGTGCGCACCGGCTGCGCCGCCACACCTGGCTTTATGTCACTGCCAGCGCGCTCTTGCAGAAGTACCACAGGTTTACACATTTTAGCTGTCTACGTGGCTTGTAAATAATGGCAGTATGGTTTTTATTTTTAATTATTATGTTTTTATTTTATTTTTGACATGTTATGTGAATTATTTAATTGTTGCTCTATTATTGTTATATTTTTTAAATCTGATTACCAATTGATATTTATTCCTTGTTTCTTATTGTCTCGACATGAGCAACAATAATATTGTACAAAATTTAGATACATTTAACTGACATGGTTATAATTTCAAATATATAATTTCGTATGCTACTTCGGCGAATCATAACTGTACTCGTTATTAAATTGTCTACCACCTTTGAATAAATAAATCATTTGATTTGATTTTACGTGCCACCGGACCCTCGTCTTGTGCCGGGAAATATCAATACCTTCATAGATCACGTCCTATTTGTTAACAATGTGCATACTAGCGCAAACACTTAGTAATTGGTGATATTAATTTAAATTGTATCTCTTGCGAAAAAGAGCAACCGTTATTTCTATAAAAAGGTTCTATGGAAATGCAGGCGGTTGGGGTAAAATTAGTGGAAGTGTTTGAATTTATCAATTTAAAACAGTATAACTTCTTTAAAAACTATGCAGACAATACTTTAGATCTATCTTTCTCCAAAAAAAAGCCGAAGCTCACCGGAGATGGAAGAAATACGGTAGCCTAATGGACTACGATGAATTTACACTCCTACACTTCGAGGGGGTTCTAGGTATCCAAAGTCTTAAGCTTAGGAAATGATACGTTTGTTAAAGGGAAAGATATATGCGATGGGTATAATATATTTTATAAAAACGCCTTGGGTACCTGTAGTTTTACTTGTGAGCCTACGGTAGAAAAAAACTACATTTGATTGGATGCTTATTCTTGCGTACGCACTGAGCAAAGCAGCTGGTTTTGATGGCATTCCCCCCTTTTTGGCGCACATGAGCTAAACCTCTTCCGCACCCTTTAACTATTATTTTCAACCGCTCCTTAAGTGAAGGGATTTTCCCACAAGAGTGGAAAAAAGCTTTTATCTTACCTTTACATAAAAAGGGAAGCAGTTCTAAGATTATAACACTATAGGGTTATTTCAATGTTTTTCACGATAGAAAACTACTGGAACTTATCGTATACAGCGAAATCTACCACGTGATTGCTAAATCCATTCCTCCAAAATAACATGGTTTTCTTCGACGCCGATCAACCTCAACCTTATATGCTTTTCTGATTATGTTTTATCTAACATGGGTCCTGGTGGCCAGGTTTACGTGATCTACACAGATTTCGAAAAAGCTTTCGATCGTGTAGATCAAGCCACACTCTTGTGCAAACTACAAAATCTTGGTATACACGGTGACTTACTTCGTTTGATTCAGTCATATCTTTCAAATCTATTTCAAGCGGTTGTGATTAGTGGCTATAGGACCGATTTCATTGACATTGCCCGCGCAGTGCCTCAGGGCCCACATTTGGGGCCATTATTTTACAATAACATCCGACCGAATGACATCTCTTTATGACCTCCGCACCTGCTTCAATCACTCTAAATACCTTATGTAAGCCGATGATAAAAAATATTCTGTAGGGTGATCTATGTAAAAGATTGTGAACTGATTCAAAACGATCTCGATCGTCTCTTTTTTTATTACAGTAAAAATAATATAACCCTTAACATACGCAAGTGTGAGCAGATCAGCTTTACGCATTAAACTACGCCCATTGATATCAGCTACACTTTAACGGCGTATCAGTTAACAAAACCAAAACTATCCGTAACTTGGGTGTGTATTTAGATAACAAGATACTGCTTTCCGATCATATTTATTATATCTCCAAGAAGAGTTTAAGAAACTTCAGCTTTCTATTACGTACGTGCAAACCATTTTGTGACACTAATGTGATTAAACTTATTTATTATGCGTATGTCAGGAGTATTCCGGAATACGCCTGTCCCATTAGGTATCCACAATATGTAACATACAAGGAACGCTTGGATCGTATCCATAATAAGTTCCGTAAATATCTTAAATACCGCAAGAAGATACACCCCGCATCCTATGAAGACAGTTGTAAAGCTCATGGTCTTCTATCTCTGGAACAGAGGCGCATGATACTGGACATGAGCTTACTTTATGACATAATCCACAGCCACGTCGACTGCTCCCAATTAATCTCGAGAGCTTCTTACTGCACACCGTCCAACCGCACAAGGCACACATCTCTACTAAATGAATAGTTACACTACACAAACCACTCCAAAACACTTACATTTCACACTTATAATATTTTTTTAGTCACATAGACCCTTTCAACGCTAGTAAATCTCATACAGGCACGCGCTCGAAACAAACATTATCGGCACACATATTATTTGTGTATTAGATATAATTATGCATTTTAATTTACATGTATTTATACGGTTAAAAAGATAGACAGTTTTGATTTTATTAACACAGTTTTTACGTAACTTATCGTTACATCAATAATATTAAGTATACACAATATTTAAATACAGTATTTTGTTATTTATTTATTTTATATACATATCTTTATATTTAAGTAATTCTTTTCTTTTATTTGTAAAATGCTTTTGTTGTTGTTTATAATTTTTTTTCTCCTCACTGAATATGTAATTTATAGGGAAACCTGTTATTGACATTAGTTTTCGCTTAAACTTTTATTATTATTTTTTTGTAATATGCTGTTTGTTTTCTTAATAAGGTAAATAAATAAATTACAAAACTATAATTTTCTTCATGCATTTTCAAAACAGATTTTAATAAAGTTTATTACATAATTTGATTATTTTGCTCGGTGCGTAAGCCTACAGTGTTATCGTATATGGATGACGTTTAAACCTGCTATAAAACGTTTAATCACCTCATGAATTCAGCGCTTAGTTTCATTTTCTATGTGTTTTGGCGAAATGAGTGGACATTCTAAAAACTCTTGTAGGGTCGTAAGTTATATAAAGTGTAGCATGTTGTCAATATGGGGATGCTTCACGAGCAATACTAAGAGAGCTCGAGCGTTTCGGATGTTTCCATTCGTAATGCTTGCATTGTTTGGATTTGAGTATTTAATATACCCCAGCAAAGACCGAAGCTCAAGGTAAGGATTTTATTTTTTTACTATTTTCATAGCTGGCAAGCGAGCACGTGACCTGATGACCTGGCCTCAACACCCATGGAGATCATTCGTCGTAGGTGTTTTGTTTATGTGATGATTACATCGACTAACGATGCGTATCCGACCGCAGGGTTCAGTTGGAATTGCGTTTATTCCAATAGGTGCACTGGATAATCCTCTCCTATGACCGGAACACAACGCTGGGGAAAACTGTAGTAATACCACCTCACACAAGATCCTTGTATACATATTATTTCTTTATTTTATTTTATTATATGACAATATGATGACGAAATATTAGTACTTACCTATTTGTGTAAAGTTGGACTCGTTATTCTATGCAGGCGAATCAATTTGTTTGCAAACTTAAATCTTTTAAAAAGAAGCAATATTTCTCAGTGGGTGTCTATCTATTTTTGTTATAAATAAAGTTTAAACTGTCCTTTTACAGTCACATAACAGTATATGACCACACATTAGATGACAAGAATAGTATCTGCTTAGCGAACATCAGAAAGTTGATGAAAAAGGGCAAACAAGGTAACCCACGGGATGGTTTTTTTGAGTCAGCTACAAAAAGTGTGCCCCTTTGTGTTATGCCTCTAAACCTAGGTAAGTATTTTTTTATAATATAACACGCGGATTCTATAAAAAATAGTAGAGTTAGGTAAGGTTAGGTCAGATTAGATTATAATTTTTAAAGAAAGTTGTACAACTTTACTTACTACAAACGTTTTATTTTTGCTGAGTTACTTACTTGTGTTGTGTTTGTCACTTGCAACAGGAGACAAAATAATCAACCCGGAGATTTAAATAATAAAAAACACTTAGGCCAAGGGTACACAAAAATATGCACACAAATAAGTTTTACGGAGAATTAGCTTTTTTATGTCAATTGAAAATCACATAACCCAATTTGGCGAAAACGAGTTTTTTGGTTGCAATTATACGGCATAATGAAGACATTTTTAGTTATTTCGTCTTGAAGCTTAAAGCATACCTAAATATGAACCACAATAACAGCAGTGAACCGTTTACAAGTATTAACAAATAATTTGCTATGGCATTATCACTGCTTGTGTTAGAAAGATGGTTATAACTAACCGAATACTGTACACGTTTCTCGCAGACACGCAAATAATAGGTCTTTACCTATGAAACTGCCGTTTTGCCGTACTGGCCATTTCAAATGAAAATATTTTTTTTTTGACTGATAATTCTAATTTCAAATTAATTTTAACAACAAACATTCTTTTTCTAAAATCGTCATTTTTCGTCATCATGGATAAGTTAAAAATTCGAGTAATTATGGAGTATGAGTACCGTCGTGGCAGCAAAGCGGCACAAGCGGCACGCAATATCAACGACGTTTACGGAGCGAACACTACAAACGAACGCACCCCCCGTTATTGGTTTACCCGCTTCCGTTCTGGAAATTTTGACCTGAAAAATGAACCCCGTGGTCGTCCGAAAACTTTGATCGACAATGACGAATTAAAGGCAATTGTGGAAGCTGATGAAACTCAATCCACGGCTGAATTAGCAGCAGCTTTCGACGTTAGCATCAAAACAATATTGGTCCATTTGCGTCAAATTGGCAAGGTAAAAAAGCTTGACAAATGGGTACCCCACGAACTCAATGACCGCCAGCGCGAAGTACGCGTGGAGACGTGCCTTGCACTGCTCAGCAGGCATACAAATGAAGGAATTCTGAACCGCATTGTTACTTGTGACGAGAAATGGATCCTGTTTGACAATCGTAAGCGCTCAGCAAGTTGGTTGGTTCAGCACCCAAACAATGCCCTAAACGAAAACTTACCCCTAGAAAAGTGATGGTCACTGTTTGGTGGTCTAACGCAGGTGTAATTCATCACAGCTTCTTGCCAAACGGGACAAGCATTACTGCAGATGTGTACTGTGAAGAACTGAACACAATGATGGAGAAGCTCGCACGTCTCCAACCAGCTTTGGTCAATCGTTCGGCTCCACTGCTCCTGCACGACAACGCGTGACCTCATACTGCACAGCAGACGGTCTCCAAGCTACAAGAGTTGGGGTTGGAAGTTCTCCGTCGTCCGCCGTACTCACCAGACCTTGCGCCTACAGACTTCTACTTTTTCCAGAATTTGGATAACTTCTTGGCGGGAAAAAAATTCAATACCCAAAACAAAATGCCTTTGAAGAATTTGTTGCCTCCCGTCCAGCTGATTTCTTCAAGAAAGGCATCAATAAGCTACCAATGCGTTGGCAAAGATGCATTGATTGCATGGGTGATTATTTTGATTAATAGAAATAAAAAATATATAAAAAAATTACGCTTCATTTGTATCGTGAAAAACGGCAATTTCATAGGTAAAGACCTAATATTATTTTGTATATTATATTTGGGTAGATGACACCATTTAAAAATGCAAGTTTTCATAATTTATTTATAAAATATAAGTTATTTTGACAGGTACAATGTTTTGAAAAATATAGTTTTGAATTTAATATCGAAATTATATAGATTTGAAAACTTAAAAAAAGAAGCAAAAACTTATTATAGTATATGTTACATTTTTAAATATCATTAGCTTACTGACATTGAATATAACAATTTTTACTATGACAGTATGCATGTAAACGCATTATCTACGTAGCTATTATATATTTTATCCAAACGCCCATACAATTTTATTATGATTCACAAGTCGTGACGTCACAGCTCAGTACCGTTTTGTATGGAGCGTTTTTCGGCGACTCGCAGCGGCTCCTCGAACACATCGTTGTATCTAGAAAACTATTGATTGTAATCATACTGTTACTTTTGCAATATTTATTTACTGTTGATAAACTATTTAAATCTGAAATAAAAAAAAATTGTCATATACCCAATTTCTCCCTGATTTCCCAAGGAAAAATAACACATAAAATAAAAATAAATACCTGATTGTCACAGATAATGCCTAACTATTTTCAAAAATATGAAGTTTAATAAGAAGTTAAGTTTTCATTCCTGCTTGTTCCATTGTTATACCTATGTATGTGTATGTTCACTCGAAAAGTTCGTTCACTGCTAAGTTATCCGAAGCCAGTGCAAGCCATACGTGTGGTGTAATGTACCAACATTGCATACAGGGCAGGGCAAAATTGGGGAGCTTGCCTGCGGATTTCAAACTGTAGATGTAACGAAAGTTAAAAAGACCCTGATTTTATATTTGTTATATTTTGCAGGTCATACTAAAGTAAACCGAACAAATGTCAGCTTAGAGGAGGTGGATTCAAAATACCCAGAGGTCTCTTGGGGAGGTTGGTACAACCCGACTAAATGCAAAGCCAAGTATAGAGTTGCTATCATTATACCTTATAGGTACAATATCCATTTCTATTGCCACGCTTTCAGCAGTTAAGCGACGCTTGTTTATAAATATATAGACTTGTTTATGAATTATAAGTAGGTTTTGCAACACAGAGACGTTTATGTAAAAAGCAAACATTTTACCATTAGCATATCTAAAAAAATACATACCTTTATTTTAATTAGAACACATATCCATGTCTATTGACGCATGGCGGATGTACGAACATACATACACACTTTAATATTACTATTACATACTCACTTAAAAAGGAATACTTTATAGATCCTATAAAATAATTTGACAAATTTGTTGTAACAAAACAAAGAAATGTTTTATCTTGTTACTGTATCTTAATTTTTTTGTTCCAGGGATAGACGCGCTGAGTTGGCTGTATTTTTGAACAACATCCACCCATTTTTAATGGCGCAAGAGATGATAGAATATGCGATATTTGTTGTTGAACAAAGCGGTAGTAAATAATTGTGTATGTTATCTTAGTAGATATCCGTGGAACACTCAGAAATTTTTAGAAAAAAAATTAAAATGTTCTATGAGTTATACTTTTTTATTAAATTTTTTCAAAGAACTCTCCATCAGCGTCTATACAATGTTTCATCCGTCTGAACCACATCTTCTGGCGATGAAAACTGTATCCCCTTGAGCTGTGTTTTAGTTTAGGGAACAAGAAGAAGTCACATGGTGCCAAATCAGAGCTGCAAGGTGGATGACCCAAAAGTTTTGCTGGCGTGGTGTCTTCTCTCGTCTTTATTTTATTTTACTTTATTCTTGATCGCGGAGTGTGCGGGCACGGCGTCGTGGTGGAGTAAAAGGCCTCGGAGTATCGTGTTCAGTCGCTTGCTGCTCGCAGTAACAAAAACTTCTGGCAAGCATTTGGTAGTATACCACTTTTGATGCTACTTTGTTTTCTTAAGGGAATAGATACTAAATATCCCGCTAAGGAGAAAAAACTGGCGGTAAAATTTTTCGAACGCTTCTTGATCGTTTTACTTTTGTAGGAATAGGTTTATTTTGGAACAGCCATACTGTTGACTGGCGCTTTAATTCTGGATCATAGCGATGAATTCACGATTCATTGCCTTTTGTGATGTCTTAAACAAGGCGGAAAGAAACTATTTTTTATTTATCAGTTACATAATGGCACTGGTTCCGAGCATCACATCGGTGAGGTTGTAGTGTACCCAGCGAGAATCAAGAGAATTAAGAAATAATAATCCTCCTTAACAAAGGTTGTTGTGTAGAATATCATGAACACTTCTCAATCCAATTTGCTAATAGCACTGAATCTTCTCGTATGTGATTTGCTGGTGTTGTTAAATCACAATTGTCACTTGTACGTTTGCTTCCGTAACAGCACTCAAAGGACTACCACTTCTTTCTTCATCCTTAAGTTTAACCGACCGTACTTAAACCATTATACTAGTGGTACACAGTTTCTTTAGAAGGCGTTGGTCATAAAAGATAATTAAGCCGATTAAATGATTCATTAGGTTTCAAGTTGGACTTGATGTTGTGAAAAATCATTGCACGAAAATGTTCCCGACGCAGATCCATTATTGTATGACACACAATAGTTCATAATGTGGGTGAAAAAATTAAAAGGGAATTTCAAATGTGGAACAAATATATTATTACTTTTAAATAATCGAATTTCCCAAATAAATTATAACTCGCCAGTGTTCCATACATATAAAACTTTGTTTAGTAAAACTTTCTGAGTGGCCTGGTATTTGTCTCAGATGTAACGATTGAATTGATAGAATCAATGCGGAAGTCCAATGCAATTGTGATGAAATTACTTTCCTACTTCCGTGACGGTTGGGTGAGCAAGACTTTCAAGCATTTGTTAATAGCACTGCAAACCCTTCCACTAACTTTTCATACAGTACTATTTGTTTTAAAGATGAAAACAGATCTTTTCTATATGTTAAGAAAATCATTTTATAAAGTTTTCAACCCTGCATCAGTAAATTCCGTTATTATTGCCATCTTAGTTGCGTTCTAATACAAAGGATTCAAGAATTTGTTATTTAAAACAAAAGCATCGCATTCTTCGCAACGCAGTCGGTCTGATTGTCTACAGGTTTTGAAAACATTGCTTAATATTTTTTATATTATTACATTAGCTGAGGCCCCCTTCAACCGCGGCAAGCTACTGAACATAGGGTACATTGAGAGCGACGAGTTGCGCCCCGGGGCCTGGCAGTGCTTTATCTTCCATGATGTGGATCTCCTGCCGTTGAACACCAAGAACTTGTACAACTGCGACCAATGGCCCAAGCATATGGCTGTCGGAGTTGATGTCAGCTCGTATAGGTGTGTACCGAGTATGTAGATATTTGAGATTATTCCTGAGAGTCTATTACAACACGACGTTCACACTGTCCTAAAATCTAGTTCTGATTTAGACTGTCTTTCTGTTATAAATCTTACACATGTTAGACTTAACTTAGACTAAAGTTGAAACATATGGTAATGTAAATGGAGACTTTATTTATACTGTATAGTAGAGTTTCTTTGTTAAGATGTCGCCAGGGTCGGTATTACAGTGCTTCCTCTTTAACAGCCATAGTAATCATGCTTACGTGGTTGTGTTCCGGTCAAAAGGAAGGGCAGGCCAGTGCAATTACTGGAACAAAGGCAATTTTGATTGAAGTCTTCGGTGGGCAACGCATCATTGATCCCGACAATGACTATTGATATCGCGCTCGTTGGCTGGCTATCAACGAAGTAAAAAAAAACATATTATGATATCAATGGCGATATAGGTAATGTTTTTATCTACGTAGTTGTCTGTTTTTTGTTGATTAATAATTTTACTTTATTTCTTTTAATGTTTTTCTTTTGTTTTGTGTTGCAATGCACTTGTTTGTTTAATGCTTTTGTTTTATTTTTGTCTACTATCTGTTGTATTTGTGTTTTGTTAACTGTTGTGTTGTACTGTGCTGTAGCTGTTTGGCGAATAAATGTTTTGAGTTTGAGTTTTGTTTTATATCACTCACTCGCTCGGAAGTATAAAATAATGTCACCTTTTTATTTTTATTTTAGCTGACATAAGATGAGTCTTAGCGTAGACTTATTTCAAACTTATCTTAGCTAAATGGTAAAATATAAAGCGACTGTGGTGAACACTACATAGAGATGATACCAGCGTTGTTGTTGTTCGCGTTCAACATCATGCTGAGCTAGGACCATTTAACTCACTTGAAACTTAAATATTGAAGTCTGTTTTATTTTATTTTTAGTCCGTTTATTACTTTTTCTTATTATGTTATGTGAGTAAATAAATAAATAAATAAAATCGCAGCAAAAATGTATGTCCAAGATTCGTGTCACATTTTTTTAGAATATTCACTTTCATTGACTTGGAAGAACTCCAAACTCCGAACCTTCACCACATATTTTGAAATTATTCCAGGTTGAGACATAAAACTACTGTTGGAGGAGTGGTAGCTCTTAGGCGCGAACATATGGTGGATGTCAACGGGTTCTCCAATATGTTCTGGGGTTGGGGAGGAGAAGATATTGACATGTATCACAGGTTGGTTCAGTGGTCGTTGTAATTTTTAAATATTTTCCTATAACTCAAACGCCAGAAAGATCGCGCCCCTTTGTCGTGCCATATTATTGAATGAGTTCAAACAATAAAAATGATAAAGTAAACGCATCCGTCATTCCGGTTTGACAACATTTACAATATAATAATAGTAAAAATAATTTAAGATGCAACTTCGCAAAGTTCTGGACCGTAAATGGTAACGAAATATTATTAATACACACATATCAGCTTTCACCCTTGATTTTGTTTACATAAATTGATGTTCCCGTTCAAAAACCTCAATTTAATTTACTTTAAATTGTTACTGTCAGTAACAATTTTATGTACACTTCTTTTTTTATTAGCATTTGATTAATGTAAATATTAGGTCTTTACCTATGAAATTGCCGTTTTTCACGAAATAAATGAAGCGTAATTTTTTATATATTTTTTATTTCTATTATTCAAAATAATCACCCATGCAATCAATGCATCTTTGCCAACGCATTGGTAGCTTCTTGATGCCTTTCTTGAAGAAATCAGCTGGACGGGAGGCAACAAATTCTTCAAAGGTATTTTGTACTGCCTCTCGATTATTGAATTTTTTTCCCGCCAAGAAGTTATCCAAATTCTGGAAAAAGTAGAAGTCTGTAGGCGCAAGGTCTGGTGAGTACGGCGGATGACGGAGAACTTCCAACCCCAACTCTTGTAGCTTGGAGACCGTCTGCTGTTCAGTATGAGGTCGCGCGTTGTCGTGCAGTAGCAGTGGAGCCGAACGATTGACCAAAGCTGGTTGCGAGCTTCTCCATCATTGTGTTCAGTTCTTCACAGTACACACCTGCAGTAATGCTTGTCCCGTTTGGCAAGAAGCTGTGATGAATTACACCCGCGTTAGACCACTAAACAGTGACCATCACTTTTCTAGGGGTAAGTTTTCGTTTAGGGCATTGTTTGGGTGCTGAACCAGGGTCCAACCAACTTGCTGAGCGCTTACGTTTGTCAAACAGGATCCATTTCTCGTCACAAGTAACAATGCGGTTCAGAATTCCTTCATTTGTATGCCTGCTGAGCAGTGCAAGGCACGTCTCCACGCGTACTTCGCGCTGGCGGTCATTGAGTTCGTGGGGTACCCATTTGTCAAGCTTTTTTACCTTGCCAATTTGACGCAAATGGACCAATATTGTTTTGATGCTAACGTCGAAAGCTGCTGCTAATTCAGCCGTGGATTGAGTTTCATCAGCTTCCACAATTGCCTTTAAATCGTCATTGTCGACCAAAGTTTTCGGACGACCACGGGGTTCATTTTTAAGGTCAAAATTTCCAGAACGGAAGCGGGTAAACCAATAACGGGTAGTGCGTTCGTTTGTAGTGTTCGCTCCGTAAACGTCGTTGATGTTGCGTGCCGCTTGTGCCGCTTTGCTGCCACGACGGTACTCATAATCCATAATTACTCGAATTTTTAACTTATCCATGATGACGAAAAATGTTCGAATGCGTTGAAAACAAAACACTAGCTATTAAACAAATGACGATTTCAGAAAAAGAATTCCATGTTTGTCAAATAAAATTAATTTGAAATTAGAATTATCAGTCAAAAAAAAAATATTTTCATTTGAAATGGCCAGTACGGCAAAACGGCAGTTTCATAGGTAAAGACCTATTATTCTGTGTCTATTTTATTAGTAATAATAGTCCGTACCATCATTGATATTCATACAGCGCGTCGGTGGCGCAGTGGTTGAAAAGCTGACTTCTTGATAAGGTCCCAGGTTTGATCCCGGGAATTGTAAATACTCATTGGTACATTGGCAAGTGTACCAATGAGTATTTACAACTTAAGAACATCAAACCTACTGTTCTAACGGTGAAGGAAACAGCGCGAGGAAGCCCACATCCTTTTGAAATTATTCCGAAAAACCACCCCATAGTTGTATGAGACTGATGTTCCTGCAGTGGGATTATGAAGGCTGTCGCGATGTCATCATGGACATTCAACGTTTCCAAAAACATAACTGTTAATACCAAATTTCAAATTCCAGACTAAAGTTACGAAACTATGCCATCAGCCGATACCACATTAGTATAGCGAGGTACTCCATGGTTCATCATCCTAGACAGGAATTTAGTGATGAAAGGTAATTTCTTTGATTAAATTCTAACTCCTTCAAAACCCCGACGCAAACAGAGGACTTTTATAATCTTAAAGTTTGTATATGTTCGTTTATGACCTTAGTTCCTAAAGCGGTCCAGGTAGACCCCCAGGGTCCACGGGACACTCAACGGGGGTCTTAGTTAGATCTAATCAACACATTTTTTGTCGATTTTTGGGAATATGGTAGAAATGTAGCTGCAGGGGTCCACCGGAACCAGCTAAATTTTGAAAGTGGTCTATGAGAAAAAAATTCTGGAAGCCTCTGGTCTATGGCATGGTATCTTCCATACGAATCATCCTAAATTGATGCGTTTGTTTTTTGTTTAAAGTCGTTGGAAGAAAATCGTTTTCACAGTTCAAAAGTTGTATGCTTTTTCTCGATAGTCGGAGTTTTTTTAATTGGTAATGTAATGATCTTTTATCATGATACTAAAGAATCGGCTAGAGGTTTTGTTGTGATAATAAATGAAAAGTGACATCAAAAACTTATAAATTAATGTTGCCTTTTAAAATACATGTACAAGAATATTGGCTATGCGTTTGTTTCCTATCTCACCTCACTGAAATTTACTTACAAAGATAACACATGACAAAAAGGCACATATTTACTATAAAAAAATAAAAACTTAAAATCTAGTCGTTGTAATAGAGTTTCTTTTGCTCAGATTTAGTCCCCTTTTAAGTCGATGTGCTCGGGCTACAGGGAAGGGACAGCCAGTGTGATTACTGGAATAAATGCTATTACAACTTAAGTCTACGGTCGGCAACACATCATTAATCAATACATAACAATATAACCATTAAGTAACATCTACAATTAATGATGTCTAGGGGCAAGACTCCACTTACCATCAGCCGAATGACTAGCTCGCTTGCCGGCTACGGCGACTTTAAAACAAAATTAACAGTTTTCTGGAGTAAATTTATTCTAAAGTCAATCAAAATAAATTTTTTTTTTTAGAGGTTCATTTCTTCTTCCTTTATTTCAGGCTGGAGAAACTGAAAAAGAAGGCCAAGTATTACACGAGCGACGGACTTAATACTATCAATTACAAAATAAGGAGGATCTGTCAAAATCACCTGTTTACTCATATACTCGTGAAGATTGACATGCCGCCACACGAATTGCCTACATCTTTAGAGAGTTACGATAAAAAATAGTCCTAATAGATAGTAAATAAATAGAAGTTCCACATTTACGTTATTTCTTTGTATCATTATTTTCATTGTGGGGATTCAATGAAAGAGATTTGTAAACGTTTAAATGATTATATACTTAAGATTTTTTTAACTTAGTCACAGCTGGCAAACGAGCACGCGATCCACTTGATGGCAAGTAGCATCCGAGCCCATGGACGTCGTATAGTGTTGTGATTGGATATCTTGTCGTTTATTGGTTTATCGATTAGCAAAATCTACACGTAGATGCGCCTTCAGTATTTTTTATGGACGTCTGAGTATTTTTCCGAAATGGACTGTGACGTCACTGAGTGCAGCCGTTAGTTGGAAAATAATGCAATACTTAAATCGCTCATGGTATCCTTAAGCCATTTTAGTATGGCACTTTATATATCTGGAGCTTCTAGATAGTAATATTAAAGAACAGCTGTCGTAGTAAATATACAATTCTTACTGCTAGCAGGTACACTTGCTACATGCCGCATACGTCTCTTTGTTTGGATTTTTGCTCTGGAGTCCTAGCCGTATTCAAATTAGTTCATAAGGGTCATGGTAGTTGCTTTTTTACATATGTATGTATGTTAATTCTGGGTTCCCCTCCAGTTCGCTGTATGGTCATCCATAACACAAGCTCTTGCTTACTTTTGGGGCCACTAAGTTGGTGTGTTTGTCTACGGATTTATATATTTATTTATCATAAGGTAGCGCCAGAATTCCATCGTTCCAGGTACGTGTAATTGCGTATATGAGTCGCAACCGCATATACACGATTACAGTGCCAAAGCACTGACTCAGCAATCCGTAAATACACAGAGTACATTTTGCGTTATATGCCTATTCAAGAAATGATGTCTGTATTGTATAAGTATTTCAATTTACTGCTTTTTTGTCTATTGTCCTACTAGCATGTAATGTTGCATTAATGTGTCTGTGCTCAACTTCTGTTCGTATTTTCTTCTTTTTTATTTCTTTCTTCTCTCTTATAATGAAAAATAACATAACAGAAATTTTAGATCAAGCACCTATATTAACGTATTTTTCTTCACAATTGATTATTATCTTACGTGTAATAGTTAGGAGGTAGTTTGAGTACAAATATGGATCTGCTGTTGAATTGCATGGAGGCTCTGAGACCGGTTGCGACCTGACGATGGAGTCCCATCGCTGGAGGTGCTTCTCGCCAGGAAATTCGTCTGAGATACCAGGAGGGCGCTGGTGTGCACGCCAGTGTGAGGTCCATCCATGCAGCGTCTGTTTCCTGTTTTAACCTTTAAAATTAGGATTAAGCTAAATAAAAAAAATGTAATACTCTGGGAATAAAATTGTAGGTTATTTTCTGTAACTACCGTTTATATAACCGGCTATTATATTGTTTGTACGTGTAATAAGTATAAATAATTGATAAATCAAAAAATGTGTGACCATAACCGTACTAAATCGAGTGCAAGAATATATTCAAGCTGACTTTAAATCAAATGATTTAGAAATTTTGTAAATGGTATGATTTAAAGTCAGCTTTCTTTACCAACTCAGTTCAGGCATATACTTCTAACAGTTCCATAACCTCTTTGCTCCTTAAATGTAATAGCAAAGAAAACAATAATTTGTACTATACATGTATTATTTGCATTTTATTGCTGCAGTTCAAATCGTTTCTTTTTTATTTTTCACAATTGAAGATATGTATATATCTGTGTTGCGCAAAAAGTCTAAAAAACAATACCTGTCTTGTTCTTTTTCTTTATCTTTGTCCTTCTCTTTAAAACGTATTAGTTTTCGCGTGGGAGTAGTAGCCCTAAATCTATAATATTTTGGCATTTTCAAAATAAAATTTTCTAAAAAACTCAAAAAAATTTTATTCTGCGTTGTATCTAAATATGTCAAATGAACTGAAGTTTTTGTGCAACAAAAATAGTTTTGGCAAGGCCGAAACCTCATTTCAGAGCGTTCGTGCAAGTGTCTTTCAAATTATACCATTTAAATCAGGTAACATGATTTTATTTTATTTTAAACAACGTATTTTTTTACGGTATGTAACAGCTAACACAGCAAATATTCGCAATTCAAAATTAAACGAAGTTTTAGGACTTTTATTGTTATAAAGAGCAAAGATTTGTTTCTTTCATACATAAAAATAAATGACCGGTGGGTATAATACAAAATTGAGGTAAAAAGTGTCCCGAGTACATCCAAAAGATTTTAGAACTGTGAATAAAATAAATCACTAGAAAATTTAATCGTGTCTTATTTCATCACAGCTGAGTTTAGCTTGCCACAATTTTTTACCTTATGGTAAAACTGGCAACTGAGCAGTTAACTATAAAATCAGCTCCGTGTACTTTGAGCGTATACAGCTTGGACCAAGCTATATGTAATTTAGCAAATAAAGACTGGTATGATATTCATGCCATTTTTGCAGTTTTATTCCATTTTCCCTCGCACGCTTCAGAAGACGCAGACTTGTAGTGCATTTGGTTGTGAGTCAATGGTTTCATAGACTGATTGTGTATCGATAAACTGTTCAGTGAAAAAAAGAAACGAAACAATCTCACTAGTGGGCGCTATTCTGAACCTTAAGTAAACTAATATGTCATTGCTATGTAAAAGACAACTGTTACTTACTGAACACTCAGAATGTTGTAAGTAAACTAATATGTCATTGCTATGTAAAAGACAACTGTTACTTATTGAACACTCAGAATGTTGTAAGTAAACTAATATGTCATTGCTATGTAAAAGACAACTGTTACTTATTGAACACTCAGAATTTTGTAAGTAAACTAATATGTCATTGCTATGTAAAAGACAACTGTTACTTACTGAACACTCAGAATGTTGTAAGTAAACTAATATGTCATTGCTATGTAAAAGACAACTGTTACTTATTGAACACTCAGAATGTTGTAAGTAAACTAATATGTCATTGCTATGTAAAAGACAACTGTTACTTACTGAACACTCAGAATGTTGTAAGTAAACTAATATGTCATTGCTATGTAAAAGACAACTGTTACTTACTGAACACTCAGAATGTTGTAAGTAAACTAATATGTCATTGCTATTTAAAAGACAACTGTTACTTACTGAACACTCAGAATGTTGTAAGTAAACTAATATGTCATTGCTATGTAAAAGACAACTGTTACTTACTGAACACTCAGAATGTTGTAATGAAAATACAAGATTTTAAATTATATTTTCGTACATTTTTAATTTGCTTTTTTCAAGTATTTTTGTTTTATTCGACACTTTACATGAGCCCTACCATTCAAAGACTATGCCATAGTTTCAGGTGGTTTAGTTTGAGGTGGAGCGATCTATTGTGACGCTTGGTACTAATTTTTGACATATTTTTTGAAAATCTTTTATTGAAACTAATTTTTTAAATTCTTTCTCTATTAGAAAGTTATACAACCCAAAATTGTTTGTATGTGTTTAATCCCGAAATTAGAGCGGGATCTTGAACTAAGTGGACGAACCGCTCCTGGTCCTCTAGTAAAACATGATTTCATTCAAATTTTGTTTGATCGTGCTCATTTGAGAATGTCATGAGTAAACTGCAAAATAATATGACGCAACAAATTCGTCTATTTAACAATTATATCAGTCCAAAAATACTCCAAAAAGGAACAGCATACCAAGTTATACCACGTCTGTAGATGATGAATTTGACCTAAGCGCGTGTTACTTTTACCGCCACTCATAGAACATCTACAACTGTGGAGTTATGTAATATGCAGTGTCTTTGGGAGATAACTGTAAAAACTTTTACACCTACGTACATTTATTTTTGCCCAAAATATGCCCATATAACCCAACCTTCTCCATATTACGGCCAATTCATTAAGATATAGGTCTATTTCCAAAAATTGTTCAAATTTATTATTTTATTGTTATTAACTAATTCGGATTTAGGAAAAAAAAATCTACGAACGATGCAGTTATCAAACTTATTTCAAATGTCACAAAAAATCTTGATAATAAAAATAAAAGTAGGGGAATCTTTTTGGATTTAAGTAAAGCTTTTGACACAGTATCTTTACCAATCCTTCTACGAAAATTGGAGCTAAAAGGAATCCGAGATATGCCACTGAGGCTCTTCGAAAGCTATCTAGTAAGCAGAAAACAAAGTGTAAAAATAGATAATTTCATCTTTGACGAAGAAAATATAGGCTTCGGCGTGCCTCAAGGCAGCATTCTAGGACCCACTTTGTTTCTTGTTTATATAGACGACATAAGTAACCTAAAAATACCTAATGCAGAAATTATCACCTATGCTGACGACACAGTTATCACCTTTTCTAACAAAACTTGGCAAGGTGTAAATGAGCTTGCTGACGATGGTTTCAGAATAGTAACTGTGTGGCTAGATAATAATTTACTAAGTTTGAATAAGGAAAAAACCAAAATGTTGCCTTTTAGTATCAGATCAAATACACTTCCAGGGGTTGGTATGCTCAATGTAAAAGCACATACTTGTGCTGACATCAAAAAATGTGTATGCCATCAGATTGAACTGGTTTCCTCTATTAGATATCTTGGTGTCCTCATTGATCAACATATAACATGGACTGAACAAATTAACATGCTCTCAGGTCGAGTCAGAAAACTTTTTTATATATTCAGAAACTTGCGCTATGTCTGTGATAATATATTACTCAAATCTATTTACTTCGCCCTGTGCCAATCCATGTGCACTAACGGTATATTGGCTTGGGGTGGATGTGCCAAGATAATACTATTGCCACTAGAACGCGCCCAACGTGCAATTTTAAAAATAATGTTTTTCAAAAAGTTTCGATTCTCGACTACTGCCTTATATAATCTCGCGAAAGTGTTGTCTATACGACAGCTTTACATTCTAAATGCTGCGATGTACCAACACTAAAAGATACCTGATTTTTCCTCCAGGTCGAGAACAGGAAATAAAAAAGTCTATGCAACCCCTAAATGTCGCACTGTTTTTGCACAAAAATCTATAACGGCTCTTGCTTCCCTTCATATTTAACAAAATTAATCCCTTATTAAATCTAAGATGCCTCTCAAAGTATGACTGCAAAGTTTCCGTGACAAAATATCTACTTGCTTTAAATTATGAAACTACAGAATCCATTCTCAAAATTGTAAGTTAGCTGATTGAATCATACACTCATATACAACAGAAATTTAACAAACATACACCGTAAACACCACACGCGCTCACACAACATTCACTCAAACACCCTCTCAACAAACAAAATCTCATCACATTAGCTACACTCATCTCATACAAACTTATACAAGGTATAGATACAAACTTATATACAAAATACATTTTATAACTCTAAATACATTTTTGTACACAGAACAGTACACACTGTTACAGTTACAAATATTTTTCTCTTAACTGTTTCGATATTTAATCAATAATATTTTGTTTTCTCTCCTTTTTAGTATTGTATAAAACGAATATGTCAGTTTATCAAATTATGTGTAAAATCCACCAGCAACTAAAATAACATGTACAGTCAAATTTAAGAGAAGACTCCTACTGCGACACAGTGCAAACTAGTGCCGCAGGTTTCAAAACTTGTTTTTGGGTTTGGACCAATTTTTTTCTGTAATTGTATCTAGACTTGGATTGTAATCATTTTTATTCTGGCAAATAAACTATTTATTATTATTATTATTATTATTGTTATGTATATGCAAGTCATTTTAAAGTATACCATCCTAGCCCCAAATTAACCCAGCCCTAAAGTTTTTAAAGTCATCGTTCAAATAATTTTTGTAGTTTTTATCATATTCTTAATTGGTCCACTTATAGTCCAAATTAACCCAAGAATCCATCTATTATATATTTTTGTCATAAATATGACTGATGTCATCACAGCTGTCATATTTTTGGTGTAACGTAGTTTATATAATTTTTGAACACTTTTTTTTACAAAATTAAAATATTGAAAATGCCGAAGTATTATAGATTCAGGGCCACCACTCCAACAAGAAAACCTAGACGTGTAAAGGAAAAAGAAAAAGACAAGGAACAAGACAGGTAAATTTGCAAAAAAATTTACATTGTACTTATTGCTCTATATGGTGTTGGAAGAAAACATTATTGAACGATAGGTGGGAATGGGGCACTGGAATGGGTCTACATAAAATCTAAACGACGACATAAGCTATAAGAAAGAATTAAATAATTAATTAATTAATTATTAATTAATTTTTATGAATGTTAAATAAATAAATAAATTACATCAACTAACATAACAGCGCGCTAGATACAGTATATGTTAATAAATGAATAAATAAATAAATGTTAACGTAGGTTTCTCAAACAAGTTCACTCCCGCTTACTTTCTAGATTTCCGTCCCTAAAGGTTCTAGGTCTATAAGAGATCGCTTTTAGCGATAACGCCGCATTTTCCAACCTGATATTTTTGTAAGCTTAATAACGTGTTTTTATTATTATTATATTTTAGGATCATACTTAGGTTATAAGTTGCTGAGTTCTACTCTAACAATGAACATTGTAGTTGTTGCGATTGGTTAAGTGGCCCTTGATAAAACATCGGGTATTTTAATTATTGAAGGTTATATCTAATTAACTGATAATTATGAAATTTGCATAAACTGATAGCTGAGTAGTTCAAATTGAATCAACTTTATCGTCTGTCGATTACATTGCAGCTTTGTTGAAAATTCTTATAATACTATCCCTCACGATTATTCACAAAATTAAATATGAAGCTATTACTGATGCTGAGAAAAATCATACCACTCGGTAAAACTTTTAATGAGAAGCTATTAACGAGTGTAGCCCTCGGGTTAAACACTTGTAGCTATTAAGAATTAATTAAAGAATGTTTAGGGTTCTCTAGAAAATATCTTATTTTGAAACCTCAAACCTTCTTTCAAAAGGTCTTCAAATACCTCGGTAATATCTGCTTTTATTCACAAATATCTCTTACCATCTCAATTCAGTCTCTCTAGTCTAATTTATCCATTTCACTTGCAGAACAAAGCTGGAAGCCGAAGCCGCATGGTTAGACCTGACCCTAGCCTGCAATCCGGCGCCATCTTGGTATCTCAGACGTATTTCTTGGCGGGAAACCCCTCCGATCTTAGGGTTCCATAGGCAACTAGCCGCAGGACTTCGAGCCTCCTTGCAGTTTAACAGTCGATCTATATTTCTTCTCAAACTGCCCCCAAACTATTACACTTAAGACTTAAATCTTTTGAAGCAAAGTAGTTTTATGGAAAATTGCCCTTTTGAAGAATACCATGTTTTTTTTGGTAAACATTTTTGAAAAATAATTACGTAGTTATTGTTCTGTTGTGTTTCAGTATCATAGTTTTACCGTTGCCGTGATTAAAATGTAATCTACTTATCATTTAAATATTTTTTTTGTTTCGGTTCTCCTCCTAAAATTTGCTGAGCACCAATTAGTTCACAATATAGAGTCCACGACTCTTGAGTAAAAGAGAAGTTCATAAGTATATAAGATCACAATGAGTCAAGGATCTTTATTACTCATGTAAACAAAAATGTAAACTCATGTAAACTTATTATGTGTTAAAATATTTAGGTCGTGGTTTTCGTGGTTCTGCGTTTATTCCCAATAAGTTAATTCATACTTGTTTTTCTTATAAGCCATCAAGTCTCATTAACCAACGCATTTAACATTAATAAAGATATCTCTATGGACCAATTTTGTACAATCCTGAAGCTTGGAACAACAAATAGTATCGATTAAGGACAATGCCAACGGGTTGTGGTAGCGTTATTTCAGACCTGTCATTTTTTAGGCGAATTACCATAGAGACAGGCAAAGGATTCCTACGCATTGCTGTAATATGGTAATGAGTACAACGGCCTGAGACCTGTTTGTTTATGAAGGCTTCTGTAAGCCCATCAGCGTAAAAGTGCGAAAACGTGTCTAGATGCGATGCGATATGACTTGATTATATATATAAAAGTTTTATCCAATATCCAATATACAAAATAATGTACAATCATTATGAAATTTTTTTACATAGCTGACAATATTACAATTTACTTTGATGTGAGATCAAAGCGTGAATTCTATGTCGAGGATAAATAAATTGAAATATAAAAACCTAAAAATAACTAAAATGTGAAAATTTCAGAATTTTAGGAAGGATTTGTTACGAATTTCTGGCTTCATAAATTAACAAAGTTGTCTTCGGGCTGCCAAAGTAGTCTTGCCGGTCGGTAGTAACCTGTTATGTCAGTGTCTTGGAACAGTGGATTCTCCTTCAATTCGTATTTTTTGAGTCGAGTCCTAAAAATTGAGGCGAGTTTTTATTGAAAAGGTTTAAAAACCTCGAGTCCTCTCATCACTAGGGTTCGGATTTCCAATACTTTACTCACGTGTTCTATGAAAAATTTTATTGAGAAAAAATATACAAGGGGGGTTGAAGTTTAATGTCTCGTATTTGTTGCGAGTTAATTGTAGCAATTTTTTTATCATTTTATGCTTTCCACATACATGAAAGTGGTCTTATTTTAAAGGTCATAAAATTTACTAGCTTCTATAACCATGTGAACACAAGCAAAGAACGTAAGGACCCCCGGCGGCAGGCGGTCGGGCATGGGATGTCGCGGAATGGCTGCCTGACTGCGTGCAAGCAGGAATGCAAGCGGACGTACATCGATCGTACAGCGATCGCACAATATATTCTTCTTCCTCTGTAAACATTTTCCCCAATCTAAATAACAACAGAGCTCTCCACCACTAATCGAAGTGGTTTTTAAAAAAAGCCGCGGCTGGTGCTGCCCGTCAGAATACTGACCGGTTGCCAAGCCCGGAGTTTTGAACAGATGCCCCGCCCCAAGCGCTGACACGTTACCTTGTCCATCTGATTGCTAACCGTTCGATGTAACCAGACCAAAGACGCAGATCGCATCCAGTGTGACAAGTCCTGAAAGCTTCCCGAGTCCAACGCTTTATAGTTAATCTAAATTCGCTTTATTCCTTTGATACGTTTACTTATTTGACAGGGGAAATTGAATTGAACCTGCTGTATTTTATAATAGTTGGTACTATAGTGGAGTTGTAATAAAACGTTGTATTGTTCCCTTGTCAGAATAACTTTCGGTATATAAACAGTTTGTTAGCAGACGTGACAGATGCAGTTTTGGGAATGAGTTTGAATCATGTTTGAAGCGAAGTTGAGAGCGACTAGTTAGCTAGTAAGATTATTTTCACTAGCATATCTAAGAATTAAAAACTTATGAGAAGCTTTTTTCTGAATGAAAGGTAACCGTGATCCAGCTATTTCGTACCCCCAAAAAATTTTAAACATTTTATAATATATGGTTGAAAAATTAAGCATTGAAAGCGCAACGAAAAATCGAACTCACTTCTGCGTTTACAACATAAAGGAAGATATCAGCACAAGATTATGTAAATAATCTGCAACTTTTATAAATACATACCTACCTCTAACCAAAAATGTACCAAAAATTACCCTTTTTGACTCATATCACGGTCTGTTTACCAAGCAACACATGGGTACAAATAACAAGGACCAGTTGAAAAGGACAAAACAGTCAACAAAAAGGGCTTTTACTCAAACATGTTGTTATTTATGTAAGTTAACGTTAGAATGTCAAATAAGTAACTCATATAAAAAATTAAATATTATAAAGCCTTATTACAATTACCGGGAAGTACCTATATTTTATTGGAATAGTATTAATTTTTCCTTGGGCTTTAGTCGCATCTACCTAATATCACAATTAAAATGTATACATACGAAAATAGTAGAATTATTTCCTTTTCGAATTTTCCGGATATCTGCATACGCATGTTATGTTTTCATACAATAAGAAGAATATTACGTCAAATTCGAATAATTTGACAAATGTAAAGTAACATTATTTTCATTTTTACGACATTTTTATACCTAGCAGTAAATCTTAACTGTTCATTGAAAATCAAACTGTTATTTTGTAATCCAAAACGTGATCAGAATCTGCTTATAGTTTCAAAACGTAACGTTAACATATCCTACAAGATCGATGATTGAAAGGTCTCATCACTTATGCTCGACCTTACACTGTGGTCTTAATATGAAGCTTTGTGACAAGTAGCCACTCTCGGCTACCCAAGTACAGCCAAAATTAAAAAAAAAACATACATTCTTCACACACTTTATGAGATGCATACAAACAATTTATGAGAAAGTTCTCGAAAGGGTTGTTGATAAAAACCTTCCAAAAGTGGAACCGGGGATTGATGTGTGTCACGAACCCTCAGGCCCATTGTGACAAAATCGATGTATTCACAGATCTTACAAATATATTTTAATGAAAAATTTTTTGGAAACCTTTTACGATTCATTAATATGTCTTAATTTCAATGAGAATGGAATAATTTTGGAAAACATTAAATTTAGATTTTTAAAATATATAAATACTTCGTAACAATCGGTTTCTCGTGATTACACTTCAAATATTCTAACCACGAAGCCCAGGCTTTTAGCAGATAGGATGAATTAAACTTAGCTTTATATTTTATTATTATTCATAACGGCATTCATTAAATGTAAAAAAAAATAGCAGTTTAAAAATTAATTTTTCCTCTATTTGAATGTACTACGGCTGCGAGACCTTGCATGAAAAACAAAACACGCGAGGTATCTAGTGTCATCACTTGAGTAAGCTGTTACTTGTGAGGAAATGAATAAATATTGACCGAGGGATATTACTTAAAAACTCCTGCCATATACCTACTGGATAAGGTACTACAACATTAAAATCATAATTTAAATAATTTTACTTACGAAAGGTGTCAAAAAAACACTGGGAAAAGGGTTGAGTCCAAAATATTCGTGCCGTCGGCCACTTATGTTTCAGTAAAATATACAGTTATAATTATTTTTATTATAATAATCAATAAGGTAAATACCATATTTTATAATCACCTGAGCTAAATACTAAATAGTTTTTTTTATTTTTAGTATTTAAATAGCCATCATTAGAGAAAACTTATAATAACTATATTGTATTGCACCACAAATTCTTTAATCTAAAAATATTTGTTACTTTATTGAATATGGATAAAAATGAAAATAAACAATTAACTACTAATTAATTATTTATTGTGTTAGTTTGCTATCTCCTTAGTAAGCAGGCTGCATTCACTTGTTGCACAAAAACATAGCGAATGCTTTTTTTATTGAGGGTTGCCGATCAAAGAAAATAATTTCGCACATAAACCCAAACAAATAAAAAGCACAAGAATAAAATATTTGACTATAAAGATGACATAAATATATTTTTAATGATATTATTTAATATGTTATGATTTTGACATTTTTTTAAGTAATTAATACAACTGAATATCTATGTCATCTATTTTAAATCATAAAGCTTACCTCAAGTATTTCTTTTTGCATAATGATTAACCTATAGTTCGAGAACCTTGTCTGTATCGGTAAAGATGCATGCAGTTACGTATTCCTTGATTTGCTGTTATGTCTGTTATATATTTATATACATAATTTGGTTCTGACTTTCTTTTTAGTTATTATTATAAAATGTTATAAAAATTAAGGTAATTTTTTGCGTAAAGTACTGAAATCAAAAGCTTATTGAGGGCCTGAAATGAACTCAACTATTTATCTGTTGCCCGAGTCAATTAAGCGAAATATCCGTGAAATTTCCAAATGTGCACCGATGTAAAAACATTGAAAAATCACTCGTTAGAAGGCTTATTGTTGGACAGGTTTTGGGTACTATTATAAAGATTATTTGTTTAGAATATGTATATAAATATTAGTTGTTTATGTCGTTAATGACAATGCATAATTTTTGTAATGTTTTGTACTAGGGAGATATGTGATGATAATGTTTTGTAGCTTTTGATGTATAAAACATATAAGACCTCAAACATACATCTTAAATAATAAACTAAATCTTCATTATAAAGGCTAGAGAGTGGATATTACAACACTTTAGATTTCTTATAACTTCTAGTTTTCAAACTTTGTTTTTTTCGGCCTAACACTCAGAGTTAAAAATATTTCGGCAGTCATAGCTTTTTTAATAAAACTGCTTACTTTGTATTAGTCTGATTAAAACGAGGATTTAAAGATTATTACAAAATGTGTATAAAACTAGTGCCCTATTTTCCTTTCCATCTAGACGAGGTTAAAGACCATGCTGAATGAACCATGAACGAATAATAGCAAATTCCAGCCTACCGCAGAGCCTTTACTCCATTTCCAATTCGGAATCAGTTACAATTTTGCGTAACATTGTTCTCGAATATCAAAATGGCTTCTCATAATTTAACATCATAAGTACATTATAATAGAAGATTAAACGAACTTCTAAGTGAAGTTCTATCGCTATTATATGAGTCTCTTCATTCGAAGATAGTATTTAATTAACAAGGTAGTCCTTTTAAGGTACTAGGTAACTTCGCACAGTTTTAGAGTATGTCATTTGACTTATTCAAAAAACTTCCGTCTGTTTACTTGATCAACCCCGGTCCCGACAAGTCTTCATTTTTTAGAGATCAAAACAAAACTTTTGTATGGGTTCCGGGAGGGACGGGTTATTTATATATCTTCGAATGAAGCGACTCATATAATAGCGATAGAACTTCACTTGGAAGTTCGTTTAAGCTTCTATTATATTTCGTCGCTTCATTCTTCAGGTAGTATTAAATTAACAAGGTAGATTTTTAGAGATTAAGTTTTGTTTTCTTTTGTCTTTACAAATTATAATTTATTTAAATACGTTTATTCATTAAATTCCTTACTTTAGTACATAATTTAAGAATCCAGTAACCTTTAGGCATTTATTATACACTTGGTGATTGCTAAATTAATTAAATCAATAAACAGAATAATTTAATTATAATTAATCTCCTTGTCGGAAGATATTGGGTGGTTTGTATTTTTATTGAGTACGGACAAGGCAAAGTCGTTTAGTGGGTCTAAAATAGGTTTATGGTAAAATTTCGTAAAGGCCTGAGAGTTTCGTCATTTCTTTCTCCCATTCATGGTTATTATAGATTTTAGTGTTTATCTTTCGCCGACCACAGTTACGGCTCAGTCGGCGCTTGTAATATTAACACCCACTTTTAACGTGTTGGTGCAAGTACTAACCGAAACCATTTTGAAGTTTCTAGAGTTCTGCTTAAAAAGTTAGTGTACATTTTGAAATAAATGTATTATTAGATACTTATAGTAACCATAGCCAGTTAGGGAATTTTTATTATGTTTTTAATAAATAATTAATTTATGTATCGTTTTGATAACAAGGTTTGTAGCGTAGTTTCAATAAAACACAAAATTCTCTTCTGTGTTTATTTTTTCGGTAAAATTAAAAATATACAAAAATGCCAACAATTTTGGCTACGCACACTCGTGAACGTAAAAAATAAATATAGGTTTCTTAAAAAGAACTTTGATTATCGATAATAAAATATCTTAACTATGTAATTTGGAATAATAAACTCGGAAAATAATAAATAAATAGATTCAAGTTGCTTTGATGGATAATTTTTCGTGACTGACTTGTCAAATCAAAACATTGCCGTTCTCCGACACTACGTAATTCCTAGTTTAAAATTACGTCGGGAACAACAAAAAAATAAAATTTACTGACAAAAAGAGGTCGAAATAGACAACCGTCACAATACCCCGGGGGCCGGGAAAAAAAAAATCTGAAAGATTTTTTTTAGTAAAATTTCAAATTCAAACCAAATCAAAATAAACCGCATATACATATCGAATTTTAATATTTAATCTGCTAAATGAAAGAACAATCAAAAAAAAAAATAATAATTAAAAGCAAAATGAAAATTAATATTAACATCCTATAGAAGAATTTTTTTTGAAAATACATCCTGTATATATAAAAAAATAATATTGATATATTGCATATCAACAAATTATTTAATAGAAAAAGAAAACAAAACAGATGAGAGAGAGAAAAAAAAAATCCTAAATAATTATCTTAAATTACATGGTTCATGAATGATAAAATTTTAAACATGTTCCTGAAATATACAATGTTAATATACATCGTTCAACTCCATCAACGTACATTATAATTACAACATACATTCTCTTTCATACTAGTCTTATTCCAACTACTGGAAATAAAACATCATGCAGTTAGAGTTGCTTATGAGGAATCGTATCCTAAAAAAGTCAACTCAATAGAGTTGAACGCAACGGCAAAAGGCTTTAATAGTTGCCATCCGCTGAAAATATTAATAGCTTATGGCTTCTTTAACGTGTCGCTAACTCCCGCACGGTGATTACTATAAACAAGTTTCAGTTAAAGACTGAAATAAATATGCCGGAAAGCATATGAAAATAATTCTCACAGGAAAGTGATTCAAGTGTATAAATAATACACATAGGTATGGTTTAGTTTAACGAGTTACCTTAATAAACGCTCGTGCATAAGGCTTAATTTTACAAGTTGCAAACCGCTTGAAAAAAAAAATTGAGAAAAAAAAATTGATAACATTTAACAAATTATACTATAAAGTATAATACAGATATTGAAAATAAGAGTTTACACTCCTAGAATTGCAAATATTAAATAAATTACACAATAAGTTAACCTAATACTACGATGATGATAATTAATTATAAGTTTTGACCAACGTCAATGTTAATGGTATAGCCAAACGATAATGAGGTGCATAGAGAAAAAAAAATAAGACAAAAAGAATCGGCTTATGCTCGCCGTGAAAATTCTCTCTCTCTCTGAAAATTCTTCAGGGCTATTTTGTAAAATTTCTGTTTCAGAATCTACATTAATATTTAATAATAATGATCGTAGTTCGTCTACAGATTGCGTCGAAGAAAAATTTATATTTCTGATTTTTAATTCATAAATTATTTCAGGTTTATTTAATTGTGAAAAATTCATTGCAAAATCAAAAAAAAATGTTAAAGTGAAACAAATTTGTTAATAGTCGTTATGCAGAATAGAGCCTTAAAAATATACGTATTTTCAAGTGATGAAAATGAATAGAAAATGTTATTTAAATAGTGAAATTACTGGGTTATAGAATGTTGTGTCTTCAGAAAATTTCTTCAAGAATATTATAACGAAAGAAACTAAAGAAACTTAAATGTCTGAATAATTTAGCAGTATTTTGATATATTATAGTAGATATATTATAGTAGATACATATATAAATATATTATAGTGAATGTTAATGATTGAAAATGGTAACAAATAAAGTTTTATGCCTGACCTCAATAATAATTATAAAAAAATTATTTTTAATGTTGCAATTCTTCTGTTCCTTTTGTTCCTTCTGTTGCAATTTCTCCTCTCTTCTCCATAAACTACGTTTGAATATTCGGGCGCCAGTATGTAGCGTAGTTTCAATAAAACACAAAATTCTCTTCTGTGTTTATTTTTTCGGTAAAATTAAAAATATACAAAAATGCCAACAATTTTGGCTACGCACACTCGTGAACGTAAAAAATAAATATAGGTTTCTTAAAAAGAACTTTGATTATCGATAATAAAATATCTTAACTATGTAATTTGGAATAATAAACTCGGAAAATAATAAATAAATAGATTCAAGTTGCTTTGATGGATAATTTTTCGTGACTGACTTGTCAAATCAAAACATTGCCGTTCTCCGACACTACGTAATTCCTAGTTTAAAATTACGTCGGGAACAACAAAAAAATAAAATTTACTGACAAAAAGAGGTCGAAATAGACAACCGTCACAGGTTCATCGTGGGATTATAGCAACATACAATATTAATTTCTTTTATATTGGCCTTTTTAAGCCAAATACTCGCAAACTCACTTCGATAAGGACCTTGTAAACTTGGCTCGACTAATATTATTCATCAGTCTTTATCAGTAATAATGCTGGTTTACAACTAATTTTCATAGGTGAACAGATTAATGAAATAATGGCTTTAAATATTTTCATTTCCACGGAACAGTTTGCATGGCACTCCGTATTTTCGAGCTAGTTCGAGTACGCGGAGAAATTAGTCGTCGTATCTTCGATGTGAGAGCGATAAGTGTTGCTCATCTTTTGGCTTAGGATTTGCAAAATAAAAAGCTTAAACTAAAAAACAAAAAAGTTTAAGTAGATCCTACCCTTAAGCAACTAATCTGTATAGTTGTTTTGCCGTAGGATGTCCGGAACATATTTTGAATTGGTACATTTCACACACAGCTTTTTGTGTTACATAGTATTCAGTATTGAATAACAAACACACCAAAAAGTATAATCGAAGTTAAATATCATTCTGATATTAAACTTGCAACTTAACTGCTCCTATTTTTTTGTTCAGGACTTAAACCTTTATTTCTGTAGTTTACAAATATATAAAACACAAAAGTCGACCTTTAGACAAAGAACAACTAGTTTAAAAGTGCACGTCACTCAAATGCACCCAACAAGTTGCTCAACTACGAGAGATATTGCACAAACTTGCAGGAAACTGGTAACGATCACAAAAACTGAAGTTCAGTTGCGAACTTAGTCCGTCGTGAATTCGTTGAATGTACTTCAGGACTCTGGCTTATTTGCATCGCAAAGCAAAGACAGAGCAGAGCGTTGAAAAATTAGGGACGCTTTTGGACTTAGTTTTATGCGTTTAAATTTCACTTAATTTATTTTACACCTTATTGTTAAAAATAAGGATTCTCTAGTAAATATATTCAAACCAGACATTAACTATTCTAATTTTCATTGTTGACTAGCTTTTGCCCGTGGCTGAACACGCGTAAAATAAGAAGAGTTGTAAATGAAGACTGTATAATAGCTGCCTAAAAAGCAGTTGGCTCAGTAAGATTCGTAATCGATGTAGCTCATAATATACAGGAATATTACTATGCAGAGACAGGATCGATTTCTTCAAAGGACCGTTAGAAGACAACCCAATACCACAGCGATGCAACTAGTTCAAAGGTTCCAGGAGGACCACCAGCTGCTGGTAAGCGACTAAACTGTGCGAAGGAGGTTGCATGAAGTGGATCTTCATGCTCGATGACCGTTACGTGCTCCAGCATTGCGATGTGGCAATCGCGTGGGTTTTCGTGGGCTCGGGAGCATTTACCATAGAGTGACGAACAATGGTATTTGGTGATGTTCACCGATGAGCCTCGGTTTGGGTTTCATCCGTATTCATAAAGAACACGCATTTGGAGAACTCTACGCATTGACCTGCACAGCTACCCGACTTAACTCCTATCGAGCATGCCTGGGTCATGTTACAACGAAGAGCTTTGAGGGATTTCCATCGAAACTTGAAGACGGAACAACAACTTTACGAATACTTGCAGAGAACATGGGACCTCATACCGCAGGAAGACATTTACAACTTAATTTTAAGTATGAACAATCGATGCCGATGTGTAATTAATGTAAAAGGTGGCAACACTGATTATTAATAATTCAATTTTTAAAGAATTTTTGCAATTTTAATTAAAACTGATAGTTCTATAAAAATAAATGCAGCTTTTTTATCAAACAATTTTTTTATGGTGAATAAAAAAATAACTTATTATATAAAACAAAACAAAAATAACGACATGTTTTTATTTATTATGTTGTATCTTCTATTTACAAAATCAGCCAATTCTTCATAGTATTCGAGTATTTCAATCTCATTAAAAAAAAATTTAAAAAAAAAGCCATGTATGTTGAAACTGAGTGTAGTTCAAGATCAAGACTTGCACCACATTAAAAAAATTTATCCATCACGATTTTCAAAAAAGTTAACTGTAAATTACTATAGATTTACCGTTGTTATTACGAATGATGTCCAAAAAGTGGCCGTAGTTTTTGCATCATGCTGTGTTTTCAATTACCTTCCATTGGTTTACTAATTATTTAATATATTTATAATTTTTAAATAATATTCTTAAAATATATTTAAAAAAAAATTAACCCTTTGAAACGTTTGTCCTACCAGCAACCTATAACATGAAAAATAAAACGTCTTTTTCACTAATGTTTCTATTAAAAGTAAGAAAAACTAAAAAACAGTACTCGGTAATAATATCTTACGACAATATATTAAGCAACCATATTTTTTTTTTATTATGAGATCAGAATAAATATATGCACATGTGTATATGTTGTGAGTAAATAAATATTTTTTCTTCCTTCCTTTCTTTCAAATACTACTAAAAATGATGACACCAAAACTGCACAATTAATGCTGACTATTTTTTATGCTTTATATTTCAGGAAAATACCTCACATTCAATGAAAAATTTATTTTGTCGGATTTTGTGTGGTAACGACATTAATGGACAATCGCATGTATACAATTTTTCACAACCACCTTACCGAACCTTAAAAAGCTTTTTCAAAGTTTTTGATTGACTTACTTTATTTATTTGTGATGATTGACTATGTAATTTTACCGGCCATAGGCTGCGTAGGTAGGCTTAGGTAGGAATATTAAAGAAACAAACAGATTCTGCAAAAGAATAAAGTTTTTAAACCGTTTTCATTGCGATCAACGAAGATACTTAACAGTTGCTTAGTCAACACTATTCATACATTTTGAGGGTAAAGTATTTTATACAGTTGCTTTAATACAGATAGACAAACAAAAATGAAAAAAAAATTGGCGTTATTGTATCAGTATTGTGTTTCCATTCACATACATTGATTTAAAAGCTGTAATTAATATTTAGGACCCAAATAAAGAAGATAAAATAAAATATATTGGCAGTCTTTTCAAGCAACCAAACATTTAAAAATATATTAAGACTTAAATAATGTTGGCTTTATGAAATGTAAGTAAAATATTTACACTTTACCAACACTTATATATTTTTAATTAGAATTATCAACCAGTGAATATACCTTTTCTTAGTCGGATTTTTTGTGGATTTATATTTCGCCATATTTTTTAATTGTTTCCCATTACTTGGTTTGGGTGCTAGTTTCCTGATCGTAAGGTTTCGGGTTCGATCGGTTACAACTTTAGTAAAGAGAATGCCCTGTCGGTGGAGGAGAAGTTCCTAAACGTGGAAAACCACATACATACGAAAGAAATTTTAAAGGTACGTGTCAACTTTGTCACCTCGCAGTAGACAAGCGTAATGGACTATACATTGCCTTAAACCTTGTCCTAAGTTGGATAAGGCTCTCAAGATCACTTGAGGAATTATTAAGGCTGTCATGGACTGGCATCTCAGGTGAATTTTACTAAGGAGATCACACTACGATACGATGCAGCTCTATAAAGAATAACACAGCTGTGTGTTGTTCAGATAGTTTCGAGTTTCAAACGAGAACTCTTGCAGGTTCAGTCATTCGTCAGTTTCAGACAAATAACCTCGTTTAGACAATATTGCTTCAGTGCCACATCTGTTGTACAAGGACGACGGGTCTAAACTGAGTTTTGTAACTCTGTTTGTTAAATGCCTCTGTTTTTCGACGGTTACTACTGTACATGGTGATTCATCGAGATGTCAGTATGGGAAAGTCCAAAACTTTAAGAGAGAAATTTGTTCCAAGGAACCATGTCATCAATTTAAAAGATATTTAAAAACTCCATGCATGGACTTGCAAAAATACTCGTTCACCAGACAGAAATCAAACCCAGGCCAATAAAAAAAAGCGTTTGTTATTTTAAATCAAGATATGACTGTATACGTTATATGAGCCTTTAATATGGACCCTGCATGAAATTTGAAGGAATGCTCTATTTTACTATTTTATAGATACTTTAACAGCTTTAATAACCCACAGCAGAAACATCACCACAGCCTCGTAAATACTAATTGATGTACAGTCCACAATTGCGGATTTGCAGACTTAACACATATCGTCGTAATCATTTGATAGATATGGCAGTTGCCTCAGATGTGTGTTCATCGTTAAAGCTTGAATTGTAAAAACTTGTTGGTATATTTGCAGTCGCCGGCTTGGAACCCGGGAACATCAAGAGCCAGATTCTAGTGCCTGTTGACGTTCCTTATTATTTTATATATTTGAGTAAATCATACCCAGAGATAATAAAATAATAAATGGTTTTCGAATTTTGTATTTTGAAGTGGTAAAGCTGTGATGAAACGGACTCTATGCTGCCGCTACAATCAATAATCTAGTTCTTTTGTTTTTGCTAAAAAAGTTCTGTTTTAATATGGTTAAATTTAGCGTTATTTAAACATAAGGTTCAAATAACTCACACTATAATTTGTTGCAATAAAATAATGTTATTTTTATTTGCAATATGAACGGGTTCGATTCCTAAGGTGAGTATGAGTTTTTTTGACTGTTTCTTAACTATAAAATCGGTGACATGGACCTAAGAACAAATATCTCTATTTCTTACAGTTTCATACTTTCCCATACTGACCCATTTCAATAAATCACTCTGTGTAACCGTCAATTCAAGATTAAAAACTCAGACAATACTGCAATATTAAATTAGATGAACCAACGCAATACCAAGATTTTGCTAGGCTACAACTTATTTTGTTTTATCACAACACACAAACTTAACAATAAACTCTATAAATCCTTTTCACCCCTAACACACAAATTCCTACAATAATAAAATAAAATTGCTTACAAATCAGGAAACTTCTTCGATTCGAGATTATCCAATTACGTAGTTTTCTTCGAGAACGTTCTATTTTATTTCATTAGTTAATGTTTATTGAGAGGGCGGCACGAAAATTCGCCGGTAGGTAGAAACTGGTTTCTTTATCTGGAATAGTTTGGGTGTTTCTACTTATTTTAGAGATAAAACGATGACCCAAGCACCAACACATTTGTATTCATTACACAAATGATTAACCCAGCGAGGACTCAAACCTGGGCCCTCCAGCGTATGAGGTAGGGCTGCTATTCGCTACTCGACCGCTATTATAAATTTGTATGCATAATAGAGAATTATTTTTTATGCATTTTACTAGTCAAATAATTTATTTTGAAAGTCCATTATAAGTGCTCGCTCATGAGGAATCTAAACAATAGGTATGTTGTGTTTCTAAACCTGGAATTTGTAGAGCATACATAAACTTATCTCTGACTTATTTTGGCTAAGGGTAAAAAAGCGACTTTGTTTTATACTGTAATGAGTACTTGTTACGTAAAATACTTGTTCTGAAAACATGTAAAACCAATTTTATCTGTTTATGTATTTTTCCGAGATTTTCATCACTATAAAATATTATATAAATCGCTTTTTTTTAGCAATTTTGCTGAGTTGTCTGATTGTGAGTTATGTTGAAGTACGTTTTATTGATTTCAGCTGCAGTCTACCTGTATAGACTGAATATCTATTTGTGAAAACTTCTAAATGGCCTTCTATAATATGTTTAAGTAATCTGTATAATTATAATATGTAATTAAAACCTGTGTGTACATTAATTATTAAATAAATAAATAAAATATATGCGCGTGGTCTGCCAGTCAGTCAGCGTTAGAGTTTTGTTATAAAACGGTGAATTCGAAAATTGTACGTATTTTATTTTCTATTTTTTTATTTTTATTATAACAGGAAGATCAACAGCCAAATTAATAAAAATAGATAATACAAATTGCTTTAGTGGGCCAATTAAAGATCCTCACCAATAAAAAACTAATTAGAAACTAACTACGGCGATTAACAAATACGCGATTGAATTCGACACTCTGTTTTTACATTATTATTATAAAGTACAAATTTGTTGAATAAATGCTCGTGAATTCTAGTGTTCACCACGGTTATTAATAATGTTATTATGAGTTATTAAAGAAATCGTTACTTAGAGCACGCCTCGCAGACGCAACGCTAGTATTGAATAGATCGAGATCGAATTTAATTAATAATTTATTAAAATTGCTACACGTGCGCCATACAAAGGTATTTTGTCTGTAGTTTGTGGTAGCTAATGGGAAATGTAATAGTGCATTATTTCTAATGCGCGGACAATTAAGATGAAGTTTTTGTAGGAGCTCGGAGCAATCTAGATAGCCAGAAGCTATCTTTAGCAAAAAAGTGACGTCAGCAATCTCACGCCGCATAGCAAGGGGAAGAAGGTGGTGCTTCCTGCAATAAATCAAGTAGCTATCTGAAGTGTAACTATTATCTGCGGTACGATGAGCGAGATATTTCATTAACTTCCTCTGTATTGATTTCAGCTGGAAAACATGTGTTATGTACCTCGGGTTCCATATTTGTGATGCATACTCCAAGTTACTTCTTACTAGTGAACAATACAAAATTTTAAGAGTTTTTATTTGTTTGATATCTTTAGAGATACGCATCAGAAACCCAAGAGCCTTAGAAGCTTTAGTTATTATGCTATCTAAGTGGGCGTCAAATAGAAGATTGCAGTCGTGAACAACGCCTAGATCCTTTATATTAAATTCTTTTTTTAAATAAGTGCCTCCTAATATATAACTGTAGAGTACCGGATTGCGCTTACGACTGAAAGACACATAGCTACACTTCAAGGGATTTAAGTCTAAGTAATCGGTGGCGCAATATTATTCCAGGTGCCTCAAATCCTCTTGCAAAGCCTCGGCATCAGCTGGTGCTGAAATTTTTGAAAACACCTTCATATTGTCAGCAAAACATAACAAATGAGAGTTTTGGAAGCAGTGGCTTATATCACTGACAAATGAAGAGTAACGGCCCGAGCAAGGACCCCTGTGGCAAACCGCTAGGGATGGTTACCCAACTAGACATATAATTGCTAACGACAACTGCCTGTGACCTATTGTCTATGTAAGATGAGAACCACCTAAGTAGATCGCCGCTTATACCTACTTTGAATAGCTTCTTGAAAAGCAAACAGTGCTGGATTCTGTCGAAACATTTAGTATAATCGGTATAAACGACATCTACCTGACAGCTCTCTTCCATAGACTCGGTTATAAAAGTATTTAAAAACACAAGGTTTGAGACCGTTGAGCGACCTCTTAAAAAACCGTGTTGTGACGGGCTAAATGTATGGCTAAGTGATCCGTAAAGCTGGTTGTATATGACTCTTTCAAAAACCTTGGAGACTATGCAGAGCTTAGAGATCGGAAGATAATTAATAACCTCAGTTTTAGGGCCTTTTTATGAACAGGTGTAATGTATGCCTTTTTCCAAATTAGAGGGACTATACCTGTACACAAAGACTTATTATTTAATATGGCTTAAGGCACACATATGGTTTGGGCGCACTTAATCAGAAAATAAGCCGGAAGGCAGTCCGGTCCTGCGGTTTTAGATGGGTCAAGAGATTCTAGTATTCGTTTTACGGTATTTACTTCTACAGAAACTGTTGTGATATACGAAACGGTCGCGTTATGTGAGGAACTGCTGGAATGCTCCGCGGTTTGCTGGAAGTGGATGTTATTTTCACTTAGATCCAAAAAAGTGGAGAGGAAAATATTTCGAAAAGCATCGCAAATTGCTTCGCCAGTAGTTACGGCTGCTCCTTTAAATTTAAGACTACTTGGCATACAATGTGACTTTGATTTTTGTTTAATATAAGACCAGAAATGTTTGGGATTCTGCATAATCGAACTTTCAACGCAATATATGTAAGATTGGTATGCAGATTGTTCTAATTTCCTTACCCGTTCACGCAAGATTGTATAAGATTCTTCGTCCGACCTATTACGATAAGTCCTATATTTACGCAAATATTTGTGTTTTTCTTTGATTGCCTTTTTAAGCGAAAGAGTGTACCATACAGGGTAGGTATCATGAAAATCCTTTTTAGAAGGAACGTACTTGTCACGTAGCAATTTAAAAATGTCATAAAAATATAGTACGGAATCCTCCATTGATAATGAAGACAATTCTCTACTCCACTGAATGTTTGCAATATCTCTATTTATAGATTCCTAGTCACCTTTTCAGTATAAAAATTGAGTAGAAGAGTTAGCTTTTAAAGAATCGAATTCAACGATTGTAAAAGATATCACCAGGGTACCATGGTAGGGATCAATCGGGATTAAGGAGTCATTACTCGCATCATAAACAGTTACAATAGCGTTAAAAAAACCAGATCTAAAATCTTATTATGAGCATTACAAATACTATTAAACTGTTTAAAACCAAGAGAGTTTAATTCATCAATCAATAATATTTCATTTGACGACCGTATATTGGTAGGTATTAATGATCCGTTCGCAACTTCGCTATCCGGAACCCACACAATGTCACTTAAATTAAAATCACCTACCAGCAGAAATGTATGATCCGAGTTCTTCATCACTACAATGTTAACACTTAGTAAAAAGTTTTGGAGTTGTGCGGAGAAACTATAACCCATATTCTCGTTACATAAATACAAAACACAAATATGCACAATATGTTGTCTACAGATGTTTAAGGTCAACCATAAGTCTTCGGCACTAGAATTAAAACAAGGCTGAGGAACAATACTTAAGTCCTTACGAGTAGCAATTAAAACCCCACCTCCGTACCTTTGTTTAGTAGCTTTATAATTACGATCGCGCCGCCACACTACGTACCGATCATCGAATAGTTCCGTATCACTTATTTTATCCAAAAGCCAAGTCTCCGTAATCAATATAATTTCATAATTACAAGTAAGAACATTCCTATAAAATATATCAGTTTTCGTGCGTAATCCCCTTGCATTTTGATAATATATTCTTAATTTATCCTTGTCAAACCTCATTGGATTATTATGTAGCACCATTTTTATTATTACAACTAAAAAACACAATAATACAATATGACGAAATTCTCCCATTATATCAACCAAGGCATCTATAAACAATGGACGGCTTATTTAACTGGTTACGTGGAATATAGACAGATGGATTTAAAATGGAGTAGCAAGCATATGTGAATAAATATATAAAAGCTAACAGTGCAAGCGAGATAGATAGCATTTTTGTGCGTGCGTTCTTATCGAGAACCGGGTAAAAACCGGTCGGCTGCTCGGATGAATAGCGTTGCGTCAGCGCAGTAGGTGGTTCGAAACATTTGGTGACTCCGTAATTTTACTATTAAAAACGATAAGTAAGTTATATATAATAGAGTTATGAACGTATTTAATGTACAATAATTTTTAAGGTAGCAATTAATAGGCTTTAATACGTAATAAATTAGACTATTTTGTTTAAATCTGACTCTTTTCCTATTATTACATTTGGCAACGTATCGTTCCTTTGTACGTGGATCTTCCCATATTTTACCCAAATGTAACTGTAGCCTTTATCTTTAGCTAGGTCCTAGTTTTTGTGAGTAACTTTTTGTTGCCTGGAGTCAAGTGCTCGTTTATGAAAACACGGTGACGATTGCCTTCGTAACCAATATCCTTTGCCTCTAAGAATGTACGCGCGCGTGCTGCAGCCACAAACTCTTCCTTGACGTACTGATTGATAAAATTTATTATAATAGCCTTATCTTTGGTGTTATACATAGGCACACGGGAGATATAATTAATTTATGTTTTCGGCAAAGTGTTACCAACCGATTTACCGAGGGCCTCAGCAATACTAAAAAGATTTTCATTCGGTTTTATGGGTACGCCTTTCACCTCTACGTTATTGAGCTGCGACCACTGCTCCTTGGTTTCTGCTTCACATTTAAGATTTGCTATTTCTTGATTAACTAGTATAATGGAATCCTGGTCCGTTTTAAACTGTGTCACATCTCGTTCCAAGGTGGATGTCCGTTCTATTATTTCCTTCAAAGAAGCGCTGTTGAACTCACAAGCTTCCTTCAAAGAACCTAATTCAGTTTTGATGGATTTGACGTCCTGAATCAGGCTCGGAATTACAGATATCAGCTTTTTTATCTCCCGGATCTCTTTAAGTATGACATCCAAAGTCGCAATTTCTCCGTCAATCTGTGGCGCCACCTCAATATTACACGGACCGAGGGCCCGTTTGCACTGCGAACATTGCCATTGTGATCTGCGATCCGTGCCCAGATTCCAAAAACCTCGCTCTGTGATACCAGCACATCCAAAGTCGAAGTACTGCTTACAAGCAGAACATTGCCCTCCATCATAGAACTCCATCGAACAAGACGCACATGTGTTCATGGTGGCAACTGTAATAAATTAACTAATGCGAGCAAAGAAAAAAGGTTGACGATGTCTGATTTGTGAGTAAAAACGAGCGTGAGCCTCGATATACGCGTACGCTAGCGACGGGCGCTTGCCGCAGACTGTAGACGTATCGAGGACCAAATTACTTATAAAACTGGTAAATATTGAACAATTTTCCACTAAACTAAAACAGTGTAAAACATTCAGAATCCTTAAAAACATACCTGTATTCAGAATATCAGCAAAATCCGAAAATAAAAGAAATTATTTAATTATTTTTCCTAAAACTAGGTTAAAATAATTCAACTCTGCAGAGAAAAACTTATTTCACTGAATCGATGCTACTAATAAGCTTCTTTTATTGCTACGATAAACCATAGTGGGCGGGCGACTACGGCAACCGTAGACCATTGAGAGTGTAAGTATGATTTTTAAGTTAAATTTAACTTTGCTTTTCTTTGGTAAAATTTAGTTCCCATGGGAAAGAAGATTTCATTGTGAAACCAAACGACTATATTGAATGACTAATTTAGCCATCTGCCTACTTTTGTTCCACGGTCGCCCATTGTGAATAAAACGATGTAGTTTTTAAACCATAGGCTTGACAGTCCCTAACCACAAATAATAAATGCTTGCCAGAAGTATTTAGGTTTTGTTATTTTTCCCGTTGATAAAAATGAATTTAGTTTTACCTATTTCTATACGTGAGACACAGAAAGTTTTGAGAAAAAAAAGTTCCATGGGGTTTATTATTTTTATGCAACAGGTACTTCCTCAACGGCCTTCTCGAGCGCAGTGAACGCTTCTTCTGGCGATGAAAGCTGTATCCCCTTGAGCTGGTTTTTAGTTTTAAGGGAATAAAAAGAAGTCACACGTTGCCAAATCAGAGTTCTAAGGTGGATTACCCAAACGTTTTACTCGTGATGTGTTTAGGAAATCCCTCGTCTTAATTGCGGAGTGCGCGGGAGCGTTTTCGTGGTGGAGCAAAAAGCCTCGGAGACCTGTGTTCGGTCGCTTATTGCTCACAGCTGCAAAAACTTCTGGCATTAGTTAGTGTACCACTCTGCATTGGTGCTAAATTATTTATGCTACTTTGGTTCCTTAAGGAAATTGATACTAAATACCCCGTTAAGGAGAAAAGCTGGCGATCAACAATTTTTCTTCCATAGGCGTTGGTTCATTTTGAAACAGCCATACTGTTGACTAGCGCTTTGTTTTTGGATCATATTGATAAATGTAAATTCTTAACCTGTTATGATATCGTAAAAACAGCTTGAATAACTGCTTTGAATTTATCAATCACATCATGGCACCATACCAAGCGCGCCTGCTTCTGAGTATCGGTGAGGTTGTGGGGCACACAGCGCGAAACAGTTCTTGCATCGTTACGCAAAGGTGGTTGTGTAGAATATCATTAACACTTCCCGATCTAATCTGCAGATTGTGCTGAATTTTTTTTTTACTGAAAAAACATTAAACCTTGGTCTTCTATCTCACCTGATGGAAAGAATGAGTGAATCTCTTCGTATGTGACTCACTGGTATTGTTGAATCAAATTTTACACTTGTAGCATGTTTTCTTCCGTAACAGCAGTCAAAGGACGACCACTTCTTTCTTCATCCTTCAAATTTAAGCGACCACACTTAAACTCGTTATATAATAATGAAGAAGGAGATGCACCTAATGCATCCAAAGCGACCAGATGTGATGCACCTGGAGTACAATCGGCGTCAATCAGACAGCTGGGGACACAATTGACGTCAACAAGTTAAGAAAATATTTCTTCAAGTTCGAGTTTAGTCCCTCTATTAACGTACAAATTAGAAACACTTTCATTCGTGCTTTATTTGATACAGGCGCATCAGTGTCTGTGATCTCCGAAAACTTATGTAAACAACTCAATATCATTATACATAATGTGGAGGATATAAAAATCCGAGCCGGTAATGGTAACCGGATTCGTATAATAGGTAAAATACAATTATGCTTAGAGATTAAACTTGTTGTTTTTGTACAAAACTGTTACGTTATTAATAATATTGAAAGGAATTTAATTCTGGGCAAGACTTCCTACAGAAGTCTAGTGCAATATTAAATTTTAAGAAAAGTCATGTTCAATTTAATGAAACGATTTGTAACTTTATTAAAAAAAATGAAACTAATAATTTTAATGTTAAAGATGTAAACCAAATTACCCTTCAGGTGATACAGCTTTCACATGAATTAAGTAAGGATAAATATGTTTATTTTTCTAATTTAGTAGATGATAATAATGATATTATACGGGAATTAGTGGTAGCTAAACCAAGTGAAAATGAATTTAACTTATTCCCGAGTCCTCAAGACTCCAAAGTTGTGTATTGTTCTGAGAAACAAAATGTTAAAGTTGATGTAGTGGAAAAGGTAAAAAAAGACATTAAGAGTCATATGCCATGTAAGTAAAAGAAATTGTGTAATAAAGTAAAATCACTACGCCCAGTTGTAACAGAACGTTTATTTCTGACAAGGTTCTCACTTGTTTTTTTTGTTTATTAATATATAAATATCGATTGTTTGAATTGTGTTGAAGCGTTTAATGTAAATAATTAACATGAGGTTGTTGATTATTCATAAATTTTATGAGAGTAACTTAAGCTGTTTAATTTAGAAATTAATTAACCAGCCGGGATCTTGGCTGATTTTCATCAGGTTTTGTGGCTAGGGCTCTATTGATGGGGTGATAAATACCATAGGATCATTTTTGGGTATAATAAGCTGTCGTAGTTTAAACATGATCATGTATACATATCCCTATCGGTATATGTATACATATACCGATAGGGATATGTATACATAATACTTTGCTCATCTGAGAGTAAAGATATAAAGTATATAAATCTTTATCTTTTCTTATCTTTTCATAGCTAGAAAGTCCTCCTAGTAATAGGATTAGACCATCTCGTACCCGGTACGCTAGTACCTGTCCCAAATACTACAATTCCCAGAATTGTTAGGGACAATTTTGCGATAAATAATAACTTGAAAGTATTACGTAATTTGTTTTTTGTTTGGTCACTTAAATGTTGAACACCTCATCTCCATGGGCAAGGAGTATAGTAAATTATCTTGCTGCGTTCCTTTTCTTGGATGAATAGACAATCCAATGTTTAAATTACTCGAACTTAAAAAAATAATAAAAGTTATTATTAATGGTGGTAAAGGTAAAGTAAAAAATGCATATACAATCTTCTACATTCATGATATTCTCACAGTTTGTATATTCGTAGGGCAAAGGAATAGAATGCGATAAACGTTGCTTAAATTTATGGAAGTGATTATTATACCTACTGTATACTAAATACCAAGTTTCCTGGTATCAAAACCTTTCGCGAAAAATTTTCGCGATAAAGTCATGTTATACGTTCGCTAGACAAGGTTGTTTCATTTTATCCTCAACTTCAATATTCACAGCATAAAGTATAAAACTAGCAACCCTAACAAAGATATTTCCTAACACTATATGATCATAAAATCCTTTACATAAAGCACGCTACCCGCGGCCCGACGCAACCTAGACGACGCGGAACTAGCTGCAGTAGATAATTTTTTTTTTGAAAATAGCAGTTCAATACACCTTTATTAAGTTTCAAAAAATAATAAATGTATAATGAATATTATTCTTTTAAAATGCCAAAATCTTAGAAATTCAAAAATGTACATTTTAAATAAAAAATTCACTTTTTAAACGGTTGAGAAATTACTTGATTGCCGCTATCATTAGTATTTGTTGACCACATTTATCAAATCTAGCCAGAAAATCCCACTGTTTTATGGTTTGTGATCGATTGAAAAAATAAAGTGTGTGACACTTTACAACATTAGCCTTGCAAGAGCGATGTACTATGCATTGCCTACATCCACCCACTTAGATGTGTTTTTTTATATGGGGCTGATATCCTTGTGTAGTGGAATTATTAAGGTTTTCGTGGAGCCTCCCTCGTCGTTGCACGAGTAACCTAACCTTAAATAAACAGTAACTGAGCGCGCTTTACAGCTGGCATCACTCGATACCACGGTAATTTGTCAACAGACCTTTAGGATCTTACAGGGAGCTGATAACCATAGAGAATTATATTCATATATATTTCTTTTTATTTGAGAAATGGTCATACATTCTTTTCATAAATAACAAGTATTGTGTTGTTAATGAAGTTGGTACGTGTATTAAAAGTTATTGTACTATTTTCTTCAAATATGTTAGTTACAGTTTAAATATTTTAAATATTACCTATTCTTTAAAAATGGTCGATTAATATAAATCCAGCGGCCAATAAATATTTATATATATATATATATATATATATATATATTGAATATATATTAAACATCAGTTTACAAATGACAGTCTCTCGAGGTAAATAACATGATTTTCAATCCAATTGAGAACCTACTTTTTAGAGTCCGTTATGATCTTTTTACAAATGTTCATAAAAACTTGATTGGGGATGGCCTAGAATATATTGAGAACCACGGGTTCCCCATGGATGGAAGATATAAGAATGTCTGCTTATATAATAAATGTATAATTATTCCATACTCACGCCGCTGTGAAATCAATTTACCTTTACCTGTGCATAACCCAGAAACCTTACCAGTCAATAAATCAAAAACAGATATCAATTACATCGATTCAAACTCAGCGGTAGACGTTCATGAATTAGGATAAACACAGCTCTGAAAATAACCGCATAACATACTTATGGAATAAGAGTGCAAGTTCTTTTGTTTCACCGTTCAATAAATGAATCATTTTTTTTCTTCTGTAATAGATTTCTTTACATTAAAATATAATAACAGTATATAATTTTTGTTTAAACTAAGAAGTTTCTAATTTTCGTAAGAGGTGGGTTTGTAGGTTAATTTATCATTAGTATTTAAGTGAGCAATTTAATGCTAATGTAATAAAACCGCGAGTCCATCAAAAACACTACCAAGCGCAACCTTTTCACATTTTGTATGATTTCAAATTTATTTATTTAATATATGCTTTATTAATTAATATTTTTATTTTTTTTTATATTTTAATTAATATATTTAATAATTTAAATTTATGTATGCTTTTATTATGCATTATGCATTAATTAATATATGCTTTAACCTAAACAAATATTGATTTGTGATATACGAGCTATTAACAAAGTCGGTGAAACAAAATACGTATTATTTATTAGTTGCCAATAATTACACGCCAATAACAATATTTAATATGGCGATATAACATTATCACTATGACCAATAAAAAGATCATTTAGTACAAGACCAATAATATTAGCACATAAAGTCACCAACATAAAGTAATAAAATCCATTATATACCATATTATTAATCGACCCTTCTCATTTATGAAGCTGCGTATCGACCAAACCTGTATAACGAGGCTCGATGGTGTGTGATGAAAAAATCTGTTAATAGTTGTTTTTGGATACATTATTGTTGGAGTTTAGAATGGAGAAATGTTGTTGGACTTACACATCGTGAAGGTACCGCAACGTTTGAGTGCGCTTTATATAATAGAAGACATTAATGCGCAAACAAATATTGCTGGTAACATACATTTTGACGTAACTTGACTCGGAGATAAAACAACAAGGAATGTTCTAGCATTCTATTATAGGCAGCCGCCTTGATAGTGTTAGATGAAGTGTTAAGAATAATAAATGTATTTCAATTTATTATTATATATTAAAAGTGTTTATCTCTCCGTGGGTAAAAATACTCCTGTACGTTAGAGGTAGCCACTGGGTCCCGGACTATTGCGGTACCTTGAAACTTATTTGCTGTAGAAGTTATTTCGTTAAGTTACCATTTACTATCTTTTGCAATACATATATATCATTAACCAATCGACGACTTGCCAATATGTCATTTTAGACGTGTTGTCGGGCGGCCGATCGAATCAAGACTGGTATGATATTCATACCATTTTTGAATTTTCGTTCCATTTTGCCCGGACGCTTTTCAACGCAAAGTCTATTTGTTTATAAATCAATTTTAATAAATACATTTTCATTAAGTCATTTAACTATTTAAATGTGATTGTACATTAGACATATTCAGATTTCATTTGCCCCGCAAAAGCAGGTAAATAAAACTTAATTAAACGATCAGTTTTATTTGTATCATTAGCTGTTATTTATGATATAAAATGAATAAAAAATGGAAAAATTTGATACAAAACAGAGGCGCAACTTTGGATAAACAGGGGTACTCAAAATATCCTACCGCATTACTGTTTTATCAAAACTCACGCCAACGTCACCTAGCTACAGATGAATAATGCTTAAATGCCAAACGGAACACCGCTCATTTTATTGGTGTACTCTCCCTAATATTAGCTCGGTGTTTGACATTATAACATAACAGCAGCTCAGGCGCCGACGTTGTTGTCAGGGGAACCCGATTGTCTATAGAACGTCGTTAATCGGTCAGCCTTTACACAAAACGTAAAGCTATTGGACCGGAATAGAATTGAAAACTGCTATTGGTTTCTTAGGTTTTGTGATACAGTTGAAATAGCTTACAATACAAAATAGAAAGCTAATAATACGAAATAGAAAGTAAATACAACACTCTTCACAAAGCTATTTCAACTGTATCATAAAACCTAGGAAAATAACAGCAATATTCAATTATATTCCAGTCCAGTGGTATATTTACTTTCTAATTTGTTTAAGCCAAAGAAGCCACCATTTCCATGTGAATACCTATTGAATTTATTAAACAAAGTCAGTTAAAATTTAACCAAATACTGATTTCATGCAATGATTTTTCAAATACCAACTACCAATAAAAACATCCCTCTTATTCGTCAAATTGATCAAACTTGGTAAAGTAAGCAATTTAAATTATTCAATACCAGTTACCGTCTCTATAAATTTCATTCCGCAAAGGAAGAAAAAGATAAAAAAATATTCTTCATATTAAACCGAGATTATTCCGTAATCCTTAGAACTAGCACCACTCTAAAGAGGACCGCCACGTGCGCCGAGTGAGGTTTGAAAGGACTAAAAAAGCTGTAACTAGGAGTATCACTTACTGCGGTATCTTTGCCTCTAAATTGCAGCAGAAGCATAAGTTTACAGTAACGTTTATAGTTACTGTTAATATAGTTTATAGTAACGCAATTGACTAAATATTACAAAAAAAAAAAATAATGCTAGAAAACTAGCAAAGGAGGTGTTAGCTGGTGGATATGCAGCATAAAATTCCATGTGGTAATAAACTTCAAGTTGATTGACCCTGAGATCGACATTATATATTATATTAAGACTGACAAAACAAAACATTAATAACAATAAATCTCCAGATATAAGAAAAGCCTAAAATCATGACATCAATCAATGTTGTACAATACAGCGATAAAATTAGGCACAAAACAGGGAAATACATTCAAAGGCAACGTTACATTAACAGCAAGCAAATTATCAAAAAGCTTCATTAATTTTGGAAAAAATTTACTTACAAAATATTCTGTAGCTGAGCTACACAATTTATAACGCCCGGTAACAACATTCATTTGCTGAAACCACACGCCGTGGTTTGACTTCAGGCAGTTATTCACAATTTATAGACTAAATGTCAAGGTTGATTTTACTCAGCAAAAAATACTTTTTAGATTTTTTTACTGCCAGCTCAGAGTAACCGGCCGCGCCTTATTATAAATTTTTGGATTACCAAAGTCTATCAGTGGTGGTATTTTCATGTCCAAAACATTTAATAAAAAAGGAAATAATATTTCTACTACATATTAATCTAAGAATTCTGAAAGGCAAAGTCTTAAACACAAAAAGAAATGTTTTTGTTGTGTAGAACAGTAGTATCATTTTCAATTTAGTTATTAAGTTTTATGATTGATTGTGGAAAGGCTTGACCGCTAAAAAGAGTTAACTTGAACTATTAAATACCTAGTTTGGTTTCGTCTTATGAATCCTAAGAAATTCAACGGGAAGTAATGCATTGACTATTGCTAAGGAATTTAAGGGAATGGAGCTCACCAAGGTAAAACGTGGTTGGTTGTTTGAAATCTAACGTGGCGCACTCAATGTCTTAGAAATCTCTTATTTACAATAAAATCCACACTTCCACAGTTGCTTAACTATCTTGAGATCACAAAACTTCGCAAGCACTAAGTTTACAAGTAAGTTATCTTCTTATTTTTCACAATAAATCCGAGCGGCATGAGTCTCGAATCACGCGGCGGCCATCACACATTTTTATTTTTTTGAACACAGTAGGTAGATTCATCGTAGGGTCAACCACGTACGCGGGAATTATGATTTTGGATTAGGAAGGAAAAAGGATAATAACAATGTCGTAACATTTTCCCCCCACTTGAAATTCACAAGGATTTCAAAAGCCCTTAATAGTTTGTGCTCATAAATTGGACAGTAAAGCAATTGTAGAACCAATCAACAAACTTAATTACTAAATTTCTTATAAACTACGGAGTAACAATTATTTAATTATTTACATCACCGGCAAAACACATATTTTTACAACAGGGCGACGCAATATGTGTCCTTTCGATGTTTTAATTGTAACCACTCTGGCTACATTATCACTCCCTAAATGTACCTTTTCTATTCTGGCTAATCGCCATGATAAAGGTGGCAGGTTAGGTTCCACCATGATAACTATGTCATTAACCTTAACATTCATAGATGGTTTAAACCACTTATTTTTTTGCTGGAGAGTGTGCAGATAGTCTCGCTGCCAGACGCGCCAGAAAGATTGAGTTATCTTTTGTAACATCTGCCAGCGAGATCGTGGGCATGTAGGTAAATCTTCTAAAGGTACATCTGGTAAGGCCACTAAGGGACCTCCGATTAAAAAATGTCCTGGAGTCAAAACATCAATTTCTGTCGGGTCGGAAGAAAGTGCACACAGCGGTCTCGAATTTAGAATAGCTTCTGTTTTTGCAAGTACTGTAAACATTTCTTCTAGAGTTAGAACCTGAGAACCTACTGCGCGTTTTAAATGATATTTCATGGACTTAATGCCACTTTCAAAAATTCCTCCAAAATGAGGAGCGCCTGGAGGATTAAATTCCCAAACAATGTGTCTTTCACTAAGACTGTCTGAAATTTTATTGAAATTTTTAATTAGACTACTGTACATATCGTTGAGAAGCCGATTAGCCCCCACGAAGTTGGTACCGCAGTCAGAAATGATTTTTTGACATATTCCGCGTCGAGAAACAAATCGATCGAGAGTGGCAATGAAAGCTTCAGCCGACATTTCAGTAACAGCTTCGAGGTGAATGGCCTTCACAGTAGTACAAATAAAAAGACAGACATAAGCCTTGTATGTACGAGCGTTACGACGTCTACTTTCTTTTACTAGAAACGGGCCACCGAAATCAATTCCAGTAGTTTGAAAGCACCGTCCGGGCTGTAGTCGAAATTCTGGAAGATTTCCCATTGGCGGTTGACATGGAATTGGTTTTGCCCTAAAGCATATCACGCATTTAGATATGTAAGAACGGATCAAAAGACGTAAACCTAAAATCCAAAACCTTCTTTGAATAAGTGATTGTAATGTTCGAGGACCGCAATGAAAGTAAGTTTTATGATATTTATCAATTATCAAAGCAGACAAAGGACAATTTTTTGGCAGAAGGACAGGGTGTATGGCTGAGTCAGAAATACTAGCATTACTTATGCGCCCTCCCACTCGTAGAATACCATCGCTGTCCATAAATGGAGAAAGCTTCTGAAGTGATTTATTGGAGCATTGCTGGGTTTTAATAATTTGATCTAACTCGTTTGCAAAATATATCATTTGCATATGCTTCAAAAGAAGAACCAATGATTTATTCAGTTCCGCTGTAGATAATGAGGTGGTTGTACGATACTCGCGTTTAGACTTCAAATTATAAATGAATCGCATACACCACGCTAGCGTTCGTTGTAATTTAGAAAACGACGAACAATTTTGTACTAATTTACTCAGAAAACCATTTGTCGTAGTAGTCGTTAAAAGGGTTTGTACTGTGCAAGATTTAACTTCTGGTAAGTCGGTTTGACGTTGGGGTAAAGCTGGCCTTTGTTTAGGCCAATTTTTTGGCTCAGTACTTAACCACTCGGGTCCCAACCACCAAGATTTATGAATAGCTAATTCAGCACATGTTATACCACGACTGCAACAATCTGCAGGATTCTCATTTGTCGATACGTAATACCAATTGTTGGTGTTGATCAAGTCAATCGCTTGAACAACCCGATTGGCCACAAACAATTTTAAAAGATGTGGTGGCGTTTGAAGCCAAGATAAAACTGTATTGCTATCAGTATAGGCAGTGACAGAATCAAATTTAATGGTCTTCTGTAAGACTGCATGCATGTGGCTTAGGACGCGGGCAAGGAGAACCGCTGCACACAGCTCGAGTCTGTTAACTGTTAGTGGTTTTAATGGAGCCACTTTAGATTTCCCTATAAGAAGACTTGTTTTTGTTACACGGGGTGTAACAACGCAAATGTAAACACAACACCCGTATCCTTTCGAGGAGCCATCGCAGAATCCTACAAGATGTATTTGTATGGGATCTGGAGGCAGAACAAGCCGAGGTAGTTGAATTTTTTCTAAATCCGTTAAATTTGCAGCTATTTTATACCATTGATTTGCCAAGTTTTTAGGAATTGGCTCATCCCAAGATAAGTTAAGCCTCCACATATCTTGAAGCAAAAGTTTGGCTGATATAATAACTGGAGAGATCCATCCTAGCGGATCATAAATTTTTGCTACCATAGAAAGGATTGAGCGTTTAGTAAATTCAACTTTAACATTTTCCGCTACGGAATAGGAAAATTGATCAAGGCATGGATCCCATTTAATGCCTAGAATTTTAATTCCTTGTTCACTGTCAGGGTCGAATAACTTTGGTGACTGACAATGTTCTAAGGGTATGTCTTTCAGGAGTTCCAACTTGTTACTACTCCATTTTCGCAATTCAAATTGACCTTTTTTTAAAAGAGCAACAAGTTCATCCCTAAGACTAGACGCGTCATTAATTGATGAGCACCCAGTGGTAACATCATCCATAAAAATATCTTCGCGCACAACTTGAGCTGCACGCGGGTATTCTTCTTGGTGATCCTCTGCCAATTGACGAAGTGTTCGAATGGCTAAGTAAGGTGAACTACTGACTCCATACGTAACAGTATTGAGTTCATACTCATTAAGAGGGGCATCAGGACTATCGCGCCAGAGTATATGCTGATATTTACGGTCTTCGGGTATTATGAGTATCTGTCTGTACATTTTGCAAATGTCTGCAGTGAACACAACAGCGTGGAGACGGAACTTTGTGATGAGATCGACGATTTCCACCTGTAACTTAGGGCCCACATGTACAATCTGATTTAATGAAATATTATTCATTGTGCGACAACTGGCGTCGAACACAACGCGGAGGCGTGTTGTAGAGCTACTTGGTTTCACAACACAGTGATGTGGTATAATATACGCATGATCAGTAGACGAAGTTGTACAAGGCTGCATGTGTCCTAGTTCCTCGTACTGATGCATGAAGTCGACATACTCGGCCTTTAAGTCAGGCTCTCGTGACAAACGTTTTTCAATATTTAAATATCGATTTAATCCAGTATTAAAGGATTCACCTAGAGCTGGCGCATCTTCCTTAACCATGATTGGGACAACATATCGACCATCAAGATTACGGTAGGTAGACCTTTTATAAATCCTTTCACAGAGTTCATTTTCAGGTACCAAGATACGAGCTTTCGGTGGTTCTTCGGTTTCCCAGAAGCGTTGAACTATCTTATCGAGCGCACAAGTGGACGCGATGAAAGAAGATACTTTGTTGGTTGGAGATTGAATACACTTGCGGTCGCAGAATTGACCAGTGATAACCCAACCAAATACACTTGAAAGTGCAGAGGGAAAATTTGAAAATGGCGCGTAACGCACACCATCATAAATTTGATCGAAACACTCTACACCTAGCAACATATCTATATGACCGGGGCGGTCGAACTGATCGTCAGCTAATTCAAGATGCTGGAACGAATCTCGTACTGCCATAGGTAAACGAGTCGTAGGCATATTAGAAGTAATTTTTTGCAAAATAACAAAAGGTAAGTCAAAACACGGTGAATCCTTGCCACGGGGTTTAATGGTACAAAATGTCGCACCCTTGATATTATGAACACTATTTTCACCAAGACCAGCTATGGCTACCTGGCACCGACGCATGGGCAGACCAAGGCGTCGCACACAGGAACTAGTTATGAAACAATCCATAGAACAGCTGTCTATAAGGACGCGAGCGAGTTGATAAGATCCGTGAGCGTCAAGTACGCGAACTACTGCAGACCCTAAGATTTTTGTAGAACGATCCGTGCCATCATCCGCCGCAATAGTGGTAAGCACAGTAGAATCAGCTGGGCGCACATAATTATTACTTTGTGTCAATAAATTAGCTGAATACACGTTTGGCGGCGACTGTACGGAGCTGACGTTTGAATTACAAGAATCTACATGAACTAGGGTGTTATGTCGCGAGCCACAAATAATGCAATTTGTTTTTGATAGACATTCATTAACTTGATGACCTGTCCTTAAGCAATTAGAACAGAGACTTAAGTTATTAATCAACTGTTGTCTCGCTGCGATATCCATAGATTGCAATTTCATACATTTATAAATGCTGTGAGTTTCATTGCAGCAAGGGCAAGGGCGTATTATTGACTTAGATTTAAATTTATTCGATGTGACCAAAGAGGTCTTTGACGGTGGACTGTAACTATTGTTTTTACGAAATGGCTTATTATTATTATTAGCGAATTTTATAGTATTCGGTTGTGAAGTGGAAGCAACAGGTTTACTCACTTCTAGAATTTTAGTATAATTTTGAAGGAAGATTAATAAATTATTAAATGAGGGTATTTCGTCCACATTTTGTAACTCGAAACGTTTTCGAGTATCGTTATCTAGCGTGCGAACAGCGATATAAAACAAAACAAATTCACTGAGAGAATCTATATTTAAGGCGCGGAGTGCATTGACGTTTTCATAAAGAGTGTTGATAATTCCATTTAAACCTTCTAAGGAAGTTTTATTTAAGGGGCTGAGGTTACAAATTTTGTCTAGATATGCAGTTGCTAACACTCGCTTATTATCATACCTATCCATTAAAGCATTTAAAACCACATTATAATTTGCAGCTATTAATGGCACTCCCTTCGCTATAGTTAAGGCGAAGCCTGACAAACACGAAATCAAATAATGAAATTTTTCGACATCAGATAAAGAATTTCGATTGTGTATTAAGGGTAAGAAACTGTCTTTAAATGTTTGCCAATTTTCGATATTACCGTCAAAAGTAGGTATCTGTAGTTTTGGTAAGCGAACTAGTGTTTTATTTGTTTCATCCTGACCTTTATTAGAGTTGAAGGATTCGTTTTGCAATGACTCAGAGAATTCCACAACACTATAATATAACTCGTCGAAAGATAACAATGTTTGGGTATCAATTTGGCTATCAAGTTCTAACTCCATTTTTCTTAAATTTATTTCATGATTAACCAGAATAAAATTTTCTCTCAAGCCTTCAATCTTGTTGAATCTCGCACGAAAAGCTGCTAATTTAGTGTTGTTAGTGAGCACTTCCTTTGATAAATCATAAAGTATTTGCATAGAACGAAAATCATGCTCTCGCCTACAGGTTAGAGCCTTTATTTCAGCTTCAATTTTTAAATTTAAATGTTTATCTTTACTAGTAGACATACTTGCAACAAATCAAAGAACTCAAAAATTAAATAGCTTTTGTTTCGAAAAATTTCGAAACAACTTCGCCTTAACAGAAGGATACAAAGTTGATAATTTTAAATTACTATTTGTAGTGTTATTGTTTTGTTGAATGAAATAAATACTTATGGTAAATAAGTTATTTATTTGACATAACGAATAAGTACACGACACTCAATTTTAATTTGCCTTTTTGCACCTATTGTTGTAACTTTAAGTTCTTTGAATAAGTAAATTAATGTAGTATAGATCTAATGAATTAAGCAATTGATTATAAAATTATTATTATATGGAATTGAAAAGTGTATTTGCGTTACAAATATTTGTTGATTAGTACAGATACAAGTTGGTATAACTACTTTTAATTGAGCACAAACTAAATATGAGCATTTATCCGAAACCAACCTGGTATTAAATGAGTTCTTATATAAAATACACAATGACAAGTCGATTTATTTCTTATTTTATAAATAACTCAGGGAAGATCTAGAAATATTTGGTCCTAAGATTTTAAGGTTAGGTCACCGTATTTACTCAGGAAAAGTACAAAGGTTATTTTACTATGACATAACTTGTATGGTTTTGCAATATGTCGTTTTTATTTTACTATTGCAAAAGTAGGCACTTATTTAAATTGTATTATCCGGTTCGAAATGGACCACTAATGGAAAGGCTTGACCGCTAAAAAGAGTTAACTTGAACTATTAAATACCTAGTTTGGTTTCGTCTTATGAATCCTAAGAAATTCAACGGGAAGTAATGCATTGACTATTGCTAAGGAATTTAAGGGAATGGAGCTCACCAAGGTAAAACGTGGTTGGTTGTTTGAAATCTAACGTGGCGCACTCAATGTCTTAGAAATCTCTTATTTACAATAAAATCCACACTTCCACAGTTGCTTAACTATCTTGAGATCACAAAACTTCGCAAGCACTAAGTTTACAAGTAAGTTATCTTCTTATTTTTCACAATAAATCCGAGCGGCATGAGTCTCGAATCACGCGGCGGCCATCACACATTTTTATTTTTTTGAACACAGTAGGTAGATTCATCGTAGGGTCAACCACGTACGCGGGAATTATGATTTTGGATTAGGAAGGAAAAAGGATAATAACAATGTCGTAACAGATTGTGTATGACTTGCTTAAGTAACATTTCTAGTAAGTGTACTGCCAGCTACAAAAGAGTGATACGCAACCTTTTTTTTTTTTTTGCGGTGGGAAAATGCATTACGCATACCACCCGGACGCAGGGGGCCCCGAGTTATGTAGGACTCCCGTATAGGCTAATGAGACCCACGGTATACCCACTAAAAAACACCCCATCTTCCGTCTCGCCGCCTTGTGACGGGGTTACGGGAACGCTTTCGCACACATCCGCGACCCCGGCAGCAGCCACCCACAAGCGGCTCCATCGCGAAAACACGAAGGCCCTCCACGATTGGCGCACCAGATGGTAAGGTGCGCCTCCCTCCTCGGCCTACACCAGTACTGTAGCAGACTCCCCCGAGTCTGCTACCAGGAGGCCATGGATACCAGATAACTGGGACCCGATGGCAGATCAGGTCTGTGGTTCTGCCACCAACCGCACCTCGGCTGCAGAGGATAGGGCAAGCGGCGCACCGCAATACCGACATGCCTCTTTCACTGCGGCCCCACCAGTGCCGTTTCGACGACACGGCCCCGCCAGCTCGCAGGGGGTAGGGAGAAAGGCGCACCGTAATACCAACACGCCTCTCCCCCTGCGATCCCTCCACGATCGCAAAAGATAGGGAGAACGGCACACCGTAATACCGGCACTCCTCTTCTTCTGCGGTCCCACCTCCAAGCGCGTCCTCAGCGGACTTGTTCAGCCCACTTTGAGCGCCCTCCTCGGGCCAGCCGGCGGCCCAAACAGGCCGGCCCTGTCTGCCTCTTAGTTCACCGTGGGTGACCAGTCCACGGCTACTAAGCCCCCCCGCCACGACAAGGCGGGCAACCATCGGGGGGGAGGAGTCTGTCTCTAGTATGACTCTAAATCTTATAGTGACTATCGGCAATCCACCATCTGTGATTCACGTAATTCGATACAATGGATACTATTTTTTTTTCTTTTTTTTTTATTCCCCTCCACGGAGAAGGCAGGAGGATAAAAATGCTCTGATGCATACCCCGCGCGCGCGATCGAGGTTATGTAGGACTCGCTCCGAGCCTACCAGAGCCACTACCCACTAAAAACCCCCTGAGTGACTTTTACAATTTTTGCCTCACAGCCTTCATCTGAGCGACGACCAATTGGAGAAAAAGGCCGCGCTAGCGGGGCCCTTGAGGGGTCACTCGTTTGGAATTACATAGCAATGAAGGTGCTCAAAGCACTGAAGGTGAATTCGTAGCACTGAAAAATGTTTATGCTGAACAAAATAATGTATTGTAATAGGTACTTAAAGTATTTAAATATATATATATTTTTTTTCTGTTTGTTGTATGACTATGGAGTCTATAGATATGGTTGGTAACGCGGTTGCTATCTTCGTAGTTTCTCTATGAGTTCGAATCAGAAATGAGAAGATCGACACTAAAAGCACCACGTATTTAAGGCCGTTGATTTAACTTTCCGGCTTAAAAAAGTCTTAATCAAAGTAGTCAATTTCTTTGATTCGTGATCCAATGGTTAGCAGGCTTTGAAACAACACAGTTGTCACTGAATTGGTTGCACCATCTTTTGTCAGCTGTATGAAGACACTTGTAGGCTCGAGACCAAATCGACATAAACTAGGCTAATTTAAGTTCAGGATCTAGATAGAGATCCATGGGGTCGACCATACAAGATTGGGCTGGGGAGATGCGACCTTGGGCTCCACCTTTGACAGAAACTCTTAAGACGAGTATGGTTAATACGAGCCGATGCTTTCGTCGCCATATGACTCGCTTAAACGGTCCGGTTCGCTAGAGGTAACTACGGCGGAGATACACCACGCGTTCAGACGTATGGCGTCACGGAGTGTTGCCCCTGGCCCAGGCGGCATCCCGGGTCGTGCGTGGGCGATCGCCATTACTGAGCTCAAGCGACTCTTCGACGCTTGCCTTTGACATGGTGAATTTCCTTGCCTATGGAAAAAAGCCCGGCTGGTGCTTATTGCGAAGTTAGGAAGACCTTTCGATTCTCCATCTTCGATTCGTCCCATATGCCTACTGGATGAAGTGGGTAAATAAAGCGAAAGAATTATTGCCCACCGACTGACTGCGCATGTGGAAGGTGAAGGCCCTAACCTATCGGATAACCAGTTTGGGATTCGGCGTGGCCGTTCGACTTTGGATGCGGTTCTCCTTGTGCAAAGCTTGTCCCAGATGGCAACTTCAAAAGGTAGAGTAATAATAGTATTGATATAGTGAACTAAGAAATAAGGAGGGCACTTGAGTATCACAACGTCCCCCCTTATCTACAGCGGATCGTCGGAGCCCATCTGAGTGATAGGCATATAGAATATACGAGTCGTAATGGGACCGTTCACAGTAGGGAGGAAAATCGTGGAGTTCCCCAGGGGTCAGTCATGGGTCCTTTGCTATGGAATATCGCCTACGACCACGCAGGGTGTCTCTATCGTTTGCTACGCAGATAACACTCTCGTACTGACCGAGAGGATACTTTCGAGAATACCCTTCGAAGTGCTGAAGATGCGGTAGTCTGCGTTGTGAATGTGATTCATGGCCTAGGATTACGTGTTGCTCTTCAGAAGATAGAGGCTATGTGGTTTCATGGCATTCTTCGAAGCCGCGACCCACCTAGTCTTTCGGTATCGGTCGGCAATGCCCATGTCTTGGTCGGGCAGTATATGAGGTACCTCGGGCTCATTCTGGACAGCCGTTGGAGGTTTGAAGAGCACTTCAGTCGCCAGTTCGTTCGTATCCAGAGGGTAGCGGGTGCCTTGCATCGGCTCTTACCCAATCTTGGAGGACCAAGGGAAGAGGTTCGTCGGCTATATACAACGGTGGTGCGGTCAGTAGCACTCTATGGTGCACCAGTGTGGTCTGCAAGGCTGGGTATTCGGCGCTGCAGGACTATGTATTATAGTGTGCAGTGTCTGATGGCAATTCGCATTGCTCGCGGATATCGGACGATTTCCTTTCAGGCGGCTACGCTACTGGGGCGCTTCCCGCCACTGGACATTCTGGCAGATATGGATGCGAGGGTTTTGCTCGAAGTCATTCCAATGCTGAGAATGGTGATGGAAAGTTTGAGGCAGCGGGAATGTCAGCCGTGAGCCTCAAAGTGCTCGACAGCGCGTGGTACAGGGCTTACTGCCCAATTTTTGGGCATGGATGAAGCGTAGCTTTGATCGTGTAACGATTGCTTTGGTGACTATCTTCACCGTATTGAGTGCGAAGAAACAAGCCAGTGTCATCATTGCGGTGGTGATCTGGACTCGGCGCAACATAAACTCAAGAAGTGCCCAGCTTGGGCCTCCATGCGTCAGGACCTGGTCAGCCAGGTCGGGGAGGATCTTTCCCCAGCAGCATTAGTTATATCTATGCTGCAGGACTCGTGGCAAGCCGTGGCCAGGTTCTGTGAGGACGTAATGTCGCGGAAAGAGGAAGCCGAGTGGGAGAGGCAGAGAGCCTATCCCACTCGGAGAACGCGCCGAGTCCGTTGAGCACTGTAGGAGATGACTCCAGGTATCATCAGAAGGACATCAGTCTTGGACTACAGTGTCGTGCCTTAAACGGCATAGTGCAGAGTGGTCCCAGTGTATCAGTAGAGGTCCCGGGGTCACTTGTGAACACCGTTGGGTTTTAGTCGGTTAGAGTCCGACATAACCCGGTTGCCTTGGTGGCCAGAAAAAGGCTAATTTAAGTTCAACCTTAGTGGTTTGTAATAATAATAATAATAACAATAAATCCCCAGAACTGGGGGGGAACCCGGAGTAAACATAAATATATAAATATCAACAGCCGTAACCCGAGAACAAACATTTATGTTCATCACACATATGCCCTAGGCCTAATTCAAATCCTTGGAAAATTCTTCAAAGCTTATCACCAAATTGAAAAAAAATTAGCGGAACTTTAACAAACATTTTTTGAACACTAAAAAAATCTACATCAAGCCATAACAAGACATAATTATAAGAAACAATATCTTTTTGTAGGATAAATTATTGTTTAAAATTATAAGAAAATATAAAGAATTGAGGCTTTCTATCCCACAAGTAGATTAACTTTCCCGCAGAAAAATATGGCTTTTTCGAATTAAAAATGTGTTATGACTTTCGAGTTTATTACTTACACTCAGAAACCTGAGTTTGTTCCAGTTTAAATAAATTATATCAAGTTTCCACATATAGGACGAACAATAGGAAGGTAAACAGTCACAAGATATTATCTAGTAGGTACCTAAATATACATGCACAAGTTTCACATTATTAAGGAAAAAAAAACCACACGGTAACATACAATAACATACAAATCAATAAGAAGAGCAGACAATTAAATATTAACAAAATGAGTGTTGAAAATCAACTAAGCAATCATGCAATCATTCAATCATCAAGGTTGCGTGCACGAGTAATGAATGAGTTTTGTCTGTAATTGGTACTTGCGGTAGGTACGTGTAGAAGTGTTGGATTTCTATATAACTTAGAGTGCGTGCAAATACCAATCACAGCCAAAAGCTCCGGGACATCCATTTTACAATTTGCTATTTTGATAACGTTACAGACATCTGCTTTTACTCTGCGAGTTTGGAGTGGAAGAAAATGGTGATGTCTGCATCGGGAAAAGTAATCAATGTCGATCTTTTTACATCTATATTGAAGAAATCTGAGAAATTTTCTCTGTATTCCTTCAATGCGTTCAATATAAATCCCATAGGACAGGTTCCATACTGATGATGCGTATTCGAGGTGACTTCGAACAAAAGCGCAATAAAGGATTTTAAAGGTTTGATATAACTGAATTCAGATGATACTCTTAACACGAAGCCTAATGCCCTAGAGGCTGTTTTAACTATTCTATTGATGTGTTGATCGTATAGGATCTTAGAGTCGAAAGTTACTCCTAGGTCGGTGATATAATTTACTATCGATATAGTTGTGTTATTAAAAGTGTATTGGCATGTTATTAATGTATTCTTTCTAGTGAACGTGCAAACATTACACTTATTTATGTTTAACTCAAGCTTATTAATCAAGCAGTAGCTATAGAAATTATTCAAGTCAGATTGTAGATTAAACGAGTCATTTAAGTAATTAATGGTGTGAATTATCTTCATATCATCAGCTTATAATAATATTTTTTAAAATTTAAAACAAACGCGTATGTCATTAATAAAGTAATAAAGCTAAAAGTTATTTAATATTACCTACTATTATGTCAAATTATGCAATAGATGATTTATTGATTGAAGAGTCCTTAAGATACCAGCTGCATCCATGTTCATCCATTGAACATGTGCTTTTTCTTATAAGAAGTATAACTACGATGGATTTGACTGCCCTACAGTCTTTTTTTGGCGCAATTTTCTGACAAGGTAGCAATAGACAGATTCAAAATGATTTTAACAACTTATGAAGCTCTTGTCCAAAAATCACACCTAACTTTTCCTAATCAAATAAAACCTTAAACTAAGAACCACCAGCAAATGAAAATATAATAGATATTAAGAGGACCCGGCACGTTTCACCCGCGTTCAGTGACTAACAGTTACTTCAGCATATAAACACACAACTGTATAAAAAGGGGAATATACAAACAATGGAACCACAAAGTATGTATTCAGTGCAACGTCCGCATTCCTTACAAAAAATACTCCACGGAAAGATAAAAAAAGGACTTCTCCAAACACATTTACAAGGCCGTTCATCATTATGTTATCCATTATCAAGAATCCTAAATTGCAAGAAAGTTTTAAACTAACATAACTTGTGTTCGATACAACAGTAAAACACACGTATACAGAACACAATTCTCCAATTTTAAAACGAGAGAAAAGAATATTTTGCAACTCGCAGTGAATTAAAATCGCTAGTTTTTGTGCACTCAGTTAGTGTACACTCAGCGCCCTCCGCGGAGACCTAAGCTAAGGGCGAGGATGTTACAGGGTGACGACAATACTGGGGATTCGAACCTGCACCAGCGCATCCGACTGCACCCAGTAATGCAATACCATACGTGGCATAGAAGGAGGAATGACGCAGCAGTCAATTGTGGCGGCCTGTCCCAGAACGATAGGGATAGGGCCCGTGTAACCGGAAGGTTGGTGGGGCCATGGGAGGTGGTGGGTTCTACCCAGTAAAGTGAGGCTAATATTAATGTCTCGCGCCACGTGCTACTCCCGCGGCACCTCCGCGAATCGATACCAACTCGGATGCAGGAAAAACTGAAAAACGAGAGTGAAGTATATTTTGGGGGATTTTTGTTTATTTAATTTACTAGCAACAATCAACTACAGAAATCAACACTTTCCACCTGGGAATAAATACAATTTTGAACTAAACTTTCGGATCGCGTTCTTTTAGAATTAATTCAATTCCATCCCCTATTTTCAATCTCTTAATTCACAGCGGCCATTATACGGAACACAAATTATTGTAAAATAAGATTTAATTTCAATTGTCACATCGTTGTTCTAAAAAATGAAGTGAAAAAATAAAGCCATTTCCCGCCATTGTGATAGCCATTTTGAAAATTAATTTAGATATTGGAATAGAAACTGGTTAGTAACAAAATCGTCAAAAGTTTAGCTGATGCAGAAGTCAGGCTTATTTAGTGTGCAAAACTTATCTACTTTTATAAAGAAACATACCAATTCAAATGCATGAAAAATGAAGACCAATAATGCGGATAAGCGCATATAATGGCCGGGCGCGGGCTTTTGTTGTTTTTTTAATGCATTTCTGACGTATAATATATATATATATATATATATATATATTATACATCTGTTGCTTAGTTTAAGCAAATCCTACACCTTGATCAGGTTATACAGACCTTCTTAACACCCTGTATATATTTTATTACTGATAAATATCCTACAGCATTAAAGATAGCCACAGTACAAACTATTCAAGACGTTCAAATTAAGTGTTGTTCCCGGATCAGTAACTTTCAAAATGGCGCCTGGTCATTTCAGAGTGTTTAGTTAATGGCGGTCAAACGACACGTCGTTTGTGGTTCGAAGATCTTTTACTGGGTATACTGGAAGAAAAAACGACCATGTCGTGGTTATTTGCATGCTGGAAACATACCTATAGTAATTAGTTTTTAATAGAGAAGCATATTTTGACCCTTGATGCTAACGGTGGTAAGGTTTGAACCCATGTCACTTGACTAGGTATGTGCTCTCTTGATTACAGGTACTGCCAAGCTTCTTTTCAGTTCTTTAATTTTCTCGTGAAAAAAAATTAATGAATAGCAAGTGTAGTTTAAGAAGTTGTAGTTTGTGCCATCTACGAAGCCGCGTCCCAAAAAAATAGAGGAGGTTAATTCGTGGAGTGCACGTACTGTAACATTACAGAAATAAGATTTTCTAGAAATACCCAAAATTTCTTTTATCTTTACGCAACAACGAGCTTTGTTATCTCGCAGCTTTATCCTGAGTTATTGATAAATGCATTGAAAAAAAAATAAACATTAGTATGTTTGACAGTAAATAACGTTAACATGAGGTCATGAAATCACTTTCTTTTTTCACACAATAAGAAAATCATTATTTTCCTTTGACATCAATTGGTTAACATAAAAACTTAATTCAATGTGGATCTCAAAGTTACTTTGATATTGTTAACTGTTTAAGATATACTAACGCCGAAGGAACAGTTTTACCAGTATAATTGTTATAGAAGAATCTGTGATTTTAGTTCCTTTTTTAAGCAAGTCCCAGAATAAGCTCCCGTATCAAATTTCCACCAAATTCAATCCCTATGGCTTTTAAGTTATCCTACATTCAGTAAATTGTAATCACAGATGAAAAACTCGAATGGAGTTATAAAACATAGCCAAGGATAGTACCTAAACGAATCCACCATATTCTGTACAGAAAGATTATCTAAACTTTTAACGTAATTTTTATTAGCTTTATTTAGCGCTTAAAACTTGGTTATAACAATATTTGCGAACAAATCAAGCGTGATTTTTATAATTGGATTGTGCTATTACGTTTGTTATAAATTTATATTATTTATACCAATCGAAATATAAACAAGCTGCGGAAAAGTATGCGTGGGACTGCGTGAGCATAAGAGAGTCTTAAATCAATTTGTCATTTATAGTTACTCTCTGAAGTAATCATAGAAAAAAAATGATTTACCTTATATTAAAACAGTAATTTTTTCTTATATCGTTTTGGATATTTGTTTTTTATATTTAAGATAGTAGATTAAAAACTGCATTTGTAACCTAACAAAAGGGAATAAAGATTTGGTTGTGATAAAAAAAGCTAAACGTTTAAAGAGCAACATGTTTTATATAAACAGGACTATTTAAATTAAAAATAAATCAATTATTACTCATATGAAATAGTTTTACTCCAAAACAGTAAGTATAAAAGGAGTCAAAAATTCAATTTGTTATTCTATTTTCTATAACATTTCCGAGACAATTGCTACTTATATATAAATGTATTTTACTTAAGATCGTCGCACTTGATACGACATTTGCTTTGTGACAACTATTTACATACTGTAAATATGAGCATGAAATATATTCTCTTCAAACTTATTTGCTAAGTAATAAAATATTATCTAATTTAAACATGAGTACTAAAGGCACACGGCCGTGTATTGTTCAAAACGAATTGAAAATGTACCATAAAATGAGGTGTGAAGGTCGTTTTTTCTTCGAATAACCTTCAAATTCTGTCATAAACGTTATTTAATTAATTATATCTGTGTTTGAAAATTGTACAGTCGACGACAAAAGACGATTAAAAGTTTTCGATTTTCATAACCGTATCCACAACTTACATATATAAGTACAACAAAATTTGCGCATCTATTCAAATAGGAAGAATTTATTGGTTTACTTTCAATAAGTCAAATTTAAAACTGCTGAACCGATATGAACAATTCTTTCACCACTTGAAACCTAAAGCGTCCCGGAGTAAAGTAGGCTATACTTTACCCCGCTGACCTCACTAGCTCAGGAGCTACGCGGTGCCTCTTGTAATTCACACAAACTTTGATTAAATTAAAATAACGAAAGATAGGTGATGTTCTCACTGATTTCCATACGATGTGGTTTTGAAAATGGGGATACGAAAATCGACTTGTGTTGCCGACCGTATGAAAGAACAATAGACAATTGGTAGGCATATTAATGTAGCATGAAGCGTGTTTTTTACTGTTGTACAGTATATGTGTTTTATTGTGTACTAATATTGAATGAAATTAATGATTGGTTTGGTATAAGCAGTATATTTGCTCAATGCTTGAAGGTTATGATGGTGTAGCCATTTGGTTTAAGTAATATTGGTTGTATGTATGTTACATTGCATGCGCAGTGTTAGTGCTAGAGACACAAAGTTCAAAAAATTGGAACATATTGAAATTACGAGTATGTGTTGAACACAGCAGTCTGAGAAGCAGCAGCACAACTAATAGACTTTATTGAACGCATCCTTAATATATAATGAGGAGAGTTTTGTTTGTTTGTTAATATGCAATTAATAAACTCTCAAAATTCAAACATCGACATTTATTCATTTACAACCAAGAAAAACGTATAATAAAAATCATGTTAAATAATGTTTAAGATTTAGATAGTTTTAGAAGAGTTTAATAATAAAATAATGTTTCAGAATTCTAGTATAAACAAAAAAAGCGTAGCTATTAGCATAAAGTAATACAATAATAACATTTCTGTTGAGAACAAAAACGTGTTTGTTTGCCATCCTTTCATGTTAAAAGAAAGCAAATAATCTATTACTATAGAAGGCGAAAGACAGAAATCTTAAAAACAAATGTTACTGTTTGCATACCTTCACAGCAAGGTACAGTCAGACGAATTACTAAAAAGTGATGTAAAATTATGTCCCGTCAGTAAAATATTATTTTTAACAACATAAGAAAACTTCCATCTTCTATCTATCTTACGCATTTTTCCCGAGAGGTTCTCCGTTTGGATTGCTAGTTTCCTCACTGGGCGAAGCATAATAGTGGTTGATGGTTCTTGTTCAGCCCTTTGCCCGTTCATGCTAGTTCTCCGTATGCTGTCGCCCACTCTGTTTCTCGCTCTCTTTCTCTCAGAAAAAAACTCTAAATTCACAATATCAAAATACATTACGCAATATTTAACCCCAAAACGTGTCAAATGTAAACTTTATCCCCACATCTTATTCAACCCCTCAAATTTCAAATATAAAAAAAAAAACTTTTTTTGTGGTACATACTAACAAATAGATCACTTTACGAGTGGGACGCTAACTCCGGGTCAAATTTATCTTCGAGATAATTCAATTTGCGCTCTTCGCGACAACGTCGCAGGATTAACAAACGTGGAACACCTATGCGTCGCGCGTACGTAGGGGGTTTAGTTTTCGTATAACCCGTTTTGGGGTTAAATATTGCCTGATAGGTTATATGTTTTGTATTTTGTTCTTATAATGAATTGAAAGTTTTTTTTTTGAGAGAGAGAGAGAGAAAGGAAGAGAGTAATGATATAACTCATGGGAAGAACTGAACTGAACTAACATAAACTAGTCATACACATAGTTTTATACATATTTACCTACAACTTAATTTTACAATTTAAGGTTTAGAATATTTTACTTTTACTAATTCTAACTAAGAATTGTAATAGCTTTACTTTTGATTGTATTTTTTGAGTGAGTAAACTAGTCTATTTCACGAAATAGAGCGTTGTAGGTTAGCGGCAAACGAGACAAAGGAGCATTGCGCGCATAGTTGGTATACGTGGTAGGGGCAACGAATACTGGCACGAGCCGGCGGCGGGTACGACCACGGTCTTGTGCGTTCAACCTTACACTGCACACTAACTCATTGCAATCCACGTTCCCCCTTACAATGTCGTAAAACAAGCATAGGTCCAGTCGATCCGTGTAGACAGCGCATTACGGATTCCATATTATTATAGGACTAGCATATTCAACAATACTCCGAACGTCGGCATAATACTTAGTCTTAATAGTACGGATATTATTGGATGGCTTGCAGGTTCTAATTATAAATCCAAGATTCTTGTAACCCTTATCCGCTATTTTATCGATATGATTTCAGAAGCATTTTGTCGTCACAATGCACGCCAAGGTCTCGTATAAGTGACGTTTTTCGAATTGGAACCCAATTGAAATTGTAAGAGCAAGTTACAGGTCTGGTTTTGCGAGTAAAAGTGATATATTCCCATTTGTCTATATTAACCGTTATTTTGATTTTTAAGTAGTAATCAGATAACTTGTCTGCTTGCAGCTTCATGCAGTCTTGATCATTATTTATTCTTATAAATATTTTTATGTCATCAGCGTACATTAGATGTCGCGTTGATGTGAAGCAGGACGTGATATCTGATACGTAAACATTATTAAATAACGGTCCCAGATGGGATCCTTGAGGAATTCCCGTTGGAATATTAATAAAATCAGACCTGTAACCTCCCATAACAACATCCTGAGAGCGATTACTCAGATAGGATTTCATCCATCTCAGCAGATCGCCGTGTATTCCTACCTCATCTAGTTTGGAAACCAGAATGTTGTCTTCCTTTCTATGTAATAAGGTAAGATCAATGACGGAGGAAAGAAATGAGCAAGTCAACGTTCTTATAAATTTGTAATTTTTAAATAACAATAATGAATACCCAGATAAACGCACCAACTGTAAGCAGAGCTTGTGTTATGGATGACCATACACCGAACTGGGGGGAACCCAGAATAAACATAACAATATGAACAACCATGACCCGAAAACAAACATTTGTGTTCATAATACAATTGATTGCCCCAACCAGGACTCGAACCTGGGACCTTAGTCGTATGAGGCAGGGCTAATACCCACTACGCCACTCGGCCGTCGAATAAAATGTTATTAGTTTGAATAACCTTTTGCTGATTATGAAAGAAAGGTGTATTTAAGTTTCAATCTTAAGTTAGTTTGAATAAAACTTTCAAGTTTAAGTGTTTGTTTTGTGATTGTTTTATTTACACAACATGGAAGCGGCGTTTCATATTTTTATCTAACTTCTATTTTTCGACGGGTGAGTGTCAAAAAATAACCAACACATTTAAAAAAAAGGAATACAGTTACAGTACGCAAAGCTTCTAGCATACCTTTATAAAGAGAGTGAGTAAACTATAGAGCATTTTGTTACAAAGTTTTAAAAAAGCCCTATCGCTAATGACTGAAGAAAGTATATTAAAAGGTTTTCTTTTAATGATCTCATACTTTGTTATAGTTTAACTTTACTTACTCTATCTATACAGCGATCTATACAGCGCCAGGATTTGTTTTCTACGAGTATTGGACCTTAGACCTGTTTACTGATAGTTCTTAAAAAACTAACTTATCATATAAAATTTATTTTACTATGGTTATGAACTTGATATGTTAATGTATTATTTTGTTAAATAAAACCGAAAATCCTACAAAACCAATGTAGGCATGTATCATCTCTACACAGGGACGTACGAACAAAAGGCAAATACAAAGACATATATAAAAATAACAGAAATGGACGCCGTTTATTCACACCAAGACCTATGCAGGGTCAGGTAATGGAATCCTGAGGAGGATATGATAACACAATTTTTACATTTTTACAAATCTAATATAAAGAGTAAAAATTGTATAGTTCGTTTATTTATTTCTAATGGATAAACTTAGCGCTGTTATTAATTTAAGTATTCTAAAGTGTAATAAAAAACATCATACAGATCAAGCTATTCACCGGTGAAACCGCAAAAATTACCTAGTGATAAACAGATCAAAGTATGCGTAATAAGAAAAAGTTGTTTTCTTGCATGATAGGGCTAATTTCTGGAACTACTAGTTATTATTTCCTGGTTACTGATTGTTCGATTCTTTAAAAAGTTAATTGGACATTAATTTTCTCAAACTCTTTTTAATATTTTTCGAGCACACGAGTAACATACCGATCCACGCATACACCATTACAAACTCACAAACTTTGTGGTGTATATTGTCGGTGAGAATCACATTTCCCTAATTCCTTTTTTCTTACAGTTAATCCACACTATGTTTCCTAAAAAACTATTTCATTCCCAAAGGAGACCAAAGAACTTTCCAGAGCTTAAGGTCCTGTGCAATCTGCAGTGTTCTTAAATGTCCCCTTTGTAACAAACTGCGAGGGTACCTTTTGTGCCGCGACAACTAAGCAACTAAGTTTCTACTTGTGTTTTCTTTTTTCTGTGTGCAAAGAGTTTGTTTTGAAAAAATGAAAGGAGGTGTGAATGTTATTGAAAGTGGATCGTTTTTTTATGTTAGTTTGTAAAATGGTATCGGCATATTTTATTTTGTAATAGGCCAGTTTTAATGCTGAAATAAGGATAACGAATATAATGAAATAGCTAGTACCTCCTTACTTTTATCTAGGTCATTGCCATATCGTAGGATTCCATCATCACGAAATGTTCGAACATTTTATGAAATTAATCCATTCACTTCATTACTTTGTTGATGTGATTATATCGCATGTGGATGGCATAATTAGCTGATGTATCAAAAATATGTATGTTTTGCCAAACATTTTTGTTTTCCTGTTTTGTACTCTTTATTAATTCAATGTACATTATGGGGCGTCGCCGGATGCATTTTGTAGTTACTTGCCTTTACTTGTTGAGTACAAGTTTTATGACTTGCCTGGGGCTGTTTGGTTCTCGGGGTAGGTAAATAGGGGTAAAGTTAAGGTATGGGATGCATAAAGTTGTACTGACCTCCGTTGATTGTTCCGGATTTAAATTGTCAGTAATAAAACGAGTTTTATTGGTTACATAGTTATTAAAGTTGTTATGGTAGATTAAATGTTGTTTTACACAACTTACATATAGTAATACTATTACGAAAACTTGTATGTTTCGCTTTCACGCTTTACGCTTTCACGCCTTAACTACTCAGCCGATTATCATTTATAACTTTGTCCAAAACATACAAATTTCATCCAGACAAAAATACTATTCTTGAAAGATAAGCGAGCAAAACCGCGGGTTAAACCTATATTTATTATAATAAAGTCTCCATAACAACACAAGAAAGTATGCAAAGTTTGTGGTTTTGTTTTTGGATAGCCGAATGATGGATTTAACTATGCATAAATATAAATAATAATATTCTATGACCTGGAAATATAGGTATATCCGCCCTAGCATTGAAACCGTTAGTGCAGAAAAAGCTTACTGATACTATCACCTCTAGACGATCTGTAAATTGTTTGGAATTAATATAATGGATTTCGATTTTCTGAACCCACAATTTTACTCACCTCCGGTTGGTGTTAGTCTGCTACCAAGGAGACCACTTTAATGACGTTATTAAACTACTCTACTCTAACTACTCTACTCCCTTGACTCATTCTTATATAAATGTATCATAGGATAACTATAAGAAGTCTATTTTCTTCGTATCATCTTCTACTGTTGACGAGTCCAAGCTGTGTTCGAAATTGATTTCTTTGATTTTACCGACATTATAACCAGTACTCACACACAATTTAATTTTTCCCTATCAACTTGCACTTTTCACATTTCTTAAAATCCTATCTTGTTATCCAAAAATTCCCACCTTTTCTTTCCAAAGTAATTCAGCAGAAACAACTCTCAAAGTTTCGTACCGACAATATGTTGAGGTCAGAGGAGCTGCGCAGGGGAAAGTAATACAAACAACTGGATGCTTGAAAAAGCCTTTGTTTTATTTTATATTGCACTTTACAATTACAAAGCATAGCGATCGACAATGGAGGAACAGGAAGAGTTGTCACCGCAGATTGTTATTTTAATGTTGCCACATAAACCCACAGTAAAAATTACTTATACATATTAACACAATAACCTTATTAGTAATTTTCAATCCGGCTTCCGGATTGAAAAGGCACAGAAAAGGATTCAAGGGCACAGCCCAACTTCTGCTTGATTAAACGTCACGACATTCGATAGGCCATGGAAAATAGATCTCTGACTCTACTTGTACTTTTAGACTTTAGTAGTGCAATCAATGCTGTCGATTTTGACATTCTCCTTGGCATTTTAAACATCTAAAAAAGCAGTGGCCTGGTTTAATTCCTATTTTCGGGGCCGGTCACAAAGTGTACGCTATTGTGAGCACTTCTCAAATTGATGTGATGCGGGTGTGCCTCAGGGTGGTGTTCTCTCTCCTCTGCTCTTTTCAATATCTAGTGACTCCATTACCTCAGATCTTTCCAGCAAATTCCACCTTTACTCTGATGTTGCAGATTCACCGCCATTTGCTGTCCCCGATACTTCAACAGCTATGGCTGCAATTAATGAAGATCTTAGCCGCATTCATGAATGGGCTAAGTGGTATGGCTTGTGTGTGAATCCAAACAGATCAAAAGCAATGAATGTTAATTGTCCTCGATGGGATATGTGTGTGTATGTGTATAGGTGTGTGTGTGTGTGTGTTTATATATATATTTTTTGAGTACACACCTAATTTGCTCTTTTGCACACTCTTTCCAGTGTCAGGTCTGCTGGAAGAGATTTATTTAAGAAATAAGCAGTACCTTTGTACATAATTTATAAGATTTATGCATGCCTATAATATAAATTTTAAAAATACATGTCTAATGTAATGGATTTACTGAAACAAAACGTGCACGAACATTTCTTCAATTAATCACGGCTTCAATCTAAAAAAAATGTTATTCCTACGAAATGAATTACTCGTATTACCCTTCCCTAAAAAGTCAAACCTCCGACAAAGAAAAGTTTGTTTTGTTTCGAATCTGACGAAAAAGGTGATAGGTAGATGCAAAAATGTCTTCCTTTCTTTCACAAGTGTAATCAGCTATTGTGATTTGTTACAAAGTTATAGGCGAAATGGATTTGAAAAGAAGTTTTTAAGAAATGATACCAGGTAACTTTATTTCTGTTATATATTTAAGATTACTCAGTATTTAAAGATTTTCCCTTAAACAGAGTATGAGAAGAACATAATTTGTTAAGAAAACAAACATGAAAATATTGTTTTCCTTACAAAAACTCCCGGATCAAATTATTACTACTGAAAAGTGTTGACACAAAAATAATTAATTTTTTCGTTTCCAGAACAAATCTGTCACAATCATACAAATAAACAAAAACTTCAAAACAAAATCCTAACGTTTCGAAAAACTAATTTTCTAAAAGAATGCACTTCAATTTCAAGACAGTTCCGACGCTAAGTAGCTTGCTTGGCAGTTACTGAAAATATTTCCATTGGAACAATTCCATTTAGACAGTTTTCAAACTCCTAACGGCTATCATTAAATGCGTATTTAAATGATATTGGCACACTCGTAGAAAATCTTAACACTATTGTAATGTTTGTCCACGCTGATCATTGTTTGGTTTGTGAAGAATAATATAATTGATATGTAAATAACCTGACGAACTGTACATGAAAAAATACTTAATAAAAAAAAATTTTTGTTCAGCTGGTTAAACCTTTAGGTACGTATACTTAATATTTTTTTTATGCAAACATTTTGTTTATCACGAAATCATTATACAACAACTCATCTCATTTATTCAAGCCTTGTTTATATTTGATCCCTTTAAACATAACCTCAACAAAACTAACTAGGCCACGTAAATTCAGCACCTTAAATTACGTCAGCCTCAAACTAATTTCGTGGAGTCTTTACGTTTGCAATAAACAAGTAATAGCTACATTGATGAGGGACAAAGCAAACGGGGTCGGGTTGCATAATGCCTGATCTATCATTGTTTGGCGTAATTGCCCGAGGGATGGAGGAGAGGCGAGGGATGCGCTGTCGCAATATGGTAATGAGATCCTTGTATACACAGCAATGAGAGAGGTGCTGTTTGTTTGTGATAGCTGTAAATCTGGAATATTTGTTGAAGGAAGCGTCTTCAACACTTTTACTACGTTGAAAAATATGATGATATAGAACAATTTTTTGAATGAATAATATATGAAAACAACTGTAAAATGATGATAAAACTAGATATTACCTGTCTAAGAGATATATTATTATATATTATATCATATAAGAGATAGATATTACCTGTCTATTACCATTTCTAATAAAATGTCACGGTTGTAGTTTTGTGCAAAAACTAACGCAGACAGTTCGAACTTTTAATACATAGATAATTTATGCTGGTAGTTTAGGCTGGTAGGAAAAATTTGTCTATTCTTTTATTTTTTGTATTTGCAATGGAATCCCTGAAATTTATTAATGGAGTTTTACTCTAAAACTAATGAATGCTTCTTCACCGTTGTTTCTTTCCGGTCGTAGTAAAATTGTTTACCTATTTCCTTTAATTAATATTTTTGAAAAAGAGTGCTAAGAGGTTTTTTTAAAGCCGGCGTTTTCTCCTCTCGGTCTAACGATCTTTTAAAAGCCGTTCTTCTCTACGTTTTTTCTTTAATAAGTGATCCCACAGATCCTATCCTGAATATAAATATGCCTTTTTACATATATTTATATTCAAAAATTATGGTAACTCTAAAAAATGTCAAATCTTCTATTATTCATTAACTGATTTATTGTGGTTATAGAAATTTAACGCACTTACAAGCTTTCAGTTATTAGAATATTCATAACAAAGTAAGTATGTAAATATAAAAAAGCAATTCAATTTCTTATTGTACATTATCTGGTACGAAAGTTCCTTGCTAAATTGACAGGGTCAATTGAGAAACGTGATCAATTACTTGTCTACGGCTGACTGTGTCAATGTCCCAAAAACCAGTTTTTTTTTATAATTGTAAAAATATCGCTAATTTACATATATTAGTAACAAATATCTTGTGAGCTGTATTGAACGAGATACTATAAACACATTTAATTTAATTTATAAAATTGTAAGTTTTATTTGACCTTAATAATAAATATTAAAATGTAGACTAAACTTGCACTGAAAAGCTCTTTAATCTGTACCGGTACTTAAACCCTATAGGGTATGAAGGGCTCTAAACAACACCTAAGAATGACTATTCGGGGTTATATCCTTAGTTTTAATTAACCTTTGAACTTAAGTAATTAAAAAACTAACCAGTACATGACCACGCCCATGCTTTTGAGGTTGAAAGAAGGAATTAATATATCAACGTTTATGCCAAACCTGTCAAAAGTTATAAAATTTCATCAAAATTTGGATAATGCTTATATGCGCAGTCGCGCCAAATTAGTAGAAGCAGAAATGTATGCGAATTATTTGGAGCACATTGAAAATACAATAAATAGCGAATCAAAAGAATTTTGGAGTTATGTCAAGCGGAAGAAAAACTCAAACTCATTACCTTCCGTTATGAAACATATATAGCCGGCAAGTCTTCCGACTCGGGTACTGAAATATGCGACATGTTTAACGATTATTTCTTTTCAACGTTCAAACAACCCACATCCACGTCGACATCTGTGCCCGATGACTCCCAGACGAGCAACTGCCAGGCAGTATGTGACATACATGACATTGAGATTTATTTATTTATTATTAAGGTACACACACAGGTATCAATCATGAAAGTTACAAAAATGTATAAGTATTAAAATATATTATAGGTTTCAGCCAGATTGGTACCCAGCAATCGTGTATACACAGCATTACATACATTAAGTGAGTAAACATAAGCAGCTGCCAAACAGTAAATTATTCCAAATCAATTTAAACCATTAAGTACATAATTGATAGTTCTAAACACTAACAACAACAAAAAATATAACTATAACTATACATGATTTTATAAACAATTGAAAATTATCTACAGACGCAAAAAGCTCAATCGAGGGTACGTTTAATTTGATTCCTGAAAGTTGTGTAGCGACCACAAAAAACATCCAACTCCCTCGCGGTCACCACTAGGTCGTTGTATAACCTGCAAATTCTTACTATTGGGTTAAAAAAGGAAGTGTTATTTTTATAAGTTAGTAATGCGAAGACTTTGTGTTTACTGATACGCAACAATAATCTAGTGCTAAAGTTAAGTCGTGAAAGAAGTTTAGGTGAGTCAAGCTTCGAGTGAATCAGCTTGTGTAAATGCAACAGATCCTGGTGCTGGCGACGAGTTTTCAGGGATGTGACTTTAAAATGTCGCAGTCTTTCACAATAAGAAGGTAACTTGCGGGCCAGACCGCACCTGTAGCAAAGTATCTTAAAGCACTTTTTTTTCTACACGTTCTAAATGAGAAGAATGTGCTTCATAGTATGGGGACCAGATGACGGACGCGTATTCGACGACGTTCCGCACCAATGTGTAATAGAGGTACAGGAAGCTAGTGTGGTGACTAAAATGCTTGGTTGTTCTTGATATGAAACCAAGGGTTTGGAAAGCCTTAGATACGATGTTATTAGAATGTTCCTTGAAAGTTAATCCCTCATCAAACAAAACACCCAGATCTCTGATAACAGTTACTCGAGTGAGGGGCTGATTTTGTAGCTGATATTTAAAGGTGATCTTTTGCTTATTTTTTGTAAAAGATATAACCTGACACTTATTTATGGATAAGCTCATGTTATTATCGGCGCACCAATTATTTATGCAGTCCAGATCACGTTGAAGAGAGTGATAGTCTGCAGCACATTTTACAATTGAGAAGATCTTCAAATCATCTGCATATAAAAGACAAGGGCAAGAGAGGGATGTTGCCAGATCGTTTATAAAGATGAGGAAAAGTAAGGGCTCTAAATGCGATCCCTGTGACTAAGTTTATAAACTATTGAGCTCAATTGACATTTAACAAACCGCAGGACCCGACCACATACCGCCTATTTTTATAGTCAGCTGCGCTTTTAAGAGTCTCGCGTTACCTTTATATTTTAATTATAGTTGATCACTAGAAATGGGTTATGTACCGAAGCTTTGGAAAACTGCGTATATACCTGTTTTCAAAAAAGGTGCCAAAAATGAAATAGCAAATTACCGGTATATCTCAAAGCTATGTGTTTTTTTCTAAAGTGTTGGAAAAAACTATTTATGCTCAGGTGTATACAGCGCTTAGACCATCCTCCATAAGTCAACAGCACGGTTTCCTAGGGGGCAGATCGACGGAATCGAATCTTTTGCTATGTACCGAATACCTAACTGAAGGAATGTCGAAGCCCTCACAGGTTGACGTCGTTTATACCGATTATTCTAAATGTTTTGATCGTATAGATCATTAAATAAAACACTTTTTTACCGGATATTATCGCGTATATTTTAGTTAATTTTAAAATTATTTCGACGTTTCGGCATCTTTGCAGTTGCCGTGGTCACGATAGACTGCAACTGCACGGCAACTGCAAAGATGCCGAAACGTCGAAATAATTTTAAAATTAACTAAAATATACGCGATAATATCCGGTAAAAAAGTGTTTTATTTAAAGTATGTATCGTGAAAACTTAAGAAAAAACGTATAGATCATGTCATCCTACTATGCAAGCTTACTCTGATTGGTATTAGGGGTAGTTTATTCCGTTGGTTTGCCTCCTAAATAAATAACCGTAGTCAAATTGTGGCATTAAACGGTTATATGTCGTCGCAATCAAAAGTGGTGCCCTCTGGTGTCTCACAGGGATCGTTAATATATATATACCTGAACCATACCTGAACGTTTATTCATTCAAAAATCTTATTATATGCCGACAACATGAAAATTCTTTGTAACAAAAATAACCTTAATGACACATGCAAACTGCAATATGACCTAAATAACTTTTACTTCTACTGCCAACAAAATAAATTGGACATTAATATATTAAAATGTTATGTATGAACTTTCACTAGAAAGACAACCATCATTACTATAGACTACAAAATCAGTAATATTCCAATCGCAAGGGTTAACACTGTGGTTGATCTGGGTGTTACTTTTGACACTAAGCTTACCTTTGATAAGCACATAGACAATGTGGTAAAAGAAGCTTCTAAAGCCCTAGGTTTTATAATAAGATTGTCATCCGATTTCAACAATAACAAAACCCTTAAAATCCTTTACTGCGCCTTTGTCCGAAGTCACCTTGAATATGCTTCATCTGTTTGGAACCCTACATATGATATCACATTACACGTTTAGAAAAAATTCAGAAAAAATTCTTAAGATTTCTACAGTTCAAATGTAATACTTTTGATGAAGACTACCTATCTCGTTGTATACGGCACTATATACTACCACTGAGCATGCGGAGTGAAATAGCAGATATCTGTAATATCATGAAAATTATGAATAATAAGATCGATGTTCTAGACATCCTGGCTGTGGTTGGTTTTTGCGCGCTCACCAAATCATACAGAAATCTTACCTTACTCCACGTCCCTACCGCAAGAACTCATTCATTACACGGCCTTGCAAGCAGATGAACATAGCAAATCGCAAATTAAACAATTTCGATATATTTTGTACCAGTATTTCGAGTGTTAGAGCGGCGATGGCTAGATTGTTTTTTGTAGACAAATAAACTAAACACAACTCTTGTAGGAGATTTCTGTGTTGATATCTTGTTATTATTATAATTTTTTTATACGATTGGTTTCTGTGACTGATTTTTTTCTTTTTATTTATGTGATTGTGAAAATATCTATAAGTAAAAACTTTATTTGGCTATCGCATAGGCAAAAATGTATTCACAATCAATCCTGTTTAAAGTTTTCCTGTGAAATAAAAATAAATAAATAATAAATATTTAGGGTGAGTTTCCTAAAATTTTAATGTAAAATCATAAATTAAGAACAGCATTCTGGAATCTCTAGTAGAAGGCAATTAGTGGAAAGGTTTTGATCTCAATCTCCCTTTCCCAGGAGAGCCTCAGAGAAATTATACTACGCTGATTACTGTAAATTATGAAAAATGTTATTGAAGTAATCTGTTGTGTGAGTTTGTTAGTCTGTCTAAATGCAAAAAAATATTAGGTCTTTACCTATGAAATTGCCGTTTTTCACGAAATAAATGAAGCGTAATTTTTTTTATATATTTTTTATTTCTATTAATCAAAATAATCACCCATGCAATCAATGCATCTTTACCAACGCATTGGTAGCTTATTGATGCCTTTCTTGAAGAAATCAGCTGGACGGGAGGCAACAAATTCTTCAAAGGCATTTTGTACTGCCTCTCGGGTATTGAATTTTTTCCCGCCAAGAAGTTATCCAAATTCTGGAAAAAGTAGAAGTCTGTAGGCGCAAGGTCTGGTGAGTACGGCGGATGACGGAGAACTTCCAACCCCAACTCTTGTAGCTTGGAGACCGTCTGCTGTGCAGTATGAGGTCGCGCGTTGTCGCGCAGGAGCAGTGGAGCCGAACGATTGACCAAAGCTGGTTGGAGACGTGCGAGCTTCTCCATCATTGTGTTCAGTTCTTCACAGTACACATCTGCAGTAATGCTTGTCCCGTTTGGCAAGAAGCTGTGATGAATTACACCCGCGTTAGACCACCAAACAGTGACCATCACTTTTCTAGGGGTAAGTTTTCGTTTAGGGCATTGTTTGGGTGCTGAACCAGGGTCCAACCAACTTGCTGAGCGCTTACGATTGTCAAACAGGATCCATTTCTCGTCACAAGTAACAATGCGGTTCAGAATTCCTTCATTTGTATGCCTGCTGAGCAGTGCAAGGCACGTCTCCACGCGTACTTCGCGCTGGCGGTCATAGAGTTCGTGGGGTACCCATTTGTCAAGCTTTTTTACCTTGCCAATTTGACGCAAATGGACCAATATTGTTTTGATGCTAACGTCGAAAGCTGCTGCTAATTCAGCCGTGGATTGAGTTTCATCAGCTTCCACAATTGCCTTTAATCCGTCATTGTCGACCAAAGTTTTGGGACGACCACGGGGTTCATTTTTCAGGTCAAAATTTCCAGAACGGAAGCGGGTAAACCAATAACGGGTGGTGCGTTCGTTTGTAGTGTTCGCTCCGTAAACGTCGTTGATGTTGCGTGCCGCTTGTGCCGCTTTGCTGCCACGACGGTACTCATACTCCATAATTACTCGAATTTTTAACTTATCCATGATGACGAAAAATGTTCGAATGCGTTGAAAACAAAACACTAACTATTAAACAAATGACGATTTTAGGAAAAGAATTCCATGTTTGTCAAATAAAATTAATTTGAAATTAGAATTATCAGTCAAAAAAAAATATTTTCATTTGAAATGGCCAGTACGGCAAAACGGCAGTTTCATAGGTAAAGACCTATTATAAATGAAAAATTTGACTAAAAGTATATATAAGTATATATATTATTTGACGCGGTTTTCTGGTATAATTGTCAGATCTAATAATAATTTAAGTGATTTTTGAAAAGTTATTAAAGCAATTAGCTAGGGCGTGGTTGTTTCTTGTACCTTGAACATCGAGGCTGCAGTAAGGTAAAAGTAAATGTATTATAAAATGTTTTCTTACACTTTACGCCTTTAAAATGAATATTTATTTATTTGAAATGACTGGTTACTTACAAAGAGCAATAGTCTTTGCTTGCCTTCTTCGTTTAAGAAAGTGGTAAACACAAACAAATGTAAAGAAAATTAGGAGCAAAAAACACTTTCATATTTATGCCTTCAACATTTATTACAGCACTTTTTAAATCTTATTTCCTTTAATTAAATACTAAAAATTGGTTACTCTTTTTTAAAGTTCCCTTTAAGTGCACGTAGATGAGAATAACAAATAATTAAAAAATACATAATTAAAGCCTGTTTTAATTAGGTACTTCATTAAAAGTTGCTATAACTTTTTAAAAATAAAATTAGTACACCAAAATTTCAACATTTTAAAGACAGCTGTATCGTTAAGCCCTTGGGAAATAAGTCTTATGATTTTAACGCGTAATGCTATGTATATCTAAATGAAAGAGAATCTAAATGAAATGATAAATATCATATTAGTCATCAGTGATAGCCATGTGCCAATTACCACCATAATTTGTAGCGATAGTATTATATAAATGAATACAAATACGTCTTGGTTAGCTCCAGATGCAATTATAGGTAATCACCGCATGCAAATAGAAGTTTTACTAACATAAAAATAACAAAAAATATAAAATCATTTGTAAAAATAGTAACCTAATTTATTAAACTATAATTTGAGTACAAAGTTCAATTAAAGTAAATTGAGCGCTCCATTTTTAGTAAAGCATTTAGAAATAAAACATGAGAAAAAATTGCCGAGCCATTTTAAGGTCAACTCAACAATGGATAAAAATGTTGGAAACCTTCGAAAGTTAAAATCCAGTTCAGGCCTTGTTTTGTTTAATTAGTCATAGATGCGAGAAAGACGTGAGTAGGTAGACGTGAGTTTCAGCCTTATCTAAACTACACGCATAATGAGGTTATTTGTGATATTAATATTTAGTTTGCGCAGTTATTGCCGGGACTGTGTATGTAATTATGCACTAAAAGTTTTTATGGTGATTTCGAAATGATATGCTACGTTATGAATTTATTAATTTTATACACTTTCGATTCGGTTTATATGGATGATATAGGTTAGATACCATACAGTACAGCAATATCTTAGCTTGCTTCTGGCATAACTGTTGCATAGTAGGATGACCTGGTGACAAATTCTATGATTTATTCACTTCACTGATAATCTTATTAATGTGGTTAGAAAACCGTAATTTACTATCCATCATGGAACCAAGACTCCTGGTAGTAATAACTGTCTTGAGCTTGTTACCATTCATATAATAGTCCGAAAGAAACCTGTGGGTTTTTTGGTGTATTTGATGTGATGACACTTTTAAGCATTAAGTAACATCTTATTTTCTTTACACCAAATTCGTAACAAACTAGATAATTGTCAATATCTTTTTGCAATATATAAAAGTCGGCACTGCATCGCCAGCTTCAGGCCATCGCCAAAATGATATACCTATTACACTCAGATTGATCACTTTTGCAACGTCGTAAATAAAATCGTTGCAAAAAAAATCCACACATGATCATAATTTCTGCTGAACAAAATTGTTGTGCGTGGGTGATATATACGCCTGTGAATTATTATTAATTTTAAATTCGAAATGCAGACAGAATTGCAATGAAATTTAGTTGAAATGTAAACAAAGCATTGTAAAAGTTCCCGTTTACCATGGGAAATTATATTAGAGGCTGAATCAAACATAGGTAATAGATATTAAATTACTGCGCATGGTGTAAATGACAAAGTTAGAACATATTCGAGTAGCCCACTACTTTTTTTTTAAAACTAGAAATTACTATAAATAAATTTAAATTATCTCAAACTATACAATGACGAATGACGGATTTCTTCAATAAAAAGGTTTCAAATCAACAAAGATATCACACATTTCGAGTTATAAATTTATTTTCTTCAAACAAAATGAATTAAAAGAAACGCAACATTTATCATTCCGCTTTTAAAAAAAGACGGATGACATCGAAAAGAAAATGCCGTATCATTTATCAAACGTTTTTCTTATTGTCGCTTTTCTGTTATATTTTTTCTTTTATAAAACTTACAAAACTTAACATTGACCAGCATGTTAATTAGATCGTTTCTCAAAATTTTACAGTCGTTCATATGAACATTGTGACATGAAATTAACTTCTTAAAAGTTTTCAAAATGAGCAAATACTTTGAAAGATATACTAAAAACTTTGTGGTACATTTTAATATCCTATTACCTTTTTTACGGCATCAAATTAAATTTGCTTCTTGGAGCATTTTATTCCGGAGTGATTGTCATCTAGGTTTAGAAAAGTACTCGAATCGAGACAGTTTTGTCTATATAAATAGTAAGCGTTTCTGAAAAAGGGAACTTAAGAACTTTATTATCTAAGGTTCTTCCTATCAAAGGAGCCTATATCAAAATATCAATTATCAAAGTAAAGATATTTTAAAAATTTATTTAGCTTACCAAATACTAGTCAACTCTATTCGATCCTTATCGTAATAACTCAGCTACGTGGAACCCTGCGTAAAGTCTATGCTACGTTAAGCTATGAGTAAGGCTGCCTGTCTACCAGAGGGGAGCTAGTTAGCGGAGTGGAGCGAGAAAGTAATTCAGGTCGGAAATGCGGCCTGTGTTTGTTCATAGACGCGGAGCTGACACGAGCGCGTGCTCGTCATTTGAGTTTCCCAATTGAGTGTTCCGCTTCCCCGCTCCGATTCCCTGCTTCGCTTCCCTGCTCAGTTCCTCCTTTCTGCGTCCCTCTGCTCCGCGATTAAATAAATGAGTTGTAAAACTAGTTTGGAAATCCATGTCCACTGATGTTGAGTAGTCATTCTATGCACTTCGATTGGTTAATTTTGGCACAGCTCCGCTCTCTCTTCTCGTCTTCGCTCTTGTGGAGAGGTGGCCTTAGTCAACGATATGGCCGGTACGGCGCAAGGCTGCATCAGCAGTATAAGTTGAGTGATATAACGCGACGCCTGACTATCGAGTACAGTTTAGCTGCGTTCCTGAGAGTACACGGATGCATTTGCATTTGGTATTAACGTGTATTATACATTGTTGGTTCTTATTATACATCGTTTATTATGAATTGTGTTTGTTTTGTAGACTACTAACATTTCAAATTTTTTTGTAACATGTTACTCTTGTACCAATGCTGTGTGATCGTTTTCATACACTAAAGTCCGGTGAAATTAAAAAGGCTAAAGGTCCATAAATAAACTGTCCATTTCGAAAAAAAAATTTTTTCGTACACTTAAAATCTTATGTACGCTTTAGAGCAATAAAACCGAAGAATTTGAAAGCAGACAAAGCAATGTATTTGTTAAGAAGATCAATAAGGATTATGTATATTAAAATTTTTGTATAACACAAAAAGGCATGTTTTTACACAATTAAAAATCATTTAACCAAAAGACAACAATCCGAGATAACCATTAGCATCTCGTTTAACAGCTTGTATATAGAGCAGCTAGAGATAATTATTATGTCTGCATTTGCAAGCTGCATAATCTGTAGCTTTAACGCTATTAAGCTCACTCAGTCTGGATTCTGGGTGCAAAGCGGCTGTCCTCATTATCTTAGGAATTAAGATTAAGACTAAGTTTTTTTTTCATTTATTTATCATTTTAACATTTTATATAAATACTCAAATTAGTTATCAACAAAAAGCCACTAAGGTTTATTCTAGCGCTAACAAGAGTTAGGTAAATACATCGGCTTATAGGCATACTTATAGGCATAGTCAGCTATCGGCTTGGTACTGCAACGTTTGCTTGTGCCGTATTTAATAAAAGAGGTTATTGCACAAACAAACTTGCCGACATTTATGACTGGCAACTTATAAGTCTGTCATTATTTGATTTTATTTGTAAAATGTAAAATATATAGAATATGGAAGATTGTTCCATGGAATTCCTTGACGGGATTCCTTTATGGAATTCTATTGCGGGCTTCGTCCCCAAAAATTGTCTAAGAATTATTCTTGTATTGTATTATAAATAGATTCATCATAAATAAAAGTAACTTAAAGTTATAAGTGTTTTTCCTTTGTTGATTAGGAAGACCTCCCTAGGTTAGATTAGGTCCATCCAGGGTCCCGACCCCCCAGATGGTGGAGGCGCCGGGTACCGATCCCGGAGGGGCGGCAGGTACACGCGGCACGTATTTACCGCGTTACATTTTATTTACGAATCATAGATATACGTGTGGTGCCAATGCTCTAAAGAAGTCAATTTTAAAAGACTAAAATAACACTATTGATAATGTGCACGTTTAATTTGAGCCACGCCTAATAATCTCCATAAGAGAGAAGGTGATAGCCGATTTAGCTATGCGGCCAAAGTTTACGAGTATATATAATATTGTGATATTGCTGTCTGTGGGTCAACACGCGGATGTAGAATAGGATCCTCAGTGGGGTTGAATAGTAAAAGGGTTATGATGGAATAGGTAATGTATATTAAACGTTATTGGTATAGAATTTTGTCAGGTGTGTTTCGGTGCATTTTGAAAAAGTTCTCTGCATTGCGTTGTGAAATATAAATTCATTAATTTATAGATATCATTGTGGGTTAAGTAAAGTACTTTGGATCCAATTTTATGATCTATTCATAGGTAAGTTTGTACGGTAATAGTTAGGCAGGTAAAATCTTAATATTTAGGTAGGTAATATTTAAACTTTTGAAAGTTACAAACTTTCAAATAAACTTTTAATCATTCAGAAAAGTTTAAAGTTAATATGACAGTTCATGTCAAACGTGTTTGTTTTGCCAACTGAATGATAATGTTTGATAATTAATTTGATTAATTTAGTATTAATTTTAATATAAATAGGATTAACTAAATTTACTTTTATTGGGATATTAATGTATTTATTACTTATCAATCAATTATGATTATAATTTGATTGTATTCAATGGGTTATTTTAACAATTGTTGATTAATTTAATAATAAATATTGGTTATATGAATTTGCATATGATTGTGTAACGTAAATAATTAATATGGGGTTGTTGATTATATTCATGAATTGTATGAGAAATTATAATAATTTAAACTGTTTTATTTAGATATTAATTAAACAGCCGGGATCTTGGCTGATTTTCATCAGGTTTTGTGGCTAAGGCTCTATTGATGGAGAATAAATACTATAAGATCATTTTTGGTGTAATAAGATGTTGTAATTTAAACATGATCAAGTATATATATTCCTATCGGTAGGATAGGCTAGGATAGGCTCATCTGAGAGTAATCCCGATTAATGTATATGGTCCTGATTTAAGTAGGGTCGTTATTTAAGAATGAAATGTATATAGGAATTTATTTAATCAGCTTCACTGATTAAATAAATTAAACAAGAGGGGCGATTGCAACGTTTGCTTGTGCCGTATTTAATAAAAGAGGTTATTGCACAAACAAACTTGCCGACATTTATGACTGGCAACTTATAAGTCTGTCATTATTTGATTTTATTTGTGAAATGTAAAATATATATAATATGGAGGATTGTTCCATGGTATCCCTTCATGGGATTCCTTGACGGGAATTCCTTTACGGAATTCTATTGCGGGCTTCGTCCCCAAAATAGTCTAATAATTATCATTGTATTTTCCTATAAAATAGATTCATCTTAAATAAAAGTAACTTAAAGTTAAAAGTGTGTTTTTTTTCCTTTGTGGATTAGGAAGACCTCCCTAGGTTAGATTAGGTCTATCCAGGGTCCCGACCCCCCAGAGTACCTATTAGGTACAAATTGAAAAGAAACATGGTTTGTTTTGTTTGTAACCAAAAGCCTCTAAATAAAAAGAAACATATTAACATTTAAAAGTTCAAAGAGGAGTCAGGTATATTAAGTAGAGTAGTTATCTGAAAATGTTACTAATGTTCTCAATGTTATAAGACATTGACAATAAACTCATTACGTTGTTTTGATTCAAAAAGCTTCATGTGAGATCTTATGTTTATACATTCCTACTCGTTAATTCAGAAATAGAATAAATCGTAGTAGGTACTTAAAATAAAATTAAAATCTATCGGGCCCTAAAAATTTCTAAATTACACTTAAACATGAATCATATTTTTGTACCAAAATGTAAGAACTATAAAAATCCATTCTTAAGGTGTTTGCGAAATGTTTATATTCAGTATTAATTTGTCCCTACCAATATTACAGAGATAAAAATACTGGTTTGATTGTTTATTTGTAGGTGTACGGTAAACGCTGAAGCTACAGATCTGGTATTAAACATTATTTCACCATTAGAAAGATAAGTAGTTCCCAAGTAACATTGTAATGGTAGGTGAAGTCGCACTGGGGCCTCCAGTGATCAATCATATGGTTTAAGAATTACGAAAATAAGACAATGCAAGAACTTTCTTATTCCGTATTCTATTTGTATTTTTATCTAGGATTTTTTACATTATGTCCTAGACAACAGTAATAAGTATAGCTTTTACAGAGATACTACCAAAAATGTAGCATATCAGGGAAGCCTAGAGGATTTGCAGAGGATTTTCGTCTCCAAAATTTAATAAAGGTGTCATCAGCCGGCTTCGGCTATGTATTACTTCGGACCGCACTAAGGTATTTTATGACGTAATAATGTGAGCTGAAATATGGCACTTTTGACTCGCAACTTGAAAAATGATATTTCCGAATTCGAGGCTAAATTTGGTTATCTTATCAAAATACATATGCATGTAATATGCTGGTGAGGGACAGTTCAAAATGATACGAAACTAGTAAAATGGAGAGAAGTTTTAAAGCATGTCGATAGTTGGCTACAGAGAGAGAAGAGAAAAGGTTTGTACGTTTATATTTTATAGGTAACTTAGATTAGATAGGCATGTTGTCCAAAAAAAGTAAACAGGCTCATTTTTGCCAAAATTCTCACAGAATCAGGAATTAAGCGGGAAAAACTGGCCCAAAAACCCTACACATTTGTGATATTATTATTAGTAGTTACTTTAAGGTTTTAGCAATTTTCATGTTAAATTACAATTTCTCAACAACGAACCACAAGAGCTAGACAAAAACCTTCAAAGACCAAATATAAAAGAACTTTAATACACGCTGCTGCCATTTCAATTCGATGTTGTCAATTTAATTACGACCGTGCCCTAAGTTTGCTACTAGCCGCAAAAATGAATGCTCTTGATTAGGGTTGCTATTTAAGTTGTGCGACAAGACCTGGACAAAGTAGCATTATGCCAAGTTGTCTCTGGAACTTGATGATACAAAAAATGTATGTATGTTATAAACCCACAATACAGTTGTGGGTTTATAACATACAGCCTTATTTTCTTAAGATTTATTACTTTTACTCATAACGTTAAATCTTTTTAACATTTTATATCTTAGATTATTTAGTTTTTGGAAGCCCATTAGCCAAAATAGCTGACTATTTCTATTCGATAAATAGATACTCTACTATAGATATCAGGCATTACATTGCATAATGATTAATTATTAAAAACTTTACTTGTGCCTTAGAATTCACCTAAAACACCATCTAGCATTACAAAGGGTTTGTGAAATATTTTTGTGAACTACATTTCTGAACTAGAGAAACTATGTGCATAGTTAGGTACGAACTACTAACTAAAGAAACTATGTGCATAGTCAGGTACTAGTATTTGAAAACGATCCAAGTTGAACATTGCTACCTAATCAAACGAATAACCTGAATCGGGGTATAGAGCAACGCCGAGCAGTTACATTATCAAATAAGGTTTACAATGAATAAAAATTGTCACAAATGGGTAGAAAAGTAAAAACAAAATACGTATCCTTTGATTTGATGTATGTTAAATTAAAGTCCTACTACACAAGTTATTAGACCAGTTTTTAAATTATAAATAAAATAATAAATAAAATTAATATTTCTAACAATCACACAACGCTATCTAGCCCAAATTAAGTATCATTAAAGAACTTTCGTTATGGATACTAGATAACGGATAAATAAACTTAAAAATATATAAACACACATAGATATTTGTTTATATATAAATATTAGAAATAAACTTAAATACACATCCATTACTAGAAACCAAATATAATAATATATCTGCCCCTACCAGGATTCGAAACCGGGACCTCTGGCATAGAAGGCAAGGCTACTTACCTCCACACCAAACTTAATATTCTCAACGTAGGTGTTTATGCCCATTTGATGTTACATTTAATTGCTAACCAACTTAATAAAAAAATTATGTGGTTGAATAAATACAGAAGACGAGTTTTCTGTGCAAATCCCATCAAATCTAAGTCTGCCGCTCTGCTTATTATCAAACACAGCCTTATTCATTTCTAGATAAAGTTTGGTTTGGCATTTCCGGAAGTACGAGTATCTCAGCCTCGTAGATATCACCAAGTTCTGCCGTTCGCTTGTCGATAGCGCAGTTAGTTCGAAACTATACTGCAGTTGGAAGCATACTGCGTATAGAAGAGAATAATTGCATTTTCTACTTCAAGCCAACATAAAGCTATAGTGATACTTTGTAGTTTTTTATTTATTTAAATCACTAATAAACACTGTTTAGTCCCAAAGTAGGATGATGCGTTGATTAAAATTTAAAAGATAGGTAAGCTTTGATTTTTATAATGCTTATAAATGCGTAATGACACAAACAAAACTAGAACTAGAGTATAATTATAAAATGTAAAAAAAACTATAGGAAAACTGATTGTCAATGTCATATTAACAAAAAAAATCATTTTGAAATTGACATGTGCTTTCTAAATGTTCATCAAAATGAAAAGCTTTTCGAAAACGCATGATCACTGCGGTGTGATAACCCAAAGTATTAAAATATAACACCAAAACTGCCCTCTTATCTATAGCCGGAAGTCCGATTATTCAAAGTACTTTTTGTAGTAACAATACTAATGGAAACATTATTTATTGATGTTGGTTTTTTGCGTAATTTTACTGACCATAGGCTGCTTGTAAGGTAGGAATATTAAATAAATAAAGAGCTTCCGCAAAATAAAGTATTTAGACTGTTTTAATTTCGATTAAAGTAGATACTTACCTGTTGCTTAGTCACTACTATTCATAGTATTTACCGGTAAAGTTAGTATAGTTACTCAATATACTACTATTAAAGGGCATGTTTCGAAAGTCTTATATTAATTCCTTTTTATCGTTTTGCCGAAACATATAGTTTGCAACATATAGCTTTAGATTTAAATTATAATTCAGTTACAGAAGAGATGTTATGTTTAAGTCCAGTTTAAGGTTCAACACGAAAATGTAGAAAACTTTCTGATTTGTTGAAATCAAAATTTTTTAAAGTACTGCAACGTTTGCTTGTGCCGTATTTATTAAAAGAGGTTATTGCACAAACAAACTTGCCGACATTTATGACTGGCAACTTATAAGTCTGTCATTATTTGATTTTATTTGTAAAATGTAAAATATATAGAATATGGAAGATTGTTCTAGGGCATTCCTTGACGGAATTCCTTACGGAATTCTATTGCGGGCTTCGTCCTCAAAATAGTCTAATAATTTTCATTGTATTTTCCTATAAAATAGATTTATCTTGAATAAAAGTAACTTAAAGAAAAAGTGTATTATCTTTCCTTTGTTGATTAGGAAGACCTCCCTAGGTTAGATTAGGTCCATCCCGGGTACCGACCCCAGATGGTGGAGGCGCCGCGCGCAGTTGTAGTGTTTTGTGTTTTATTTCAGCTATATACGCCACTGAGTATAGCGGAAAGAAAATTTTAGAAGGCAAGAGCCATCTGAAATACCAAGAGTAAAGGAAAGACTCTAGAATGTGATTCATCCAACGGGCGAGGAAGGAATTTCCCAAACTTCAACCGGCGTCAGTAAGACAGCTTGGGACATTGTTGATGCCGATTGATCAAGACGAATAAGAAGGTAATTAAAGATTTCTATCATTTGCTTATCATCGAAGGTATGATAGTGCAGCTGAATGGGGCGAAATTCTGCGCTGATTTGGATTTAAACTGTGCCTATTGGTAATTATCGATAGCGGAGAAGGATAGACACGAAACTGTGGAAGTTGAAAACTTGGTCGACCATATAAAGGTTTATTTCGAGTATTGCGATATATAGGATGTGACAATTATCTTGTAAAAAAAATACAAAATAACCAAGAATTGATTGTGCATGTGAATAGATTGGAACCATATAATGTTCGATAGAATAGAATTAATGATGAAATTGTGTCTGTATTTATATAATATGTAAAATGGGGTTTTTGTATATACATTTATTTCTTGAAATATTACAATAATATTATAATTTCTTTATTCTTAGAATTAATAGAGTAAAAGTACACATTTAGGTGTACTTGTGCTTGTAGATATGCAACGGTTAGAATTTCGTTGGGGTTTTAGAATAATATAAGAAACTAATAATTTTTTTTCTCAAATTCTATGTACACTTCACAACGCAATGTTCCGAGATGATATATCCTGCAAAGCCGATCCAAACAGCATCACCAAAAAGAGATGCAATGGATGGACGATGCAGATAAAAGAAAATAAGGAAAAGGTTTTTATATATTATATATTGAGATAAGAGGGTATTTTATTTTATTATTTAATAAATTAATTTTAAATACCCGAAGAGAAACCTCTAAGGAGCGGCAGGTACACGCGGCACGTATTTACAGCGTTACATTTTATTTACGAATCATAAATATACGTGTGGTGCCAATGCTCTAAAGAAGTCAATTTTCAAAGACTAAAATAACACTATAGATAATGTGCACGTTTAATTTGAGCCACGCCTAATAATCTCCATAAGAGAGAAGGTGATAGCCGATTTAGCTATGCGGCCAAAGTTTACGAGTATATATAATATTATGATATTGATGTCTGTGGGTCAACACGCGGATGTAGAATAGGATCCTCAGTGGGATTAAATAATAAAAGGGTTGTGATGGAATAGGTAATGTATTTTAAACGTTATTGGTATAGAATTTTGTCAGGTGTATTACGGTGCATTTTGAAAAAGTTCTCTACATTGCGTTGTGAAATATTAATTTATTAATTTATAGATATCATTCTGGGTTAAATAAAATACTTTGGATCCGATTTTATGATCTATTCATAGGAAGGTTTATCCGGTAATAGTTAGGCAGGTAAAATCTTAATATTTAGGTAGGTAATATTTAAAGTTTCGAAAGTTACAAACTTTCAAATAAACTTTTAATCATTCAGAAAAGTTTAAAGTTAATATGACAGTTCATGTCAAACGTGTTTGTTTTGCCAACTGAATGATAATGTTTGATAATTAATTTGATTAATTTAGTATTAATTTTAATATAAATAGGATTAACTAAATTTACTTTTATTGGGATATTAATGTATTTATTACTTTTCAATTAATTATAATTATAATTTGATTGTATTCAATGGGTTATTTTAACAATTGTTGATTAATTTAATAATAAATATTGGTTATTTGAATTTGCGTATGATTGTGTAACGTAAATGATTAATATGGGGTTGTTGATTATTCATGAATTGTATGAGAAATTAAAATAATTTACACTGTTTTATTTAGATATTAATTAACCAGCCGGGATCTTGGCTGATTTTCATCAGGTTTTGTGGCTAAGGCTCTATTGATGGAAAATAAATACAATAAGATCATTTTTGGTGTAATAAGATGTTATAATTTAAACATGATCAAGTATATATATTCCTATCGGTAGGGGGCTCATCTGAGAGTAATCCCGATTAATGTATATGGTCCTGATTTAAGTAGGGTCGTTATTTAAGAATGAAATGTATATAGGAATTTATTTAATCAGCCTCACTAATTAAATAAATTAAACAAGAGGGGCGATTGCAACGTTTGCTTGTGCCGTATTTAATAAAAGAGGTTATTGCACAAACAAACTTGCCGACATTGTCATTATACTGTCATTATTTGATTTTATTTGTAAAATGTAAAATATATAGAATATGGAAGATTGTTCTAGGGCATTCCTTGACGGAATTCCTTACGGAATTCTATTTCGGGCTTCGTCCCCAAAATAGTCTAATAATTTTCATTGTATTTTCCTATAAAATAGATTTATCTTGAATAAAAGTAACTTAAAGAAAAAGTGTATTATCTTTCCTTTGTTGATTAGGAAGACCTCCCTAGGTTAGATTAGGTCCATCCCGGGTACCGACCCCAGAGTACTTACACAACAGAAATTCGAAAAAAAAAACATAAGTCCAGTTTAAGGTTTAATACGAAAATGTATGAAACTTTCTTACTTATTTGTCGATATCAAAAATATTAAAAATACTAACACAACAGTCCAGTTACATCAATAGTCGAATAAAAAATTTAATCAAACGTTAATTTCATACAATTTTTTCATTTAAAGATACATTTTTGCAAAATACTGTCGTCTTATCATACGTCTTCATCCCAATAAGAACTTCTGGTAAAAATTTCAGACCCGCAGCTCTCGTGGTGTCCGAGTTTCAGAGGTGAAATTTTGCAAACCTTTTCTAATTGCCTATGTCCTTACAGCTGTATACCAAATAAAAATGGTAAGTTCCTATAACGCGTTTTTTCTGGCACTGATTAGACGCCTCTTAATTATTTGTTTTTATATACGATACTGGACATTAAATTTCGTTATGTTCACGCTTTTATAATAAGGTAGTAAATCGAAAATTATTAATTCTTTAAAAAACGATACTTACATTTTTCTATATTGCGGCTATGACAACTGCCTAGAAATACTAGATGCTTGGTTTGGTAAAATATTTGGTTATTCGAACATCACAGAAGTGGTTTGTCTTAAGAATGCAACTTTAAAATATGGTTAACAACAGATCCTGCGTAACAGCTGATTTAAATCAAAAGCAAACCTTCTGAAAATGCTACTCGATTTATTTCCATGAAAGTGAGGATGATTTCGGTTATAATTTCTATCTGCTCCACTTTGATATCGGGGAGCAATTTTTAATTGAACCTTACAAAACCATGAGGCACAACTGCCTCGTATTTACGAAGTTGTGTGTTAACAGAAAAAACGGCCAGTGTAAACTAGGCGGCAAAGCCTCATTAATAGAAATTCGCAAAATATTAATCACAAACAAAATACACAAATACATATACGATTGATGTTGTTTTTTTTTCTATTTTTATGGCTGGTTAGCATCAGAAAGGTTGTGTGCTCCTTTGGCGTTCATGAAAATAGCTACAAAAAGACACGTCAATGGCCTAACATAATAATATATAAATTTTCTTTATACCATACCTACTCTAAAAAGCTTATTTTATTCACGCAAAACAGGCCTTTTATTCACTGTTTTGTTTTTATTCACTGTTTTGGTGTTTGAATTTGGAACACAAAATATATCCGACCTCCATTTCAATGCTTACACAAACTCCTTGCGCTAAGATTCGAAATTCAAACTCTTTGGTGCAAATAAATTCTCGAGATTTGATTGGTCGATATTTGCGACAAGGCGTTTGGCATTAGATTAAAAACTGTTTTGTGTTCTTTGCTGCCATTATAGAAAAAAAAATAGTGAATTGGCGCCATTTCAAATACTTACTGTGAATTGTACGGACACAAAGTTTAGTGTTACTTTATAATAAATCGATTATGCATTCAAGTGACGAAGAAGATATTGTGTTAACACCTGAATTTATGAAAGAGAAGGCGGCCGATATTGTAGAAAACTTGCTACCCAACAAATCACGGCTGGTTTACATCAAAACCTACGATGAGTTTTGTAAATGGAAAAATGAAAATCTAGCTTCGGGCACATTTTCTGAGTCTGTTTTCTTAACTTATTTTAATGAACTGTCGAAGAAAAGGAAGTCATCGACATTATGGAGTATATATTCTATGTTGCGGTGTACTGTAAAAACAAGGCATAACATTGATATAAATAAATATTGTTTCACAAGTTGACCACACTAATGATAATAATAAGAAAATTACGCTTAATTTCAGTCATTGCTCTAATTTTAATGTCCATTTCAATAAATGTAACATTTATTATTTCTTGATTAAATTTCTATTTTCGCTTAAATTATGTCTTTTCTCGTAGTCATGGTATAAATATCATAGTATGCAACTCCTGAATAAAGTACGAATTTATATCGAGGGCCATGAATCACTCGCGTCGCTCAGGATTCTAACAGATCTTTCTTCGATCTTCAGAACATTCTTCTTCTTTTATTATTGTTTATTTTAAATTATTTATTTATTATAAATTATTAATCATAATTTTATTTTTTATAAATATTATTAAAAAACAAAATTATGATTACGATTAAGGCAAAAGTCAATAAAACAGTGATAGCGTGACTTTGCTGCCAACAAATAGACTTTTTGGAACAAAATTTGAGTTGAGTTGAGTATTTACTAAACAATACACTTTCATTATTATACACTAAACACTAACTTGGGTACATAAAAAAGAAATCTCAATAAAGTGCACCACTTGCTTATAATATGTTTTTATTTTACTAGACTTCTTCTGAAAATAAAATAGCCCATGTCACTCCTCATAAAATTAAAAATCTGCCAGTGAAAATCCCATCAAAATCGGTTCAGCCATTTTGAAGTTGCTCGAATACAGACAGACAAAAATTCTAAAAATTTACTTTTTAAATAATATAATATAAATAATTAATAATATTTTCATATTAGTGACGTTGATGCAATGTGAGATATTTTATGAAATGGGATTTGCAGCTAGCTTAGTTTTTAAACTTTGTATTATTAACAAATGCGTCTAGTTGCTACAATAAAGTGTTTTATTATTATTATATTTTATAATTGATATTTCCTCTGAACCATTTGCTGTAGCCACGTGTTATATAATCGAATAAAATAACAATAACTTCATATAGATCATCTCCACCAGTAGCAGTAAATGCGCCTTAAACGTCGTAGCAACGAGCGACGCGAACAGATTGCAAGCCGACTCGGGCGTACATCATGGTATTATTGTGTAGTTACTTCCGATGTACTGGGGTTCCAAGTAGTTCCAATGTCGCGATGTAGGTTCTGTTGAAATGAAATGAAATGAAATGAAATATTTATTTTTCAACATTGACAATTACTTGTTCTTATTGACGTCAAATTAAACATGATTCTACCACCAGTTCGAAAAGAAACCTTCGTGAAGAAGAACTTTACGGGTAAATTTTTTTCAGAATACATTTACAGAGTCTCTTTATGTCCATACAAAATTATTTTTATCTGCATCTGTTAGCTCGGCAAGTCTCCCTACCACCAAGTATCCAAACGATAAACAACCTCAAATGGCACCCGTTCACGAGTTACCGCGGGATCCAGCCATCGCCCTCCTCAACCATATTAGAGGAAAGTGAGCGACCCGTCACCCGACGCTACCATAAGAAGACGTACTTTAGTGACAATGACGCTTTAGATATTCATCGGAACGAAGAACTCAAAGAACATACAGACACATTACACATGTTTTGTTACAAATACTAGTACAAACCTGTTAATGAGGGGATTATACCCAAGAGCTTTTATCATCCAAATAATCGAATAATTTATAATATGATTTAGCACACAACTTCTGCTTTATAGTTTCTTTGAATTTGTCAATAGGATACATTGACCCATGAATGAGTTAGTAACTTTATGAAGCCTACTATTATGAGCTGCCAGCATATTTCTTCCTCTTGTATTAACATTGTGCAGATCTGTTTTTGCTTTTGAAGAAAGTTATGTTCTTTTTTACATACATTAAATTTTCTAAAATATATTGTGAATGGAAAGTAAGCATATTTATTTCTTTATATATAAATGTTTTTATTTACTGCTCGATAGTCATTTTCTTGTCTTTTGATTTTAAATAAGAAGGAAGTATCATCAGCAAACAATATGACCTCGCATTGATTTTTAACGACCGATGGCAGATCATTGATATATACTAAAAATAGGAAAGGATCAAGAACTGAGCCCTGGGGCACACCCATTGTCACTGCCGATCCTGATGATTTTTCTCCATTTATTGCAACTTTCTGTTTTCTATTAGAAATATATGATTTAATCAAGGCAAGCGCTCGGTTTTTTATGCCGTAATGGTGCAATTTCATGAGTAGAGTAGTATGATCCACAAAGTCGAACGCCTTGGACAAGTCACAAAAGACACCAATAGCATCACACGACTCCTCCCAGGCGCTGAATACGTGTTTTATGAGCTCAACATCGGCATCGGTTGTTGGGCGACCCCGCGTGAAACCAAATTGCTTAAAATTCATTAAACTATTACCGTAAAAATGAGAAAGTAATTGATTTAAAATTAATTTTTCAAAAATCTTACTGAGCGTTGGTAGGTAAACTATTAGGGTCAGACATACTACCTGCTTTTAGTATTGGAATGAACTTACTCAATTGAATTAAGTCAGGAAAAACACCATTATCAACACAATCATTATTTTAACTTTATCAACACAATCATTATTTTAATAGCTTTTCCAGTTTCCTGATTAATTATATTCCATGCAGTTTTTGAAATGTTAGTACTATATTTAATTTTATTATTAATGTAATTAAATTTAGCTAAACTGCATACTCGTTTAAATAATTTTGAATACTTTTTGACATATTCTAATGTCTTATTTTGATTATAAGTTCTTTCACTGTACAATTCATATAATATATTCCCACTGTTGCCACTAAATAAATTATTATTTTATTATTAGTCACTAAAGCTAAATAAATTATTATTTACACATATTTTCTTTTTTTTAAAAACAGAGTCATATTCATTTTTAATTATATTATGAATAGAGTTATATTGAGTAATAGGATCTCCACAGTAATCAAATTTAAATGTTTTTTCAAATACATTTTTCCCAAATGTTTCAAGCCATTTCTCATTCATTTTTAGGTAATTTCTCTTTTTAGAGTCTTTTTTCGCCTTTTTTCGCCTTTTTTCGCCTTTTTTAGCCCAATCTTTTTGTGAATTGACTTTTAATTTATACGTGGTACTGGTGGTGGATACTGCACGGAACTTCATTGGTAATATCGATAACTTTTAATCAAAATTAATAAAATGACTGTTTCCTAAATAATTTAAATGAGAGGGCTGGAAAATTGCAGCTGTGAATATTTTAATTATTTGATCATCTGAAATCCAAAATTTTTGTCAAACTACCATCAATTTTGAGAAGAGAATTAATAATGTCAGTAATAATACCTTTCCACACTGTTCAATATTAAGAAACATTACAAACAACTGTTATTTTCCACCAACATCTTATCACTATTATCTAACGACTACAGATTTAGGAATGACCTGCGATTATAACCGACGGCTGTAATGCCTGTTTCCCTTTCATAAATCTCAGTGAACCGGCAGTCACACATCATTACTATGGAAACTTCGGGAATCATCCCGAACAACCCGGAAATGATGTAATTAATGGCACTGAGTTAGTGATGCGCGCGTCGGCTAAAACTTAGTATCGAGGCAACCTCCCTTAAGTCGATAGTATAGAAATTGCTTAATAGCGACAAATGTGTTTGAACTAGTTTGTGTGTAATAAAATACAAAAGATTGGTTTGATTGTCTCGGGATTTTATTATTATTATTATTAATTTTATGGTGAAATAAAATAGAAAAACAAATCTACCAAAACTTTAAAAAATCTAACCGAAGGTCGACATACTCGTTGACCTAAACAGATAATTAATTCGTCAACAAAAATCCTGAGAATATAAACCTAATTCATCATTCGAAAATGTTTTGTTTTAGAGCCTGAACTTCATGTAGATTTTTTTATTCGTAAAACATGCATATTGTTACTCTAGTGATGTTAATATAATTTCGATCGATTTAAAGCAAAATATCGAAAGTTACCTAGGTATCGCACTTCCCTAATTGGATCAATGCTATCTGTTTGCTTAGTGATCGAGCAGCGTGATTCATCGACCTTTTTGTATGAGGGCACGATAATTTATCGTAATAATCTTAAGTTGGTAACATGACAATCTTAAGTTACCAACTCAATGGTTTAATTGATTTCGTACCTAGATGTTGCCATAGACTATATGAAACTAATTAGTTACAAATACAATACACTACCAATTTCTGAACGATTCGCCATCAGCCTGTATAAACTTACAAGTGACGTGTTTACATGTAACTGTTACATTCAATTAAGGAGTTGATTAATATATCAAGCACAATTGTTATATGTTTGTTAGTAATTTCACGGCTCTGGAATTTCCAGCGTGTGATGAAATTGATACAGTGTAATTAATACACTGTGTGTAAAGTACGGTGCGTTTATGACGTTTTTAATATTGTAGAGTTGCGTCAACAAGGCCAAAGAACTTCAATTGCTGTTCCTTTCCTCTTATCGGAACAGAGTCACGTTAAAATGGCGGTCATAACGGGAAGGACCACACCAGACAAGATCTTAGAAAAATAAACTCGACTAACACTAAAATTATTTTTTGTTACATTTTACTACAGCATTACCTTAGCAAGCTTAATTGGGTATATGACAATTTTTTTTTATTTCATATTTAAATAGTTTATCAATAGTAAATAAATATTGCAAAAGTAACAGTATGATTACAATCAATAGTTTTCTAGATACAGCGATGTGTTCGAGGAGCCGCTGCGAGTCGCCGAAAAACGCTCCATACAAAACGGTACTGAGCTGTGACGTCACGACTTGTGAATCATAATAAAATTGTATGGGCGTTTGGATAAAATATATAATAGCTACGTAGATAATGCGTTTACATGCATACTGTCATAGTAAAAATTGTTATATTCAATGTCAGTAAGCTAATGATATTTAAAAATGTAACATATACTATAATAAGTTTTTGCTTCTTTTTTTAAGTTTTCAAATCTATATAATTTCGATATTCAATTCAAAACTATATTTTTCAAAACATTGTACCTGTCAAAATAACTAATATTTTATAAATAAATTATAAAAACTTGCATTTTTAAATGGTGTCATCTACCCAATTCTCAGTAAAAGATTCTCAGATATCTTTAAAACCATTGTTATTCATTAATTAAATTTGTGAAAAATAAGTATAAGAAAGGGTTTTGTTTGGTTAGTTAGTTCCTAAAATGGTTTTCCCAGGTGAAAGAAAAATAAGGTGTTAATAACATTTTCTTTAAGTCAATCTACGTCGTTTATGACATGATTAAAAAACTGCAGCTTTGTAGAGTCCTGGACTTCTTAAAGGTAGAGTAAATAGCCACCTCTTGGCATGGCGTGTAACATCCAAGTCTTCATCATAACATCCCATCAGATAAGATGGAAGACGCATGTCCAATTTAAAATAAAAAAAAAATATTGGTATTACTTCTATTAATAGAAATTGTATGTGAAAATTGAATAATTCTTATTACTGTGTCCTTTCAGTTTTCTTTATCCCTTGTTTTGGTAAAATAGTTACAACATCAATCTATATAAACATAAAAACAGATTTGATGGTTTCAATAAACCAGTCAGCTTGCGTGTCCAATTAAAACTATTATTTATTAGAGCTTTTGCAGAACGTTTTTTGTTTGTGTGTGTGTTGTGAAATCATTGAATATCTAGTAATTTTTCAATCATGTATATTTTGCAATCACAGAAACATACACAAAACTTTCCTATTTGTTTTGAACGTTACTTCACATTGAACTACAATTACCTGAAAAGGAAAGAGAGAAAGAACATTTATAGTAATTTGTATAAAACCAGCGTCTTGGAAAGATTTTCGGTTACAAACGAAATTATCTTAAGCCTCAATGTAATACCGGGTGTGTCGGATCAGAATTGCTTTAGATAACGGTTTTTAAATCAGTTAAGTTTATTAAATTTGTTTAAGACTAAGAAAAGAAAATTATTACAATGGATATGCGTAGATAATAAACACATTGAATGAAATTTTAATAAAACACAATTATTCGGTATGGAGCGAGAGCTGTATCTCAAATGTGGTAGAATCATGTTTTATTTGACGTCAATAAGAACAAGTAATTGTCAATGTTGAGAAATAAATATTTCATTTCATTTCATTTCATTTCATTTCATTTCATTTCATTTCATTTCATTTCATTTCATTTCATTTCATTTCATTTCAATCTGTAAATTTATTTGACTAAACAAAAGTTTTTAATTATAAACGATCTTTCACATATAATTATGTATAAGATATCGAGTTTTAGAATATGCAAAACGCATTGTTTTGTTTCGTACTACAAACAGATGACGCCTTGTTTACAGGAATTTAAGTACAAGAGTTGACTTTTAGAATATTTACGAAACAAATTAAAATTACCAATCAATGTAGTTAAAATCAGTAACTTTTAAATTTTCAAGTGCTCCATAATAAATAATAACATTTGTTCATCACGGACGTATCATTCACTTTAACGCAGTCCACAAATTAGAACACATATTAACAATCGCTTCGAGCAAAGAACTTCTATTTCGACTGCTGCTTGTTTACAACCAAACGTTTTAAACCAACTAACTAAATATTGATAAATCCTGTTTAATGATATAGTTGGTATAATTAGTGATATTCGATCGGGTCCGTATCGGGATGCATAAATTTAATTGTAATATTGTAAGGCTGCGTAACGTTTTTTAGAGTACTGTTTGTTTCGCATAACGTTCATAAAGAATAAATCATAAGGCATACTTATTTCACCATAATTTCATTTATAATAATAATATATTAGCATAAAATGTTCATACATAAATGGTTTAACAATAACGATTATAATCATAAAATTTAGAATATAGAATACCATATATATCATATCATATATATAGAATACCATAATGTTACTATTTAGAATATCATTTCTTAAGTTATTATTCGGTACAAGGTAATGTATAATTCAGGAGAAAAACCATAACTCAAAATTAAATGTACCTTTAATCGGGTCTTTTACAGTTATAAAACATAGTAGTTTTTACTATAACTTCGCCGGCCGTTGACTTTTCTTTTTTTGTTCCCCTCCACAGGAGGATAAAAAATGCTCTGACGCATACTCTGGCGCGCGCGATCCAGAGTTATGTGGGACTCGTCCCGTCGCCTACCAGAACCTCTACCCACTAAAAAACCCCCTGTCGGCTCGTGCAATTTTTTTGCCACACAGCCTTCATCTGAGCGACGGCCAATGGGAGAAAGAGGCCGCGCTAGCGGGGTCCATAAGGGGTCACCCGCTGGGATTTACATAGCACTGAAGGTGCTTAAAATGAAAAGTAAATAATTAAAAACATTAAAAATTGAAAAATAAAATTGCATTAATTCGGATTTACGTTAGAATTAGAATTTACGTTAGAATTAGAATTTGCGGCCTGAAGGGCTTCAAGATCTAACTAAACATAATTGCGTGGGTTCGCCAGTGTGCGCGTTTCTCGGTCTTGAATTTAGAATCTAAGACAGGAGCAGTATATGAGACTGAATCACGAACAAGATGATTGGGATGGGTTTCGGCGCGTTTGAAGAACGATTCTGAGAGTGTTTTGAGGTGCTGTTGCACTGTAGGTAGTTCAAGATCTATGTGCATGTCCGCGCTACGCACGTATCAAGGTGCGTTTGTGGCCCTGCGGCAGAAGAGATTTTGAACTACCTGCAGTTTATACAAGACGGAGGGTTGGGCGTGGGCAAAGACTGGCGAAGCATATGACATGACGGGTCTAACGCAGACCTTATAAAGCGACATTTAAGCGAAAGACATTTTACTTTTTCTTCCTATCATACTATATAGGCGGCTTAAGTAAAAACGCGCGAGTTGCGTTACTCTATCGACGTGTGGCTTGAAAGAGAGCGTCTGATCTAAGGTGATGCCTAAGTATTTAATACTGCCCTTGCAGGGGATGGGAATACCTAACATTCGACTATGGGGATCGTTGTAGCGATTACGGAGTTTGTGGTCGAATTGAATAGCAGAACTCTTTTCTGGGTTGACGACGATATGCCATTTTTGAAACCAAACACCGAGGGCGTTTACGGCCTTTTGGAGTCTGGTGATGTTATACGGGACCGCGTGACCTTAAATGTAAAGGGCGGTGTCGTCTGCAAAGAGGGCGAGTTCGACGCCTTTCGGCGGGATGGGGATGTCGTTAGTGTACACGGTGTACAGCAGAGGAGCGAGGACTGAGCCTTGCGGGACTCCAGCCTTTATGGGACGAGGCGCGGAGAGCGTGCCTTCATGTTTGTATCGAAACGTACGGTATTTGAGAAACGACGCCTTTAATCTGTCTAGGCGATCCGTAAGCCTATTTTATAGAGTTTATAAACGAGATCGCTGTGCCAGACTTTGTCGAAAGCCTTGGCTACGTCAAAGAGAACCGCGACTGTTTTATTACGACGTGGATAGAATCCTTCGAGTATGTACTCGACGATTCGATGGACTTGCTGAGGGCAGGGGTGCTTAGCGCGAAAGCCGAACTGGTGGGGAGTAATGAGAGGATCGCCATCCGTTGGAAACAGATGGTTCCGCATTCGAGAGAGTATGACTCTTTCGAGAAGTTTAGACATGGCCTTGAGGAGGCTGATGGGTCTGTGATTAGCCGGGACATTCAGAGGTTTACCCGGCTTGGGAATGCCTATGACTGTCGCTTCTTTCCAGGCTTTTGGAAAGTAGCTATGGTCGAAGCAGGCATTGCAGATAATAGCTAACAAGGTAAGCACCTGCTGGGGTAGGTGCTTAAGTGCGTGGTTGGAAATTCCATCCGTACCCGGAGCCTTTTTGGACTTTTAACTTCTAATGAGAAGCAAGATTTCATCATTAGAGACTGTGACGGGGTCGTCGGTGATGGGGAGAGATTCTCTGTGGAGAACTTCGTCCTCCAAGCCTCTTTTGTAATATATAGCGGTGCCGCCGAAACCGTCGGAGTTGGGCCTATCGTTGCGAGTAAACGCGTACTTGGGAATAGCGAATCCCCTGGAGCGGTTTGGAGTAAGCCATGTCTCCTGGAGAAGCAATAAGTCTGGCTCTTTGTTCTGAAGGAACAGTTTGAGCTCAGGAAGGTTGGTGCTAAGGCTACGAGCATTAAAAGATACTAGGGATAAGCCCTTGGGTTTAATACGACCGGACGCGGGATTTGCGGGTCTAGACATTATATTCGCTTATTTACGAATTTATACAAAAAAATAATTTATAACGAACTTAGAAGCGAGTGATGCTCGGCTAACGCAAATAAACGCTCTTGAGGAGAGCGGGCGGCTCGCAGTTTGCGTGCGAGTACAGAAATTTCGTTAATGTCGACGTTTTAAATGACGTCGAACACGGTCTGCATGTCCTCAGCCAACGATGACTGAGGTGAAGACGACGGAGCGGGACGCTACGGGAGCTGGGATAGGACAGGAAGGTGCAGGTGCAACGGCCGGACGCTGCCTCCAAGACAGAGCCGGAGTAGGCGTCGGCTGAACGGGCTTTGCTTCCGGTGGACCCCGGTTGCGCAGCGGAAGGAAGTTAGTGGTGTAGTAGTGGTGGTGAAGTAGTAGTGAGCGGCGGCGCCAGTTTAGGCGTGGCCCTCTTAGCGGTGGAGCGCGGAGCGCGCGGGCACCCCATGTAGTTAGCTGTGTGGCCGGACTGGCCGCAAAGCACACAGGCAGGGGCGGAAGTGGATTCGGGAGTGCGAGTACACTCCTTAGTGATGTGAGGGAGGATCCAGGCACTTAACGCACCTGGGGGGAGCTGAGCAGCGGTGGCACTGCCTAGGGTGACCGCGGGGGTTGGGACGCTCGACGGAGATATTTTAGAGTCCGCAAACTGTGCAAACTGTGCCAGCCTCTCTGAAGATCACCTTCGAGTTGGGAGTATTGGATAGGATAACTAATGCTAGAGGAAAACGCCTACCGCGGTTGGAGTGCATCTTGTGCACTGCTTCGGCCGGGATACCTTGGGACTTAAGGTCCTCGAGGATTTCATGGTTCGCGAGCTCGAACGGACGCCCCGTAGTACTTCGCGGATCTTACGCTCCTCCGGGAGGGCGTAGGTGTGATATGCGATTTGTTTTAGTCAAAGTAACCTAGTAAACGCTCTAAAGTCGTCGATGGTCGCGACCTGGATTTTAATTGAATCGCCTGCGTTGGTTGCTTTGAGATAGTTAATTTTTTGCTCTTTGCAAAGATTAGATACCGCGGTCCATCGCGCTTTTTCGCGGAGAAAGACGGGCGGAGGGAGCTGAGGCTTCGGTGGGACGGGAGCGCAGTGCGTCGCTGGATTCGATGGGATCGACGGAGACGCGGTTACTTCGAGCGATTTTAATGGCGCGGGGGCGGGTGTTGAAGACACCGGGGTGGGCTCGGGTATTGAGGATACCGAGGCTTTCTTCGAGCGTTTCTTGGAGCGTTTGGCGACTAGCTGAAACCAATCTGCCTATCTCCTCGTTCTCTTAATTAACTCTGTTGTGTCTGTTTAACCATAGTTCACGCAATTGGTTTATATGTAGGCGTATGTCAGCAGTGTTTAAATCCCAGAAACTCTGAAACAACCGCTCTGATATACAGCATACAACTAGGGGCCAAATAACAAATAGGCTTATCTCCTTAAGTAGAAATTTTGTTATAATATTAATATCCAAGTCAAAACTTTAGTTACGCCTACAGTAATCTGAAACTAGAGTTTTAATCTCGCTGTGAAAGCAACGAGATTAAATATCTCAAAGTTGTTAGAACCCTCTTTGTTAACTTTACTTTATAAGGCATTTTAAGAAAATAAACAAAATCTTTTTTTGACGATTAGTCGTAAACATTTGACTAAAATACAATTGATTTCCCACAATTCAAAAACTTGAAGAAAAGAAACAATGCCCATCATTTTCAAAAATGATTCAATTTCAGTATTATAATTATTTGGTGAACTAAAACTCTGATATGCAAATTAGTTTATAATTACAGCTAATATTACTTGGATTCCAAGGTATTGCGGGGATTAATAAAACAAGTCAATATGACTGTATTCACACGGTAAAGTATAACCATTTAAATTAAATATAAAGGTTTACAGAAATAATAACTAAGGATAAAACAATATGTAAAAATCTTCACCTTGTTCATTTTCATACGAGTAACAAAAACAAAAATTTAAATTAAACTGAGCAGTGAATCATTCCTATCAAGTATGTGATTTTAACTGTAATATTCTTAAAGGACAGAAACCCTCAACCTAAAGGAAGTGCACCATTCTAAAAGCAGTTATAAAACACAGAGATAGCAACGCAACAATTTTCAGAAACGCCTCTGGAAAAACGAACAAAATGTCGTAAAACATCGCAATAATCCTTCTTTTAGAGCTTGTTAGAATAAAAACGGGACTTTTTATAGTTTTTGTAAACTAAATCAAGCATCGCATGAACTAATCTTCGATCGTGTGCAATGCATGGCACATGATAGCTCTCTTATGAATTTTTGACTTATCATGTACATGTGCGATGAAACCAAAGTTAAACTAGTTCTTCGAATCGAGAATAGTCTACGTTATAAAAGTTTGTTATGTTCCTTTCTGAATATATACATTATATACAAATAGGTACATTTATACCTTAAAGTAGTTCAGTATCAAATAAAGATAAAATTGATCTATTGAAGCTACAGCAACAATGTAATTCTGTCTTATTTATCAGGTCGAAATATTAGAAGTTAACACTTTTTAATGTCTTCAGTTAAAAGGATATTGTTCATATTCATTTCGTAAGCTACAATGAAATGAAACTTTATCATAAACGGGTCCATTTACAAGACATTTATTCCATCGTAAGATTTTCATCATATCGGTCCTCACACAATATAATAAATACAAATAAGAGAGACTTTCTAGCACAACCACATATGGAGCATAAAAGTAAAGTAATGTATCCATTAGAAGACGCAAGTAAATGTCTGTAATAAATATAAAACAAATGTTTATATAATCAGTATCAGGGGTCCCTTTATCCTTCTGAAGTTACAGGATTTTTTTAAACAAATTGTTATATTCAGGTTTTCTTTATCTTGAAATCGGGAAAGGGCCAAAAGGTTCGCTATCTGAACTTTGTTATAAATGGACAGATTTCGAGTATACGTTGTTGTTGTTGCAAAATCAAGTTCATATTGGCATTAAATAGATTCCAGTCTTGTAAATCATTTTTGTATCTTGTATTTTATTTGATCATAATTTAACAAGTAATCCTTTCTCAAAAGCGGGAAGCGATCAGCGAAAACTCGTTTAAAATTTGAACCTTAGAAACGGTTATTTCAACTGTGTAAGTCAAAAAAAGCGAAATAAAGGGTAAATTCTAGCATGGCAGGATCGGCAATCAATTGGAGTAGACACAAGGGATTTAAAAAATTTTACAGCTTGAATTTACAAACGGATTTTGAAAATTTAAACACTTGACTGCTAAAGTAATTTTTCCTTCTAACTACTGTTCCCATGAGCGTTCTGGGAAAAAAATATGTTTTTCGTCACTTTCAGTACTGAGACAAATTTAATGACACGTCATATGTTGAGATCCGTCAAACGGTTTAGGCCGCAGAGTTTGCCAAATTTACATAACACATACACTCGAAAACATCTATTTTTAGTAAAACAAATTTACTGCCATTCATTAAATATAAACATAACAATTGTAACCGGAATAAACAAAAATAACCTATTTATAAATTTTATACACAAATAGACTATGCATAAAAAATTTATATGGGTAGTAAGAAAAACGTTAAAACGTTAGAGAGACCTTTGCTCCTTGGCATTGAACCAATAATGCTCGCAGAGTCACCTCGTTTTATGGCTAAGCTAATGCTTTGCGCAAGGTAACTGCCAGCCCTATGATCACCGTGTAACGACCACCCCCTTATGAACATTATGTAATCATAATATAAGGGAATGTCATAAATATAAATTTGATATAAATACATATAAACATAATATAAAACCTAGCATATAATTGTCAAACTTTATTCTTATACTCCTCATCCAAAATATTTATAAAACACTCAGCAATAGAATGAGCAATTATAATTGGCACGAGACAAAACATTATCAATAAAAATACAATATTTATTTGGCGTTAGTCTAAGGTTGGGTAGAACTCTATGTTGTGTTGTATAGTAACCAAGTCCTTTTCCGAGGTATGTGACAAAGATAAGAAACAAAGAATGTACCTAAGAATGAAAGTAAATGCTATTGTAATAAAAATATATAATAAATATAATATAATAAGTACATATAATATAATATATAATAAAAGATATATAAGGTAATAAAGAACTGTTGAAATAGGTTTGATGAATTAAAATGTACTGGGAATTTATAAAAAATGGGGTGTGAGTAGGGCCCCCTATCCTCGCCCTATTCATGTGAGAGACATCCTTTCATTTTTTGATTTTCTCTCTCCAGGATTCACCAATCCAACACCCGAGTGTTAGTAATACATTGTAAGAAAATAGATTTATAAGCTTTAGTAGATAGAATATGGTGAGATTGTGAGAATAAATAAAGCTAACAATAAATTCCACAATCTTGAATAAAGTTATCTCACAAGATCCAAATCTTGCAGATACCTTAATTTAAACTGAGTAGTGTGATCTCCAAGTTGGATCATTTTCCACGGATGTCACTAATTACACAGAAGTGTAATTTTAATATCCATTTCATGATAATTGTAATTTATTCAGACAAGAGTTTCCAAACCCAATTCATAATTCATTCCATGACATTTGTTAATTATTCAGCCAAGAAGTTCCAGAACCAACTTTCTCACTGAGGCTGATGCACCGGAGGGTCATCCTGTCGTAACACCAGAAGCTCAGATCATTGAAATTGATAACAAGAGACTTCAACCACTGTTTGGTCTTATGCCAGATAACAAGTCACAAAATGAACATAAATAAAGGAAGGAAGTAAGAATTTTTAATATTTGTCAATTTTTCAGTCAATAAGTTCCTGAACCAACTTTCTCCCTGAGTCTGATGAGCCGGAACTCGTCCTTGTCACAACAACAGATAGTCAGATCAATGAAAATGGTTACAAGAAACTTCATGACTGCGTGGTTGTGAGCCAATTGACATAAAGATATAGGAAGGAAATAAGGAGATAGATGTTCTAAAGTATCACCTCTGCAAACTTCACCAAGTTGGAGATTATCACGCTCAGTGTGCAAATGTCTATGTTAAATAAATTATTTTGACTCATTCAAATAACCCTTTCGAATATCTCACCCTTGCAATGCATAAATACATTATATTTAGGTAACGACGGCCTGTTTGGTGTGGAGGTAAGTACCGTTGCCTTCCATGCCAGAGGTCCCGGGTTCGAATCCTGGTAGAGGCAGATATTTTATTATATTTGCTTTCTAGTCATGGATGTGTATGTATGTTTATTTAAGTTTATTTCAAATATTTATACATGAAAAAAAAATATCTATCTGTGCTTATATATTTCTTAAGTTTATTTATCCGTTATCTAGTATCCATAACACAAGTTCTTAATGATACTTAATTTGGGCTAGATAATGTGGTGTAATTGTTAGAAATATTATATATTATTATATATTATTAACTATAAAACACGCCACAAAAGGCAGCATTTTAGTATGTATGTATTGTGTTATGTGTGTGTCAACAATTACTACAAATAAAATTAAATATAAAATGCAAGTATATACATATATTAATAAATATATAAAGAATAAAATACGCAATAATTTCCCTATTAAATTACCCTGCAGCATTAAATAAAATAAACGCTCACCTAAACAGAATTCACCACCAAACAAAATCATATAATCTTAAAATACTCGTAAATTAACCTTTATCTATGAACTGGCAGCACTTTCCTAAAACTTAAATTCAACAATAAAAAAAACACTCACCCAAAGACAGGACCCACCTTCAGAAACAATACTGTATTTTCATTTTAACCAACTGAAAAATTAAAACTTTAACTATGTATGGACTGGCAGACCTTTGGGTTCTTTTCCCTTCCTGACAACACTCAAACAATCGTATGCACCCGGAACCGAAGCTGAGAATCTAATCCCCCCTTTCTGAGGCCTCCTGCCTTATTTATACCCAACCGGGAGCATTTTTTTTCTTCACTGTGAACCCCACACAACGCCCTAGCAACTATCTACCCTCTTACTCGCATTAAATTTCAAGTGATATTTCGAGGCTAAGTACAACAAATTGTTATCAAGGAATGTACCTTTGAGTTATAATCCACGTGTAGATGCGAAAGCATTCCCCAATTATTTTTCTTGTAAATAATTACGTCACCAATAAGACCGTACTTACCAATGGAAGAGAACCTCTAAATTAACAAGGTAGGCATCCCAATGGCTATACCTTCTAACCTTTACTTATACTTATTAGATGTATTTATGTTAATTAGTAGGTATGTAGATTCTGAGAAGTATATACTAATTCTAAATTAATAAATATTCACTTTTATTCTAAGTAAGATAAGTGAATTTATTTGAACATCCTTTTATATGCCCTTTTAATCAATGAAATGTATTAAGATCGCAAATAATTTTAAACTTCCTTTTCGTTAACTAATCTTTACCTCATTTATACCTCAATTATTATGTCTATCAATATATATACAGGTACGTAGTATGTCATTAGGTATTTTTATAGTAACTTTTGAAAATTAATTTTGCCAAATCCTAATAGTAGGTATATTGAGATTATATTCCCATTTTATATACAAAGTTCGAGTTTGTTCCGTCACAACCGGACACCTGGACTATACTGGAAGTAAGTTGACTGATTAATTTTTTGTGTCCGAAGACCACAGGCCCTTTGTCTATGCTGCTAGCGCCACAAACTCGTGACTACCTACGAGTATTAAGTTCGCGTGTTTGAGGCCTTTTAACCTCTGAGCCGACTCTGCGGCAGCACCGGCCCGAACGCATGAAGCCTTCGCACACTTTGCGTCTCAAGCGAAAGATCGCCCCGAGCACTCCATCAAAAATAACTTCAAATATTACAATAATGATTTGTTAACTATACCTACAAATTGTCTCTTGTAAGCCTCCATCCACAGGTACACGGTACATTACTATTTTTCAATAGGTAATTACTGAACAATTATTTACACAGCCTTACAATAAGGATGTTTAAGTTAAATTTGGTTTTTATAGATTCTAATTTACTACAAATTGTTAAACAAATCACGTCGTTATTACACAAAGTCATCGCTTGAACAAAACACGATTGTAACGAAACGCCGTCTAAAATATTATCCCAGCAAATGAACTCAAATGAACCTTCAAAGAAATGTAAATTATTTCGATTTGGGGTCATCCCGGAGAATCAGCAATTCAAACAGTTTCACATCATCTCAAGATTTGATGCTTAATTCCTTCGTTCCTTTATTCGCTCAATTGGATCGCCTTATCGTTCGGTATGAACGCCTTAAGAAAATTAATAGATTCATTTACGTGGAGATTTGCATAATCTTATACTCTGGTGATGGTAAGTAATATGTTTTTGGGGACTTTTATATTAGTTGTATTCGCGCTCGGAATCCGATTTTTTTCTTCGACGTTGTTTGCTATAAAGAGTTTCTATTTACACATTGTTTTGTTTCATAGCGCTATCAATTTATGAAAATCAATAACGATTTCTTATAAATATAGCAATATAAAATTTTTAAACGTTAATGCTCAATAGAATGAAAATGAAAAAAGTTTTTGGGCTAGAATCCCCTTGGACTAGTTAAAAGTCTAACCTCTTTGCTTTTGGAGCAACATGAGTCATAATGAACACGTTAAACGTTTCTTTGTTAAACAATAATTTCGGAGTAAAGTTTTGTACCCTCTTAAACCCCAAATTTGTGTTTGCCCAAAATGATAAACACATACCCCAAATTTACCCCACATTATAATAATAATAATAATTCCCCAGACAAACACACCAACTGTATGGCCCCAAAGTAAGCAGAGCTTGTGTTATGGATGACCATACAGCGAACTGGGGGGAACCTAGAATAAATACATATATATAAATATAAACAGCCATGACCCGAGAACAAACGTTTCTGTTCATCACAGAAATGAATACCTCGGCTAGGACTCGAACCTGGGACCTTCGGCGTATGAGGCAGGGCTACTAGCCACTACAGGACTCGGTCGTCTACATTGAACGCAGATACTTATTAAGCTGATCGACCTTGGTATAATTTCCTTTAGAGGTTTGCAAATATGGTGTGCAGCGTGAGGATGCGTCGGTACGCGGTAAGACAGTTCGGTAACTATCTTCGGTGATCACACCCACCTTTCACTGCCAGCAACGGTTATTATAATGCTAGTGCTCCTACTGAAACAGAGTGAGAGGAGCGGAGTGTGCGGGTTAAAAGTGAGGTTCACAATTCAGAATAAGGTACAATTTTGTGAAAGAAATGTTCTTCTCGAAAATCTCAACATACATTTTGTTGTCAAATGTTTTATTGATGTATAAAGTGCATGTTCAAATTATATCTATACTTATACTATTTCCATTTCTTTATTTTCTCGATGACAGCTCCTGTGTTACCTTGTACGAGCGTACCTTGTACGAGCGTTTACACACGTACAAGGTTATATAATACCAAAATCGGAGAAACTGATAGGGATGGAGCTATTGGATGGAGCTAGAGAGCATTATATCAAATTAGAACTGTCATCGAGAAAATAAAGAAATGGAAATAGTACAATATTTTACAGGCAAAATTATTGTTGACCTGAATGTTAAAACTGCTAAGCCGATTTCGATATTACTTTGCCATTAGGGAGCTACACTATGAAACCGTGACATATTTCTAACAGAAAAAGACTTCATATTTTTTACAAGATTATCATATTTTCTTTAAACATTATTTACATAGTAAACTAATGCGAATCATATTAATGACACAGTAAATCAAATTAATTTACACACAAAAAAATCTGTAATGTTAAGTGTGGCTTGATCCCGCGTTAACTTGTTAATGGGTGCCGTTTGAGGTTGTTCTTCATTTGGATAGTTAGGGGGAGGGACTTGCCATCTAAAAGATGCAGATAAAAATAATTTTATATCGACACATAGAAACATTGTAAATTTATTCGAGAAAAATTATATCCGTGAAGTTTTTTTGTCTTCTTCACTAAGGTTTTTCCGAACTGGCAGAGTGGCGGAGTCATGCTTTATTTGACGTCAATAAGAACAAGTAATAATTGTCAATGTTGAGAAATTTATATTTGAATTTGAATTTGTAGATATAGTCAAATGAAAGACCTCAAAAAGTTTTTCAAGCACCTATAACACACCTTTATTTAAACGTCGTTATCTGAAAACAATCAAAAATGTGTTTGAATAAAAACTTAAATACATGATGCATTGAAGTTTTTATACATACACATTTTTGATTTTGAAAATACACATTGCAATTGAACCTAAGTTGAAATTGTTTCAAGTACTGCAGAAAAACCCCGTATTAATCGGGATCGCCAGCTACGAATGGGCTACAGTGTTTGCTACGATAAACTGTAGCAGTCGTTTGCTACGTAGACCGAGCGTAGAGAAAATCATACAATTAAAAGTTAGCTCTTTTTAAATAAAAGTGAAGCAAATCTTTGCTATTTTTCAGTAAAACACATTTATGTAGATTCTATAGCGGTAAGAGGACCAGCTCTATATTACTACAATACAACAAATATTTTGGCCCAGTGACAAAACTCATTTTTCAAGATCGATTCGCATCACCAATAATTAATTATTTAATACTATAGGTAGAGATTAAATAACTTAATTTGATAAAAAAGCAAATTATACAATAAAACGGTAAATAAAGCCAATACAAATAAAGTACTGTCTTGGTACTAATTATGTCTGATAATTGTGATATGGTTTGATATAAATTTCTTGTTAAAAATGAAAAAAAAGAACAATGAAATAAACATGCTTTATTACTGTTGACATAAGGCCGTTTTACTTAAAATTGGAAGGCTTTTGTCTTCCGTCTTGTTTACTGGTAAGTGACGATGAAAACAATGATGACACATTGTTTGACGTGACTCAAACATTTAGAGGACAGACTTTCGTGATTCAAAAAGGTCGATACCCATCACTATTAATAAGTAATCTAATAGTATTGAAAAAGATTTAATTCATTTAATCGAATAAGGGATCGTATCCAAACTCATATTTTGTCAGATTATTTCAATTTGCGAATAAACTAGTGGTATTATTACGCTTTCATTTTTGGGAAGAGTACACGTAATTATAAAATAAGCCTTAATTATCCTGATAGACGGACGTCAATCTGAAACAACAAAGTGGTGGTTTGAGAAAAAAACCAGTTACATAAGTTGTAAGTCAATTTAGTAGTCATTGGTATCGAAACCGCCACCCAAGACACAAAAGCTTGTGCCTTGAAAGTGTCATGAAGTTCAAATTAATTGAACATCCTTATGAAAGTATTGGAAATGGAACTTTATCTTCATGAAGTAAAAATCTTGACAAAGACGTCATCACCTAATAGCGTAAACATACAAATACCTTTACATAATATAAAGCGGGCCACCCACGTCCCGACGCCAGCTGCCGTGAGTCGATACGTTTTATTGCGACTTCATAGCGATTTATAATGGCCACTTCTACTTTATCTGTTGAGTGAAATGTTCTATCCCTTATGTAAATGGGGAAAATATTTATGGGTTTTCTATTGTAAAGTTATAAAGTTTCCTATGTAAGATTTGGCTCCTTAAAATACGGTAAGATGTAGTGATAGGTTGGTAAATTATGCGCTCAAGTTGTACTTTATAATTGGTATTTTACAAGTTATACTTTTGGATTTGAACTTAAGTAAGAACAACGATTCGTTTTGTATAATTTCTTTAATTTTCGTTAAATATAGTTCACATGTTATACGAAAAAAACTTTACTGCTAATCATACAAAAATAAATTAAAATTAAACGTGAAATTAATCCCCTATTATTCATTTCTATCACTGATCAATATTTATGGCAAATCTTTTTAATGAGTAGTTTTAAAAATAAAAGCGATTGCTTTGATACATTTATTGTTTTTAGAAACAATAATTTCAGAATTTCTTTAGCTGACACAGGTCCAGTTCATACGCTTGTGTTCCCAGTTTTCTGTTCAAGGCAAAAATTATTAAATTCACAATAAAATACGCGAAATCCAGTCGAAATTGTTAAAAAATATTTTTTAACCTTATAGCCGCCGCACGCGATCCGCCCAGTAGTAATTGGCATCCGAGCCCATAGGCCATAGGCCCATAGATATTATTGATTGAATATCTTGTAATTATTGATTGTTGATGTGTTGCATACCGTAGGCTTGAGTGGGGATTGCCTGTGTTCCAGTGGCTACACTAGCAGTTCCTTTCTTTTATCCGTCCACAACCACGGAAATGCGGATATTATGGTTGTTAAAATAGGAAGGACTGTCGTTCGGCCCCAGACGAGATCTTAACAAAAGGAACTCTACTACGAAACATAATACGGAACATCACTAGCTAGCTGTATTATATTTCACTTCGCAGGGGAAACCGGGAGAAGCTATTGGTTTATTTTATGTATCACCAGTTTTATTAGTTATTCATTTACTGTGCTTTTCTAAGCCTCTCAGTGGAATCAGCAAATTAGCTAACAACATAGTTTATCTTTGCAAAATGTTTATTCGTTTCTGCGGTTTCAAGAAAAATACTTTCAGAAACATTTCACTCAACATGGTCGAGAAGATTAATTTCTAACTTACTTCTCGAAATTCAACGTTTAATCTAGCACGAGCGTTTGAGTACTTGTTAAGTAAACACGTTCCTTCGATAGGTTCGTCTACCTCCGCTAGAAAAAGGGTGGATTTGGTAGAACTTTTTGAATGATAAGAAAAGGCTTAAAATACACTTAAATCAAATGTGGTTTCACATTTTGTTCAATAAAAACTGTATCTCAACATAATTCGAATGTAAGTGGCGTGGAAATGCAGGATTGGCTTTCACACATACATCGTATCGTAGCTACTAGATCACCTCATTACAACGGCCATTCTCCGATTAGCCAGCTTTGCCGTGTCCGGGCTTGTATATCGGTAAGTATTGTCTAATTCAATAAGTGCAATTTTTTAAAAGTTAGTAAGCATTCTTATCTAGCTGTAAACATAAACTTAGGCCTCAGTTAAATCAAAATATTTGGTTAAATTAAATTTTGAACCCCTGTTCTCTAATTGCCGTGACCTGTCCGCACGCTAACCTAATGTTAAAACTTGCCTGTAGTTTTTACAAGGTTCCGATTTAATTTGTTTACTTTAAAGTTTTAAATAGTATTGCTTAGTGTGTATCTTATAACAAAATATCCACTTAATAGAACCAGTATGTAAACAATTATCATTAAGTACCCGCATGTCCGGTCTAAAGTTATAATTACCGTAGCGCTTTTTGTTCAGGCGTGCTCATCCCAAAATAACAGTATTTAGAACAACACTACTAGACGCATCGCGAGCCCTTAGTTTGGGCTACTTCTCGCAAGCAGGTGGATGTTTCTTGTGTGTCGGTGTCTCGCCACAAAACGGGTAGGAGTCTAATTACCGTACCCTTGGTTTGAAAAAATTCTAATTACCGTGCACTTATTTATATACTAGATTGTTAAGATTAGACCCTCGTTGTTAAATAAAGACAGTACTTTGGCCTCCGTGTGTTGCAGTAGGCCAGTAATTTAAAACTGTATAAGTTTTCGGAATTTATAAGAAAACCTTCCATTTTCTAATTACCGTATACTAATTACAGTGTATTTTCTAATTACCGTTGTATGAAAATATTAAGTAGTAGGTAAAGACTATTCGGTCATTGTCACTAAAAACGTCTTCTTATGGTAGCGTCGGGTAAAGGGTCGCTCATTTCCCTTTAATATGGTCGAGGAGGACAATGGCTGGATCCCGCGTTAACTCGTCAACGGGTGCCGTGAGGAGGAGAGTCGTGTGGGAGAGCCGAGCTAAAAGATGCAGATACGAATAATTTTGTTTGGACATAAAGAGACACTAAAAATTTATTTTGAAAAAAATATACCTGTGAATTTTCTTGCCAGTTCTTCTTCACGGAGGTTTTTCCAAACTGGTGGTAGAGTCATGTTTTATTTGACGTCAATAAGAACAAGTAATCGTCAATGTTGAGAAATAAATATTTAAATTTGAATATGATTCAAAATAGTTAAATTCAACATTTAAAAGAAAATGTACCTGAGAATGACTGTTCACGTTGATTTTAGTGATAACTATAACACAAATACATTGATGAAATCTAGTCATTCCACTTTCGTGGCAGCCGAAAGCAACTGCATACATCTGTCATTCCTTACAAGAACAATGGAAAATTTCTGACTCAGTCATTTTGCACCTTGATTTTGCACTTAGTCATGGGGCAATTGCAGTTTTGAGTCATCTCATGCTTATCCAATTAATTGCCATTAATTTTATATCAGATCCTCCGACTGGACAATACCGTCACAAAAAATGTTTTATGTCATCTCAAAACTTCATTGGCACTTTCCGAAATTTAAAGTGGTCGGCTGGAATTAAACAGAGAGCGGCTATGGCAAAAGTTCATCAGATGGCGTAGGAGCGACGGTAAAGAGGACTGCAGATAGAATCGTGGCCCAGGGCTTTGATATTGTCGATATTGAAACTCTTTGTGAAAAATGTAGAACCAATATTAGTGGAGTCATTACGGGAATAGTTAATAAAGCAGATATCCTCCAAAAAGATCTGCTTATCGATAAGGAGTTACAGGAGTTTAAGGGCACAATGAAAGCCCATCAAGTCGTTTGAATTCATCAAAACCGAACTTATTTGCCATTCGAAAATTAAGCTGTGGTACACAAGAGTGTACGCATCAATCAACTGAATGTGAACATGGTAAACATCATGGATTTTATGCTTTGAATCTAGAAATGACAAAAGAAAAAGAAACTTGCCCAAATCCCAGGTTCCTACTATCTACACCTTCCAAAACAGTTTTTGGGTTCCTGTCTCTCCTCTTAATTTAAATCTTACAATGTCATCCTTCACAACAATGACAATAATCCCTAATAATATTTGTTTTTGATATGGATTTTTGATATGGAAAATATAGATTGATGTAAAAAAAATTAAAATTACTATAAAGCTGACTGATTTATATTAAAATGCACGGTCGTGTTCATTTGAGTAAACTCGCCAACGACACTAGTTTATATAATACGTTATTTCATTCTGAAAGTATTGATTTACTATACATAATGTAAGTACACAGCGATATGAGCAAATCTTAGAGGACACATATGAATAGCTTTAAGCTGGATCTATTTTCATTATCTAAGAATGTTTAGAATACTAGCTACATAAGTTTTTTCGTACTGAACAAAAGTCCAAGTTGATTTATATGAAAACATACAGTGATAATTATAAAAGTATTCCTTTAAATAAACAGCTGTGACCAAGCAATTTTAATTATAAGACTTTTAGTTTATATTTAGTTTCCATTAACGAACAATTCCAAAGTGAACTTTCTTTATTTCCTGATACGTGTGAAACACAGTTTTTAAGAATCATATTAGATTTTTTAGTTTTACGTAGATTTAATAGTCTTTTCTAATTACTGTTACATTAAGTTTTAGACCTATCTAATTACCGTACACAAAAAAAAAATTATATGTCTTTAGCTCAAAAAGTACTAATACTAGCCTGATGCCTTTTTTAGTGCTAATTTGTATCTTTATTTATTATTTATATTCTAGTGTTTTCAAGTCAAATAAGTGAAAAATTAAAAAGGCTACGGCAATTAGACGAAAAATGCCTAATATCGAGAATGACCGACAATAGAAAATTCATGAACAGCCTTCGGAGGCTAGTTCAAATCGTCCCTTAGACGTGTAAACCTTTTCTCGTCGATATGACAATGAAGTGAAGTAATTGTGAAAAAGTGGAGAATTGTTTACATTCGCACGTTGGGCCAGGCCTGATGTTTAAGCATGCCATTGTACAATATTTTACGATACTGAAATCTGATTGCGTTGTTTTTCAATAATGTGTCTAGGTGCCATAAATTTAGCTCTTAAATTCTTTGGATGAATATCAAGATCTCGGACCCGAAAGTTTACAGAGTGGTAAGCGATCGAGTCCAAAAATACTTGATAATTTATCATTAATATGTATTGAGAAAAGACAATCTATCAATTGTGAGATTGTTTCTTTTCTTCAATTCTATTTATGAGATTTTAACAGGCTTATGTATTGTTATTGTCCATCTTTTATATTCGGTAAAGGACTATGAGCAAAAATGTATGGGCTCCGTCTTCACCTACCAACACACATGATGAACTTAACCAATGTGTTCTTAAAGTGCCCCCTATCTGATAACAATCCTTTGTTTTAGATAACGTATATTAAACTGTACATTAAATTATAATAAACTGTTTTTATTTTACACTTATAACCATAATGATAAAATAACTTACATTACAGTACACAATATGATAATACAAAGTAACTAAACAAAAATATATAAAATAATTTTCAATGGGTAATGTATATATACAGGATGAAAAGAAATTCGATACATTCCTTTTAAGGGGTTGTAGTTGAGCTTATTTCCAATAGATCTGGATGGACAACATGTGTTCGGAAATTATTGTTTATCAAGTTGTACGCATTTTTGTGTTTTTTTCCGATTTCAAGCTCTAAATTGATGTATTATCTAAACAATAAGATTTTGTTTTTTTTAAGAGTAATAAACAAAAAACTTATTTATATCACAAATCTAGTTATGGATGGCACAAAGAAAAATTATTATGTCCTTGAATGACATTGAATTTTAAGAAAAATGGTTTTCTTCAACAATTGGCAAGCCATTTTGAAAAAAATTGCAATGGGATTTTGTATACAACTTGCATAAATAACTTTCTCAACTCATTAATAAACTAAAATAGTACAGGTGTCTACAAAAAAATGCATTATCATTAAATAATAAAAGGGTTGCAAAATTAAGTCAACCATTGTTAATTTTTTATTATCAATATTTTTTGTTATAATGTAAATGAAAAATAATTTTAGTTCAATATCATTTAGTTTTAACCATTTTTTTATAGTTTATCCCAAATCTGGTTAAAAATAAGACCCGCCATTCCTTAAACACGCACAAACTCTCTTGAGCACCTCCGGATTGATCACCCGCGAGGTGATTGTTTGTTTTATTTGATTCACTGCTAATAAAATGCGTTCCCGGAGTTCTTCCACATTGTTTACAGGCCAAATATTACACCAAATATTTCATGTGAGACCATAAATTTTTAAAAATTACATTGAGTTAAATCTGGGCATCTGGCAATCATCCAAGGTAAAGGATCCAAGGGTCCATCGCCGAGAATAATTTTCGTCCAGGCTTCTTCGTACACCGAGACGGAAATGAGCGGGGCAGCCATCGTGCTGGTAAATCTTCATTCTCCTTGTCTCCAGAGAAACGTTTTCAAGAAGATGTGCCATTTCTTCTCTTAAAAATATCACGTAGACTTCTTGTTCAAATTATCAGGGAGAAAATAAGGTCCTATAAAATGCCTGTCAATGATACGTGATCCACACGTTTAACGAAAAACGCATTTGATGAGCTCTCTCTTTCTATTTTTCGGGTTATTGCCTTTTTGAACCAAAAATGGAGATTGTGATAGTTTGTGATACCATCGCGGTTGAATTTGGATTCATCAGTCCATAGTATGTTCTTCAAAAAATGATAATTCTCCAGGTCGGCATCGACCATAAACCTGCAGAATGGTAATTTTCTGACAGGGTCTCTTTTTCCTCAACGTCTCGCACAGGCGTGTAATGATAGGCGTGAAAACGGGCTGTGTGCACAGTGAACCACACCTTCCACTGTGTTATTCCAAGACGCCTCGCTGCAGCACGTGTTGATATTTTTGGCTCAGCTTCATATATCTGAAGAATCTCAACTTCATCCCCAAGTTCGTAACCTACCGACTACCTGCCTGCGTAAGATCATGGGTTGGGGAGCGGGGGGAGGGGGTTATTTTGTACTCGGTTATCTTTATGTGCATGCGCCGCCCGCTGCTGTGCACTAATGAATACATAAATGAGTAGGTATTTTGCAATTACTCTTCAATAATACGTCAACGAGATATTTGTTTATACCATGAGAACCCCGTGCATTTGGGCAACGTCGCCATAGAAAAGATATATCATCTTGCCAAGATATATCAATTAAGCTACATTTCATTTTTGTTGATGGGTGGGGACGATTCCGCCCATGGTGTTTAACACTGTTATTAGGTTAACTTAAAAAACCAATTGTAATGGATTTGTATATAATTAACTATCACTGATAAACATTTTTTTTTTATTTTAATTAAGGTTTAAAAATAATTAAAACTGTATCACCTACTAAACAATATTAATTTGAGTCCAAGACTGGGACTCGAGGCCTATTTTAAGATGAGGTCATTTTAAAATGACTCAAAATTTGAAACGACTCAGTCTCAACGAAAAGGTTCGAACCCTTTTAAAACGACTCGGTTCGCGGAAGTCTTACCATTCTCGCTCCGATCGCAACGCGGTGCGGACGTGCAAGACCCAGTTCTCCGTTGATCGGTCCCTTCCCGCCATTCCGTGGCGCTCAGTCTACTGACGTCACAGTCTAGCGTGTTGGTTCCGTGCTACGGTTTTCAAGGTTTTTCTACTCCGTCTGAGTGCTTTCGAAGTGCGATTTTTCTTTGCGACTAAGCCCCTTAGTCTTCAAAGTGCTGTGCTAAGTTGTGTTGTGCTTGTGCTGAGTGCAGTGTTGTGCCCAGCGTAAGTAGTCTGGTTTCAGTGCAAAGGATACTTAACGGTGACAACGAATTTGTACTGAACCAGTCCTTTTTATTTTTATTTATTTCTCTTCTCTATTTTATTTATTTTTCTCCTATTTTCATATTTATTTTTATCAAATTTGTGTGTTTTCGTGTGTACTTGTCCTTTCTGTCGGTAAAGGTTGACCCTAACGCGGTCAACTCTTTACCTGCGTACCCTTTTGGTTTCTAGGTAGCGGCCTTCGGCGTACTACGGTTAGTTTTAATTTATTCTCCCCAGCCCCCCTACCGCTGGTAGGGAGGTTAGCCGCTAGGGTTCGCTAGGGTTTTTATTTAGGAACTCTAGGCATATACATATTGTTTCCCCAACCCCCTCCGCAATGGCTTCCCTAAGCTTTAACGAGTTTAGGGTAAAGTTACTCGAAAGTACTGAAGGCATGTCTTTAAATGCTGATAAGTACCGTTTCTTAGATTCTCTTATCCCTCACCTCATGACGTTAATGTCCACAATGGCCCCTCAGGCCTCCCCAGTTCCCCAGACCCCTCAGGTCTTAGGCCCTCCCGCGTCCCCTTCCTCCAGTGACATGGAGTGCGAAGTAGACGCCCCTCCGCGCCGCAAGCGCGCACCCGCGACCGAGTCATCCTCGGACGCCACCCCAACTGGCCCTGATCAGCCTCCCTCTTTCACCCTTGTTAAGAAGCGCTCTAAGAAGCGCTCGAAACAAGACCCGGCGCCCTCGACGCCCGTCCCTACACCCCCTGCGGCGTCTTCAACGCCAGCTGCCCCGGTGTCTTCAACACCCGCTCCGGCCCCAACTTCTGTCAAGGCCAAGGTTCCACCACCCGTTTTTCTTCGGGAAAAGGGTAAATGGACTGAGGTTTCGACATTGTGCAATGAGCACAAGATTCATTACACCCGAGCGGCCAACTCGGGTGAATCTATTAAAATCCTAGTTTCGTCGATAGACGACTTTCGTGCTTTAACAAAGCTCCTCACCGATAAGCAATATGCTTATCACACTTATGCCCTGTCAGAAGAGCCTAAGATCAGAGCGGTACTCAGGGGAGTCCCGTTCGAATTATCGAACGAGGCTATCCTGGAGGATCTGCAGTCCCAAGGCTTTCCGGCACTCGCGGTGCATAAAATGCACAGCAAGTACGGGAGGCGTCACACTCTCGCTTTGGTGGTTCTCGCCAACGTCCCCAAGTCCAGGGAGATCCTGAAAGGGGTTAGCACTATATGCGGCCTCTCTGGGATCTCGATCGAGGCGCCTCATCACCGCGGTCATCCCGGCCAGTGCCATCGGTGCCAGTTGTACGGGCACGCGGCGGCCAACTGCCTCGCACCGCCCAGGTGCGTCAAGTGCCTGGTCCCTCACTTCACTAAGGAGTGCAATCGCACTCCTGAAACTCCTTCTCCTCCCGATTGCGTGCTTTGTGGCCAGTCCGGCCACACCGCAAATTACAGGGGCTGCCCTCGTGCACTCCGTTGTATGCGCTTCAATTCCAAGAGGGCGGCACCCAAACAGGCCCCGCCTCTTTCTCAGGAAAACTTTCCGCCGCTGCGTAGTCGGGTTCCTCCGGCTGCAAAGCCTACACAGTCCAGGCCTGCTCCAGAAAACTGGAGGCTGCGCCCCGCATCGAATCCCATCCCGGCTCCTCGCCCATACAAACCCACTCCTCAATCCTCCGTAGCAGACGATATGCGTATCGTCTGCGACGCTATGAAAAATATCGATCTTAGTGAAATCGCAGTCTTAGCCCGTAAACTTAGGGCTTTACGTACTCCGACAGAGCGATTGCTAGCTCTGGCGGAGCATAGTTCCCTTCTCAATTCATTATAGGTTCATTTAAATGAATTGATCGTTCGAATTGAATTGAAGCGTTCTTCAAACGCTCCGAAACCCATCCCAATCCTCTAGTTCATGATTCAGTCTCATATACTACTCCTGTGTTTGATTCGAAGTTCAAAGTCGCTAGGCCTAGGAATGCGCAAGCGTACTCATCCACCAGACTGTCACGCGATCTCGAAGCCCTTCTGGCCGCAAATTCTAATTCTAACGTAAATTCTAACTCTAACGTAAATCCTAATTCTAACGTAAATGCGAATTAATTCAATTTTATTTTGCAATTTTTAAATTTTTGTTTTAATTATTGATTTTCATTTTGAGCACCTTCAGTGCTATGTATTCACCTTCAGTGCTTTGAGCACCTTCAGTGCTATGTAATCCCAGCGGGTGACCCTTTCTGGGCCCCGCTAGCGCGGCCTCTTTCTCCAATTGGCCGTCGCTCAGATGAAGGCTGAGTGGCAAAAATGCACGAGCCGACAGGGGGTTTTTAGTGGGTATGGTCCTGGTAGGCGTCGGGACGAGTCCCACATAACTTTGGAATCGCGCCAGAGTATGCGTCAGGGCATTTTTATCCTCCTGCCCTTCCCGCGGAGGGGAACAAAAAAAAAAAAAAGGGAGTCTTAAGTCGCGAGGCGCGCTCATGCTGTCGTATGTCGTGTTCATACGCTAATTATTTCAGTTTAAAGTTACAATTTACTAATTGTCTCGTTCTACGCAATCAAAAGTTTTCTTGAAATTATTTTTCTAGAAATGCGTAGATAGAACGTCACTAATAGAGTTATAATATGTAGATTATTTTTCAATCTCTATATTTAGAGACAACTTGAATCTCACCGCAGGGCTCATACTTTTCTAAACTTATTTTTAAACAGTTTCATTTAGAATAAAACAGCCTACAATACAATAATAAGCATTTCTTCACTTTCAAAATGTATTGAAAAAGTTCTGCCCATTTTTTGTAACGTAAAGGGGAAGAGGACGAACCTCTTTGCAGCAAACTTTTATTTGTTTAAGCGCAAGAAAGGGTTTTGTATTCATTTTATTTTGGTATTCATAAAACCCTTCCGCTTGATTAAAAAGTGATGTCCTTAGACGTTAAGACTAACTTAAGAAATGTTAATATGAAGATCTAGGCTTTCATTTTGAAAAGGCAGGTTGTGTTTCTATTTACTGTATAAACGAATATCGTGGTTTTACTGCGTTCAACAACAGAAGACATATTTCAACCTTTGAAGGACTTTGACTATTGAAGGATGCCTCCTTTCACTTCTAATAATGCATTACAATTACAAAAATATATACATTGATTTTCAGATTTCCAAGTTTCATTTTACCAATACTTTTCCACAACCTTTTGCGGTGATGATTGTCAACACTCATATTTAACGTTTATAAAAAGCTTTAACACTTATACAATTTTATTATTAAACATCTAAAAATAAAAATACCGCTAACAGCTGCTCCGAGAAAAATAAAATATTAAAAAATAGGGAATATTCTTTACGTAGAGCGGGGGCGGCGCGGCGTGGTTGGAATAGAAATGAGAACCATTTATTTAGAAAAACACAAAAACCAGTCTTCTGGTTGCCACAGTTCACTAAACACGTAGAAATAAACCAGTCATTCGAAATTTATGTGCTGCGGATGTCGGTTATATCGCACCTGCCGACCGGGCCAACTGTGCTGGTGGAAGTTCTAAGTTTAACTATTTTTAAGAGCTAGATTGTATTTCATTTCGCGGGCTTGATGTATTTTTCTATGTACACGTTCTTGTGGAATGCAACCTATACTTAAGTATGTTTAAAATTTTGTTTTAATTAGTTTTATTAAAGTTGTATTCTATTGTGTGTTATAAATAAACAAAAAGGACTTGTTTCGATCTATCCAGGTTTTTAGAAGTATAATTAGCAGTCTTTATCTTCTGTAGAAACTGTCGTTTCGTCTTCTTTCTAATTCCAAAATAATTAATTGCGTAATCCATGCAACCGACATTTAAATAAAATGTAAGATAGTTTTCGTTGCTATAAATAAACTATACCAATAAACAATTTGATTTCGTACGTAATATTGTTAATACTACTACTGATATTGTGGGTTCAAATCATTATCTGGGATGATTATTTGGGATATCCAAATTATTTTATTATAACAGGCAGGCAGGCAGGCAAATATGCTGTCATTACAAAATACATTAACACAACAAAAATGAAAACGTGTTCATACTACAACCGATTTCTCGTTTGTATTATTGTATGCCTCTTTCAAACATAAAATATAGTTACTTCTAAAATAGTCCTGCTCTAAAACAAAAGCTTAAATTGTTTCCACAAAAGATTCAAGATTTACAGTCGCTATTTATTTAGCTAAGAAAAGCTAGCTGGGGTTCTATTACTAAATCTCTTGTCTGGCTCCAAACGCTTGATTTTTTTTTGACTACAGATAAGAGTTGCCTTCTCAGGGCACTAAAAATATATTGTAGTCTTATTTATTCAAACAAAAAGAGTTGTACTATAACTTGTTGGCTTGTTTTAATCAATCAAATACAAAATGCGTCTGCTCTTTTCACATTACAATACAATTTTATTCGATAACATTATTATATAATGTTGAATTGTATATCTCGGAAACGCCTGGGCATTTCAAATAGCACAGATTAAACAGGAGCACTTTTTTACTTATCACTATACGAATGATTACAATAAAGCGATGGAATAACTAGCAATCAGAGTACTTATTGCTTTTTAATGGTAGTAGACATTCTTTTGTTAAGATTTCGTGTGGGGCCATTCTACAGCCCTGCCTATTTTGACAGCCAAAAATTACGTTTACCTGGTTGTGTTCCGGATAAAGGAAAGGAATGTCCAGCGCCATTACTGGAACAAAGCCAACTCCAACTGAAGCCTGTGCTCGGGAACGCATAATTAGTCGCTAATATAATGTAATTGTATGTACAAATCTACATTATTCTACATTACAATGCCACTTGGGCTCGTAACTTGACAGTGGGAACTAACAACACAACTATACGGTTTTGGAACAGAAAAAAATCTGGCTTCTTGGGGTGACGATTTGAGCTAGCCTCAATTTGCACACAACCGCAATACGCTTAACTTTTCACCCGGAATACAGCCCCTGGGCTAACATTAAGCGCTCGCCACATGCTCCTACTGCGGCACCGCAGGGAATCAATACTGGATCTGTGACTCTAGCACGCATGCAGAAGAAAACGGATAATGCTGGACTTTTATTTTGATTGTACATGATCGCTAGATATTACGCATAATGACTGAAGTAGTAAATATCATAAATTAATAACTTTAGCTAACTATTATTCATAAAAATATATAATATCGCAAGTCATGACAATATTATAAACCAACGTTAACAGCAGTATTTTAGCGACGATAGAGCTAACTTTTTATAGTTTTTTTTTTTTTTTTGGAGATAGTGCGGCTGAAATTATTAATTTCTTTTTTTTATGAACTCAATAAAGTTGATAAAATTACACTCCAATTAAGATAAGTTAACACATGTTTTAGAAATTGTTGTTGTTAGATACTTACGAAGGATCAAATTTAATACTGTAATGATCAATCAAAAGTAAATACATGTCCAATATGTTCTGATTTATTATTTACAAATCAAATAAAGTGATAGTAATCGTACATAGTTACAATTTATTACTTTATCTCAATTGTGCCAGATATTATATGGATTATATAAATCTGGCTTATTTATTACTTTATCTGAATTTGGTAGATATTATGCATATTAGCTACATATTTTACATATTATCTAGATTTATCACTTTGGGTGTAACATTAATTAGCACATATAATTAGCTTGTTGTGTAGTAGTAACGACATTACCATAGGCTGCAGTTCAGCTTGATGTTCTGTACTACAGCGATGTCTCCTATAGGCGCTGACTCTTTTAGTTCCCATTCGAGTCGATTTTAAGTTTAAATACTTTTTCCGACTAACAAAGTGATACTACCTTAGATCAGAACAATACTGGGCTTTATCGGTCGGTACATATGACTCGTCACGCCAAAACAAACAAATATGTTTGTCCTCTTTACAATTAAGAGTGCCCTAAGTTAATCATACCTGAGTGCAGCCGTAAGTTACTAAGTGATTGTTAACAGCGACGCGTCGAAATTACATGAAATATAACCATACGGCCTGCGTACTGTCGGCAGATCAATAAAGATGGAAACATATAATTTGTTTATGTGTTATCAATAAGCCTTTAAAAATTTTAAAGTATATTTGAGTATATTTTTGATTGCCTAATTGGCCACTCTATGCTTAAGCTCAGCAGGATATAACTTCCTTTAGAAAAAAATTATAATATATAAAATTATCTATAAAATTAAAGTGGATGTTTTACTTCTTTCAACACTAAAACAAAATTGTTAGTTTTAGTAACCTAACGGCAAGTGATGTATTTGTTTTATATTTTGAGGTTGTGTTTGAAGTTTGTTATTATATTGAAGACGTTAGCGTTATTCTCTGACTTATTTTGTACTTTTCATAAACTTAGCTTCACTAAATAAATTACGGTGACAGCTATGTCCTTGCCTATTACAAGGAAAATATACCAAGTTAAAAAGAAAGGTTAAAAAGAATTAGTTCTGCTAAATTGTAACGTTGTAAAAGATAAGTTGATTATGCCAAATTTTAGTTTCATAAATTACAAAAGTAATTTTCCATTAAAGGCTACCTAAATGTTGATATGTTTGATAGATCTTAGAGATATTAATTACCAATTGCAAATATCTTAATTATTTAAGAACCGAAAGTTTAATGGATTAGTTTTCATGTTATACCAAAACTTAACGCATATCTTAAACGTTGATGTTATTGTTGACTCTACAAAACCAAACCCCTGAAAACAACTTCTTTTGACATAGGTATATATGCGGCACATTGCCACTCTCCAATTTGTTCAGTAGGGAATACATCAGAGGCAAGTCGACTGTCACCCTGAATTGTGTTGTATTGAATATGAATCGCTACCAATAAAAAATAAATTACCCATTAAAATTATATATTAAAGATTTGATAGCTGCATAAGAAGATCAAGTATTATTTATTAATTACTCCATTTTATAAAATCCACCGAAAAAAAATTACCTGATGCTCTTTGGTGATAATTCAATTGTAATTTAAAAGTTATTTGAGGACTTTAGCTTAATCATCTATTTTATAGTATCCTAAGAAAATCTATTCTCAGACATAGTTTTTTTTTTAATTGTAAAATTTATAAATTTTGACTCTTTTAATGATTCAAATTGAGACGAGTGTAAGTCAAACAGTACTCCTACTACTACATTTCTGAAACTATCATTTCCACAAACAATAAGGTAACCCAAAAGATCAATAAAAACTAGATATGTGGATCAAATCATCATTGTAAAGAAACAGAAATGCTTCGTAATAAGCCGCGTCATTCGCAATGTGGGGATTACACACCCGCTGGGCGACTGAAGATGGACGTGTATCCGACAAGAATGGCCAATGCGGGGCTTTGTTTGACCGCTTCAGGTCGAGTAACATCAAATACGTTGTAATTGGGACTTATGTTGAAAAAGTAACCTCTACTTAGGAAAAACTTTAACAGCTTACTGTTGTAGTGCATAGTGCGCCCTGCCTCAAACGCTGGAGGTCCCAGGATCGAGTCTTCCTCGGGACATTCATTTGTGTGGTGAACAAAGTTAGTAGGTACTCGGGTCATAGTTGATCATATTTATACATAAATGTTTATTCTGGGTTACCACCTATTTACTGTATAATCGTCCAACACACAAGCTCTGCTTACTTTGGGGCCATACAGTTGGTGCGTTTGTGTAGGGATTTAAAAAGTAAAAAAATTTTTGGTGGTTAGCTACTATTGTAATTTACGATAGCAACAATATTCTTATGTGATAGTGTAATCATTAGGTAGGACGTTATGTAGATAAAATAAAACTGTTTTATAGATGAAACCAAACCTAATAGCTATTCAAATGATTCTGGTAAAAAATAAATTAAATATACAGTTTTAAAAAGCAAGTTGTTCTGCCAAGCCTGCGGCAATTCTGCCAGCCTTTTGGCCACTATGTCCCATGTATATAGTAATTTAGGTGTTGTATTCTATATTTTTTTATCTTTCCTGGGTTTTCTTTTTCCTATTGTTCATTTGTATTTACAAAAAGTAATTTCATTTTTAAGTACTACTCGCTAAACGCTATAAACTCAAAAACTGCTGAACGGATTTTTCTACGGTTTTTGACCAATAGACGGAATTATTCAAAGTCTATGTTAGAGATTTATGTGTATTCTTTAATAGTTTGTGTAAATTGGCTGAAATATGATGATGTTGGTTGAAGTTATCGGAAAAATATCAGCCGACTGCGAGCTTTCACCAAAAACGCTGGCGTTTGAGATAACAAAATAATGTATGGTGGCAATGTTCCTCTTTTATAGGTCTACAAAAAAACCTATTTATTATTCTATCTATTACAAATAGATTACTTGTACCCATTTTATGTTTAAAAAAATTGTCAAATATAATGTAGTATTTAAAAACCAATTGAGTTGGACGGTTTTAATTATTATCAAATTAAATACGTTACTTACCTTAAGCATTCCTTGTTGATCAAAATTGTGCTTTAGGAGTCATCGCAAAGTTAACAAAATCGAGCGAAAAAATAAATTCGCCCACTTTTGCCGCATGGGCTTCTTCAACAGGTTGTAATGACTGTTTTTGATTTCTAGAACGTGCTGTCTATGGCGTCCGAATCAGACTCAGGCTATAAAGACGTGATTTTATGTCGAAAACGAAGTCACATATTTTAATAATTTCTTAAGTATTCTTCTTAATGTGTGATATGGAAGGTTGCAGTGGAACTGGTTCTGTTGTACGTAGTGAATCACTTTAGAGATATGGTTGCATTATTATTTCGTATGAAATTTAGAATGGAAACCGTTCAATAACGGTGTCGGCAATAAGTTTATTATAACATTGGATATTTGAGGTAGTAGTACCTGCTATGTACGTTTGTAGGGCTTTCAGATTCATAATAAAATGATATTTTCGTAATTAATAAATTAAAGGGTAAGATGCACTGGGGTAATTTCGATACAAATTTCTATGACATGACAAGAGGTCTGCGTTTTGATGAATTATTTAGAGTCATTATTATTTCGTTAGTTACTCTTATTTCGGAATTGCTCCAATATGGGACTGTGGTTCTCAACAGTTCAGGTTTACATTACTTAGATTTACAAATACTTAGAGTAGAACAGAATCGCCGAGTCCGTCTACTAAGTTTTCTTATTTTTAACTACAGGATTTTTTTATCACTCTTTATGTCATAAAGAGTGATATTAATAGTTTAATCACTATTAATATCACTCTTTATGCCAGTATCAAGTTTTATTAAGGACTTAAATAAGGACTAAAAAAAGAAGATAGCTTCAGCTAGGTCTTGTGGAGTGACATTTTAATTTTCTTTATGATATAATTTCGGGGCGTGATTAATCTGAAAAAGATTTTATTTTCATAACAGAGAAAAATAAAACACTTTGACTCTATTGCAGTTTCACAATCTATACAACTAAACATAATATATATAGCACTAATAGCACTATAGATAGCACTAAAATAAAAATACCGAGCTGGTATTTCAAGCATGTAAGCCAACAAACATTTGCACTGACAGCCAAAATGAATGAAAGATAACAGATATTTCACTCGATAAAAAATGAAGATTATGTACTGTTTGTAAGTCAAGCAGGTTAAGCTGCAGGTAGTAGTAGTAAACAATACTGTCCTTTTACCAATATTGTTTAATTTGCACTGACAAATTTATGCAACCCTTTGTACCAAAGAACACAATAATAACAAAGTAGAAATAAAACTATGAATTATAATGTAAGTATTATACATAGTTTTTAGTTCCTTACAGATTGAGAACCACAGTTCATTACTATAAGAGAACTGTTTAGGGTTATTGCGAAATTAAACATCTCACTAATATATCAGAATAACCCCAAAGAGGAATTTCCGAAAAAAATACTAAAACAAGGCTAGAACATTGTGTTCTTCTTAAACCATCGCAAAAAACTACAATCTATCATGAAAACTTACACAGGTTTAAATAACTTAACAGAATTCCAATAAAACTCTGTTGGGGTTATCCCGAGCCAGCAAAAAACGCGCGAAAAATAGTTATCGAAGACACCTTAATTGTATTGTTATTGTTGTTCAGAAAATATGTAAATCTATAATAATATCTAAAATAGTAGTGCAGGCTTCAAATAAATTAGCAATTCCCCTTGTAAAGGTGTACTAAACACTATGTTTGTCTTCGATTTAAAGACAATCGTGTAAAGAGCTTACAAAATATAATTATTTAACCTTTTTTCTTATTTTTTTTACTATTTGCAGAGCCGGCAAACGAGCAGACGTCCCATCTGACAGTTTTTTTTTATTTTCTACCTCCGGCATATATGGCCGAAGACTTTAGTATTATGGTTTATTTTCATTTGTTACACTTTAGGTTTCTTTCACATATTAATCTTGACTTCAATATACTTTTATATTTACTTGCATTTAGCTATTACTTCTATGATTGGTTTCTGCTTTGGGATGGAACCTGATAGTGGCATCCGCAGTATGATAAGATTTATGAATATTAATGTGATTATTATATCGACTAAAAGTGGGTTGCCGACCGGCTTCAGTTGAAGTTGGAACCATTGTTTCAGTAATTGCACTGCTGTTTCTTCCCTTTAATCGTAACAGAACCAACTTGATCATCATGGCGGTCAAAATAGCAAGGAATGTAGTACCACTCCAGACGAGATCCTAGCATATGACACTCTGTAGTAGGAACTAGTATTTCCTTTTACTAACCACGTGGTAATTTAACATGTGAGTCCACTAAAGCACATGCATGTCTTCACTTCACTGTATTCTTAACTTATAAAAGTAACCCGTGTAATATTTATTGTTCTTGAAAACAATTTAAAAAAAAACTCACTTTCCTTTCAATTAACTTTCCGATTAAGAAGTTTATGGTGACGTTAGGATATGGCAAACGTTCAAAATGGCGTCTGGACATTGCAGATTTGATGAGGTAATGGCGGTCAAACGACGCTCCATTTTGTGGGCTATTTACACGCGTACAGGCTGTTTGGACAATATTTGGACAAAATTACCGTTCCTAAATTCGTTTTAATGGGCGCTTGTTGACCTATAAAAAGAGTCTTTTCAGTTTTAAATTGACGTTGTAAAATAATATAAGAAGAACATTTAAAGTACAAAAATCATTAAAAAATGAATTAGTTACTAACCTTGAATAAGAAATGAACCTCAAAAACTTCGAAGTGACGTAATTTATGCAATTTTAATATTCCAAAAAGCAAAAAATCCTTCACCTTTAACTTTAACTCTATAGCAAAATTCTAACCCTATTACAAAGAATACTTCCGTGTACTTCACCGTTAATAATTAACAAATTTTATTACAATATAGTATAGGTAACACGTTTTCTAAACAAATAACGTGGTTTATTCAATTGAATCATTTTACTTTTCCTTTAATTTTTTTTTCAATTTCATAAAGTCAAGCTGTAGTAGAAACCAGCTATGTCATGCTGAAAACCCTGTCTGAAAATCGCAAAGCAGCAAAATGTGAACACGCCGTGCCACCATGCGGTACCGTACAATACCGGTAAATGTGCTGAGTCGGGAAAACTCAGCTCACGCATAGAGTCGCTCACGCAGATGGAAGAAATAAAATGGAACTTTTTCATAATATCTAGAATGGTTAAATTTACTTTGTTTCATAATTAACAAACTAATACGACCGTTATTTTAATAAATCCAAATGGGCTATTAAAATATTAACAATATGTAAAACATAATATGCAATGTTGAATTTGTTTATGACAGTCGATCGGACAAAAGATTTGATCATTGATTAATATTTGGTGAATCTGAAAAGAGTGGAAGGTTTTAGCTCCTATAAGAAGGGGCCTTAAAAATCTTGTTCCCGTTCGCCTGATTTTAATAATACTAATAATAATAAATCCCCAGACAAACACACCAACTGTTTGACCCCAATGTAAGCAGAGCTTGTGTTATGGATGACCATACAGCGAACTGGGGGGGAACCCAGAATAAACATTCATATATAAATACAAACAACCGTGACCCGAGAACACACATAGATCTGTGTTTCACATTCAATCAGTCATTACACAAATGTATGCCCCGGCCAGGCCACTCGAACCTGGGACCTTCGGCTTATGAGTCAAGGCTATTTACCACTACAACACTCGGCCGTCAAACTTACTTCTTAAATGAGTTTTTAGTCTTTGCGCGAACCGAGCCGACAATGTACGAAACGGTAGGAATACTAACAAATTATACGGAAACTAAATAATATTTTTTGCTTGCATGTTTTGCATCATTTTATCTCTTTTGCAGGAGCAATGTAATTTTTGTAAATTGTTTGAGTGAATATATCTGTAGAAACAAAGCCTTTCTTCGGGTATCTAATGTAACAACGTGACCTATCATTTGCTATTTTACTGTCATCAAAGCCAAATTAAAACCAAATTAAAAACAACAAAGAGATTTCATGCGGTTTTAAAAAATAAATTATCATGTGGCACTTTTCGTTTCAGTGAGGCGTAAAACATCGAGAATGTTATAACTTATTTTCATAAAACCTTGTAACATTTCAGCACAGCCCGATTTGAGATAATAATAGCATAATTTTTGCCTTGTATAATTATTCTTTGGTATAGGCAGAGATCACTGGGCAGGTAACTAAAGCCATAATTTAACATGCCAGCGTTTCTAATGCAGTTTTAAATGTATATTACAATATTGTTTTCCATATTATACACCCACATAAAGAATGTATATTTGTCTGTATTCTGAAATGTAACAGCATCATATTTCAAAAGATTTTGTTAAGAACCAGAATTTAAAATGTGCTAAAAGCGAACTGATTAATCTTAATTTTATCTAACCTTTCCAACTTTGTAATTAAAAAAAAACAATTCAGACTTTCAACAAATCATATTACCATGTGTGAAGATGGCAACGCCGGTTTAAATTTATCTTTGAAGTAATTCAATTTGTGAATATCGCGACAGGGCCCTGGAATTACCACTCATGGCAAATATTTGTATGAGTGGTTTAACATTTAAAATAAAATAAGAATTCATAAGTCTTCATTCATCATTCATTCATTCATTCAGTCAGTCATTCATTAAGTCTTCGTGTTCTAATAGATTCATAACTTGGTAACATCAAATTCCATCTATTCATAAATAATTTAAATTATCGAGTTGAACAATGTCGCTGTCATTACCATTATAATTAAGATAATAAATTATGAGTCCTAACATTTCATTAAGCAAGGTACTACGATGGATATTCCCTTCATATTATAAACCTTCCACCACCAAATAAACTCAATTTAAAAGCTCTGTACCGTATTGTAAAAACTCAAAGGACAAGCTCTTTTCCTCGTGGCAATTTGAGGTCTCCAAAGTATTCGTTGTTGTAAAATATTAAAATATGCCACCCGTTGTCTCGCGCCTAATCAACATATTTGGAAAAGTCGTTAAGAATTTATTGTTCGTGGCAATTTCATTTTTATTTCATTTTATTTATTTTTTTATTTATTTAATATTTTATGTACACACAAGAATAAAAATACAAATACAATGACTTAGAGACTAAAAATGTACAAAGGTCAGCTTATTTCTTAAAGAAATTTCTGCCAGCAGACCTGAGACTGGAGAAATAATACAACGCAAAGTTAGTGCGTGCGTACTACTAATAAAAATATTAAAAACTTATTTTCAAGTATAATATTATAAAATATACTTAAATACTTATACATAAAATACATACAATATCATATATACAATAAATATATAAATCTATATAATTAACATCATTTAATTTGCATGAAAAAAATGTTTATGAAAGCTAAAATATATTTATGATAAGTAGTATTCCCTAACTCTTTTCCTAAATATTGTTAGAGATTTTGACTCGCGTATTTTGAAAGGTAATGAATTCCACAATCTGACAGCATGTATAGAAAAGGAATAGGAGAAGAAATCGGTTTTATGGGGTTTTAAGTACAAGAGAGTACGCTTATGTGCTCGGCATGGCGTATCTTCAGAATGAGTAAAGGAAAAACGCTCGCTCAAGTATTTTGGAGAATTTGGGTTATAGAGAACGTTAAATAGAACACAAAGAATGCGAGTATTTCTATGGAGACGGATCGGAAGCCACTTTAGTTTTTTGCGATGTTCTGAGACATGGTCGTACTTCTTGAGGTTAAAAATAAAGCGGATACAGATATTTTGTAAGCGTTCTAGCTTACTCAAAAGCTCCTCAGTGGCGTCCAAGTAACAGACGTCGGCATAATCAATTATGGGTTGAATAAGTGTTTGCGCAAGGGATAATTTCGTTTGAAGTGGTAAAAAGCTTTGAAGGCACTTTAATGTGTGAAAGGAGTGGTGTACCTTACGACTGACTTCATTTACGTTAGCACGCCAAGTTAAATTTGAGTCCATAATAACTCCTAAGTTTTTGGCAGTGTCGGTAATAGCAATCTGTGTGTTATCCAAAACTACAGGAGGGAGATTAGCGAAATCGAGGCACCCGCGCATGTATCGACTTCCCAGTATCATGGCTTGAGATTTACCGGGGTTCACAAGTAATCCAAATGATTTGGCCCAGTTACTGATACAAACTAGGTCATCGTTAATAGCTGAGATAGCTGAGTCAACATTGTCTACTGCGAAATGCCGGTAAATCTGCAAGTCATCGGCATAAAGGTGGTATTTACATGAAAGAACTTGAGTGATACAATTAATAAATATAGAGAAAAGTAAAGGAGAGAGAACGCCACCCTGAGGTACGCCTGCAGCTAGAGCACACCAGTTTGAGTAAGACTCATCGAGGCGGACCCGCTGAGACCGTCCCCGAAGATAGGAATTAAACCAAGCTAATGCAGAAGAAGAGACATGAAGTGATTTCAATATTCCAAGCAGGATATCGAAATCTACAGAATTAAAAGCGCTGCTGAAGTCCAGCAGTACAAGCAAGGTAAGGGATCTATTCTCCATGGCCCATCGGATATCATCAGTCACGTTGATGAGGGCAGTTACGGTACTATGACCTGGTCGAAAACCAGATTGGAAATGACTATGAAGATTATTGATAGTTAGAAATGACATCAGTTGTTTGTGCACAACGTGCTCAAGAACTTTTGACAGGTAGGACAGAATTGATATGGGTCGAAAATGTGTGAGAGAGCTAGGATTTGGAATTTTAGGCAAAGGGATCACGTGTGCAAGTTTCCAGGAAGTTGGAAAAGTACTTGTGGATAGGGAATAATTAAAAATGTGTGTGAGGATAGGCAACAAATGAGGTAGGATCATAGTGATCATTTTTGAGCACAAGTTGTCATTACCAACTGCGACCGATGAGATTGAGAGAACAGACTCCCTGACCGCGTCTTCGGAAATGGCAATGAAAGAAAATGGAGGATGTTGTACTGTTGGAACATTTAATAACGAATTTAAGGTGTCGGTTTTAATATTTGGATGCAAAGTAACTGGCGGGTGTGAAAATTGTAAGTTCAGCGCATTCAAGTCAAAATTATTACTAGAATTTGTCGGAAATTTATCGATACCTACAGACTTCAGAAATTTCCAAACTTCTGCAGAACTATGTATGACGAGGGACTCGTGGAAGTAGCGTTTCTTGGAATCACGACATAGGCGGTTACATCGATTACGAAGATTTTTTAAATAAATAAGGTTACGTTCGGAGGGACATCGCTTGTATTTTCTCTTGGCTTTATTTCTAAGAGCCATTTCCTCTTTAATAGAGTCTGACAACCAGGGAGCAGGATTATGTTTAATTTTGACTGATTTGATAGGAGCGTGACGGTCATACAGTTCTAGGAGTAAGGAATTAAAACAATCAACTTTTTCATCTATGCTCGGACTGTTAATTACCGGTGACCAGTCAACAACACTGGCATCGTGTTTCAAAGACTCGATATCGATGTTTTTGTAACTGCGAAGATGCAAAACTTTGGGTTTTTGTTTAGGGAGACGTATACGATAACTAAGGAAAATTAGGTCATGATAGGAGAATGGCGCAGTAAGTTGTCCATGATTTGTTACATTGCTAGGAGAAGATACTATTATATGATCGATTAAAGAGGGGACACAATTTGGAAAATGGTGAGTAGGATTTAGAGGTAAGGTGGTTAAATTATATGAGGTCAAGAGAGATTTTAGTTTACGAGAATGTAAACTATTCTTGATCAAACAGGTATTGAAATCGCCCAGCATAAGAAAATGATCATATGAGGGGCAGACATTATGGAGAAATGAATCCAAGTCATCAAAATAATCAATGTTCATATGGGGATTGTAAAAAACTGTGAGTAGGATTTTGGTATGACGTATTGTTATTTCAATAGCAAGGTATTCAGCAGACTCTGAGTACACAGGTGGAGAAACGGTTACAGTTTTGTGAGGTATATCTGCTCTAAGGTAGATTGCTACTCCACCACCACCCTTACCAGTTCGGTCATTTCGTATAAGAACAAATCCAGGAAGGGAATAGTGAGTAGAAGGGAGTGACGGTTTAAGAAAAGTTACAGAAATAAATAACGCGTCAACGTTGCTACTGCTGAAAGAGGCCAAAATGTCGGAGTAGTGGTTGGGTACACTTTGAGCGTTAATATGTGCAATTTTCAAGTTAAGTGGATTATTGGAGAATGAAGAAGAGAGTTCATCATGCAGAGTCAGTGTTGGTGAGAGAATACTATCTGCACTTATGAAGCTACTTGAGGAAGATGAGCAAGAGAAGAAGCTATCGTCAAAATCGTTATTTGATGCGTTCATATAAAATAATAAATACAACGGAATACTTAAATACAAATAAATAATAATCTATTAAAACTATTTCTAATTATTTAACTTACGTAATTGCGTAACTCACAACTCACAAATTTTTTATTCACGTTAAGTACATATACACATACATTTGAAATGAAATATTAAAAAGACAAAAAGAAATTTAAAAAATATGATAATACACGTTACTAAATGAATGTAGCTATACATCCTGGAACTGTCATAGTCACGCTACTGTCAATCGGCTGTACAGCATAATTCAAAGCCTTTCTAAAATGAATGAATAAAAGAAGTGCATCGCTACTGTCAGAAAACAAAAACATTTGGGGATCTGTCAGCGATCGTCTTACGCGTCGGTTTAATTTTTTGCAAATTTTTTCAATCTAAATATTTATTGTGGTCAAAGGCCTAAAATCGTATTAATTTCATCATTTTTGTATAGTGTCGTGTTAAATTAGTTAGTTTATCTTGGAGTTGGTAAGTAATTAATTTGTAATAGTTTATAGTTGTACACTATGAAAGAACCGCCCGATCCCGGGGACCAACCCCGGGATTCTAATACGTGCCCTCCTTCACCTGCGGCGTTCGTGGATGCCGTGGATGTAGAATTTAGTGACTTCACGAGTTCATTATTCAATTCTAGAGTTCCTCGGAAAAGAAACAAAATTTCAAAAAAAAACGAATCAAAAAAACAAAAGGCGTGTAGAGATTCTTCGTCATCTAGCGAAGTTGATCTCCCCTTGGCTCAGAAATCGCATTCCTCTCCACTATCCCCTCCTCAAGTGCCCTCCTCTCTCTCTCCTACCCAAATTACTCCAACAAATGACTCAGTTCTATCCCAATCTTCCCCAACTTCTTTTTATAGAAATCTTTACAATGAACATGACATTGGTCCATTTATAGTTCATGTAGAGAAAATTTCCGATTCCTTATCCACTTCTATTCATCCCGTTTCCTTTGGTCGATTCCTTTTTAAGTTGAATATTCCTAATATTGTCATGGGAAGTATTAAAAAAATTGGTCGAAATAGAATTTCCCTTTCATTTTCAACCTTCTCTTCTGCTAATAATTTCCTGTCTAATTCTTTCCTAGGTTCACAAGGATACTCTTGCCAAATCCCCCAATTTGCAATTTGCAAAATGGGTTTTGTCAGGGGGGTCCCTATTGAATGGTCAGAGGAAGAAATTATTGACCTTTTCTCTGTGTCCTCCTCTTCCAAATCAGGTAGAGTCATTAAAGCCCGTCGCCTCAATTATAAGAATCCAGATGGCACTTGGCGCAAAAGTCAATCTGTCGTCCTAACCTTTGATGGTCAGATACTTCCAGATAAAGTTTTTGCATGCTATAACAGTTTTCCCGTAGAACTATATAAATTCCCAACAATTCTTTGTTTTGCATGTTGCCGTTATGGCCATACAAAAACTAAGTGTAGATCAAAGCCCCGCTGCTTTAAATGTGGAGGCGATCACTTAGGAGACTCATGCTCTAATGATCAAACAAAATGTATAAATTGTGGTGAATCGCACTTTGCCAATGACAAATCTTGTGTTGAGTTGTCAAGGCAAAAAGAAATCAAAGGGTTCATGGCAGAGAACTCAGTCTCTTATGCTGAGGCCTTTGCTGCTATTAGTTTGCCTGGAAAATCTTACTCTAAAACTACAACATCATATAAAAAAACTGTTTTCGCAAAATCAAAGCCTCCCCCTACCATCCATTACTCTGGATATGATAGGAAGGCATATAGTAAAATTATTTCAGATCCCAAACCTACTTCAGGTAATGGGATGGCGTACCTTATCCCTTCAGATCTTAAATCTACAGATTCTTCTATTGAACCTCTTCTTACTGCCCTTACTTCTTTTATTTCTACTATTATGTCTACTATACCTGACCACGTTGCACCATTACTCTCTTCTATTTTACAAAACTTAAACTCCAATAATGGAGCCAAATCTGCTAATAAAGAAAAATAAGTTTTCTATTTTACAATGGAATTGTCAATCAATTATTAGCAAGAAATCTGAACTCATTTTTCTTGCAAATAAATTTAAAATATCCCTTTTTGCTCTTTCTGAGACATGGTTAAAGCCTGAGTCTAACTTTTCTCTACCAGGCTTTACATGCCTCAGAGAAGACCGCTCTGATGGATGTGCTGGTTCGGCCATTTTGGTCCGGAACCATTTAAAATATTCTTGTATCATAATTCCTCCTCATGATGATGGTTTTCAAATTTCTGCTATCAGTCTCTTTAACATAACTTTTTGCTCTATTTATATTCCTCATCCTTCTCCAGCCTTGATTTATGAACTTTATAACATACTATCCTCTCTTCCTTCCCCTATCATGATTATAGGTGATTTTAATTGTCACCATACTTTATGGGGATCTTCTTTTAATGATCGTAACGGCCAGGCTTTGGTTGGTTTACTTGATAACCTTAATTTATGTATTTTGAATGGTGGATCTCCTACTTTCCGCTCCCGTCCTGGTGATAATATAAGTTGTATAGACCTTTCATTCTGTTCTCCTTCAATCTCTCCTGACTTCTCATGGTCTGTTCTAAAGTCTACTTATGGAAGTAGACATTTTCCTGTACTTATTTCCAACTCTTCCGTTAACTCTCCTCCTCCTGTTTCCAGGTGGCCCTTGTTAAAGTACAACCTGAACAATGTGTCCTGGGACTCTTTTAGTATTTTTTTGTCTGAGGCTTCTGGATCACTTCCTCCTATTTCTTCTGAAAACATCTCAGAATGTTCCTTAGCTCTTTCTGATCTTTTAGTTTCTTGTGCAGACAAATCATTTCCGCTTAAAAAGCCTATTTCAACCAAGCTCCCTCCCCCACCTTGGTGGGACAAGGAATGCACTGAGGCTGTTAAAAAAAGAAAACATGCTGAATTAACTTTTGCAAATGATATTTCCTCGCAAAATTACCAGTCTTTAAAAGACATTATGCAAGAAACTAAAAAATTATTGAGAGAAAAGAAAAGAGAGGGCTGGAGAAGATTTTGTTCTTCAGTTTCTCCAGATATCCAGGTTTCAGAAGTTTGGCGAAATATTAAAAGATTTAGAGGTAGTTTCTCCAACTCCAATCACTTTTCTGTCCCGGATCAGGCATGGGCTGATAAATTCATTGATAATTTAGCTCCACCCTTTTGTCCCTCTTTATCTGAAATTCCCTCTTTTAACTCAGCTCCTCTCCCCTCCTCTAATTCTATTGATTCTCCTTTCACATTGTCTGAACTCAGACTAGTTCTATCATCATTACATGACTCCTCTCCTGGCCCGGATGGTATCCCATATTCTTTTATGCAACATGCCCCAGACTCTATCCTTTCTTACTTCCTCTGCCTTTTTAATTGCATTATTGATTCTGGTATAATTCCATATTCTTGGAAATCTCAATATGTCATTCCTATTCCTAAGCCTAATAAGGATCCAAATTTAATTTCTTCTTTTCGACCTATAGCTATGTCTTCTTGTTTGACCAAGATTGGGGAACATCTTGTGAAGAATCGCCTTGACTGGCTAATTGAAAGTACTAATATCCTTCCAGATTTCCAATATGGGTTTCGGAAGGGTAGAAGTACTCTGGACAGCATAGCGATTTTCTCATCAGATATTCGGACAGCATTTAGTAAAAATTATTCTGTGTCTAGTGTTTTCTTGGATATCACTGGTGCCTATGATAATGTTCAAATTCCCCTTCTTGTAAAAAAGTTAACTTCTGTTGGGGTTTCTCCTAGATTTGTACTATTTATTAAAAATTTATTGTGTGAAAGAGAGATCCGACTGAAAACTGATTGTCAAGGAATAAAAGCTTCAAGATTTGTTTATAAAGGACTTCCTCAGGGTTCTGTGTTGAGCCCTCTTCTTTTTAATATCTATGCTCATGATATTAAGTGTGGCACCTCAAGTAAAATTCTCCAATATGCTGATGACATTTTATTATATTCAGTCAATGAAAATATTTCTGTGGCTTCAGAATCCTTAAACAAAGCTATAATGTCCCTAGGGATTTGGCTTTTTGAAAATGGGTTAGAATTATCTGCATCCAAAAGTGTAGCAGTTGTATTTACAAGAAAAAGGTCCCTACCAGATTTAACATTTCATTATGGTAATGATATTATCCCTATTAAAAATCATGCAAAATTTTTGGGTGTGATTCTAGATTCAAAATTGGTAGGATCTCTCCATGTTGATTATATAATTTCTAGATGTGAGAAAAACTTAAATATAATCAGATGTCTATCGGGGTGCTGGTGGGGTGCCCATCCTTACTCTCTTAAACTTCTATATAATGCCATTATTAGAAGTTTAATAGATTATGGTTTGTTTTTGCTTTTTCCTCTTAAAAAAAAGGACCTAGCCAAATTAGGAAAAATTCAATATAAAGCTTTAAGGGTTGTTACTGGAGCTATGAAGAATAGCCCTAAAGACTCCCTACAGGTAGAATGTGTTGAGCCTCCTATTCCTCTTCGTGCTCAGTATTTGGCTGACCGTTTCTTGTTTCGGTGTTTTCAATTTTCTTTTCACCCCCTTATCTTTAAGCTCCTTAATCTTAATAACCTTATTCAGTTTAACTGTTTTTGGAAAAATAAAGATATTCCTCTTTTGGTTAATAGTTTCCAAAAATACAACAAAATATCTGTCCCTAAATTCCACTCTCCCATTCTTCCTCTTTATGAATCTTCTTTAGCTTCCATTTTATCTACCCCTAATGTTTTTCTGGATTTAGATATTGATAAAAACGACATGTTTGCTGATTCTCATTTCAATCACATTATCCATTCTAAATTTCCTGATTGCTCCACTCTTTTCTCTGATGCTTCCAAATTAGATTCTTTGGGTTGTGTGGGTGTTGGAGTTTATCACTCTCAATCTAAAATTTGTATGAAGAAAAAATGCCCTCCTCAAACTTCCGTTTTCACGGGTGAATGTGTGGGCATTCTTGAAGCTCTCCGTCTCATTCTTCTGTTTAATTTAAAACATTCTGTAATTTTCTCTGATGCTCGTTCTTGTCTTCAGGCTATTTTATGTAACCCCTTTAAATCTAAATCATATAGTCCATTAATATCTAAAATTAAAGATTTATTATTAGTCTGTAAAAATAAAAACATTGAAATTACTTTAGCTTGGATTCCAAGTCACTGTGGTATTAAAGGCAATGAAAAAGCAGATGAGTTGGCCAAATCTGCTATTTTGCATGGTGATTATGATAATTTTAAGATATATACCAATGACCTGTTAGCTCTTCCTGGTATGTCTTTGTACAAGACCTGGAATGAGCTTTGGCAGGAACATGGTGTTCGAAGAACTTTATTTAAACATCAACCCTTCATTCCAAAAAAACCCTGGTTTTTCAAATTTAAAATTGACAAAATTCCTTCTTCCATCATTATTCGTTTGCGTCTGGGTTTCTGTTGCTCTCCTGTTTTTTTAAATAAATTAAGAGTAAAGGACTCCTCCTTGTGTGACTGCGGCTTGGAGGAGGGCCACTTGGATCACATTTTCTTTTCCTGTCCTCTTTATGATCATGCCTCATTTCTTCATTCATTAGCTAGTCATTTCATTTTACCTGTTAATGTTTCATTTCTGTTAGCTAACTACCTTTTGTTGCTTCAATTCTTTCTACTTTTATTTCTGTAAATAAAATTAGATTATAAGTATCTTATAAGTAGTCTGTAGTTGTGTTTAATTAGAATTAGTTTTTTATTTTTTATTTTCAGGTCGTTGACCCCATCAGTTTTCCGCTTCGTTAAGTATTAGTTATGTAAATAAGACGTGACACTGGCAAATATGCTACTGCAATTGCCATAAACTGAAAAAAAAAAAAAAAAAAAACAAAAACATTATTATTAACCTGCAAATAGAAATGTGAAATTGCGAATTGATGGATACCTTCTTATTACAAAAGTAAGAAAACAGTATAACCCGTACAAAATCGGATGTTCAAATTCGAGTTTAGTAATTTTTATAAATAGAAAAGAAATTAATACTTAGTAAATCGAGATTAGTGTCGCCGACGAGTTTTCCTCGGAGATTTTTCGGCCTGTTTAGTAGCAGCTTGTACAGGAGCAGCGGCTGAGCTGTGATCGATTGGGAATTGAGAGATGATTTGTTCAAGTGCTGCGATGGTTTCGACCTTACGACGAGATTTGTCAGGAAGATTAATAGCTATTTTACCTTCGACCGACCAGCAGTTTTTCATTCCAAAGTGTTGACGCGCCGACACAAAAACCTGTTGTCTTTGTTTTGTGAGGAATTCCGATATTGTGATGCCGGTGCCCTTGAGACTTGTTTTACTATCCCATACAAGACGCCTGGACTCTAGATCAGCAAACCGCACCAGAATTGGTCTTGTTTTACCTTGGGCAGATCCCCCTAGTCGATGACAAACTTGTAAGTTGTCCCTATTTAAAGTGTTCATCTTCATTTGGTTGGTTATTATGCTACAAACTACTTCATGCGGCTTCTCACTTTCTTTATCAGGGACACCATGAAAAAGCAGTACCTTTATTCGTGAAGCAGTTTCTAATCGGTCTTGATGAAGTTGCAGATTTTCTATATCCGACTTCAGCTGCTTAAACATCTGCCATGCAAGGGTCTTGAAAGACAGATAATCTTGGGACAGTGTGACAAGATCTGGATGAACAGGAGATTTACCAGCAATTTGTTCTAGTTTACTGTCAAATTCACTGAAGCGTTGTTTGAGCATATTTGCTAGTGCATCCATGTTAACTTGCAGTTGTTTACAATAATGTACCCCGGTGAGAAAACTTTGTGTCAAAGTGAGTGAAAGTGAGTTTTCTAGCAAATCACAACATTAAATTCTATAATTTACTACTAATAATATTTAAATTAATAAAAAAAAAAATACGAGCACACTAAAATTGTGTGTTACCGTCGCGACTACCCGCGTCTTTTATTCTTTTATTTTTACTTTGGTGAAGCACATTTTTTTTTATTTACAATTCACAAAACTGGTAACAATTTAAACTTAATTCTAATACAAAACAGCGTTAGTTTCTTAATCATCACCTACTAGATGTGAATCCAACATGCATTAAACAATAGAATAATGTGGGGATTTTACATTTATTTAAAAGATCTTCTAACTATAATGAACAAGTGAATAATCTAAGATGCTGAGCTTTAGCATTCTTTTATTGCTGCTCTGATTGAGGCTAAAGAATTAGAAAATAAATCAAAGTTATTTCTTGTGTTATTTGCGAAACATATCATTCTTTGAATTGGAGCATGTCTACCAGTGGTGGTCTTTATTGGAGCCGACTCTAAAACCTTACGATTTGTCAAGCAGCTTCCGGGGCGTGGAACACAGAATTCTATTATGTAAAGAGATGTATGTCAGAAAAAAATTATGTCTAATATTTTTCTTCGCGTTACTAGCGGAATCACCCTGTAATTGTCGCATCTTTCCTTATAAGAGCACAACTTCCTACATTTGTTGTCCGAGTATGCTAGATGGTAGAAGAACTTTTTTAAATATGTTCGAGATTATTTATATGCACTTGATAACTAGGATTCCACACCGGACAACAATATTCTAAGATGCTGCACATTCTTATTTAGTTAAAATAAAAGTACCAAATCAACGACGTGCAATCAAATCAGATTATTTTACGCGTGTCATCAAAAGGACTTTACAAAATCTATGTATATTTTGAATTATACAACCTTATATTACTTTTTTTATTTAATGATTTGCTTGTATACAAAAGTGCAGTATGTTATCTCAGTGACGTTTACCATCAAACAGTAAACTTGTACAATTATATTCATTCACAAGTTAGTAATTAAATCAACAAGCTTGAGGAATGAAGTTAACTCCTTAATAACTTAATTTGCAAACCACTGAATCAACTGCTAACTGTTAGTAGATGGTTTAATTGCGTTTATTACATACACACGTAATTAAGAATGTTCTTTAACAAAAACTATTCTTAGATATTTTAAGCAAAATTATTCCTGCAGTGAAACCCTTTCAAGTAAAAGTTTTTTTTATAGACAAAGATCCACTGTTTGTGAATGTGATTAGAAACAAAAATTTAATAAAATCAGTTTCTAGTTATCTAACAGTTCCTTATATTTTTTGTTATTAGGGACTACAAAGTTCTGATATTTCAAAATTTGACATCAATTTATTATCGCTGCGAGATTAAGACTTAAAACTAATTATCTGGCTACAATCAAATAAGGGAAATGCACCCAACGAATTGTTTTCGTGTACCAGCAATAGTTATAAGTTTACGGACAGTTTCAAAATCCTTGAAGCAGTAATAATGAAAAAACACCAAGCAAAATATTATTGGTACTACACATCCAATATTATTTTGCTTTACACATTACCAAAAAACTTCTTTTTTGGTACTAAAGATTACCAAAAAAATTCTTTGTTTTTGTGTTTGGCTATTAATATTTAAGTATTCGGTAAAAACTGGTACGTCGAAAATTAGTAATTATGAACGCATACAGTGGCAACTCTAACAAACCAAGTCTTTCCTAATCAGACATTCAAATTAATACCAGTTAAAAATAGCACCGGCAGATAATCAAGATGATGGTAAAATCAAACATCATAGGAAAGACTCGAAAAATCTTCACTTTTTTGATTCGTGATGTCGTTTGTTAGATGCCTATGATATCTGTAAAGAAATGAATCTTAGTCAACATTTGCCGATAATTGTTTATTTTGGTATGATGTGAAACTAGTTAATAATAGGCCGGGAGTTGGATGGCAAAATATGGGTACCACATTCTTGAAGCTAAGCAGAGCAGATTATGATTCTTAGATGTTGCCCGCGCCTGTTGGTACATTGTGTAGGCCCCATGTCCCCCATCTCCTTAAATATTCAGTGAATCGATTTAATAAATTGTTTAAAATCACTTTAATTATTATAATTTAATAATTTTACGGAATTCTTACCACGATTTTCGGTTTTTATTTCGCGCGTCCGATATTTCGATGCTGTTGCAAGCACCGTGATTCTTACTAAGAATCCCGTAAATTCATTAAATTAGTTAGTTTAAATACACGATAGTTTAAAACAGTTATCACTTTAATTTTCGTGTTAGAGATAATATAGTTTTTTGTGCGATTATACATTTTTAAGTAAAAAAGATTGCGATGATCCAAATTACCTGACTTAGATTTGATTCATTAAGATGCCGATTCGAGGGTGTTCCCTCACATATTTCACGTAGTTATTTTTTCATTTGTAAAGCCATGAGTAACATAAAGCTGGTAGATATTGTGAAAAATACTGTCACGAAAGTCATCAATTTATTACAAATTTTATCATATTTTTGAAAAATTGAACTATGCTGCCGTTAAGTGTCATTTTGACACTTTTTTACAGAAATAAATCGTCTGTTGGTATTTTTAACATACCACTAGACGAGGAATCAAATTTTACGATTAAGAGCTTTTGAGATTTGTTAGAGCATAGGGGAACGGAAATTGTCTTAAATTCCTTTTATAAACAATTAACACGGCATTAATTTAACAAACAGTGTATGGTGCAATTGGTCAAAATAAAAGAGATTCAGTTTATTTAAATAAAGATAAACACAAAGAGAAATTAACTTTGTTTACTCTAACATTATAAAATAATATTAAGCACAAATAGAATTCAGTGTGTTAGTACTTGCGTAACGGCGATTGGCATTTAAAAGATGGAAACGTTTTACCAGGCCAGTGCCCGTGCTTTCATTTTAGGAGTTTTAACATCTCGTGACTGTTGCTTTTAAATTATTTTGCTAATGGAAATGCTTTTACCGGTTATAAAATTTTCAGTGCCTAACTAACTATAGTACAAACTTTGAATGATTTTTAGAAAAAACAAAACAGTATTTGAATATCTCAGTATTTGATCCAAAACTATTTATTTAAGTTATTTATTTCTTCTTAAATAAGCAATATCTTTCTTTTAACATCTTTTACACCATTTCAGTTCACATACAATTAATGAATTACCTAAGAATAAAAAAGGTTGTGTCTAACTTTGCAATTGTTAGTTTCGCTGTTAATGCATCCAAACTACTACTTTACTATTGATTATAAAACATCTGATAGTTAAGACAGCTTTATCAAAAGTGATTGATTAAGGGCTGACCCATTTAATGCTTAGATAATTATTGTCAATAGAATAATTTTGACACTTGACAAGATTGTTCTGTGCAGAAATGATGTCAAGTTCTAAAAATTATTGTACTGATAAAAGTTTTCTTAGTTACAAGTCAGTCTTAAGAAAAATAAAATACCGCTGGAAACACCCAAAGATCTAGAAAAATTTATATGCGCATGTATGTATTTTATGTGTGAAAGCTCTCTAGAGACACAAACAATTCCTAATTAAGTATGAAATTGGATTTAACCTGAGAGATAAAAACTTAATATTAATACATAGAGACACGACGTGCTTTAAGCTTTTGAAAACCTTTAATGATGAATAATTATTTATAATAGGAAATAACTAGTATTTGATCCAGGGTTTGATTTGGATCAAACTTGATGAATGGTGCCACGCTAGACAAAGTGTAGAATTATAAGAATATATTCCAACAAAACAAATTATAATGCCTAGAATGATACTAAGAATTAGTGACAAAATATACCAGGTAATTTGTTACAAATTAATGAAAACGTTCAAGTTCGACTTAACATTTATTCCTACGAAGTAAGAATGGATAGGTTACACGTTCATGGCGCCTAAAACCAAACCATATAAACTTACTAAGTGGAGTATACAATATCCACAAAACAAAATACAACTCCAAAACACGCCCATACAAATCCCTACTCCAAACACGTTTGAATTGAAAGGTCTGCAATAAAATACACACGGGCCTTCATCAGGGCCCAGGACTTGATTTACTGGTTCTCGGAATTTTCGGAATTGTAATAAGTATATAAATAAAATTCGATTAGGAGAATTATTTTTGTTTTATTCTATAGCTCCTTTTAGTTATATTGGTAATACAAGTATTTGATAAGATTTAAATAAATTGTTGGAGCTCGCCAAAAGGTTAGGCTAATAAAAGTATAAAAATCTGCGTCTGCTTCATCGAATTTAAATTTAAATTTAAATTGTAGATTTATTGAAATTCCCCTGTAATTAAAGCGTTAACACTAAATTTGAAATAAAGTCAAGAGTAAATCGACGATGTAAGCCGCAGACTTTATTTTCAGTACTTTTCTAAGTATTAGTAATGTAATTATACAAAAGAAATTGAAAATAATACAGGCTTTTCTGTTACACTATCGCTGTTGTAATCTGTTTTGTGCCTTCTTAGAATCATGTTCGATTGAAAATTTCTCGCACAACTGTCAGAAAAGGTCAGGTAAGACACGTAACTACGTGCTTAGTAAATGTTATCTGGGTCTATTCTACGTTATTTTTATAGATAATGAAGGTTTTACTGATCTAAACATTTTTTATATTTGGAAAATAGTTTTATCACATGAATAGACAGTTTGATAAAATATACGTTTTTGATAACTTACGTCAATCCTGTATCAACAAAATAATAGGTTTAAATAAAACCATAAACAAAGTTTTATTTTCAGTTGTGCCTAACAAGCCGTTGTTTAACATTCGAAACGCAAAGGGTCATCCTCAATATCAAGAATCCCAAACGAAAGAAACGGATCGATATGGTCATATTCACAATGAAATTACGTATGCACGTGTCCTGACAAAGTGGCTTTGACGGTGTGTCAGTACATTTTTGCTTAAGTGTAATGAATATACGATATGACCCGCGTTGGGCGCCAGTATGCAGATCGCGCTAAATGAAAAGGACCTAAAATGTTAAAAGGTTTGATTATCAAAGATATTTTTTCCTCATGTAGTATAAGATACAGATGTTTACATAGGTTTATAATTAAGATTAATGTTAGAAAAGGAATGTAATAGAGGGCTTACTTACATTAAAAAAAAATACAAATAAATAAATAAAACCTTGTAAAGTTTTTATTCAGTATACCATGAGTAAGATGATTTTTCAAAAGATATTCGAAATAATTAACGTTTTGCAAATTGATTTCTAACAAGGCTCTGAGCAAACTTTCACCAGATATACCTTTGAGGAAAAAAGTCCAGCGAGCTTGTTTGGCAATCAACTTAAAACACCTTTTTTTACAAAGATGCATACTTTTTAATTTGAAAACAATATTATTTATCATGAAAAGCATGAAGTTCAAAGAAAATTTGGAAACTCATTTTGAGTAAAACAAAAACGCTTTTTTGTCTTTCAATAACATCCATAGACAACTTGGTGCAGTCAGGTATTCAGCCACACACACTTTGGGCAGCGTGACGTTATGCCAGGTTTGCCCTATGTATTACAGTGTGGCTGCATTCCTGGAAGCAAACCTGCTTTTTTATTTCGTATTTACCTGTTTTGCACCTTGCATGTTATTAATACCGAGTGTGCAATAAATCGGAGCATGTAATTAATGTTATGAATAGTATAAAATACGAGAAACATATTCAATTTAAATCAATTTTAAAACTTAGTCCTTTTTTACATGTGCTAGTATTTTGAAACACTTTATCAAAACACTTTATGTTAACGGTTATCCCTGAAATTGTATCACATAGTTTGTCTATAGTATAGTATATACTTAATCAAAGTACCAGCTGCTTTGAGCATTCATTATATTAGTAGATAATTATTACCGTCGCACAATCACACAATTCGCACTCCTAATTACGAACGTTTACAAAAAATCTAATAAGTAAAACTATTTTTACATCACTATCCAAACAAAGCCTTTTAATAAAGCTACATCACATATTAACCAAAAACCAATAACATAAATCATCCATACTTGTACATTTACGCAACAGCTGAACATAATTTATGCTTGTACCTGGAAGCAACATACGCTTTGTTAAGCTAATATTCTCTTAAGCTTAGTAACTCTGCTCAGTCTTATGGACAACACTAATCTGTTTCGTTTTGTATCTATTCATACTTATTTATTAGGTCACGGATCAAATCCCTTATTTTAATCTGTAATATTAGGAGCACGGCATGATGATTAACAATCTTTATTCATTGTAAGACATCTATCTTGGTACGTATAGACAGATTTGCTATATATATTGACACGTGGTTGCACTGTTAGGCACAAGTGAAATTCAATTCTGTATTCTTGAAGTCTGAAGCGCATTAATTATTTAATATGTTTATAGAATATCCAAACTGTTTTGATAAGAATTTCACTTTATGATTTTTGATGTGCATATCAGCTAATCTCTTATCTTGTAGGCTCACGGAGGTCTCATAAGACTGGGAATTTTATAAGAGAAACCCAGAAAATGTTGGACTTGATATGATAAGTATTAGTCGAACCACAAGTGTTCAAATCAAATCAAACCAAATCAAATCAAATCAAATCAAATCAAATCAAATCAAATCAAATCAAATCAAATCAAATCAAATCAAATCAAATCAAATCAAATCAAATCAAATCATTTATTTATTGGCACATTTTCAATACCCAAATAAATATACAAATAGCTATATTAACATACTGTGCCAAAAGGGCATTTTCAGCAAAATGTTGCCTAAGACAGGCAACGCTGATTTTAAAAACACCCCTTGACTTAATGCCGGTCAACAAATGGGCATGGGTTTACATTACTTAATTAAATAGAATTTCAATTCCTTACAATTATTTAGTAATATTTTTAAATATATAGTAAATACTGCATCCTATTCATTAATTCACAATTGAAGAAAAATCTTAAAGTTGGATTAAACACTTTGTAAAATAAAAAAGAAAAGTTACATAGTAATTGTAAAAATAATATCTATTTGTAATTCAAACAAATTTTTAAGGCGTCGTCACCACGTTTTTGTTGAGATTGAAATAATATCTTAAGCTTAGCTTTAAAGTTCTTTTGGGACATACCAGCACGGTAGGGAGGAGGTAGATCGTTCCATATCTTGGCCACCCGGTAACGAAAGCTGCCTCTATAACTATCGCGGAAGTATTTACTGAAAGGTAATATCATTTTGTTTCTATGGCAGGAGCGAACTCTCTCCTCACGTGACGTAGACTTCCACTGAAATTTGTTAAAAAGGTAAATTGGTCTCTGTTTGATAACCACCTTGTGAACTAAACATGCAAGATGTATTTGGCGTCGTTTCTGCATTTTCAACCAATTATGTTCATTTAGGAAAGGTGTGATATGTGCTCGTTTTGGAACATCATAACAAAATCTAGCATATGCATTTTGTACTTTTTGTATGGCTTGAGCATTTTTTTTATAGAGCCTCGGGCCATATACAGTATTTGCGTAATTAAATAGGGATAATATTAAATTTTCTGTTAAAGTTACCCTTACCCTCTCAGATAGATATTTTCTGAAGCCATACAATACACGTAGTCTATAAAATGCGGCTCTGATTTTACTATTGACGTGGTCGACTAATCTAAGTTCATCGTCCATTATTAAACCTAAATTTTTTACCTTTTTTACCTGTTCTATTTTTACATTATTTAAGTAGAGCTCGGGGTTATATATCGACACTTGCTTGATAAGATGTTTAGTTCCAATTATTATAAATTTAGTTTTATGGGGATTAAGCATTAAACAATTGCTTTGAGACCACTGGAGTACGATATTAAGATCACAGTTTACTCTGTTCACAGCCTCGCTCGTTATGTCAGGCTTAAAAGAAGTGTATAGCTGAGTGTCATCTGCGTAAAGATGCACTGAACTATGCCCTGTTAGTTGTAGTGTATGAACAAGATCGGTTGTGAACAGGATAAACAGGATAGGAGAAAGAATGGATCCCTGCGGACAGCCACGTTGTAAATTCTTTATCTGGCTAGTTACTACTTCACCCCTTTCATTTTCAATTTCTAAAAATTGTTTCCTATCTGTTAAAAATGAATCAAACCATGTTATTGTATCCTCCGTAACTCCATAGTATTTTAATTTTGATAACAAAAGTTTCCAATTAAGACAATCGAACGCACGAGAGTAATCTAATAATATCAGAAAACTGGCCATACCAGAGTCGGAAGCGTTGAGGACATCGTCGGAAACATCTGCGAGGGCCGTATCAGTACCGTGTCCGGCACGGAAGCCAGCTTGTACAGCTGGAAAGATATTCTCCACCTCAAGGTATTTTTTAAACTGAATACAAACGGCTCTCTCAATCACTTTAGAAAGTATAGGAAGAATACTTATGCCTCTCAAATCATTATATCATGTATAGTTCAAGAAATTTTCATATATTTTAAAAGGATTAAACCACTGCAAAAGCAACCCATACTAAAGAAATACAAATTATATATTAATATTATTAATATGTTTTCTTATTAATATTTTGTATTCAAAGCTTACAGACTGAAACACAAAATAATAAATGACAAAATAAAGCCTCATTTTCCACTCCTTGTTTTCCTTATAATTGAAAAATAAAGCCTCGAACATAAAACGGTTTCCACGCAAACATTAGTGGAGCGAGTTCTATTATAATATTGAATACGAACAGGTGCGTGCCGCGTGAATTAAACTTAAGAAATAATGTTTTATAGGGAAGTGATCGTTGGAGACAAGTCCTCAGGAACTGAGTCAGAAATATGCTTCTGGAATTTAAAAATATTAAAATGTAACAATCGTGTTATTAAACACATTTAACATAAAGTTCGCATTGGAATATAAATTACAATCGTGGGGACTTTTTATTACCTATCTACCAATTATTTACAATGACTCTGACTTATTTTTAAATATCATAGAACCGTACTCATAGAGACCTAAATAAAGAGCCTTTATGCATCGGACATAAACCATAAAAGTATTTTACTGTGAACTATTTTCCAATATTTTCCAATATGCCAGCGACATGCATGCATCCTACTCGGGACATGACGTATTGAATTGTAACCACTATTTTCAAAATGTGAAAGCGTTATTTTTAGCAACCACAAGGCTTATAAGTCACTCTTTAATGTTTTGTAAAAACTACTTTTACTAACCTCAAACAGGCGATTGATGCGGGCGCGGCGAAGGAACAAAACCGCGCGAGGAACATCGGCTGTGTGTTGGGGAAATTTGATAGTCAAGTTACCAAGCAGAGTGTGGTGACATATGATTTTCAGTTAAATATTTATAAAACAAATGAATAATTTAAAATTATGAAAATGTACCCAATTTCAGTATTAAATTCTAATCTCAGTGGGCAGCTATATTCCAACACCACCGTTTAAAATTTATTTTTCGTATTTCTTATAAAGCCACCTCCAATACAACATGCCAGTGGATAAGAACAAGTAATGGTCTAAGTGGAGCAATAAATATTTGAATTTGAATTTGAGATTCTATTTTCAAATAATCGATATGAAATCAAAAGCTCCCCCACACAGGCGTAGGTACTCATGCTTGCACCTGGAAAAATTGTTCGGTCTAAGTCACTGGAGATTAAACAATCTCAGTTGAAAACAGTAACAATATTAACTTTTCAAATAGTGATACGGCGCAAACTGCGCTATCTCGTGGTAAGCCGTGTCGGCAAGAGGCAACCGGCGACTGTGTCCAGGAGCCGACTATGGACACAGCAACTACGAATCCAATGATGGTGTGCTGTGTGAGAAAAAAAAGTGTCCACGTACACGCAAAGCCTTCATATTTAGCTGTGGTTGATAAATAATAATAAATATTTCTAACAATCACACCACATTATCTAGCCCAAATTAAGTATCATTAAGAACTTGTGTTATGGATACTACATAACGGATAAATAAACTTAAGAAATATATAAGCAGAAATAGATATATTTTGTTAATCATATATAAATATTAGAAATAAACTAAAATAAACATACATACACATCCATGACTAGAAAGCAAATATAATAAAATATTTGCCTCTACCAGGATTCGAACCCGGGACCTCCGGCATGGAAGGCAAGGGTACTTACCTCTACACCAAACAGACCGTCATACTGAGTGCTTAAACATTTTTTTTTACTATGGTAGACTAATATGACTCTCTTATTAGTTTTCGCTGTTAGAAAACCCGTTATTTCTCACTGATACACATAAAAAAGGTGTATTGATGTCCTGATGCAATAAATAAATATATTTTTATGAACGGAGGGCTCCTTCAGATAGTTCGCAAGATAGCAGTGATAATAAAATAACCTGTGGGTAATAAGATGTCGCAGTACAACAACCAGAATAGCTCAAAATAGCAATGTTCACAGTCACTCCTCTCACACCTCTAATCAGCCTTACTAATTACTAGATAAAGTTACGTTTGACATTTCCAGAACTATCTCCAACTTTCTGCAGAAACCAAAAGTCCATATTGCTGCAGCTCGCTTCGTGGCAACGTCGATAGTTGTATACTCTAGCATTTTGTGCCTCAAGATAATTGGTAAGGACGGATTATATGAGTAAATTTACTTATTAACGAGTATATGCGCAACTTCAAGTAGTCAAGTAGACTTGGACGCTTGGTTGATTACAATTAGCCTGGTTGATGATAATCATTAAAACTTGTGAAAGTGTCGATAAAATCAGGTTTGTAAGTGTTTGTGGCCTGATTATAAAATAAAAACTTAGATTTATTTGACAAAAAATGGACTCTATTTTCTTTACCTTAAACTTATTCCGTTGTTAGCATTATTTTTAAGTCTGAAATTATTTAAAGAATCTGGTTAGAAAAAAGTTAAGCAAGTACAAACCTTCAGGTTTAAAAAAACAATAAATTAAATAAATTAAACCCCGCTTCCAGAAGAACGTCTGTACATGAATAAACGAAGATTAAAGAGTTTTTAAGGAACTGTCAGGTTTATACAAACTGATGTCTAAAGTAATTCAAACAATTACAAATTTCACAACTATACAGTTGGATTCGAAATCAGGCGGTACAAATGAAGGTAGGCATGAGTGCTTTACATTTAACATGAGTTACGTTAACTCACTAAATAACTCGTATCATAAAGAATCTTGCGTGTTATTCAGGCCAGAATATATTCAGTTTCAGTATTTGTAAAGTAAGAATTTATGGATTGCTTTATTTTGTTTAACTAGCGTTACTTGATAATAAAAACCTTCTTAAATAGGTATTCGTAATTATTTAACATTTTTATAACTAAACATACAAAGGTGAAATTATTGAATCAATAGCAATATACAGGTGAATACTTTAATACGTCTCTACCTAGACTATAATAATAGGTCTTTACCTATGAAACTGCCGTTTTGCCGTACTGGCCATTTCAAATGAAAATATTTTTTTTTTGACTGATAATTCTAATTTCAAATTAATTTTATTTGACAAACATGGAATTCTTTTTCTAAAATCGTCATTTGTTTAATAGTTAGTGTTTTGTTTTCAACGCATTCGAACATTTTTCGTCATCATGAATAAGTTAAAAATTCGAGTAATTATGGAGTATGAGTACCGTCGTGGCAGCAAAGCGGCACAAGCGGCACGCAACATCAACGACGTTTACCGAGCGAACACTACAAACGAACGCACCACCCGTTATTGGTTTACCCGCTTCCGTTCTGGAAATTTTGACCTGAAAAATGAACCCCGTGGTCGTCCGATAACTTTGGTCGACAATGACGAATTAAAGGCAATTGTGGAAGCTGATGAAACTCAATCCACGGCTGAATTAGCAGCAGCTTTCGACGTTAGCATCAAAACAATATTGGTCCATTTGCGCCAAATTGGCAAGGTAAAAAAGCTTGACAAGTGGGTACCCCACGAACTCAATGACCGCCAGCGCGAAGTACGCGTGGAGACGTGCCTTGCACTGCTCAGCAGGCATACAAATGAAGGAATTCTGAACCGCATTGTTACTTGTGACGAGAAATGGATCCTGTTTGACAATCGTAAGCGCTCAGCAAGTTGGTTGGACCCTGGTTCAGCACCCAAACAATGCCCTAAACAAAAACTTACCCCTAGAAAAGTGAAGGTCACTGTTTGGTGGTCTAACGCGGGTGTAATTCATCACAGCTTCTTGCCAAACAGGACAAGCATTACTGCAGATGTGTACTGTGAAGAACTGAACACAATGATGGAGAAGCTCGCACGTCTCCAACCAGCTTTGGTCAATCGTTCGGCTCCACTGCTCCTGCACGACAACGCGCGACCTCATACTGCACAGCAGACGGTCTCCAAGCTACAAGAGTTGGGGTTGGAAGTTCTCCGTCATCCGCCGTACTCACCAGACCTTGCGCCTACAGACTTCTACTTTTTCCAGAATTTGGATAACTTCTTGGCGGGAAAAAAATTCAATACCCGAGAGGCAGTACAAAATGCCTTTGAATAATTTGTTGCCTTCCGTCCAGCTGATTTCTTCAAGAAAGGCATCAATAAGCTACCAATGCGTTGGCAAAGATGCATTGATTGCATGGGTGATTATTTTGATTAATAGAAATAAAAAATATATAAAAAAATTACGCTTTATTTATTTCGTGAAAAACGGCAATTTCATAGGTAAAGACCTAATATTAGGTCTTTACATATGAAATTGGCGTTTTGTCGTACTGGCCACTTTGATCTGTATCATCTCCTCTATGGTTAAGAATTCCAATTTCAAATTTATACAGTTTATACAGTAAGTAATGTAATAAAAAGAATAAGAAGTGTTAAGGGTTTATTTTATAATGGGATTGTTGTAAAAAATTATATGTAATTGTTTACGTTACCTTTTTTATATCTAGTTTATGTAGAATGTTTTCTTTCTAATTGGTTTAAAATCAACTATATAAAAACATTAAATTAAATTAAACTACATTAAAAAGTATGTGACTTCAAAACTGTACGTTGTATTTTCAATAAAACAAGTTTAAGAAATTCTTTAGCCGTAACATACAAATATAAAATAAAAAGATCAGAGAACTAAAGCGGATTCGAATCAATTTCGGTTACAAACGAACTTATCTTAATCCTCAATCTGATTCCGGATTTGGAGTCTAAACGGAAATACCGATTAGATTTAAACTGACACATTTATTCCAGGGGGAAATAAGTTAGCGTTTTAACTACAGCCACACATAACATTTACATCTTTTTGAGAAAAGCGAAGTGTTGTTAAATTCTGTACTTTTATTTATTCTTAAAAATTGCTTGTATGTGCTTCGATGAGTAATGAGATTATTGTAATAGGCCTAAACCAAATGTTTGGCTGAAGGTGGAAGAATCTAAAGAGAATAAAAAGAAAATTACGTTTATAAAATAAACTATGTAGTAAACATAAAGATTTAAAAGGTCTTAGTGTTATTTGTATCTAAACTCGGCTGAGCCTGTGTCTTAGATACAAGTCCCTACCCGTGGTTACTATTACATTTATTTTCATGCGTTACTTACTACTTAAAGATAAAAATGAAAAATTACATTTCTCTTTTAATAATATTTGCCAAACTATTTTATTATGGTAAACAAATCCTAAGTTTGTACATAATCTAACGTTCTAAGCCAAGAATTTAAGAGTTTTTCACATGCTTTGGTATTTGAGCTGTATAAAGAATATTGGCGAATCCTTATTTAAGTAAACACTGGGCGTTTAGAAAAGTAACTAGCACTTTTGTTTTTTCTTTTTTTTAATGTGAATTTCCACAATATTAGCTTCATGTGAAGTCTCCAAAAAAAATAGTTGATTTACAAAGCTTGATTTGACTTAATCAGTTTGTTTTAGCTCCTGTTATTTTTTATTACGACACAAAGGATTGATTGTGACCAAGCACAAGTGTTTGATTTTGTAATATAGATTTTAAATATAGGAAATTATAGTCACTTCAGAATGTAAGGACTCATTTTTATGACAGAATATTATTTTTTATACTCCTCATAATAAAAATCATTTATTACTCACTGGAGTCCTTATCCTTGGCTGTATAGCTTTTGCCTTAGCCGGCGATTTTGAGATAAAAAACATAACTTAAAAACGAAACCGTTTCGTACTTTTGGACTTGTCACTTCTGTGTGTGTGAGTGACTTGGTGTCGTTCTGACGATTTTCGATTCTTTTAGTTATTTTATATAATGTGACTTTATAAGCCTTTGTTCCTACGGATTTCCATAGATTGCGCTTACGACGACTTATTGCTGTGATTTTTGGACTAGTTGATTCAGTTAAAGATATTGATGAACATTTACGTGTCATTATTATCATGGTTGGTTGGTGATAGTTGTAATTACCTATGTTAATGTAGGTCATTTGAAATTATAACCTTAAAATGAGTACTTAATGAAAATGTAATTATTATTGCTCTCAGACATACTCCATAATATATTTATTTTTTAAATGGATCCAGATTTTATGTTCTCTTATTTAATTAATTATATAAGAATGGGGCAAGAAACATTTCAAATTTATTAATAAATGCCTTTTTAAAGTTAGAGGTCGGGCAAAGTTATTCCTTCCTCGGTAATTCAATTATAATAAATCAATAATTGAATTACTGCATTGTGGTGTCATACTATGTCACGTTTTCGTGCTAGAAGTCACGAAATAAACGATTTTCATGTTATTTTCCATTTAGAGCCACTGTATGATACCATTATAATCCTTTGTCACTTTGTCACGTTTTCGAAGCAGAAGTGAAACGATGCAATTTTCATGTTTTTGCAACATATAGGTATATCTATACTAATATTATAAAAGTAAAGATATATTTGTATTTTCATTTGAAAAAAGCCCAACAGGCTCGTAAATGGCAAAGATTTAAAAAAATACTAGCATAAATTCCACTAATTCCCAAAAGGGAGGTAAAATATTCAAACATTTAACAATGACCAAAAGCTTAAATATCAATAATATTAAATGCCAATCCTTTCAAAGCTTGTTAGCGCTTCCGTTTGGAGCCCTTTGACGCGGGACACAAAAGCAGTAAATTTATGACAATATATTTCCGAGTTACGTATATATAGTTCCGTATGGGTATACGCTCAAATAAATTGAAACCCTCAAATAGACCAGTGACATGCCTCAGATTTTTTTAATTTAGATCGGAACGCGATTTATAAGTTTTTTACTGATATATAAAACAGTACTATTATTTAATATGTTTAATGCACCTTTTATATGTTCATGTCTACAAACCTACTTAGGAGATCTGGTTTCTTTGACATCCTACCGAATACCTGTAAATATGTGTCAACATAAATAAGACTTTAAAATAAAGCAAATTAATTTTTATTGTAGTAAAATTAAACTGGAATGAGTCTTTATCTAGGTATTGCTTGATTACACGGTGCATAAATTAAACAAGAACTGAAACGAAAGAAATAATAAAATTACACACCTCAGTTACTATGTGATACACCTACACAAGTACCATGTACTAAGGAATTATTACGAACACGAAAAACTACGAAATTTAAATCACAGATATAAAGCTAATACGTCAACTTGTAATTATATCTCATAAGTAACATCACATTATAGTTATTTGTCATAAGGGATCTATCCTTAAGACATAGAACCAAAATATGGAAATATCAAGATCCTCTAAAATCAGTATATCCTTGGTACAACTACCAAGGATATTCCGACAGTTAAATTTTATATAGATTGTCACGGGTTGCGTTGCTGCGGGCCCCAGGTTGTATTATTACGACGTAATCTTACAGAAAGATAAGAGTTTGAGTATTGGCACTAATATGAAAATATGGAATTAAGTCATAAACGAAGTTTGCTTTGTGCGAGTTATACTTTAAAACGGAAATTTGGTAGAGTTATAATCATAATGCAAATTTTGCATTTTGCCCCGGTATAGCGTGAATACCCCTTTAACTAAAATTTGCAATCAAAGCACCAAGCGAGTTTTGTTTCATACTCGTGATTAAATTTAGTATTAGAATTTTTGAACTTAGGTGAACCACCCAAACGCCAGCACCTCGTAGAAATGGTTTGAAATAATAAGTTAATGTTAATGGTATTTATGCCACCAGGCGAAAAAACAGGCCGAGTGATTCATATTTTTTGCAATATAAATATTTTCGATACTGTGATAAACAATACGACGGAAAGAGGATGAATAAAAAAATTGTTATATTTTTGAACTGTTTCGGCCATTTTGAAGCGAAACACAGCGACATAATATCAAATTATGAAGTTTGTAAACAATATTCAACGCACATATTTTGTGTTCTTTTCTGTTCTGCGTTCCATCAATACGTGATACCCAGATAGACGGCTGATTGCCCTTTTTCAAATAACTAACATATTTTGTGCAGAGTAAATAGATTTTACGACGTACCCGGGTTTGAGCCAAAATAAATGTACACGAGTAAAAAATATCGTGTCCACCGACTTCAACCCATAATTGTTGCTATGTTTATTGCATTAAACATGTTTCAATTTTTTTTTTATTGCACTGGACCATGTATATAAAAAAATTGATGTCATATTTATACCAAGATTCATAGAATTTTTACATACTATCTTTTTATTTTATTTTTTTGGTCATACAAATAAAACATGTCCATTTGACTACCTAGTTACGATAATAGCTAAAATTTCCAAAGTTTCTAAGGAAGCTTAAAATTAAAATTTTGTCAAAGGTTTGTGTACTACCTGGTCTTCTTTTTGATTGATATTTTATCGACTAGCTTATCAAATAATAAAAATGAAAATTGTTAAGCATCCTAGATTTCACCCTGTGAGAAACAATTTGTGAGAAACGCTATTTGCACCCCCGTAGAATTATAGAAACTGTCACCTCACAACATTTTTTAAAGCTTTTACACATAAACATCATTTATTAAAAAGAAAGTGTCAGTCTCTCTCTGTGTCTTGATATGTTGGTGTTTTTATTTTGGTCGTGCATATTTTTTGTGTAAAAATCCTGTGAGAAACGCAGTTAGTATCAAGAAAAGTAAGTAATATTTTTGTTTATTATTAGTGCAAATCATTTTGATAGTAAAGTGATCCCGATATAACAGTGTCACGCTTTCATAGTATCCGATTTTAAAGATAATAATCAAATAAAGTGCTTTAAAAGTTGGTATACCTGTGAGAATCGGTCGAACAAAAATGTAAAACTAAGGCACGTTCATACTGGTCTCATATTTCTCACATGACCGTTTCTCACAGTATTTATTATACCTATACTTACTAGTATTCACGTACTTGTGTGTGTCTTACATAAAAATGCCCGGTGTTTGATATATTTTTAACGGTCTTCAAAAAAAGGAGATTGTCAGTTCGTTTTGTATGTATGTATGTTTGTATATTTGGCTGTGATTATCTCGAATTTAGGCTGAACCGACATTTAATGTGGTTTTAAAAAAAGTATTTGTTACAGTTACGACAAAGAGCGCTCCGTACTCGCTGCTAACCTACTTCAAAATGTCATAGCTCCGAAATGCTCGTTCAAAAATAATATATGTATATAAAAATGAGTGGGGTAAATGCGCGTACCATAGCTAGATTGACACATTAAGCTATGTGTCATTTTGTGGTTTATTGTAATAAATAACAAGTTTTCATTACGAATATTAAGTATGTATTGGGCTGTGGTTTCAAGTAGTTGTTTATGTCAAAATAGCGTTGACTACAGAATATTAATAAAATAATTTACTCTAGCTCAACTATTGCATTTCCCCAGTGTCGAGGGGTAAATGTAGAAATGATCTTTTAAAATCTTAATAAATTAGATATTTCATAATCTGAGGTAATAGCAATAAAATACGCAATTTGAATTAATCTTTGGTTTTTATTTCAAAAAGATCACACAAAATCTAAAAGGGCTATGAACTTTTTCTTAAAAACTAAACTATAATTTCGAGATCAATAAGTTTTTATATTTTATATTACTTAGGATATAATCTGATATATTTCTGAACTTATAATCAAAATTTATAATGCCGCGTTTAGATATTTCAGGATTAGGTAATATTTTGATGATACAATCAGTAGTAACCTCATCAGTGTCTTCTATTATTGGCCTCGCAAAGGTCGCACCCTTACGCCGTACCAATTTCACCTCCCAACGACTGCCTCCTTTTGTTTGCGCAATACCCACTCAGTCCCTTCTTTAAAGCATAGTTTACAATCACCCATTTATTGATATTGATACTTTGTAATTTTATAGTTTCTCCCGTCTCATTCTCTTTATCTTCTTCCTCAGTTAGATTACGTGTTGCCGATAGACTGTTTTCGTAATTACTTTCATTATTAGACTCATTTCCTTCTTCCCTGCAAACAGTTTCATCTGAATTTGCACACGGTACTTTGTCATCTAAACCTGCATTAGTGCTACTACTATCGCTATATAAACATTGGATCCATTTCTATTGCTTTCTGTTCATTTTTTGTTTTTTATTAGCTTCAAAAGTTATTTTAGTTTCCGACCCGCATCAGTACTGTTACTCTCGTAAAGTTGTTGAGTCATTTTCTTACCTTTTCCTTTCTTACTTAGTTTTTTATTCCTTCCTTTTTGTATTTTATTTGTTTTTATATTGTCTTTGTTTTGTTACTCAATAAACATTTCAGCAGACGTTATTACTTCTACACCTGAGGCAACTTTTCGTTTCTTTTGTTTATTTGGTGGATGGTTTTGTTGAAGAGTTGCAAGAATCACGTGTTTTAATGATGTTATTGGTTATTGGTTTGGACTTCTGGACAAGCTTGTGGCTTGTCAGAAACTAAAGTTGGTGATGTAAAGTCTGGTTGGTTCTCCAAGTTGATAGCTATAGGAATTACCTCTGCAGAAGCTTATGGGCTTAAAACTGATGGCGACGGAGTATTTTCATTGCGTGTGCAACTTTGAACATCATCTACAAATGTAAATGATATTGGAGCAGCAACTTGAATTTCTTGTTCATGTTTTTCCCAGCGCTCTAAAGCCTCTTTTGGAAAATTTTCCCTAGGAATGACGTTTGAATTAAATGGGTAGATCCCCGATTTAATGAAACCACTTATAATGACATCACATGATATGATAGTTTAGTTCGACTAAAGATTTTTCAAAAGACTGAAATACCCATAAATGAAGAATGGATCTGTGGCGGCCTTCTTTCTAGCATATTCCAACTGTTCTGGCTTTCTAATAGATAAATTGTATCGTTTTTCGAAAGCGAGGAACCAATCTTCTCCTGGTATGTCATCTTTGAACGGTGTTTTTATATTGTTTGCCCTAACAAATTGACCAACTAAGTCCAAAATCTCCCTGTGACTAAGACCATATCCCCATTTAGCAAGCGCCTTTACAGAAGTTGCCAAAACATTTTCGATATTGTCCTCAAGTGCCGTTCTGCGTCCTTTAGATTTTTTAATTGCACCTCGTGTTCCTTTCACACGTGAATACAATGTTGCGAATGGAATCCCGTAAATAACAGAAGCTTTGTGCGTAGTGAGAACACCAGACTTAATTTCTTGAAGGGCAATATTTAGCATATTTAGGCCTTGCACCCTTTTTGCAATAATTTCGCACCATCTGGAACAAGGAAACGCTATTTGGGGTAAATGTAACAAAACATTACATTTTCCCCGAGGTAAATGTAGTAGTGGTCATACCAGCCCAAATTACAGAAAGTAGGCTTAAATACTACTTCGAATCATTTATTGACGCTAAACATTATAATTTTAATACAAAAATATAAACAACTTATGTTTTTTTTCTTAAGATGACTTCGGATTAAAAATTACGATATCAATTTGAGTTGAACGTGGCACGAGCGTCATTTGAAAATTTTACATAGAAGAAACATTTGATATATGAAAATTCATATATGTCAATCAATCAGATTCAGTGATTTGGTCAGAGTAGGGTTAAAGAAGTACAGAACTCATATAAGAGGTGGCAGCACCTGTTATTTTTTTGTGTAAATAGTTACAGTTATGGTATTACATTTGCCCCGTTTATGCATTTACCACACCTGACCCTATAAGAAACCTAAAAAATATTTTTAAATACCTATTAAAATTCAAAGGTTAACAAAACAAATTTATTTTGAATCTTTTGTTTATTCCTGTACACCTGAATCATGAATATCATAGGTACCTATTTGTTCACCAGTAAAAAGTTATCTGTGTGAACGCATCTTTGTGAAAAATGTGAGAAACGTTTTTGATTTTTGTGAGAAACGTGAGAAATGTTTCTCACAAGAGTCATGTGAAAAATGTACATTTATTTTGTCTCAAACTCACCCCCAGTATTCAATTTATAGTAATTATAAGTTATTGGATTCTGCTACTTTGTACAGCCCTGAAACACGCAGTGGTCTAGTATGAAATTACGTTAGGACTCAGATGTATCGATCTTATTTCTTTTTAGGAGTTTTTAAATATCTAAATGGTAGTGTTATTAATAAAAATGTTTGATTGCTATGTTCTAATAAGGAAAGTGACAATCAAACGAACTCCATTGCCCTGGATAACAGTCAATTTGGTATGTATCATTAAACTGCACGAACGTGCATTGGCTAAGTATCGAAAATCGCAGAAAGAAGTAGATAAGTTGCACCTAAAAAAATTGCTACAACTTCTATAGAGAACGAGAAATGAGGTTTTTACAATCATACTGCCGATATTGTCATCTTTCCACTAGCACTTTTCTTCGCACTCTATTTTCACTTTTCGTTCACTTTTCTCTTCTCCTCCCATTTTTTACTTTATACTGTCTGCTTCTTCGTTCGGACGGGTTTATATCTTTATCTATTATAATCGTTTCTTTGTTCCTTTGTTTCAGAAGTTCCAGGTGATCATCTTTTCATTATTCTTTTGTTTTTGAAATGTTCTAATAGAAGATACTAAATTTGTCTCTATTTCTTTTCTGAGTTTTACATTAACTAGAAAATTCTTTATCCAATACAAAAATCAAAAAATATAAATTCCTCCGCTAGATCTTGAACCCCCGAAATTCGTTTAGTTTGAACTGCGGCGACTTGACAATACCTTTGCGAAATTGGTTTTTGCTCTATACGCAAGCCTGTCGAATTTCGTGACGTCATCGCAGTGACAATACTTAATTTCACGACTGAATGTATGAAAATGAGTTGTGAGCATATTCACATAGAATATTTCAAGTTGATTATTTGTGTATCTAGTCGATCCATCGCAGTTTACTTCAGAGTCAGTCGTAAAACTAAAAGCTTGGTATTTGTATTAAATCATTATACCGTTCTTTTAACTTTTTAATTTTACATTACCTTTGTGTGGGTACATACACTGTATATAGCATATATACGTGAAGCATATACGTGAAGCAAGCACTGTTCATTGAATTATGTTCTTCGTGATACGATGTGCTACCTAAACAGGTGAAATAAACATTTCACGCGTTTATAGCGACCACATTTTAACTCGTTATGTGATACACAGTGGTACACATTTGCTTTAGAAGGCGCCTTGTTCATAAAAAATAATTGAAGTCGACTGTATTAAACGATTTATCAGGTTTCAAGTTGGAATTGAAGTCCTAAAAAATCATTGCACGAAAATGTTCCCGACGCAAATGCATTTTTCTATGACATAAAATAGTTTCATAATGCTAGTAAAAAAAATTTGAAGGAAATTTACTTTTAAATGATCGAATTTTCAAAATTAATTAATAACTGTTGGCGAGTATTTTTTTGCAAAACTTTCTGAGTGACCTGATATATTTGGACCAGCTTTTCGTAGAGCCATCTATAGAGGTGATTGGAACGATTGGTATCTTTACTTGATTGAGGATAATCCCTCATTAATTTTAAACTTTAGGTTGCAAAATGGATTGAAACTTCATTTCTTTTTTTAATCTTTTCTATCACAAAAATGCTAAAAATTATATTATTGATAGACTTGTCCTAGGAGACCTCTCGTCACTTTCTCGTACTATCTGCTTTTCAGCTATATACTTTAAACGGCATGCAGTAAATAGTTATTCACAATTATCCATCAACTCAACTTCACAAAGCGATACTTTCTCACAACTATCGCCACAGAAAGAACTATAGTTTCAATAACAGCCACTGAACTTTGCAACAAATGATTTGTAATTTCACTTAGTTTCAATTCGAAATTATAACTTAAACCCGTGTTCCTGCAAATGAAATAGGGCCTCTTAGATTAACTATTGTGTTATTCTTGTCTGTAAAGTATGTTTTCGTGTTTCGCACAAAAATGAAATTATAAAGATAATAAGACTGTGATCGAGGCAAGGGGTGCAAATAGTTTAATTAACATAATATATTTAATGTATATTAACTAACATTTATCAATAAAGGACAAATAATATAAAATAGTCTAATGCAGAAAGCGTAGAATTGTAGGAATTACTTAATTAAAGCATAAACTGATAAAACATATTCCTTGAAGAAGAATCAATTTCTAGGAAAATTTCAACATTGCTATAAATATTTTGGAAGTAGGTACTGGTGTCTTTCGATTTATTTCCACCACGCATACCTACTGTGGTTGCGAGACTAATACACATACGTCCGAATTTCTAAGTTATGTAAGTTTTCTCACAACGTCTCCCTTCACTGTTAGAACAGTCAAATTAGTTAAGGTGCCAATACTCATTGGTACATTCCCGAAGTACGTACACGGAGGCTCCAATCCCAAATCTTCAGATCCAGAATCCTTCAACTTAACGCCACCGATTCTATCATACAGCCTAATTTTGAATAACTAAAAAAAATATTTATTTACAAACTGCTAAAAATATTTTCAATTCTAGAATGTACATATAAGTGTATTAAATGAATAATTAAAAGATGAAAATATGGAACAAACAAACTCCACCTATACTAGAATCTGTTGAAGGCAACATTGCCAAAAGCAAAGCAAATTGCAATAGAAATTAGTTGTGCAAGGTAGTTGCCAGCCTTAGGGTCACGATAAAATAACATTATATTTATAAACATTAAAATTACAACAGCCCCAATAGAAAAACCAATAGAAAAAAAAAACCCAAGCGTTCATTAAGAAAACAAGCTCTTGATACTTTTTAATTAATTGAAGTCTTTGCGTCATTATTTTCTGAGCAACCAAAGTGAACTAAGGTTTTTAATTTTTTTGGAAAATGCGGTTTTTAGTTCGTATTTTATTATTTCTGAAGAAGTTTATATCTGTTAATTTCTAATTAGAACTAGTTAGTTATTATAGGACTTTGACGGTTAATAAGTATAATAAAGAAAAAGTTAGAATTTCAACAGCAGCTGTAGCCTGCATCGATCCTCATGTCAATATACCGTACTATACATGTTTGGTTACTACAAAGCAATCTTTCGCAACATCGCACTTTAAACCCTTGATGTCGGGTACAAGTTTCTTTCCTCCCCTGTTTAATAAGGAAGGTCCTAATTTTCAACAGTTTTGTCCTAAAATCATCCCTTTAATTTGGCCCTATTGTGCCCAACCTTTGCCTCAGGAAGTGCTGAGTAGGAGTAATAACATTTATTGGCACAGTAGGACAATTTGTGAAGATATAGCGAGTTAGGATAATTGATGCGACTAGATAACGAGTTAACGAAGTTATAACAAGAAAATGGACTTCGTGTTATTGTAAAGTTGGCTGATTTAGTGCTGACGAAGCGTAAATATGATAAAAATATAAAAAACTATATTTTCCCGATTATATATATTTTTTTGCTAATCTTATCTTGTGACTTTAGTTTCACACAGAAGGATAACAAAATTGAGCCGTTTACTTATAATACCTTTTCCGTTAGTTTTTACCGTTAGTTTGACATGAGAATTGAAGTACATTAACTGTGATTGTGCCATCGGGAGTCAGAGGGCTTTGGCGAGATGAGTCGCGTGTGCCCACCAGCATAGCGCCAGCATAATTCGGGACAGCTTGGCTTTCAACAAATATTGCCGAATCGAATATGCCGGCCCGAACATGTGGGTAGGGCCCTTTAAAACCCTTAAACACGAACATTATATCTATCCCCAACACCAATTATGTTTCGATAAAGCAATTCTGTACTAGCAATAATAAACCTTGGCCGCTTCCCCGCAGCAATGGCAACACAATGAATGTCAGAAACGCCTCACAAAAGAATAAAACCTCATAAAACGCAGACTCCTTGTTTTAGAACTTGTCAGATGAAACGGAGGGCTTCCCTGGTTTTTAAAAAGCTAATAAAATGAGAGCCGAGCGAACGAAAGTGACTTTTATTTTTGATTGTTCGTACTGTGAAATGAAATGTAGGTTATATAAACTAAAGTGGAACTTTTTTTATCTATTCTAGTTTAGTTTTACTATACAGTGCGGCTGCTGATTTTTTAATGCTTTATCGGAATAGTATCACAATGATCAATTATTTAAGAAAAACCATTGAACATGAATAATTTTGCAAAAGAGGCAGATACCGTCCCATACATTTCTGGGCTATGGTGTTAACAACTTGAAAATTGTGTTTTCTGTAAGAAACATACATTTGAAGTGATCACATAAAATTTGAAAACATTTGTACTTATAGAAGTCAAGATATAAACATATGTTAGTAGTGTCATATAAAGTTAACTTGAACTTCATATATAAATAATAATAATAATACTTCAATGTATTATTTAAATATACAATATTTAATGATGTCCCAAAACGAATCGTGTATGTATAAAACATTATTTCTAGGTCTTAACATCCAGATATCTATCTTGAAGCCTCTACCTAAATATATGTTTTTGTGACGAGATTTATTTATCAGATTATTAATGTAGGTTATACATATTTATGTATAAATATCCTTTTAAGATAAAAAATTTATACAGACAGACATAAACATGTAATACAAAATTCAACATAGGTAGGTACATTGTAAAGTAAAACTAAACTGAATGTTAAAAATAATTCTAACTGGGAAACAAGTAAGTGGTTTAAGACTGGCAGTCTTTAATCAGGCCACATGACTTCTTCCTTACTTGTTTTCCATAAATATAAGAATATATAGGGGAGTTTTTAAATAAATTTTTCAAATCAAATCAAATCAAATCAAATCATCTTCAATTATTATTAGTGCATAATCTAAGGATTGAGCTGGTGGTACAATATTTTGTTGGTACTGCAACGTTTGCTTGTGCCGTATCTAATAAAATAGGTTATCGCACAAACAAACTTGCCGACAATTATGAAATAAGGAATTACGACTTATAGGCCTGTCATTATTTTTTTTTATTCGTAATATTGTAAAGATAGAATATGTGGATTGTTTTATTGGATTCTATCACGGTCACCAGCCCCAACTATAGATATAAAACTGAATGTATATTTATGAGTCCTTAACCTTTAATAAACGAAAGTATTCAACAAACCTAGTGTTTTTCCTCGTAAGTTAGGAAGTCCTCCCTAGGATATACACGTTATTATAGAATAATACCATCCCGGACCGGTAGATGGTGGAGGTGCCGGGTAATCTGCAAGTAAAGTGCAAGTAATAGTGTGAGTAATAGTGTGAGTAATAGTGCGGAGAATAACTTTTTTTTAGATATATAAAAATATATTTTCGAAACAAAGATGATCGAAACAAGACGAGATTATTACGACGAGATATGATGGCATGTCGTTAATTTTGGTCAGCGAGTTTTTAATGCAATTTGATATTGTATCAGCGATAAATAAGTATGACGATGAGAGCAAGAAAATCATATTGGGAGCGTATTTGGAGGGACCGGCACTGTTCTTTTAAAAGAAGATTATTAATTCATGCGAGACATTCGAAGACGTCAAAAGGAAATTTATATCTGAGTTTGGGAAAGGAGTTGATCACGTTGCAAATTTCTATTCGAGGAAGTAACAGCCCAATGAAGATCTACTAACGTATTTTTACGCCCTGGACATGTGTGCAAATAAAGCCGGTGCAGTCATAACGGACCAGATTTTTATAAAACATTTACTTATGTACAAAAGTGCAGATTAGTTTCCCAAATTTACGCAAGTAAAAACGCACTGAAAGAAATAATTATACATATGCAAGAAATCTTTGGTAATAAGCACGAAATTAATTTGAAACTCCCAATAAACGCTCGAGTGTCACAAGAAACGCCATTATGTTCTGCGACATCACGAAGGAGTGGGAATGAAAACTCCCAAATGTCGACCAACGAGAAATACGGGAATACGAGAGGAAGATTCACAAATAATAACAATCGATCTCCATATAATTTAAGAAGAACACAGGATCGGGGTGATTCATCCAACAGGCCAAGGATGAATTTCCCAAACTCCAACCGGCGTCAGTGAGACAGCTTGGGACACCATTGATGCCGATTAATCAAGAAAATATTTCATGTGAGTGTAGTCCCAATATTAAGGTTAAAATTAGAAAAAACTTTATCTCAGCTTTACTTGATACAGGCTCTTCAGTGTCTGTAATGTCTCAACTATTATGTAATCAATTAAATATAATAATACATAAGGTTGAAGATGTAAAAATCCAAGCCGTTAATGGTACTCGAATGGATATAATTGGTAAAATACAACTATGTTTGGAAATTGAACATGTTGTGTATATACAGAATTGTTATGTAGTTGACAATATTGAAAGAAATTTAATTCTCGGACAAGACTTCCTTCAGAAGTTTGGTGCAATATTAGACTTTAAGAAAGGTCATGTTAAATTTGTTAATAATATTTGTAAATTTATTAGAAATAATGATATTAATGTTAAAGATGTGAACCAAAATACCCTTCAGGTAACACAGGTTTCACGTGAATTAAGAAAGGATGAATATATTTATTTTTCTGATTTAGTAGTTAAAAATTATTGTAGATTGTGGGAAGTAGTGGTAGCTAAACCAAATGAAAAAGAATTAAATTTATCTTCGTATTTGTCGATAAAAGAACGAATTGAATTGTTAAAAATATTTAAAAAATATCGATCGTCGTTCGCGTTCGGAAAAAAAGATTTAGGAAAGTGTAATACCGTCGAGGTCACAGCCAATACAACTGATGAAACTCCAGTACATAAAGCACCGTATAGAATATCTAATGAACAACATAAAATAATACGTGAACAAATCGATGATATGCTCGAAAACAGTGGTATTAGAAAATCTAGAAGCGCGTATGCATCACCAGTGGTATTAGTGAAGAAACAGGATAACTCATGTAGATTTTGTGTGGATTATAGAAAGCTGAATAAGAAAGTTATTACAGACTCGTATCCCTTACCTATAATAGAAGATATTATCACACAGCTGAATGGGGCGAAATTCTACGCCGATTTAGATTTAAACTCCGCCTATTGGCAATTATCTATAGCGGAGAAGGATAAACATAAAACAGCATTTATCACACCGTCTGGATTATAGGTATGAGTTTAACGTACTACCATTTGGATTAAAAACTAGCGGAGCTTTTTTTCAAAGGACAATGGATGAAGTTAAAATACAAGCAGGGTTAAAATACAAAAATGTTATAGTTTTTCTTGATAATGTGATTGTGTATGGTGATTCGTTTAGTGAATTCATGAGTGCTTTAGAAGAAGTGTTTCAACGGTTGAGTCCGGCAAACTTGACACTCAAACCATCAAAGTGTAATTTTGGATATAAAGAAATAACCGTGTTGGGACACACTATTTCTGGAGAAGGTATTTTACCAGACCCAAAAAATATTGAAAAAATAAAAAAAGTAAAAATACCAAGAAATATTAAATGAAATCAATATTAGGTTTATTTCGCGTTCGGAAAAAAAGATTTAGGAAAGTGTAATACCGTCGAGGTCACAGCCAATACAACTGATGAAACTCCAGTACATAAAGCACCGTATAGAATATCTAATGAACAACATAAAATAATACGTGAACAAATCGATGATATGCTCGAAAACAGTGGTATTAGAAAATCTAGAAGCGCGTATGATCACCAGTGGTATTAGTGAAGAAACAGGATAACTCATGTAGATTTTGTGTGGATTATAGAAAGCTGAATAAGAAAGTTATTACAGACTCGTATCCCTTACCTATAATAGAAGATATTATCACACAGCTGAATGGGGCGAAATTCTACGCCGATTTAGATTTAAACTCCGCCTATTGGCAATTATCTATAGCGGAGAAGGATAAACATAAAACAGCATTTATCACACCGTCTGGATTATAGGTATGAGTTTAACGTACTACCATTTGGATTAAAAACTAGCGGAGCTTTTTTTCAAAGGACAATGGATGAAGTTAAAATACAAGCAGGGTTAAAATACAAAAATGTTATAGTTTTTCTTGATAATGTGATTGTGTATGGTGATTCGTTTAGTGAATTCATGAGTGCTTTAGAAGAAGTGTTTCAACGGTTGAGTCCGGCAAACTTGACACTCAAACCATCAAAGTGTAATTTTGGATATAAAGAAATAACCGTGTTGGGACACACTATTTCTGGAGAAGGTATTTTACCAGACCCAAAAAATATTGAAAAAATAAAAAAAGTAAAAATACCAAGAAATATTAAATGAAATCAATATTAGGTTTATTTTCATATTATAGAAAATTTATAAAGAATTTCTCTTTATTAAATCTTCCTTTAACAGATCTACTAAAGAAGAATACGAAATCTAAGGCGCGGCAGGTACACGCGGCACGTATTTACCGCGTTCCATTTTATATACGAGTCATATATATACGTGTAGTGCCAATGCTCTAAAGACACTATTAATAATGTGCACGTTTAATTTGAGCCACGCCTAATAATCTCCATAAGAGAGAAGGTGATAGCCGATTCAGCTATGCGGCCAAAGTTTACGAGTATATATAATATTGTGATATTGCTGTCTGTGGGTCAACACGCGGATGTAGAATAGGATCCTCAGTGGGGTAAAATAGTAAAAGGGTTGTGACTGAATAGGTAACGTATTTTAAACGTTATTGTTATAGAATTTTGTCAGGTGTATTTCGGTACATTTTGAAAAGTTCTCTGCGTTGCGTTGTGAAATATAAATTCATTAATTCATAGGTATCATTTTGGGTTAAATAAAATACTTTGGATCCAATTTTATGATCTATTCCGGTAATAGTTAGGCAGGTAATATCTTAAAATTTAGGTAGCTAAAATTTAGACTTTAGAAAGTTACAAACTGTTAAATAAATTTTTAATCATTCAGAAAAGTTTAAAGTTAGTATGACAGTTCAGGTCAAACGTATTTGTTTTGCCAACTGACTGATAATGTATGGTAATATAATTTGATTAATTTAGTATTAATTTTAGTATAAGTAGGATTAACTGAATTTAATTTTATTGGGATGTTTTTATTATGCATTTATTATATTAATGTATTTATTATTTATTGATTAATTATAATTATACTTTGATTGTATTCAATGGGTTATTGTAACAATAGTTTATTAATTTAATGATATTGGTTATTTGAATTGTGTGGAATTGTGTAAAGTAAATAATTAATATGGGGTTATTGACTATTCATGAATATTACGAAAAATAAGAAGTAACTTAAAATATTTTATTTAGATGTTAATTAACCAGCCTGGGTTTTGGCTAATTTTCAGCAGGTTTTGTGGCTAAGGCTATATTGATGGAGAATAAATACTATAAGATCATTTTTGGTGTAATACGATGTTGTCATTTAAGCATGATCAAGTATATTATTCCTATCGGTAGGGGGCTCATCTGAGAGTAATCCCGATTAATGTATATTGTCCTGATTTAAGTAGGGTCGTTATTTAAGAATGAAATGTATATAGAAATTTATTTAATCAGCTTCACTGATTAAATAAATTAAACAAGAGGGGCGATCGCAACGTTTGCTTGTGTCCTATCTAATAAAAGAGGTTATCGCACAAACAAACTTGCCGACAATTATGACTGGCAACTTATAAGCCTGTCATTATTTTATTTTATTCGTAATTTTGTAAAGATAGAATATGTAGATTGTTTTATTGGATTCTATCACGGGCACCGGCCCCAACTACAGATATAAAACTGATTGTATATTTATGAGTCTTTAACCTTTAATAAAAGAAAGTATTCAAGGAACCTAGTGTTTTTCCTTGTAAGTTAGGAAGCCCTCCCTAGGATATACACGTTATTATACAATAATACCATCTGCTGGTCCCGGACCTGTAGAGTACCTAGCCCAGCTGAGGTACTATATAATCGACATCACATGGCGCAGCAGCCTACAATACAATTACAATAATATTGTAGGATGGACTTTCTGTCAACTAATATATGTATAAATAAAAAATGTATTTTGGCTAATGTGTCTCGATTGGATTCGACCCCGAAGAAGCCATGATGCATTTGAAGTCGACAGCTTTCGCAGAAGGCTGCTGCTAATTTCCTTGCAAACTTCAATAACATAACCGTTATCACCCCTTGTACGCTCCCCAAAATAGGACTGTGCCTGTTTAATTTAATATGTGACTAACGATATTAATATCTATATAAAATCGGGTATCGGGTATTTAAATAAAATCGGGTATCCAAGGGAACAAAACCAATATTCGTCGTGATCCGGTAGGCAAGCAGAAAGAATTCGAGTAAAGAAGCATCGTCGACTCGTCAATCACGTGCATTACGTCCGTTCTTTTCGCTCGTTATTGGGGGAAAAATCGGTATTGCCAAATTTAAAACTAAATTCCACTTATGAAAAGCACAGTGAATTTATATATTTTGAATTTATTTAATTTCCAGAAATTAAATCGTTCGCGATTTATTATATTTATAATAAAGTTAATATAACTTATTTTTTGACACGAATTTCCACCTGTTAACTATCTAGCCCACGACTTGCTCAAGATTTTGTTTATTTACTTTACTTTATTCTAAAAAGCCACTGAAATCACACAATATTAATTTATTTAGTTGTCACTATATAATACTATACTTTCTATAGTTTGTAAAGAGGCATTTGGAATTATTTCTATAATTGGAATCTTACCCTCAAAACCTCACTTATATATGGCGATAATAATAGGTCTTTACCTATGAAACTGCCGTTTTGCCGTACTGGCCATTTCAAACGAAAATATTTTTTTTTGACTGATAATTCTAATTTCAAATTAATTTTATTTGACAAACATGGAATTCTTTTTCTAAAATCGTCATTTGTTTAATAGTTAGTGTTTTGTTTTCAACGCATTCGAACATTTTTCGTCATCATGGATAAGTTAAAAATTCGAGTAATTATGGAGTATGAGTACCGTCGTGGCAGCAAAGCGGCACAAGCGACATGCAACATCAACGACGTTTACGGAGCAAACACTACAAACGAACGCACCACCCGTTATTGGTTTACCCGCTTCCGTTCTGGAAATGTTGACCTGAAAAATGAACCCCGTGGTCGTCCGAAAACTTTGGTCGACAATGACGAATTAAAGGCAATTGTGGAAGCTGATGAAACTCAGTCCACGGCTGAATTAGCAGCAGCTTTCGACGTTAGCATCAAAACAATATTGGTCCATTTGCGTCAAATTGGCAAGGTAAAAAAGCTTGACAAATGGGTACCCCACGAACTCAATGACCGCCAGTGCGAAGTACGCGTGGAGACGTGCCTTGCACTGCTCAGCAGGCATACAAATGAAGGAATTCTGAACCGCATTGTTACTTGTGACGAGAAATGGATCCTGTTTGACAATCGTAAGCGCTCAGCAAGTTGGTTGGACCCTGGTTCAGCACCCAAACAATGCCCTAAACGAAAACTTACCCCTAGAAAAGTGATGGTCACTGTTTGGTGGTCTAACGCGGGTGTAATTCATCACAGCTTCTTGCCAAACGGGACAAGCATTACTGCAGATGTGTACTGTGAAGAACTGAACACAATGATGGAGTAGCTCGCACGTCTCCAACCAGCTTTGGTCAATCGTTCGGCTCCACTGCTCCTGCACGACTACGCACGACCTCATACTGCACAGCAGACGGTCTCCAAGCTACAAGAGTTGGGGTTGGAAGTTCTCCGTCATCCGCCGTACTCACCAGACCTTGCGCCTACAGACTTCTACTTTTTCCAGAATTTGGATAACTTCTTGGCGGGAAAAAAATTCAATACCCGAGAGGCAGTACCAAATGCCTTTGAAGAATTTGTTGCCTCCCGTCCAGCTGATTTCTTCAAGAAAGGCATCAATAAGCTACCAATGCGTTGGCAAAGATGCATTGATTGCATGGGTGATTATTTTGATTAATAGAAATAAAAAATATAAAAAAAAATTACGCTTCATTTATCTCGTGAAAAACGGCAATTTCATAGGTAAAGACCTATGAAATTGCCGAGACCTAGACATCCAGTTTAAAAAATTGTTTCAGGAATAGTTCAGTTAAAATCAAGTTATTCCTACTTCGATAAGCAAGAAAAAACAAAAACTGACAAAAGTAAAGCAGAACTTTCAGATGAAGAAGCTAACTCGGACGTGACTTGCGATGGTTCCGCTTCCACAATTTTTTTTTTGGTTCCCCTCCACGGGAAGGGCAGGAGGATATGAAAAATGCTCTGAGGCATACTCCGCGCGCGCGATCGGAGTTATGTGAGACTCGTCCCGACGCCTACCAGAACCATACCCACTAAAAAACCCCCTGTCGGCTCGTGCATTTTTGCCACTCAGCCTTCATCTGAGCGACTGCCAATCGGAGAAAGAGGCCGCACTAGCGGGGCCCTTAAGGGGTCACCCGCTGGGATTTACATAGCACTGAAGGTGCTCAAAAAAGAAAAGTAAATAAATAAAAAACATTAAAAATTGACAAATAAAATTGCATTAATTCGGATTTACGTTAGAATTAGAATTTACGTTAGAATTAGAATTTGCGGCCTGAAGGGCCTCTAGATCTAAAGTTAATTGCGTCGGTTCGCCAGTGTGCGCGCTTCTCGGTCTAGTGACTTTGTATATCGAATCTAACACAGGAGCAGTATATGAGACTGAATCTCGAACAAGATGATTGGGATGGGATTCGGCGCGTTTGAGGATATATTCTGAGAGTGTTTTGAGGTGCTGTTGCACTGTAGGTAGTTCAAGATCTCTGTGCAGGTCCGCGTTACGCACGTACCAAGGTGCGTTTGTGGCCCTTCGGCAGAAGAGATTTTGAACCACCTGCAGTTTATACAGGACGGAGGGTTTGGCGTGGGCAAAGACTGGCGAAGCATATGACATGACGGGTCTAACGCAGACCTTATAAAGCGTACGTTTATTTCTAAAAGAAATTTTACTTTTTCTTCCTATCATACTATTTAGGTGGCTTAAGCAGAAACGCGCGAGTTTCGTTACTCTATCGACGTGTGGCTTGAAAGAAAGCCTCTGATCTAAGGTGACGCCTAAGTATTTAATACTGCGCTTCCAGGGGATGGGAATACCTAACATTCGAATTTGGGGATCGTTGTGGCGATTACGACGTTTGTGGTCGAATTGAATAGCAGAACTCTTTTCTGGGTTGACATCGATACGCCATTTTTGAAACCAAACACCGAGGGCGTTTACAGCCTTTTTGAGTCTGGTGATGTTATACGGGATCGCTTGACTTTTAGTGTAAAGAGCGGTATCGTTTGCAAAGAGGGCGAGTTCGACGCCTTTCGGCGGGATGGTGATGTCGTTAGTGTACACGGTGTACAGCAGAGGGGCGAGGACTGAGCCTTGCGGGACTCCAGCCTTTATGGGACGAGGCGCGGAGGTAAGCCTATTTTATAGAGTTTAAAAACGAGACCGCTGTGACAGACTTTGTCGAAAGCCTTGGCTACGTCAAAGAGAACCGCGATTGTTTTTTTACGACGCTGATGGAATCCTTCGAGTATGTACTCGACGATTCGATGGACTTGCTAAGGGCAGGAGTGCTTGGCGCGAAAGCCGAACTGGTGGGGAATAATGAGAGGGTTGCCATCCGTTGGAAACAGATGGTTCCGCATTCGAGAGTGTATGACTCTTTCGAGAAGTTTAGACATTGCCTTGAGGAGGCTGATGGGTCTGTGATTAGCCGGGACATTCAGAGGTTTACCCGTCTTGGGAATGCCTATGACTGTTTTCCAGGCTTCCAGGTCTTTCCAGGCTTTTGGAAAGTAGCTATGGTCGAAGCAGGCATTGAAAATAATAGCTCACAAGGTAAGCACGGGGCAGGTGCTTAAGTGCGTGGTTGGAAATTCCATCCGCACCCGGAGCCTTTTTGGACTTTTGACTTCTAATGAGAAGCAAGATTTCATCGTTAGAGACTGTGACGGGGTCGTCGGTGATGGGGAGAGATTCTCTGCGGAGAACTTCGTCCTCCACCGCCTGGATGTGCGAGGGACCCGCGGGTTGCGTGCTGGGCGAACATTGTGCCGCTTTGCTGTCGGCAAAGCATTCGGCTTTCTCTTCGACTTCAAAGGCAATAGTGCCGTCGGGACGAGTGAGAGGAGGAACGTGAGAGGCGGTGTCTACGCGTAAGGCTCGGGTCATTCGATAATACGCTTGGTGGGACGGGGAGATATTCTCCATGAGATCGTTAAACTGAGTGTCACGGAGTTCCGCGAGGCGAGACCTAACTTTACGTTGAAGCTGATTCGCAGCTGTTCTGTATGCTGGCGTGGGATATTTCTTGGCTCTCCGGAGAGCCGCGTTCTTGGCTTTAATGAGATTGCTAACGGCTAGAGGAAGCGCGGGTTTGCTTTGCTTAGCAACCTTTTCGTTGTCGCTGATGGCTGAGTTAATAGCATCAGTTAGAGAGTTGACTAATGAATCTATTTTATCCGGGCTATCTAATTGGTCAGGCGAAATTGCGAGCGGAGAGTTCGGGGCCTCTAAGGCTGAAACTAACGTATTTTTAAAGCCTTTCCAGTTGGTAAAGGTCTTAGGAGATGTGACGTTAACGTTAGGCGTACCTAGCACGAGGGAGACGGGGCGATGGTCGGAGCCTAGGTCATCGAGCGGTTCGATAGACCTTAGATCAAGATTGATTCGCTTGATAATTGCAAAGTCGAGGATCTCAGGAGAGTAGGTCGGGTTGTTGGGAAAGTGAGTGGGAGTGATGGGGGATATGACGTCTAAGTCAAGGGAGTTAGTGATGTCGAGGAGAGCTATACCGCTGGTGTTGGTCGATAGGCACGTCCAGTCAGTATGTTTGGAGTTAAAGTCTCCGAACATAATGACTGAATGGCCGAGGGCGAGAATGGCCTCAAAGTCGCTGTGGGTTGGTCTGGAGCCACATGGTATGTAGACTGAAGCTATAATGATGGTCGAATGACCAGTCATAGCCAATCTACACACAGTGGCTTCCATGTTGAGGAGAGGGGGTAGGGAGAGGACAGCAATGGAAACCTCTTTTGTAATATATAGCGGTGCCACCGAAACCGTTGGAGTTGGGCCTATCGTTGCGAGTAAACGCGTACTTAGGAATAGCGTATCCCCTGGAGCGGTTTGGAGTAAGCCATGTCTCCTGGAGAAGGAATAAGTCAGGTTCTTTGTTCTGAAGGAACAGTTTAATCTCGGGAAGGTTGGTGCTAAGGCTACGAGCGTTAAAAGATACTAGGGATAAGCCCTTGGGTTTAATACGACTGGACGCGGGATTCGCGGGTCTAGACAATACAATTTACTTATTTACGAATTTATACAAAAAATAAAATTTATAACGAACTTAAAAGCGAGTGATGCTCGGCTAACGCAAATAAACGCTCTTGAGGATAGCGGGTGGCTCGCAGTTTGCGTGCGAGTACGGAAATTTCGTTAATATCGACGTTTTGAATAACGTCGAACACGGTCTTCATGTCCTCAGCCAACGACGACTGAGGTGCGGATGACGGAAGAGGACGCGGCCCTACGGAAGCTACGGGAGCTGGGATAGGTCGGGAAGGTGCAGGTGGGACGGCCGGACGCTGCCTCCAAGACAGAGCTGGAGTAGGCGTCGGCTGAACGGGCTTTGCTTCCGGGGGACCCCGGTTGCGCAGCGGCGGGAAGTTAGCGGGAGTGAGCGGTGGCGCCGGTTTAGGCGCGACCCTCTTGGCGGTGGAGCGCGGAGCAACCCCTGTAGTTGGCTGTGTGGCCGGACTGGCCGCAAAGCACACAGGCAGGGGGGGAAGTGGATTCGGGAGTGCGAGTGCACTCCTTCGTTATATGTGGATCCAGGCACTTAACGCACCTGGGGGGAGCTGAGCAGTTAGCCGCTGTGTAGCCATAAAGCTGGCAGCGGTGGCACTGCCCAGGGTGACCGCGGGGGTTGAGACGCTCGACGGAGATTTTCGATAGTCCGCAAATTGTGCGAGCCTCTCTGAAAATCTCCTTCGAGTTGGGAGTTTTTGACAGGATAACTAAAGCTAAAGGAAAACGCCTACCGCGGTTGGAGTGCATCTTGTGCACTGCTTCGGCCGGGAAACCCTGGGACTTAAGGTCCTCGAGGATTTCTTCGTTCGTGAGCTCGAATGGGACGCCCCGTAGTACTGCGCGGATCTTACGCTCCTCCGGGAGGGCGTAGGTGTGATAAGCGATTTGTTTTAAAAAAAGTAACCTGGTGAACGCGCGGAAGTCGTCGACCGTCGCGACCTGAATTTTAATGGAATCGCCTGCGTTGGTTGCTTTAAGATAATTGATTTTTTGCTCTTTGCAAAGATTTGATACTACGGTCCATCGCGCGTTTTCGCGGAGAAAGACGGGCGGAGGGAGCAGAGGCTTCGGCGGGACGATAGCGCAGCGCGTCGCTGGCTTCGATGGGACCAACGGAGACGCGGTTGCTTCGAGCGATTTTAATGGCGCGGGGGCTGGTGTTGAAGACACCGGGGAGGGCTCTGGTATTGAGGATACCGAGGCTTTCTTAGAACGCTTCTTGGAGCGCTTGGCGACTAGCTGGAACGCGGGCTCAGGAGAGCCGGTTAAGGTGACAGCATCTGACGACGTATCAGACGCGGGTTCGGAGTCGCTCCCGGGAGCGGTACGCTAGCGACGCGACGCGTGAGAGGATGCGACCGATTCGCAGTCCATCTCGGACGAGGCGGGAGACGAGGATGAGCTGTAGACCTGAGGGTTGGAGGCCTGAGGGGCCGGGGTTGAGGCCTGAGGGGCCGGGGACGCGATAGATGCCTGTAAGGCCTGCGTTATTACGTCATCTGATAAGTTGGCGCTGGACGCAACAAGCGCCTGGGCGAACGACCTAAGAATGTTTACAAGGTCCATTGGAGGGCTTGGATATGTAATATATAAATATATAATGTATGCCTAGGTTCCCTAGCAAACCTAGCACCTATTTATATAACAAATGCCTAGAGTTCCTAAATAAAAACCTAGCGAACCCTAGCGGCTTACCTCCCTACCAGCGGTAGGGGGGCTGGGGAGAATAACTTAAAACTAACCGTAGTACGCCGAAGGCCGCTACCTAGAAACCTAAAAAAAGGGTACGCAGGTAAAGAGTTGACCGCGTTAGGGTCAACCTTTACCGACAGAAAGGACAAATACACACGAAAACACACAGATATGATAAAAATAAATATGAAAGTAGGAGAAAAGAAAAAATAAATAAAATAGAGGAATAAAATAAAAATAAAAGGACTGGTTCAGTACAAATTCGTTGTCACCGTTAAGTATCCTTTGTACTGAAACCAGACTACTTACGCTGGGCACAACACTGCACTCAATACAAGCACAACACAACTTAGCACAGCACTTTGAAGACTAAGGGGCTTAGTCGCAAAGAAAAATCGCACTTCGATAGCACTCAGAGGGAGTAGAAAAACCTTGAAAACCGTAGCGGCGATCGGAGCGAGAATGATGCTTCCACAATAGCCTTCAATTCTTTTTATAAACTTTGGTCACCGGGGGCGTTGTTCTGCTGGTCGAAAATTCCAGAACCAAACGTTGGAACCAAAAACGCTCTGTGTTTTCTTTTGCGACACCGCCGCCATACACAGCATCAATACTTCTGCAGCACTGGTGCCACGCGTTATTTCAAGTTTTCCATTTTGTAAACTAAGTGACGCAAAGAAAAAACCAAAAGAGGAAAAAAAAAATGAATTTCGGTTTTAAAGACACAAATGCGTGAGTAAATATCTGTACAGATTTGAAATTGGAATCCTTAACGAAAGAGGAGATAATAGAGATCAAAGTGACCAGTACGACAAAAAGCCAATTTCATATGTAAGGACCTAATAAAATACTTTAACTATTACTACATAGTTATTACGCACCGAATGATAATTTCTATAGTAAAATATGAAACAAAAGCGTATTTAATCAGTATCAAGCATTCCTTCATGGGTGTATTTCTGAAATTATTAATTATTCCTTTTAAAATGTCCAGATTTTCGCTCTCGATAGATAAGATTTTCAATATACATCATAATCATTTCTGAGGCCATCACTAACTTTTAAAATAGTGGTGGAAGGGTCCGATATCAGCAATTAGTTTCTGATGGAATTATCTTTACACTTTTATCAAAGCAATATACATTATCAAACATTACTATTTTCATATTTCTCAAGGTAAAAAAGGCTTGTTACAAAAAGGTTAACTCTAATACTAAAATAATTTGATAATAATAATTATCTAATATCCGATACAATAGTAAAGCTAGTTGGCAAGTCTCGATAGCACTATAAAACTTTTGAAAATCATTATCAATCATTGCATGGTTTAAATTTTTAACACATAAAAATAAATCGCAAAAGCCGTTTGACACAGTTCATCGCCTTGCAGCATTTTCCCTCCAAAATCATTAACTCCTTACTTTGAAGTACAGTTACAAAGGCTTTGATGAAATAAAGGGGCACGTACACTGCAGGACAGCTGTCAACGGGCGTCAGTCTATAGTAAGCTTACAATTTGCTGCACTAAAGATTAACCATTGAAAGTAGTAGGTGTGTATTATTCCATTTGGTGGTGAGGATGACACGATACGATTTTTTATTTTTATATTAATTTTTATTTGTTCTATATTTAATTACTTATTAAATATACAATCCCATTAATGTGTTTTCCTGTGGGTTAACCTTGAGCTCATGTATTAGACATTCACTTAACACTCTCCAAATATTTTACTAGTCAAGCCACCATTCATTTTGAACATTACTAAAAATCAAATGCATTATAAGGAAGCTATAACCAAAATCTGCTCGTTCGTCAAAACAATGTGACTTCCATTGTTAATTTTGAGTGAGTAGGCGATATTGCAAGCGCTTAGTTTGAACAGCTAATTTATGAATGTTTTTAAAATATATCAAAATGTCATTAAAGAAATAAAAAGTTTATTACACGTTTATCTAATATTTATCCATAACAACTGAAGACACAATTATTACATTTGACTAAAAGTACTTAGTACGTCTTTAGTATTTAGTACGTCTGAATCTATATTCAATAACATTAATTATAAGATTATTATGATTCGAGATTAAGAATCTTTATAAATATATACCGGTGTTTAAATTTTATTTAACCCCTACCCAGCCTTATTGACATGACTATTATTTAACCAAGCGAACTCAACCTTTTAACAAAAATAACTACAAACCTATCAACACAAGGACACACACGTTCTCCTGAAGCAGGTTGTATAGTCTGTGGGCATCCTGCGCAAACATCTATCACCCTGTGAATGCAAAAACTGATGATACCTTTTTGTCTACGAAATGAGGGTAGTTTACATACGTGCCTGCTGGAAACCTTGCTGAATTGGATATTAAATGTTTTATGTTATTAAATATGTGAAGTCTCATATAAATTAGTTGGTACCCCAACATAAATTATACTTTTGTGTACATTGAACGAACTGAAATTTGTGATCGTATAAAAGGGTAGATTGTAGAAACCCGAATAGCAGCGCTTGCATGTTGTCTTAAATCGAACTTAATCATAAGAAAATTGTTATCAATAAACAAAACTTCAGTAAGTTATGTCTGTGGGGTCTCGTGCATAATTGCCAGCTACGAAAATAGTAAAAAAATATATACTTTTATTTTATATGTATCTATGTAATCGAAAAACTCTGGAAGTACAGGATGAAATTTAAATTTTTTTTATATGGAAAGCTATGTTTTCAGCGAGTGATGCTCGTATAGACTATATTTTTATGCAGAAATTCCCACGTGGTGGTCACCAATTCACCATTTACGCAGGCGAAATCGCTTCGATCGTAGGTCAAAATTCTTTGGAGGATTTCTTTTTTGAATTTTGTGATAGATATATTAATATTTGTACAGAGCATTCACTTGTACATTAATTATTTTTAATTATTGGATTTGTATTTTTGTACTAGTAGGATTGATGACACTGTTAACTTTTTTTCTATTCAAATTATATTTTATTTAAAGTAAATATTGAGAAAATCTTGAAAATGTATTAATTTTAAAATTACAACCTATTAACAGTATCTAATAAGGTATTGTAGCGCAGCTTCCTGAAACATATAAATATTTACTAATTCAATTCAAACTATAATTATAATTTCATTTACATTTAAACATACATAATTTAAGTTCATGTAACTTTATAATCATATTTATATCATATTTATAATATTCACAAAGTCGAAAACTAGGTTCGGACAGAGATCACGTACCGCTCGACGACAAAAATTTATTACCCGTGTGCAGTATTAAAAGTAATTGGTGGGAATATTTGCGTACAGATTAGTTATAATAACGGGACTTATTTGGATTTTTTGTGTAAAGTAACTACTGCAGAACCAAAACTTAGTAGTATTGTGTATTTTCTTTTGTTTAATTTTTGACTCTTGATTATAAATGGAATTTAATATTGGTATAAGATAAGGTTTTTCCGAACTGGTGGTAGAGTCATGTTTTATTTGTCGTCAATAAGAACAAGTAATTGTCAACGTTGAGAATTAAATTTTCCATTTCATTTCATTTCATACCAAAGTATGATTTTCTTAAAATAAAATATATCATTGAATAAATAATTACTTTGTCCAACACAAAACGCTTGTAAATAATCTACAGACACGTTTCAACAAATAGTTCATTCGTGGCACGTTTACAATATTTAAAGACCTTTCTTCTTAGCTACATATTGAGATCTGCATTCAGTTTGTCTTGACAAGTACATATTGAAATGCCTGACTAGAACAACTAAGAGCGGAAAAAATTAAATGTACTAAAACGCTTATGCGTGTCAAAGTAAATACATAAACTCAAAGGAAACAAGCTAATATTCAAAAAAATTTGTTCCTGAATATGTTGCATCAGGAACAATAACTGTCGACAAGTTGAAAAATATTTTTAGAAACACATACAACATACTTGTGCATACAGAAATAAAATGAAACACCGAAACATCCATGACTAGTCGAAGATCTTCTATATTCAAAAAAATGGCTGTCGCGAACAAATACGAATCCGGGAACTCTGGTTTTATAGTCACTCACAACTTACACCACTAGGGTGACAAATAAATAATTAGTTTGTTTTAATCAAGAAACAAAGTTATAATATTATCATACTTTTTGAAATTTAGTATTTTGTCTAAATATTTTGCTTAGAAATGTTTTCTTTACAAAACTATTATTGTCTAAGCGATTGATTTAAGCAACAAAACCTTGATAAACTTTTGCTATTACCAAAGTCTTCCTTATTTGTAACAATATATCATCTTCAGGGTTGCCACTATCTCAACTTTGGGCACTGGGCATCCCAGGAGACGAAAGATCTAACTCATATTTCATATAATATAAGGGAGGGTTGCGTACCATAAATTCTCGACCGACAAAGTGTTTTTCTAAAAATTTGGAATTATCGTTTCATAAATCTTAAAAATTGTAGACTTGCGTGTCCGCAAGTTAACGTGAACAAACATTTTATATTTCGTTTGTAATGAAAAAGCTTGTGAGTTATGAAAAAGCATAATTCTAATCTGTATTGCCACAGCAAAATGTACCTATATTTACAGATAAGTTAGTGTCAGTAAATCAGTTATAAATATGATTCACAAGATCATTAAAAGATAGCGCTTTATAAAACTTACAATCAATATGTTTGCCTAGTTACGTGAGTGCTTTTCTTACGTATGCTTATTCATTTGTCGTATTAAATATTTGTCCACGTAGTTCAAATTAAAGCTCAAAAATTATGAATTCATATTTTGACACCATATCTAAGAAAATACTCCAAACAGTAGATTTTCGAAGCAACCCTTCCAAAAAAGGGATTACAGATTGAAGCGTGTCAAGAACCTTTTTCAGAAAACCTTTAAACAAAAAAGTACTGTAAGCCCTTAAAATAGAATATCAAGTCGAAGCGTCCCTTTAATTTTATTAAAATGAGTAATTATGTTGAAACCTTTCGTATAATTATTAATACATCTGGATTATAATGAAAGAGATGGATTAAATTTTAAAGACGTGAAAGCACTTAATCGTGTAATATAATATAATTTATACCATTTATTCAAAGTATATTTTGGAGATTTACATGATTTACTGCAGGTTTTCCTATTTTAACCGCCATCATAACCTCGTTAAGGAAAAACCAGTGACTCTACAGAAACTAAAGCAATTCAAACAAGGCAAACTCAAATCTATGATTTTTATACTAAATATACTAACTAAAAATATTAATAAATAATACATCTACGATTAATGGAGGCCGTGGGCACGGACGCCACTTAAGAACAGGAACAGCGGGTTCGTTTCGTGTTTTATGATGTATACAAAAACTTGGGTAGGTCGTATGTGTCATTACCTAAGTGTCATTATTATCATTGACTCCCAGTCTCATTAATGCTCGATACCTACATCTAAGAATATTTTTCATATCACTGCATTAAATTTCAATACAAAATAATTTATGTACACTGCTTAAACATTTACTTAAGAGTTACCAAATAACACAAAATTTAAGTTTTTTTTCATACCCGGGAACAAGTTAAAATGATTGTCGAAACTTATCCCTTTATGAATAAAAAGAAATTGTGGCAGAGATATCTTAATAAGTTATTTTAAAAATTGAGAAAACGGCTGTTAATGCAAGTATACTTCCTGCCATTAATGCTGCATGAAAAAATTTTCCTAAAACCGCGGGAAAACGCTGCACACGAATATGTATTCACCTTCCAACGAACACGTGGGAGAATTGCGAACAACTTTAATGAAAAAGTTCGCAAACACGAGACCCGCTTACTACTGAATTCATTATACAAAATGCCAAGTTATTATTAGGCAAGTATCCATTTAAATTAGTTTTGAGGTAGCAGGCAAAACAAATTATCACGGGAATAAAAAAGTTAACGAAGCTGCGTTCAAACTATCAGTTTGGAAACAAGGGTTAAATTTTTTTTAAATTTGAAATAGGACACGTGTTTGGCTTCCCTCTCAACTGATGGGAAATGATGACGAAGGTGATGATGACACGCCTGATTCAAAGGAGCCTGTTAGCTCTACTTTGAAAGATTTAACATTTGTATGACTTACTGCATTTATAAATCAGTTGCATAATGCTGCTTAGTTAATGTGCGTCATCGCCTCAAACAAATAAAAAACCTTTACATTTAAGTGAGTAAAACATATGATAAAAATCTACTTCTTTCAAAATATGATGGTGAAAATTCAGATACCTATCACTTGATGTAAAATGATTGCTTTGTACAACACAAATCAATTAACTTAGGATAAAATACTGACACCTACAAAAATGTGAAGAATCTAAGCCTTGGTCCACCGGCGTTCTTATTATGCATGACCTTGTTGACAAACTTGTTGAAGAATGAACGTGTCAAAATAAAATGGCCCTGGCTCGATAGCAAAACATCATGTCAATCACAAGAAAGTTCACACTTACCCTAATTTGAACTCAAGCTATTACAACTTAAACCACTAGGCAAAGAAAAGAAAAGTCGTAAAAGAAAGTATCTAAAAAAACTAGAGAAAACTTATATTAGAACAAATTGTAATTACAAATCAATGTGGTAATTGATATAAATATATGACTAGGCTTTGAACATATTGCAAAGTCTCTTAATGCACTTGACAGCATGTATTCTTATATATATATGTATTATCCATTTTATTTAAGTACGACAATTTAAAAAACGTCTCAAAAGTTATACAATTGCGCGAAGGCCATTTGTCTTGTTTCAAACACAAATACAGACCAAAGATGTGCAGCCAACTTCATGTCCGTTCATTTGCAATGCAAAGAAAATTTTTCGAAAATATTTTGAAAAAACAATTTGAATATTTCTGAAATAGGTGCAGTATTTATTATACATTAAAAAATTTCGTATGGTACCGTCTCGGAGTAGTTTTCTTTTTTCAATCGTATTACGAAGTGAACAACTTTACAATTTTCTATGGATTCTTGTGACAGATATTTTATTGTACACATTGACATGACAGTTGAACCAAAGAGTAACTAGAAATTGATGCTATCGATAGCGTCATACAGAAGTTGAACTAAAATAAATTTAATTTGCGCATTATCATTAAGATAAGCTCAATCGCAAGTTGTTACTGACAAAATATATTATAGAAAAGTGATCTCGAAATGGCTATTGAAATATGTAGAAACAGATTTTTTTCTAAATATATAGAATTAATCATCGAACTTTCTAGCTTAAAATAAAATAGCTGCTAACATTATACCCACTTACACAAATTATTAAAAACTTCCACCCCTTCCGATAATTTTTACAATGCATGCAGGAGAAACAACTTATTTAAGGCAAAACTTTTTTCTTGTTTTTACACGAAAGAATGCGTACAGCTTTTTATATTCTCGTGCAAGCTTAAACAGTTGCTTTCTGAAGAATCAAGACGCAAGAAGTTTTTGTCGTGCAAAACAATAAATAAAAATTATAGCCAGTGACTTGAGAAGATACCACTTGAGTAAAATATCTCTTTAAGTTAAGCTTTAATGTTACATTACAGCCGCAGACTACTAAATAGTGTCGATTTCATAGAGACAGTTGAAAAAGCTCCTAGATGGCAATGACTTCACTTCATGTGATATAAAAGCAAGACATATACTGAGGCACTACTTGGCTGGCATTACTGCTAATTTTTCTGTAGAGATGGTATGGAATGGTAACCTGCTTTTGGTGCACTTATGTAAGTAGAAAATATAAAAAATAAAAATATTTCAATATAGGCAAATCACTAAATGAGAAAAAAACATCCTATACTTTACAAAGTATTTTCTTGCAAAGTGGGTCACTTTGCAAGAAACAGTATTAACGACTATTTATTCCTTAGGCAATGATATAACATTATTTTAATGTCTCGAATATAATATTACTCTAAGTTAATACAACATTATAAACACAAACAACGTATTACTTTAGAAATCCCCTGTATGTCTTCCTTACGCAGTATTTTGTCTTTGTTCGTCAGAATACCAAACAATATAATTAATTATCGTGAAAACATTTTCTTAATATTCAGTTTATAAATCCCTAGAATATGTTCTTGCATGCGTCATTTCTATAGTTTTTAAGATAGTTACTAAGGTATATTGTTTAACTACCACAGGGTAACTTGGACACACCGCCGCGCCGCGCCGTAAGGACTACTGTTCTCACTTGATCTAAGGGGGATCTGTCATCAATTTTTTTAGTAGAATAGGTACTCATTGACTGAATTAAATATCAGTTTATTTACATAACAAAAGAGTTTTAGGTACTAAACACATTTCTCCAATTTATAGAGACTAGTAAAATCCACGTCTAGTGGATCTGTGATCTTTGTTTCGAAACGACAGAGTTGTCACTGAATTAATTGCTCTGTCTTTGGCGGGTCTTGTAAAGCGTCTTGTACGCTGAAGACCAAGTTAAGGTCAACAAGTCTTTTTTGAAAATCACCCTCATGGTTTTGTAATAAGGATGGTATCTTGTAGAATTAGATGTTGCGGAATTATTTTGGATAGAAACAGAGTTATCAGATCGTGGATCGAGCTTTCGGAAGATTTGATGGTGACTGCGGTGGATTAGTGGATTGTTCGGGATAAATAGTCGTAAACGTCCTTGAAGCCTTCGCGGATTTGGTGCACAAAAAGACTTTCTAAGGCTAAAAGATATAAAAGATCTGTTGTCTAGAAAAGGGATTTAGTAAAGAGCAATTAAAGTCGATTAATATAAGTTACGTTATACCTGTCTCATTAAATATATGTAACATTTGGATGTTAAGTCATTAGCAAATCATTGGACGTTCCTATCAATTATATATACACAAATAATAGTAATGAATTCTGTAACAAATTATTTATCTTGTCAGATAGCGCACAGTTTGCGAACCCCGACGCGACATTACAACAAAGACAAAAGAAATATTGATCAATATCCGTTGTGTAAGAATGATAAATGATTGTTCGCGGAGAAGAACATGCTTAGTACATATTGTAATTAGAGATTAGTTTTTTTTTAAGCTTAAAAAAAATAAAAATAGCAGTTTAAGAATTGTGGTTACACCGCATGTGTTATATTAATGAAATATTTGAAGTTTTTACTTGCTCTGAAAATGATTTATTTAACAAAAGCAATGGTTTATTTTTGTTGATGGTGAGTGGTTGAGACCTCCAGAGCAGAAAGACCTTCATAAATATGAACTGGCGAGAAACTTCATAGGATTTATTCTGTTACAAATAAACGTTGTATTTTATATTTATACAATATAAGACTACCATATCAAACAAATGTGTCAAAAATAATCTGTAAGTTGTGTTAAACAATTATGTTCCACAATACGCTGTGAGCAGCCTAACTTCCTATTCTCAGTAATATCATTGAACATGGAACAAAGAAAACTATAAAATGTGATATCGCACTCAAGACTCCAACGTTGCAGTTACAGTCGCCATTATGAAAGACGTTATCTGTCTGTAATGGCAGACATTCCATACTTAAAAAATTTAAAGCTATTTAGAACACATTGCTCGGAGCACAAGCAGCATAAATCAATTCGACATTTTATTGTAATGGCCGCGGCAACTATTATAAATATATGAAAGATACAAGGTATTTTAATGAAATATTTGTAAATTTTGGAAATAAGTCCGTAACACAATACGATACATCATATCACAAACATATAAAAAAATTATAATAACACAAGCATGAGACAGTTTAGGCAACCTTATTACTAAATAGCAATCCAGGCAACCTAATAGGTGAAAGAGATATGATAATACTAAATATATTTTGTAGTAGTTAGTATGATAAAAGAAATATGTCTATAAATCAAATGCTAGTTCTGTTGTATACTAGTAAGATCTAGTAATAATTTATAATTTAAGTGCATTAAAAATTTGACCGACATATTTATGTTATATTTATAAAGCTTCCGATTTTAGGTTTCTGTACCACTACAGTACCTCCCTGGCGCACTGCTCAGTAAAATTAGTTAAATAAAGCTATAAGAATACTTTAACCTATATTTAAGCTAATTCGACGTTGTCTTTCTTGATAAAAAAATATTTGCTGAACAATAACAAATGTGAAACAGTTAAAAGTTGTAACTATAGCACTGTTACAAAAAGTAAAATAGTAATTCTACAAATTATACCCGAAAATTAATACACATTATACCATTTTTATAATCGACAATATGTCACTAGATGTTTTATTCCGGTATTCGATTTTTTTAGAGTAGGTACTCATTTACAATTTTGATAATTTATAACGAAAAAAAAATATTACCTGGCTATAAAAATCATAGTAATCATCATTGTCATTAATCAAATACATTTTTAACGTTGACATTTTATAATATGTTTCCTGAAAAAAAACTTGTCTCTATAGGTATTGTGATTAATCTCTTTCGACAAAAATACTACTGGTATTTTTAATTTATTTGGGTCAACAAACAGTATCACAATATACATTACTTAATACTAAAAATAATGCATAGGCATAATCGTGACACCAATACCGTCAACCACAGATTATTTACAACACAAAGATTTATAACAGTGTGAGTAAGAAGAGAGCGGATACATTTACAGATTCGCTATAAAAATGACAATATTACTATTTTGAAGTTACAATATTACTATTTGCAATTGCAATACAATACTACTATTTTAGGATTTAACTGTATATAACTGTATATAGTGGGCATAAGTGTCTCTACGTTATGAAAAGTTGATGTACTTTTAATGTTTAAAAAAATTACTAAGTAGAATTTTGAGTGAGTAAGGTATTAAGTGTAGTAATCTTTTTAACAACAGTTGACCTAAATTTACCAAGCTTGGTTGCAAAAACCTTAATATCGTAAAAATATTTGTTATATGAGTCAGTGAGACGATACAGTGGTGAACGTTTTCCTGCATTAGTATGGCATAGTGGAACAGCGAATAATTGTTTAATCCGCTTGGCCGAACATGTGATCTGATTGGTACGCGATAATAGATATTATTAATAATTGATTTACAATCGTATTTGTTACTACAGGGATCATACAGAAACATTGCTTCAAACTGTAAACGTCTGGATTTGAGGTCCAGTAACTTATACTTTTTGAGCAGTTGTTCATACGACAGTCGACCATGATGACACTTGTAATGCATACATCTTAAGAATTTATATTGTACTCTTTCAATTTGTGACACATATTTAGCATAGAAGGGGGACCAAACTATGACAGCATATTCAAGGTGTGAACGAATCAGTGACCTATATAAATGAATATAAGTGGATGAGTGCTTAAAGTTGTTACTAGAGCGCATCACGAAACCATACATCTTATAAGCTTTGTTACAAATATGTTCAACATGAGTGTCCAGCGTCAATTTACTGTCTAGAATAATACCAAGATCTTTAATAAATTGAACTCGTTCAAGTGGGACATTGCACAAAAAGTAAGAGAACTGTCGGATCTTTCTTTTTCGAGAGAAAGTGATATATTTACACTTGTTTAAGTTAAGCTTTAATTTGTTATTATTACAGTACTCACTGAATCGATTTAAATCGCTTTGTAGCTTTTGTTGATCATTTTCATCCGCTATAGTAAGATATATTTTCAGGTCATCTGCATAAAGAAGATATTGACAATGTTGGAAGCAAGTATTAATATCGTTAATAAACAAGATATATAAGCGGCCCGAGTATCGATCCTTGCGGAACGCATGACGTGACTGGAATTAATTTAGATTCATAACCATTGATGACAATTTTTTGTGTTCGGTTCGTGATATAAAATTTAAACCATCTCCAGAGATTGCCACGTATGCCATTAAAAGCCAACTTTTCAAGTAAAATTTTATGGTCTACTCTGTCAAATGCTTTTCGAAAATCTGTGTATATACTATCTGTTTGTTTTCTTTCGTCTATATTTTTAAAAATTTGAGTCGCATAAACAAAAGCTTTTGTGGATGTTGAGCGCTTTTTCACAAAACCATGTTGTTCGGAAATAATTATATGGTGGAGAAGCGGATATAAACAGTTATATACTAGCCCTTCGAATAGCTTCGCCAGAGCAGGTAAAATAGAGATCGGTTTAAAGTTAGAAACATCTCTCTTTGAACCACCTTTGTGAACTGGCACTATTTTGGCAGATTTCCAAATAGCTGGACAGACCCCATCCTTTAAACATATATTAAATATAAGTTGCAGAGGTTCAGCTAGAGAATCAGCTGCATTTTTCAAAAATAAAGGAGTAATGTTATCGACCCCAGGTCCCTTGGAAGAATCTAGTGCTTTTAGTTCTCTTACAACGTCACTAGTTGAGAGAGTTATATCACAAATAGTGAAGTCCGAACAAGTTTTTAAGTCTAAGTCACTTATATCTCGAGTAGAAAATGTTTCATTAACGTCACTTGGCTGGAAAACTGATTCAAAAAAGTTGGAAAAAAGTTCGCATATATTTTCAGGACTATCAGATGTGCATCCCATATACGATACATTATTAGGTATATCAGACTGTGTTTTCTTATTTTTAATATAGGACCAAAAATATTTTGTGTTTTTCTTAACGCTGGCTTCGACTAAAGTCAGGTAATTTTTATAGCAAATTTTAGAGTTTTTTTTATATCTAGCCCTATACATGGCGAATGTATTATAATCAGATACGTTTTTACTTTTTTTCCACTTAATCCATGCATTCTTTTTATTTTTTAAAATATGTGTAAGAGACGGAGTAAACCAAACAGGAAATTTAGATTTTGTGACATATTTAAAAGGTACATGTTTACTTATAACATCATAGATACATTCATAAAGTAATTCCACACATTCTTTTGCTGATTTATTGCGAAAAAGTTCCTTCCAGATATATTTAAGAATTTCATTATTAATTATAGAATAATCAGCATCTCCAAAACAGTATTTAATATGTCGTTTATTTGGTAAGTGTTGGTTATTACATGAAGTGGGAATTAATATATAAAAAGGTGAATGGTATAATATATAAAAAGGTGGATGGTAATGTAGTGTGGTAATGTGTAATGAGACTGCGGTAATATCCCATATTCCTTTCTAGAAAACAGAGCAAACGCGAATGTTGTGGGCGGAACCACCCACCAGGAACCACAATGTTGGTTTTTGAGTTGGAGCCATACTACTGTTAGGGGAATAGGACTAGGTTATTCCCAGGTTATACAGGTTCCCATGATAAAACTATATACAAACACAAAAAGTACAATTTCAACAATTAGAAACTGTTCAGAATTTTATTAATACAATTATTGGCAAGATGTTCAAATTCAAATATTTATTTCTCAACATTGACAATAGCTTGTTTTTATTGACATCAAATAAAACATGACTACCACCAGTTCGGAGAAACCTTCGAAAACAAGAACTGGCAAAAAACTACACGGGTATATTTTTTTCGGCATGTATTTATACATAAGTAAGTCATGGCTCCATCTACGGTTTTCTCGTACATAAAGTTAATATTGTTTATAAATATAAAATAAAATAATATAAAGAATGTAAAATAAAAATGCAAATGGGATAAATTATTAAGGACTTACTTAGCCATCATTATATTATAAAACGTAATAAATCGCACTATTTCTATTCAAATCAAGTCTGATATTGAAAATCTGAAACCTGTAAGGATTTATTTTATTATTTAACATGAATTACAAATTGACGAGCTTCTTTTTAAATTAAGGGATGTACTAAATTAAGTATGAAAAAAAGGCACGAAAATTCCTTTTTTGTATTAACGGATACCATAAAATACAAAGCTTTATAGCAAAGCTTTATATATATTTTTGGCTAGTTTATAAGTATGCACATACCTAAATTGAACAAACATCACGAACTTCTGCAAAAACTTGTATTACCAAAATCTTATTCCCAATCTAATTCACTTCTTAATTTGAAAACCCAAGGTGGCATATGGTAATATGTACTAGCAAATTGAATCACGTCAGATGTGGGCCTGCTTACTGCTACATCTGCCTTAAATTGATCTTCGAGATAGTGTTGTAGATTTCCAAACGTGGAATAAATGCGTCACGTATTCTTGTCTTAATTAAATTGGTGCAGAACAAAATAAGCGTTTCAGGGTTACGAGTTTAAGGGTAAACGCTTAGTGGCCAAAACGTAAACTGATTAGTATTCAGAATATACAATTTGATGAAAAGAAAGCAAGAAAGAAAGAAAAACATATATTTAAATTCACAACCTATTCCTAAAGTATACAACCCAGGTGAGTAAAGAGACATTCGCCCTGTCAGCATGCTTATTTAACTAAAGTAGTGGAAATAATAGTTTATATCCAAGTTGTGATTGTAAAAACATCCCGCCTTACCTCCAGTCAGTATTCAGACGTTGCTGCAGCACTGCTACTGCACTTCTCAAGGTGGAAGACCAAATTCTTTATAATCAGGACAATGTCGATACAACGGTATTAACTCTACTAGATTTTTCCCCATAATTTTATCAAAGCTTTCTTATTATGGTTTTGACTATGCTTTGGTAAAGCATAAGTTATCTCAGTGGTCGCAGTTAGAAAGTAGTTAATAATAACCCTGATGGATCCTCAAAGGAATCGAATTTGAAACCTCAATTACGAGGCGTACCTAAAAGCTCAATCTCTGGGCCCGTGATATTCATTCTAAATACTTCAGATCTACCTGAATGTATTAGAAACGGCCAATAACATTTGTATGCGGATGACCTGCAGGGCAATCCAGCAAATGTGGAAACGGTACAATAACAACTTTCTTGCCTGAATCGTCTCGCATATCTAAACTGTTAGAGACGCAACATGAAACGGATTCGGCATAATAGGGACATAGTCATATAAGTAGTTTGTAAATAACGCTAGTCCACGCCCTCACTACTTGCGCCCACACTCGAACAACAGGTCGTTCAAATTGTTAATAAGTTATATGATTTAATGGTAATATTTGCTTGTCAGCGCTATCGCTACTTGTGCCCGTCCTCGGATGGGTGGTCATTTTCGAGTGTGACGTAAGCAAGATCTAACAAGATTCTTATAGGAAATTAGGATGTTATAAGAACCTAAGGTATAGGTATATTTTGAATTCGGAGACTTTAACTCCAAACATACTGACTGGACGTGCCTATCGACCAACACCAGCGGTATCGCTCTCCTCGACATCACTAACTCACTTGACTTAGATGTCATATCTCCCATCACTCCCACTCACTATCCCAACAACCCGAACTACTCTCCTGACATCCTCGACTTTATCAAGCGAATCAATCTCGATCTCAGGTCTATCGAACCGCTCGATGACCTACGCTCTGACCACCGCCCCGTCTCCCTCGTGCTAGATGCGCCTAACGATAACGTCACATCTCCTAGGACCTTTACCAACTGGAAAGGCTTTAAAAATACGTTAGTTTCAGCCTTAGAGGCCCCGAACTCTCCGCTCGCGATTTCGCCCGACCAATTAGATTGCCCGGATAAAATAGATTCATTAGTCAACACTCTCACTGATGCCATCAACTCAGCCATCAGCGATAACGAAAACCAATGGCCCGAGCCTTACGGGTAGACACTGCCTCTCACGTTTCTCCTCTCACTCGTCCCGACGGCACTATTGCCTTTGAAGCCGAAGAGGAAGCCGAATGCTTCGCCGACAGCATAGCGGCACAATGTTCGCCCAGCACGCAACCCGCGGATCCCTCCCACATCCAGGCGGTGGAGGACGAAGTTCTCCACAGAGAATCTCTCCCCATCACCGACGACCCCGTCACAGTCTTTAATGATGAAATCTTGCTTCTCATTAGAAGTCAAAAGTCCAAAAAGGCTCCGGGTGCGGATGGAATTTCCAACCACGCACTTAAGTACCTGCCCCAGCAGGTGCTTACCTTGTTAGCTATCATCTTTAATGCCTGCTTCGACCATAGCTACTTTCCAAAAGCCTGGAAAGAAGCGACAGTCATAGGCATTCCCAAGCCGGGTAAACCTCTGAATGTCCCGGCTAATCACAGACCAATCAGCCTCCTCAAGGAAATGTCTAAACTTCTCGAAAGAGTCATACTCTCTCGAATGCGGAACCATCTGTTTCCCACGGATGGCGATCCTCTCATTATTTCCCACCAGTTCGGCTTTCGCGCTAAGCACTCCTGCCCTCAGCAAGTCCATCAAATCGTCGAGTACATACTCGAAGGATTCTATCCGCGTCGTAATAAAACAGTCGCGGTTATCTTTGACGTAGCCAAGGCTTTCGACAAAATCTGGCACAGCGGTCTCGTTTATAAACTCTACAAAATAGGCTTACCGGCACAGAGATCTTGAACTACCTACAGTGCAACAGCACCTCAAAACACTCTCAGAATCGTTCTTCAAACGCTCCGAAACCCATCCCAATCATCTTGTTCGAGATTCAGTCTCATATACTGCTCCTGTCTTAGATTCGAAATTCAAAGTCGCTAGAACGAGAAACGCGCACACTGGCGAACCCACGCAATTAACTTTAGATCTCGAAGCCTTTCAGGCCGCAAATTCTAACGTAAATTCTAACGTAAATTCTAATTCTAACGTAAATCCGAATTAATGCAATTTTATTTTTCAATTTTTAATGTTTTTAATTATTTACTTTTCATTTCCAGCACCTTCAGTGCTATGTATTCACCTTCAGTGCTTTGAGCACCTTCAGTGCTATGTTAATCCCAGCGGGTGACCCCTTAAGGGTCCCGCTAGCGCGGCGTCTTTCTCCAACTGGCCGTCGCTCAGATGAAGGCTGTGTGGCAAAAAAATTGCACGAGCCGACAGGGAGTTTTTTAGTGGGTAGAGGTTCTGGTAGGCGACGGGACGAGTCCCACATAACTCTGGATCGCGCGCGCCAGAGTATGCGTTAGAGCATTTTTTATCCTCCTGCCCTTCCCGTGGAGGGGAACAAAAAAAAACTACGGAAGTCAGTTCGGTGCCCACAAGTGAAGAAAGAACAACTAATAAGAAGAAAGAAAAAGTCTAACAAGAAGAAAAGTTCAGAAGATTCCAGTTAGAAGAAAGAAAGTGCTGTTCGGTGAATCCGGAGGCTAGTGAAGAGGTCTGAAGAAAGAAGCTGAACTCCAGGAACAATTGCGGTTCACAGGGTTATTTATAAGGTTTATTTGTAACCGCAATAAACGTTCCTACTTTGAGGACGTGTTGTTTTCACTACGCTCCAACCTGCACTCGATCAAGTCGGATGTCACTCCGTGATTCGTTAGGTCGTGGTGTCTTCGAGGCTTCGCAGTACTACGACATCTTCCCAGCCGGCGCTAATAAAATTGGTATAGAATGTGTCCGGGATCCGAACCTGGTCCTGCTTCGAGTAAGACCTTGGGTCCTAACAGTCTCCTGGTCTTTCGCGAAGTCGGATTCGGGGCTGATTTTGTACATCGGTTTCCTCAACATAGACGGATTTTAACCCAACAAAAAATTTAGTTGTTTAAGGTAAATTAGATACATTGAATTGTTTTTTATATAGCAGCAGATGTTTGAATAGGTGTTGTGAATTATTGTTAACAGTTGCAAATTAGACTGACGTCATATTGTCCATGATTCACTTTTCGTAATGAGTTTTGTTGGCAGAAATAGTCAGTCTAAATTGAAACTTCACTGAGTGCACAACAAATAAAATAGTTGTTTTATTCAATTAATATCCAAAACTACCAATACTCTAACATCAGAAGAGGAGATTACCCAAATTATCGCCCCAGCTGAATATTTCCAACCAATTCAAGCAAATGATAACCACACCAGCCCATATGTCCAATTCTACAAGGCAGAAATGATCAACCGAATCAAGGAATAAGAGAAAAATTTAATAAATGAATTATTAATAGCTACGCCAAAATCGCCACCCGAACTAATTTCAACGCTCAGTAATTATCTTAAGGGACCATTTTCTGAAGAAATGCCCCGGTCTGAGGCAAACGGCCCCTTTGAGAATAAGCGTGCGCGTTTTAATAATAATAATAATAATAATAATTTATTTCGGACACTTGATCCATATAAAGAGTTAGTAACAATTTTTTTAATTTTTTTTACATTACATCGTAGGTGGCAACTATTCCAATGTTTTAATAAAGAGCTATCTACCTTTTCCTTTAATACTAATAGAATACTGTTAGAGCTGTCACAGGTCCGGCGCATCAGTGAGGCGACCATTTTCCTTGTAATTGTGAAAAAATCGTCTACTCCTGCCTCCGCGAACATGCCTGACGCGCTGCAGTACCGTGGCAGCCCCAACAGTATTCTAAAACCATTGTTATATTGTACACGTAGAGCTGAGTAATCTTTCTTTTTATAACTAACCCAAAGGTTGCACTAGGCTCTAAATAAAGTTAATTTAACTTGTGGTGTACAACGTGAGCTAGCATATTGCTACATACAGCAAGATCTCTACGTGCTCTTTCGATGTCAACTTCATCTGTTAAGTTGGAATTGATAACGTGCCCAAGATATTTACCTTTAAAGGTCCGCTTTAATTCAATGTTATTGAGTGTGAGCCCAGAAATGTTAGTGGGTAACTTTTTATCCGCGCTACACACCATAAGTTCACACTTTTTGAGATTATACATGTCAGCATAATTCTCACATACCTTTAACAATTTTCTCAAAGCGTGGATCGACGGGCTCAGCAACACCATGTCATCGGCGTAACTAAGGTTATTTATTATTTTTCTATCAATTAAACAGCCAACCATAGTATTGCTGAGTTCAACGATGAGCTGATCAACATATAAATTGAATAAGAAAGGTGATGTTAAGCCTCCTTGTCTTACACCACACTCAAGCCGATATTCATCAGACGCAGCGTCTCCCCATCTAACCCAATTTGCTTGATTATAAAACCAATACCTGAGTACATTTATGAGCTCGTGCGGTAATCCAAGAGAGGTAAGCTTTTTAAAAAGTATGGTAACTGTTTGCTCTAAGGTGTAAATAGCATTTTCGGTTGACAGACTGGCCCGGAATCACTCAGCTGATGTGAGAACTTTTTCCGTTCAAGCAGTCCATCTAATATTTTTGCACATACCGTTGCGAGTGATATTGGGCGGTAGTTATTTAAGTCTGAGCAATCCCTCGTCGAATTCTTAACAATAGGTACTACAACTGTTCTCATCATAGCCTCTGGTAGGTAACAATGTGGAACACAGAATGTAAATAACATAGCAAGTACTCTAGCTATGTGCTTACCAGCGTGCTGCAGGTGTTCGACGCTGAGGCCGTCGTGCCCATGTGATTTTCCTTTAGTCATGCTGTTCATAAAAGAGGAAACCTGTTTTGCTGTAAAAACGACCGGTGTCATTACAACTGACCTCAGAGTCGGACTCCTGCACCACAAACTAGAAGAGCTGCAACTCTGTACCAACAGCACAAAATCTAAAGCCACATCATTCTCCTCCAGAGTCACTTATCGGTATGAAATGCTGTCCCCCCACAATTCAGCAGCTCAGATTAACAGATGACAAAATTAACAGAAATAACATTCGACAAGCTACAACGAATCTAAATATTTTTCACAAGTTACCAAATGGATGTCAAATCATAACCTAGAATTAAATTTAGAAAAAAAGAACTGAAATCATGCAATTCCAACCCTATCAAGAACAAGCTTTACAACTACAGCCAATTTTCAATAAAATACCGCTAGAATGTGTTTAAACCTTTGAACTCCTTGGAATTAATATTGATATGCATGTCAAATTCAAACAGCACGTAAAAAGCACAAAAGCCAAACTATCTAGTTTCAGTTACGCTCTTCGGGAAATTAAAAACAGTACTGATATCTCTACTGCGTTATACCCCATATATAACTAAATATAGGTATACATCTATAACCATTCGCGTCTTAGTTATGGTGTGACCTTATGGAGAAACAGCACAGACGCACAAGAGCCAAACTATCTAGTTTCAGTTACGCTCTTCGGGAAATTAAAAACAGTAGTGATATCTCTACCGCGTTATACCCTATATATAACTAAATATAGGTATACACATATAACCATTCGCGTCTTAGTTACGGTGTGACCTTATAGGGAAACAGCACAGACGCACAAGAGTTTTTTGTACTTCAAAAAGAAAAAATCTATAAGAATTCTGACTAATATAAAACAAACTGAAAGCTGTAAGCCATATTTCCAAAAACTTCGAATCCTAACTTTGACTGGTATTTACATAATGGAATTGTGCAAATTTGTGAGTAAACATGCCCACTATTTTAAAAGAAACCTCTCGCCAATATTCACTAAAACTTAGCAGGGAAGCAAGATTAGTATGTCCCTTTTCTAAACAAATAATGTTTAGTACAATGTATAATGTCTTTAAAAAATTATAATCAAATTCCGTCCTAAATTAAAAAAAGGACACCAATTGACGTTTAAAAATATATGACCTAAATTTTTATGACTAAATATTTCTTTAAAAATTGACATTATTTAATTAATTTCATAAACGAAACGTCGGCCTCTCTATTGTTAAACCAGAAGGGGTTCACATGTGATCATAAAATATTGAATACCATTGTAAATTATCATGTAAATGCAATAAATATATTGAGTATTGAAAATCGCTTCAACGCAAATAAATCGAAGGTAAAATTTCCCTTTAAGAAAAATGATTTTGTATTTTGTAAAGTAGGCTTCACTTTAAAGATGTCGTTCATCAACTCTCGTTCCGAGAAGTGAACTAGTTCCACTGGCATAAGGTCTGCCTCCCCCCAAGTGTCCAAACGACGAGCGCCTTCAAGCGGCACCCGTTCACGAGTTGACGCGGGATCCGGCCATCGCCCTCCTTAACCATATTACAGTGAGCGACCCTTCTCCCAAAGCTACCATAAGAAGACGTACTTTAGTGACAATGACGCTTTAGACATCGGGACGAAGAACTCAACGAACAAACAGACACATTACACATGTTTTGTTATAAATACTAGTAAAATCTTTTAATGAGGGGATTATACCCTAAGGGCTTTTATCATCCAAATAATCGAATAGTTTTTGTAGATTTGCTTTATAGTTTCTTTAAATTTGTCAATAGAGAGACCTTGGATATTCTCAGAAACCTCATTATAAAAACGTATGTATTGGCCCATGAATGAGTTAGTGACTTTATGAAGCCTACTATTATGAGCTGCCAGCATATTTCTTCCTCTTGTGTTAACATTGTGCAGATCTTTGTTTTCTTCTTTTGAACAAGGTTATGTTTTTGTTATTTATTGAAAAATTACTGACCCCTGTCCTAAGAGAAATATAGAAAGAAAAAAATAGTTTTGCCGATACCACTAAGATTGATACACATTAATACCAACTCTAGCGAGATTTTTTAACCTTTAATAAAGTTAATTAATAAAAAACAAATATGATATCATTTACAATATATTTAACGTCTACAATAAATAGTACAGTGTACGCTGACGATCAGTAACGGTATTAATTATTACCGTTCCAATAAACAGGAGTCTACGTTGATATCTCCTATCTCAAAGCAATAAATCTTTTTAATCAACGAGACTTATTGAAGAAAAACCGGTTTAAAAAATATTAATCTCCATTGCTTATGGGTTAACTTTGTAAAATCTAGCGACAAGCGATAATTTTTAAGCACTTTACACCACTATTTTACCATCAAAAAACGGTAATCAAATCAAACAAAAAAAAAATCTTTAAAATAAACTGTAATTAACTGTGTCATCAAGTTTGACTTCGTAAATACAAGTTTAATTCAGAAAATACAAGTTCCTTTCTTGTATATTTCTGAAATAAATATAGCTACGTATTTACGTATACTGTAGTGTTTCTTGAGCATTGCGTATTTCTTTGCTCAATGAAGAGTAATGGTACCGCTCTCCACAACTGAATACGAAAGTGATGAAAAACGTATACAAGATGGTTCACATAAATAATAGGAAGAGGATAATATTTTTCTTTTATATAAGTAATTTACTTTCAGCAAAAACATAGCGCAGACTTTTACAATTTGTATTTAAAATCCTGAATTTACCTTGATTTATGAAAATAACTTACTTAAGTAGTGGCAATTTAGATGATTTATATTTGTCATATTGTTTTAAACGTTACAGATCAACTTTTATATATATCACCAGATTATAACAACATTCAAAATGACGGCACATATCTATCTAAACATTCGTATGATCAAGATAATAAAGGAGAAAGAAACTAAGTCATATATGCCTTGGCCCAGATTTCTGCAAAGTTAACAAGGTGACAGTTTGTAGTTATTATACCTAAAATAACTCACAATGAAAAGTTTCACAGCATTTGGAAATCTCAAAGTAGAGTTATAAAAACTTGAAACTATAAAATTAATAAATAACTAATAGCGGAAACTTAAGGTTGTACGAAATTTAGCTATTAATTATTCGGAATACCACGGACCATAAGCTGGTGAAGCTTGTTTGTCAGCCCCTAAAAAGGAAAAGTTGAAAAATATGTAACTTATAGACAAATAAGTTAATTATGAAATCCTAGATAAATGAAATCCAAGTAAGTGCTTGTCAAAAAATTATGTAGCGTCCTTGTTTGACTCTACACTTTACGTACGTACACACTTTGTCACTTAATAGGTTATATAAACATGATTATTTGATTAACAAATGTAATTAATTTTGCATAAAATAAACGTATTAATTGATAACTGGATTGATCAAATGATGATGATATTAGTGACGGGTGCGAGCACGCACCACCGCCTTGATAAGTCTTAACGCACTTAAATTTCCTTAAAATTAACAAACCACGAGAAGCAGACTGCTGATGTTTTACCTACTTAAAATTCCCATCGTACATTGACATATGTGACATTGTGAACTGGTACTTGTCATACATAAAAAACTGAAGTTAAAAAACCTCAACATTTTAAAATGTTTTCTTGTAACTTCTTAAAATGTATTAATTTCTTGTGTGTGAAATTATCAACAAAGTAAAAAGCATATTTTTAAATTTTAAGTAATTTATTTTTCTAAAACAAAATTCATTAAAAATAAATTGTCAAAATCGTCATATTTTTAACGTTCTTTCTACACAGAACTAATATTTTTGTACAGAAAAAAATAACCGATTTTTTGACATATATTTGGTTTTGTTAACAAAGCCCCACTACTCTATTCCTCCTTAATTGTACAAATAAGCTTCTTGACAGTAAATTTATAAAGATAGTTAACTTTAGTGTTAAGTACTAAAAAACCACGCTTTGATTTGAGACACAAAGGAAATGAATCCTCTAACATCCGCCCTTTGAAACCATTATTTGCACTGTTCCCGAACTAAGCATTTTTGAAGTAAGAACTGGCGCCAACTCGCGAACGACAAACAGTCCTATTTCCGACAACATTCGCAGTGAGGAATTTGTGAACACATTTCGGAATTCACGCCAGTCAGCGCTGCTAAAATATACGGACACTTTAACACGAATCTGTTACTATCATTACATCTATAAATACCAATGTTAGAAGAAATGTGGAATTTATGGGCCACCACTAATCATAAAGTAAAAGATACCTAGCAACCACAGTAAGCGGTCAAAATAAGAAGGACTCTAGAACCGCCCCAGGCGAGACTCTACTGCCACTATTATAACAAATAGAAAACATAACAAATAGGAAACTAACATATATGTTAATTACAGAATTGGGTACATGACAAATTTTTTTTTATTTCATATTTAAATAGTTTATCAACAGTAAATAAATTTTGCAAAAGTAACAGTATGTTTACAATCAATAGTTTTCTAGATACAGCGATGTGTTCGAGGAGCCGCTGCGAGTCGCCGAAAAACGCTCCATACAAAACGGTACTGAGCTGTGACGTCACGACTTGTGAATCATACTAAAATTGTATGGGCGTTTGGATAAAATGTATAATAGCTACGTACATAATGCGTTTACATGCATGCTGTCGTAGTAAAAATTGTTATATTTAATGTCAGTAAGCTAATGATATTTAAAAATTTAACATATACTATAATAAGTTTTTGCTTCTTTTTTTAAGTTTTCAAATCTATATAATTTCGATATTAAATTCAATACTATATTTTTGAAAACATTGTACCTGTCAAAATAACTAATATTTTATAAATAAATTATAAAAACTTGCATTTTTAAATTGTGTCATCTACCCAATTATTAGTTTTTAATACTCTGGAGCAGGAGATATATTGCCAATACCAACCACCTAGCAGAACTGCAAAATTGTTACAATACTGTAAGGTTGGTAAGGTAACAGTTGTTAAGAATTTTTGAACAGGAGGAAACAGTTGTAAAGAAAAGAGGTAAGTACTTCAAAAACACAAATAATAAAATAATGCTATACATCGCCCCAGACATAGTGAAGACATAGCCAAAATAATTGGTGGTATTTGATACATTTTAGTTTGTATAATTAGTTTTAATATTATCCACTTGTTATTGTTATAATATTGTATGTTAAGACGTTGAATAAAATTTGTCATTTTAAAAGCCAAAAAAATGTTTATAGATAACGGAAGAAAACTTTCTCCAATCATATGACACTGTCGCGTAATGACCAAGCCAACTAGGCGATTGTCGAGTAACGCCATGTATTTCGTATGCGCACATTATTGAATATTTCGGTTGTATATATTATGCGAGTAGTTATTTACCTAACTAAATTAACGAAGTATTAAGTATGTTGTTCTTTAGCAGCACTTATTTTGTTTATTACTAGTAAATTATTGACAGAGGAAGCCGCATTCCGCCTGTTGGTCTATTTTGCTTGGTCGAGAGTTTGTCTCATGAAGACATAGCGAAGAAACCTCAAGCTAGATTGACTGTTTACCATTTTTTTAAATGTATCTTTAAAAACTAACATTAGTTAGTTTTGATTCAAATCAAGCAAATTATTCGTAGGGGTTGTCACGCCAATTATTATTTCTCTGTTTTACTGCGGACTGTACCAAGGACGTGGGCATTGTGTTTTAAAAATTGAATAAATGACTGTTGTATCAAACATTATTTAGACAAATACGTTTGCGCAACAATATCTGTGTTCTCAAGTAATTCGTATCAATTGCGATATACAAGTTGAAAAAAAATTTATATGTATAATTGCACGGTTATATAAAAAATATTAATGTTTGTAATAATAAACTAGCATAATTGTAGGGGGTTGTAGAGTCAGTTAGCTATACGATTTTAGCACCAACTTTTAAAGACTCAAGGCCTTCAGTCTTTAAACGCATTATAATTAATTATAATAACTAACTAAAATAAATGAAAAACCCATGTTTCTTTTTTGTTTTTTTGCACCCATTGTTCCCATGAAAAACATTGAAATAAAACCGATACTTTAAACAAGCCAAACAATATCTGTGCCTCTATAACAAAAACCGTGCAAAAATCTTTAATACTCAAAGTATTAACACGATGAGAACCGTTATTAATCACTCCACACATCTCGAGGGATGACACGAAAATAGGTACAAAACGCTTTATCAGCGGACAGCCAAAAACTGTTGGGACCTCATTAATACTGTTATTACTTGATTGAGTATGAGATTGCCTTTTAACTCGGGGGATTATAACTTCATATTAATACATTATGAAGCGCCGCGCTTTAGCCTTTGATGGCCTGTAATGATCAAAAATTTTTTATAATGTGGTTACTGGTTTTCGTTTTCTTCTATTACATAATTCAAGATATCAACTTAAAAATAAAAAATAAAATTTTATATTATTATGGGACTGGTATAGCCGACTAGCAAGTCACTTTGGAAAAAAACCAAATTAGTTATTATACATTTTCTTTTCTATGTTCTCTATAGGAAAAATTATTGTGAACCAGTTTAACTTACGCATAATCAAAATAGGCGAAGTTCAATTTTAAATTGCTGATTAATGAGACCGAATAAATAAGCCATACAATCTTTTTGTTTTTAAATGTTTCACGGAATAATGATTTTTTTTATATTTACAAAAAAATTTATTGTATAAAAACTAAATATTCTATTTAGTACAAACCGAATCCCACTACAGACTACCTCTGTATCTACTAGTTGAAAGCAATCATGGCCAAATACTGAAACACTACCCTTAACCCAATAAATAAGACAAACCTTTCCATTGAGTTGCGAGTATATTGAAAGGATTGCAATAAACCACACAACACCCTTATAAAGGGACTACATCTTCAAAGCCCTGATCTCTACAGTAGACTTGATTTACTACTTTCCGGGATTGTCAAATTTGTAGTAAGTCGATATCGATATGACAATAAAAAGGCTATTGTAATATTCAGAATCATGTTTAGCGTTCTTCGAATCTTTAACTTAATTGGTATTATTATAAAATGGTATATGTCAACAACCCTTGTAAATGTGAATCATTAATTATTATACTCCTGATATTATTTCGAATTTATTACAAAACAAAATATAATCAACACAAAATAGTTATCGGATAAATAATAACTCAAAAAGCACAATTAATATCATAATTTTGCTATCCCTTTATAAACAGTTAATAAATCTCCCACGTAAATCACATCTACAAAAACATGTACAGTAAGCGCCTTTTGCGAAGACTCGCCGTGGATGGCACATATACAGAGAGATTGTTTATACGTGTAACATCCTCATCTCCTTCATCACTATGCGTCAGCTGAGATAAAAGACAAATAAATATAAAAACAAGGCGTTAAATCTACATATGACTTAAGAATACAAAATAATTATTCGAATAACGAAAGATTTGTTTGATAAACTCTATGATAACATTGGAAATTTCTAAAATTGGAAGGTGCATTATCCAGAAGCTTTATCCGGAATATTTATAAGGCTATGTTTTATCCCCAACCTCCCACGTGATCTGGAGATATGCGGATGGGATCGCGCAAGAACCGCTGCTGATATAATTGATATTACTAATGATTAGATCCATTTTGAAAGACATTCTTGGTTACATTGATAACATGATTCAAAACTATCGTAACAACAATACGCCTTATGTTTTATATCGCAATTATTATAAGGCGTTAAAACACTATTGTTTCAACAGTTTCTGCCTGTTGTTTTTGATACCGCTGTTGGATCATATATCTACTTGTACCATGTGTATACTTGTATCATGTGTTTACTGAGGTAACTTTCGTTAACTTTTAGGATGATTTTAAAGACTATTCGAATAAATTAATATAAATCTTCTTTAATTTAACGTACTATAAACAATGCTCGTGATTACTTTCCAAGGACTATCTGAGTCAAAAATATTTATCACTCAAAGATAAACAAGCAATTTCTGATTTCTTCTGTTACCACTTTAAATATTTTTTAAGTTAAATTACTAACATGTTCTCCGCCTAAAAAGTGACAGGTTCTCCGAACTTAATCTATATAGGTAGTATATGCGGTAGAATGTAGCAAACTTTGGAAAACTAAAGAATAATATTTCATTTGAAGCATCCCAAAACAAGCTGAACCATCCAATCGAGAAGAAAATATTCCGAATCGAATCACGTACCAATGTGACGTCACAAAGTGGTTGTGACGGAGTGAAGGTCGATTTGTTTTAGTGCGGATAAGACGTTAACCCTGTTGGGCGCCAGTTTGCACATAACGCGAGAAATGGAAAAGAACATGTGGACATGGAATCGGAGACGATCCAGGCTGAAATGAACGGCAATTTTGTTTCCATTTTGAGCAAATATTAGTCTTTAATTATACTTCAACTTCATGTAACCCCCTACCATTCAGTCCTGCTTCAACAACTAATTTAAATGGAAAATATTAGTATGTGCTGTGTAAAATTTTTACTTCCACATTTTGCAGACTCAAGATTTGAGACATTGTTATTAATTGAACCACACTTTGTCAGCGTGTAGACTTAATTGGTCATGTCAAAAAAAGTTGAACATTAAGAATGAATTGAAATTAAAACACCTACACTGAGACTTGAACTTCGCTGTAACGAAACTTATTATCATGCACTTATTGTTATCCCATAGAAAAAGAGAACGAAAAACGCAACGCAGACATCTCCAGGAATTGAAACAAATCAAAAAGTACATTTCCTGAGACTTGAACAAAACGTGCCAATAGGATAATCATGCTTGTATTTGCAAGCTGCGCAAGCTGTCGTAACTTTAGCTCCATTAGTCACTAAGTCTGTATGCAAAACAACCGTCTTCATTATTTAAGTAACACGAAGCACTAATGGGAGAACATTAGTTTACCTTCTAAAACGTTTTGGAAGGGGAGCTATTTTGAAAGTAATTTAATACTTTATGGATATTTAGGTAAATTATAATCCGTTGCAGTCTTAAATGACAGGAATATGTATAATTATGTTAAAATTTAATAAGTGTACAGCTTAATTTATTGGTAGTTTTGAGGTAATTTTCTTTATCAGGAACTACGGTACAAACGTATTCGGACCTGCGTTCAAATTACCCTGAACTCATAGGCCACAATGAACATGCGTCATTATGACTGTATCGTGTCTGTGCGATAGACGGCTTTTAAAATAGTTGCTGTACGTAATCCGTAGAAGAATACATAAAAGTACTATCGTACAGAAGTGACACTCCCCGCCCCGCACCATAGTCAATAACCTCACCACATCCCGCGGGTAGCCCTGAGTTCGTAGGCTCTGACAGGCTGTCAACTCTGACACGCTACACACGGGGACACTACATTAAAACTGGACACCACAAAATTTTATTTAAAATTTTTTGGTGTATTAATGTGATGCCTTTATATGATAATAAAATGCATCTGGATGATTTCTTAAAAAACTAATAAATTAGGAAAAATAAGAGTTATATTCTATGAATTATAATCCAACATGGTCAGGTGTTTCTTAACTGACCTTGTCCATTTTTCGTCAGTAAATATGAGCTACTGTACAGAGTAGTCCAAATCATTCGTCAAAAAAAACTCTAATAAGTATATCTTAATTATTTCATCTTCTTTATCTTCATGGGTATTATTCATAATACAGTGCACTTATTTCGAAGAAGCAAACACCTTTTCTTTTCATGGTCCTTCGAGCCGGATAATATACATATATTAAAACAATGGGCTCACTATATGATAAAAACGTGTTGTGATACAATTTCGATAGAGATATCAATATATTTTATGAGGATTCCTCCAATCCATAAACTTCTATCCGATACATTAATAATTATAATTGTATATAAATCAATAAAGCAGATAGTACAAAAGATGACCTACTAATAGTCAGTATATCAAATTAAAGGGCAATAAATATAGATTATCATACATTCACTAGTTTGAATATATAGTCCTTCCTACCATTGTAAGATATTTTTTTAAATATATCTTTTCCCCGATTTTTTTAGGATTCACTCTAGGTAATGACAGTCAATCAACAAACTGACAGATTGTTGATTGACTGTCAAAACTAATCCGCCAATAAGGTCCATTACTTGTGGTTTCATTCGACATCGTTTTGTTACTTTTTTTGACATTGACATTGATACATTCAAAAGAAAACAAAATGGTAGCTTATATATATACGTATATGCTCTATTGCAGAAAACACCATCTTCTTCCTCTTTTGCTTACCGGCGTGAGATTGCTGACGATACATTTTAGCTTAAGATAGCTGCTGGTGATGTTACCCCGAGCTGCTACAGCTTCTATATATTTATTGTCCTGTCAAGCCTTAGGTATAATTCACTACTACATCTCCCATCACTTACAACAAATTATAGGCAGATTAGTTATTTCAATATAATAAGTATTGTAATCGATTTAAATTTATTGAATACCAGCGTTGCCGGCGAGGAGCGCAATCGGTAACGTCGTCTTTTTCAATAATTAATGATTAAGTTCTAAAGGATTATTAAGATAAGTATAAGTTAGAGATGATTAACTAATAATGACTAGTGTATTTAAGTTGGAGTGTAAAGAATTTATCGCGTATTTGTAAATTGCCGTTGTTAATTTTGAATTTGTTTTTTAATGTTGACGATCCATAATTCGCACATAAAAGCTAAACAGTTATTAAATAAAATGTTTACTTTGGCTGTTGATCTTTATGTTACAATAAAAATTTTTAATAAAAGCAACTTTGTAAAAATCTATGAGACAAATATATAAGCTGTTCCCTTTATTACGTGTAAATCGGAACTCAAAGTTGGAGTACCTATACGATATAATATACGACGAATAGATTGCAAACCGAATCGAGCGTATATCATGGTATTGATTGTGTAGTTACTTCCAATATACTGGAGTTCCGAGGCAGACTGATAAAATGTACTGTGTACATTAATCCTACGGTTTCTCGGAGAAATATCCAAAAATAAATTATCAATGGTAGATATTTATTTATTTATTTACTCACCTACCCCATAGAACAGTTTTTACATGACTGACATTAGGAACACAATAAGATAAAGTAATACATGGAATGATGTATGAATGGTAGTCATGCTTTATTTGACGTCAAAAAGAACAAGTAATTTGAACAAGGAATTTGAATTTTGAATGATATAAAATGGGCTTAATAATAAAACAGACTTCAATATCTTAGTTTCAAGTGGGTAAAATGGTCATATCCTACGCGAACATAATATCCTATGTCTGTTTTTTTTAACACACGAGTACCGAAACTTTTGACTGCTTTGCTATTGGTTTACGTAATCAACATAAAGTCTGTTTTAAAGAAACGCTCTAGTTCTATTGGTCCTATAGGCGTAAGCCCCGACCCTTAACAATGACCCATCTCACTCTGTCAATATCGGAAATGTGCGAGAGACATACTCAGTAGTCGTTTGTTAAAAAAAACAGACTATAGCAACAACGCTGTTATCCGGCCAGAACCTACACGGTAGTTCCACTTTGCAACAAAGCATAATAATATATTTTTAATAAGTTTTTAATCTCTATTATTAATTTTTTTATATATACATAACTAAACAATACTTTTATACACGTAAGACAGGAAAAATGAAACACTGGGCTTCAAAATAAACGGTTAAGAAACAAAAGGCATATAAAGCAGTATACGGCAACACAAATATATAGAGCAAAAAGAAAACATATCTTTCAGGCAGCACGCAACCAGTTGGTGCATACTTTTTGATAACTTCCATGTTTCGAGTTTTCTCACTAACCTGAAGCAGAGTTCACTATATTAATAACGTTTACACTTATATTTAATACAGATATTGTAAGTTTTGTAAATTTTTATTAAATCAATCAACTTTCAAAATAATAAACCCATAACTTAAAACAGTGCTTGTAATGGAATACAAGACAAGACTTGGGTGTCAATGTTTTCCATATTAAATAAGAACGTATAATTTCGAAAACCAATAAACAATCATTCAAACTTTGGAATCTAAACTCACATTACTTAAAAAGAATACGATTATAACTTTCTTTTATGCACTGCCACAACCAATCGCTATTGGTAACTAACTTTCAATTATGGCACGAAGTTAAGTAGTGCCGAATTAATGCTATTTCCTTTTTCGTTAATCCTGGTATACCAGTATACACATAAATAACAAGGAATCTTAGGGAACTGTTCCCTGCATAAACCGGAAATGAAGTAAGTTGCGGCATTAGTATTGTGGCAAGTGATGTACGCATTAGGGGAAACCTGACAGTAGTATCGATGAAAAATTGTAATGTATTGGAAAATAAACAACAAATACGTAGCCAATTTTATTCATTATGACATTTTATGTATGTTCAACATACTTACAACGGAAATTGAAACCAATTAGTAAGATTTCAAAACCTTACTCCGTATTATAAACGTAAAAGTATTTTTTTTATATTGACAGCAATTTATACACATCGGGTTATCCGCCTGCGATCATATCAGGGTACACAATTACTAATTGTGCAAACTGAAGTTGTTAATTTAGCAGCTACCATTTTCATATTTTTTCACGATATCGAAAAACATATCGGATCCTTTTATCGGATCCGGAACAATTATTAGGTCATTACATATGAAATTGACGTTTTGTAAGGGAGGATTGAAATGAAGCTCCAATTGAAGCTCCTCTAATTTGGTAGCCGTCTGTTGTGCAGTGTGTGGTCTAGCGTTGTCCTGAAGCAGCAGTAGCCTAGAGCGATTGACCAGCCTCGGCTTGTTAAGCAGCTAGCTTTTCTATCATGGTTTGCAGTTGCTGACAATAGACATCTGCCGTAATTCGATTTAAAATCCTTTCATTATTGTGCCAGTTGAGTAATGTAACGCAGCAGTCGACGCGCATTTGTCGGTTTTGCTGCACTCAATTCATGAGGTACCCACCTCGCAAGCTTTTTCACCTTCCCAATGTGCTTCAAGTGGATTGAAACAGTTTTGTCACTATCACCGCAGCCTACAGCTAACTCGGACATGGTAAGCGATGGATCCGCTTCCACAATAGCCTTCAATTCTTCATTATCAACTTTGGTCTCCGACCGTCCAAGACGCTTGTTCTGCAGGTCGAAATTTCCAAAACGAAAAAGGTGGAACCAAAAACGCACTCTGTTTTCTTTTGCGACACCGCCGCCATGCACAGCATTATTACTTCGAGCCGTTCCTGCAGCACTGGTGCCACGGTGGAACTCGTACTCGTAAATAACGCGATATTAATTTTGTAAACTAAGTGACGCAAAGTAAAAACCAAAAGAGGAAAAAACAAATGAATTACGGTTTTCGAAACACAAATGCGTGAGTAAATAGCTGCATATAATAGGACCTTATATTGCGTACGATAGAACAAATCGTTTATTTAATATTGAAAAATGTATCTACGTACAATAAAGTCCCCTAAAGTTATAAAACTGCTGCTGGTTCTTTTAAACCAGTATTAAGTTAAAATACATCTTTCCACAATTTACTTAAAAGTTTGTTTGAAAATAAACGCAAAAGTTGGTCTAAAACGTTATTAGTTTTTTCAAAGCATACTTAACGTTTCCACCTAGATAAAAAACCGAACGACCAGCCGATTTTCAAGATAAAGAGTAAGGAAAAACAAGGTTGCACCAAACAGTCTGCATAAAACATTTCAAGTGACGACCGAGTGGGGTAGTGGTAGTGGGGTAGTGGCCTTGCCTGATAAGCCGCAGGTCCCAGGATCGAGTCCTGGCCGGGGCATTCATTTGTGTGATGAACACAGATATTTGTTCTCGGGTCATGGTTATTTGTATTTACATATGTATGTTTATTCTGGGTTCCCCCCCAGTTCGCTGTATGGTCATCCATAACACAAGCTCTGCTTAGTTTGGGGCCATAAAGTTTGTGTGCTTGTCTGGGGATTTAAAAAAATTTAAATTAAAATTGAAAAATAAAAATAAATAAACTATTTACCTGAACATATCGTTTTTGTCGTTTTATCTAATTTTTATTCCTTCTTTTATTTCTATAGAAGAGACTCTCACAAGCTTCACAAAATTTGTCCTTTAATTTTATCAAAATAAATCCTATTTAAATGAAACTACGCCCGCAGTATGAGCAAAGCGCTTAATATAAAGGAATAGCAAATGGGCAGAAGGAATTCGCCAAAGAATGGGCTCTGATAAATATATTTTTTTAGTACTAAAGTGCCGTTTCGCCTATTGATGCATGAGCCTCGTTGCTTTAAACTGTTGAAGCAATTTCTTTATCGCGTGGACCCCCACGTCCCCCATCAGTTTTCATCTGGCAATGCGAAGCTTTCAGATGCGCTCACTGCTTTCGAGAAGGACGTTGAGTAAGTACCTGTTGCAAACTGGAAAGTTTGCTTTGAAAATGGTTCATACGCATGAAACTTTGTATAGACGCTGGTGGAGAGTTATTTCAAAAGATGTCATAAAAATATAACCTATAGAACATTTAATTTTTTTTCTCAAGACTTTCTGAGTATCCCACGTATAGTATAATATTCTGTTACAAAAGCCTTGTAATTATAATCAAGTTGAATATTACCTCAATAATTTATTCAAACATTAAATTCAACAAATTGTAGATAATATTTCCTGCTAACACAAACTCATTTTCTCACAAAATCAATTAAGTCAGCCAGTTCGACTGACTTATTTCGATGAAAATTATGGCGAGATTCGTTCCAATATTTAATGTTTCAGTTCACTCACCCCTGTTTAATTGAATCGATCATGAACACGATTATCATTCACATTTACATTTTAAAACATATTCAAATTGTGACAAGATTTGTTTAGTAGAATTTTCATTTTTATTATTTGCACTGAATTTTCTCAAATACCATTCGAACAGCAAAGGGTGTGTTAAAAATATTTAACGTCTTGTAGATATGTACTTAGTATCTATTAGGTAAATTTTTAGGAGGATTAAACAAATGTATAAAAATAACTGTACATATTACCTTAAAAAAGCACACAACAAATCTAACGAAAACCCTACATAAATTATATCAACTTTGCGGCGGCGCCTACAAAAATACGTATGCAATAATTACGATCTTTTAAGAACACTATGTTTTCTAAATGGAAGGTACCATTACACATTCATATACCCTGGACAACGTTTACACAAAATTTTATGATAATACGTTCAGCAGCCAACGCGTGGAAGCGTAACAAACTAACTTTCGCATTCAAAATATTGGTTATCATTTAAACCACCCTGTACACAAGCGTATCATCCAAAGCTCCGTTTAAGTTAACCGCAGAGTAGTTTCAACTTATAGCTTCAAGTTTCCCGATCACAACGCTTGTGGTTACTCTAAATTCGGTTTAATTCTTTGATAACAAATGTTTCATATTTCGTAGAGGATTATAATTTGGGGTTTCTATTGTATTTTATAATAGTTTAATTAATATTCGGAAATTGGGTTCAATTGTAATTGAGATTGTTCGTTTGATATTGGAATTGTAATTAAAAGTTATTCTGTATTGTTTCATTGTTAAAATAACGTGCGTTATAAAGAAATATTATGTGATAGATGCAGTTTTAGAAATTAATCTGAAGCTAAGACAGTAAAATGTTTTACCATTGATTAAGTAGCGTTTAGCTTATATGTAATAATAAGAATAATTCCCCAGACAAACACACCAACTATTTGGCCCCAAAGTAAGCAGACCTTGTGTTATGGATTACCATACAGCGAACTAGAGGGGGGGGACCCAGAATAAAGCCACATATATAAATACCACCAACCATGACTCGAGAACAAACATCTATGTTCTTCACACAAATGAATGCCCCGGCCGGGACTCGAACTCCAGCGTATTAGGCAGACGACGACGCTACTGTATCATCACAAATGAAAAGATTTTATTTTATAACCGTGTACCCTTTTTTTTAATTCCGATGATGAATAGATGAACGTGAAGGCGACAATGATCTATTGAGAAGTATGTAGTGAAATTGAAACAAACAAACGAACACATTTCCGTATTTATGTTATAATTAAGCTCAATAACACAGGGCAATAACACTTAAATAATCTTCAACTTTTATAAATAACAAGAACATAAACTACTATATTTTGATATTTAGATCTAGGTTAAAATATTTTAAATTTCTCGATATTGACACATATCACAGACCGCTTATGGCTCTGATATGTGTACAAATAGCAAACAAGAACCAGCTGGAAAGGACAAAGGAGAGTCAAGAAAGGCTTATAACTTAAACACGACCTTATTTATGTAAATTAACTTTAGAATGGCGAATACGAAACTTTTTCATTTAATCAATGAAATGAAAAGGCTTTAGCGCATTAAATCTAGAAGCTTTGAGACCACACACTAATTGGTCCCGTAAGTTGTCGTCTAATGTAGTCTTAAAGTCGCAATACTTCGCTAACTTTTTTAACTCTGCGACGTAGTCAGAGATGGCTTCGTTGCTATGCTGACGTCGTTGCCGGAATTTGTATCTCTCAGCCAATACTTGGTTTCGGTTGAAGGTACGCTGCTAATAATTCCATCACGCTGCATATTAAAAGTTTGCTCGGATGGTTTCAAAGGGCTTGACAACGTTTAAAGTAATTCGTAGACATCTTGACCCATAACGGATATTAACGTCGGTAATTTTAAATCTTCCGTTACTTTGTTCACTAAAAAGTACATTTCAATTCTTTCCACATAGCTTGTCCAGTGACCACTTTTACAGTCAAACTCTTGTATTTTCCCGATTGACATTTCGAAAAAAATAGGAAACAACCACAAGCGATCACTATTATTAATTTTCTAAATTTATTTTTTATTTTTTTATCCTCGTCGCCACTGCTGAATAAAACACGGGTACCGAGTAACAGTTTGTATTTGAGACTGACGTACCAAAAGACAACTTAGAACTACCTATATATATAACAACAAGTTGACAACTTGCATAATATGGTTGAGGAGGGCGATGGCTGGATCCCGCGTTAACTCATGAACGGGTGCCGTTTGAGGGTGTTCGTCGTTTGGATACTTGGGGGGAGGGAGACTTGCCGAGCTAACGGATGTAGATAAGAATAACTTTGTATAGACATTAAGAGACTCTGTAAATTTATTTTGAAAAAAATATACCTGTGAAGTTTCTTGCTAGTTCTTCTTCACGAAGGTTTTTTCGAACAGTCATGTTTTATTTGACATCAATAAGAACAAGTCATTCAATGTTGAGAAAATAAATATTTCATTTCATTATTTCATTTCATTTTCAGACAGGCAGAGAAAACAATTGGATATGCATATAAATGCACTCTGTATATTTAATATTCGGATATAAAATTCATTAATGTTTCTGGCTTTCAATGGAAGTTAAAGTAAATCTGAGTAATTTTGGCAAAAACATCAACAAACCTCGTATAAGAGGCACGTTCTTAATCAACTTGTAATCAGTGAAAAGAAAACAGAAACCGCAGGGAAAAACATTTGTGTTACGGACATAAATCTTTGTTTTCAGGATATTTATATCACCTCCAGTAGGATATGGTTATCCGTAACATAAGCTTTGCTTTTTTTGAACTTCGTCACAGCCGGCAACATGCCAATTGAAGGGTTAAGCTTAAATTACCTGTGTTCCAGTAATTGCACTGGCTGTTCTTTCCCTTTGACCGGAACACAACCACGTAGGTACATGTGATCATTACGGTGGTCAAAATAAGGATGAAGGACTATAGTACTGCCCCAGACGAGATTTAACTCTATTTAACTCTAATTAAACTCTATTAGCACTGAAACTACTGAGTATTTTTGTGTATTAAAAATAAAATAAGCTTTCACGCCTATGTGTCTCAGGGTAAAATACTGAAATATTATTCATTAAAATATAAATAAATACGCTTTGAAAAAATATACCAGCTGACAACCGAGTAAATTGAGCGAAATTTCCGGGAAATTTCCAAATGTGTACCCATGTAGAAACGTTGAAAAATCTCTCGTTAGACGGCACGTTGTTACGTGTGACAGACTTTGGGAACTGTTATTAAGGGTATTTTATTAGTATAAGCATTTATATTATGTTTCATTTGGCATTAATAAAGGCTGAATAAAGATGTCGCTAATAAATCCATCATTTTTGTACTGTTTCTTCGTATTAAACAAAAGGAAGGCTATAGGGAATATTTTGAATAATAACTTGTAGATTCCAAGTAGATCACATTACCAGCGCTGGTCCATGACTGGTACACAGACAAACACCCTTTATTAAAGGTTTTATAACTTATAGCGTTGTACCTAAACTAACTCTTATTTTAAATGGGTTTTTTTTTCGAAATGTTAACTAAGTGAAAATAAATTCGGTGACTATTAGCCTGTTTCACTAATATGCTAGCTACACTTAATGTTTGTAGGTATTCTGTATCTTTTGTAGCAGAGACGTTTTCCGGAAAAATGTTTAGTATCCTATTTCTCTTCCCGGCAACACGGGGAATGCTATTGGAATTGCTATTATTTCTCAATGTTGGGTACATTGAGAAATAATAGCAATTCCATTTAACAACCTCATCACAGAAGCGTTATTCTACGTTAAATTCCAAATTAGTTACAACTTTGTTAACACATGTCAATCTCGAATATCAAAAAGGTCCCTCATAATTAACCATAAATTTGTCACACGAGTTACAACGAGTTTCTTGCCCTAAGGGTTCAAAATAAAATAAAAATTCTTAGCTATATTTGATTGTTAAACTTAAGCCCTTTCATATTATTTAGGCTCTTTCTAATAATTTACGTAAAAAACGTAGTTTCTTTATTATAGCTGCCTTATATATTTTTATACTATTATTGTTGCGGGTTTTGTGCCGGCTGGGAAGATGCCGTGGTACCCTTCGAAGCCCCGAAGACACCACGACCTGACGAACCACGGAGTGACACCCGACTTGATCGAGTGCAGGTTGGAGTGCAGTGAAAACAACACTTCTTCAAAGTATGAACGCTTATTGCGGTTACAAATAAACCTTAAGTATAAATAACCCTGTGAACCGCAATTGTTCCTAGCGTTCAGCTTCTTTCTTCAGACCTCTTCACTGGCCTCCGGATACACCGAACAGCACTTTCTTTCTTCTAGCTGGAATCTTCTGAACTTTTCTTCTTATTAGACTTTTCTTTCTTCTTATTAGAAAGAAGAAAGTTGTTTTCTTCGCTGAGGCACCGAACTATTTCTTTCTTCCTATTAGTTGTTCTTTCTTCACTTGTGGGCACCGAACTGACTTCGGTATTTTTTTTTTTTTTTTTTGCTGCCGAGGCACCCTCACGGGAGGGAGGTGGAAGATGCGTCATGCATACCCGCCCGCAGGTAAATTCCTCTGCAGGGGGGTTATGTGGGACTCACCAGAATGGCACCTACCCACTAAAAACCACCTGTTGGCTGTAGTAAGCGTATACCTTTAGCCTTCATCGGAAGCGACCACCCGTCGGGAAGTTGGGGGCGCTGGCGGAGACCCGCTAGCGGGTCTTCCGCCTGTAGTGAAAGTTGCACTGAAGGTGCTCAAAGGGACATGAGTTGGTGGCCGTTCGGGGCAGCCTCCGGTGAAGCCGGGGCTGCGCGGAGGTCGGCCGAAGCATGATTTAGGGATCAATTCATTTAAATGAACCTATAATGAATTGAGAAGGGAACTATGTTCCGCCAGAGCAAGCAAACGCTCTGTCGGAGTACGTGAAGCCCTAAGTTTACGGGCTAAGACTGCAATCTCCCTAACATCGACACTTTTGATAGCGTCGCAGACGATACGCATATCGTCTGCTACGGAGGTTTGAGGAGTGATATTGGATGGGCGAGGAGCCAGGATGGGATTCGCTAGTGCAGCGGGGCGGTGCCTCCAGTTCTCTGGAGCAGGCTTGGGCTGGGTAGGCTTTGCAGCCGGAGGAACCCGGCTACGCAGCGGTGGAAAGTTTTCCTGAGAAAGGGGCGGGGCCTGTTTGGGTGCCGCCCTCTTAGAATTAGTACGCATACAACGGGGTGCACGGGAGCAGCCCCTGTAGTTTGCGGTGTGGCCGGACTGGCCACAAAGCACGCAATCGGGAGGAGAGGGAGTTTCAGGAGTGCGATTGCACTCTTTAGTGTAATGAGGGACCAGGCACTTGACGCACCTGGGCGGTGCGCGGCAGTTGGCCGCCGCGTGCCCGTACAACTGGCACCGGTGGCACTGGCCGGGGTGACCGCGTCTGTGAGGCATCTCAACTTTGATGCCAGAGAGGCCACATATGATGCTGACCTCTTTGAAGATCGTCCTGGACTTGGGGACGTTGGCGAGAACCGCCAGAGCGAGAGGGTGTTGCCTCCCGTACTTGCTGTGCATTTTATGCACCGCGAGTGCCGGGAAGCCTTGGGATTGCAGATCCTCCAGGATAGCCTCGTTCGATAATTCGAACGGGACTCCCCTGAGTACCGCTCTGATCTTACGCTCTTCTGACAGAGCGTAAGTGTGATAAGCATATTGCTTATCGGTGAGGAGCTTAGTCAAAGCTCGGAAATCGTCTATCGACGAGACAGTGATTTTAACAGATTCACCCGAGTTGGTCGCTCGGGTGTAGAGGATCTTGTGCTCTTTGCACAAAGTCGAGACCTCGGACCATTTACCCTTTTCCCGAAGGAACACGGGTGGTGGGACCTTGGCCTTGGCAGAAGAGGCCGGGGCGGGTGTTGTATGCACCGGGATAGCTGGCGTTGAAGTCGCCGCGGTGGGTGTTGAAGACACCGGGACGGGCGTTGAGGACGCCGGGGCTTGTTTTGGGCGCTTCTTAGAGCGCTTCTTAACTAGAGTGAAGGAGGGTGGCTCAGGGCCAGAAGGGGTGGCGTCCGAGGATGACTCGGTCGCGGGTGCGCGCTTGCGGCGCGGAGGGGCGTCTACTTCACACTCCATGTCACTGGAGGAAGGGGACGCGGGAGGGCCTAAGACCAGAGTGGTCTGAGTAGCCTGAGGGACGGAGGTGGCCTGAGGGGCCGTTTTGGACATTATCTGCATGAAAAAAGGGATAAGAGTATCTACGAAACGATACTTATCGGCATTTGCATAGAATTTTTCAACACGGAAAATTTCATATATCTGTTCCCTAACCTCTTCAAAGGTTAGGGAAGCCATTGCGGAGGGGTTGGGGAGGGACAACAATATATAAATATATATACTATGAACCTAACAACGATGACTAACTTCCTAAAACCACCCTACACGCAGTAGGGCGGTTGGAGACGACGCAGATAACTTACTCGAACACGAAGACTCGAAGTTCTGGAACGCAGATCTTGCCGGAGCGGCGACGGCGACGCAGTCGGCGACGTCGGGCAGCAGGCGGCGAACGAAGATTAGTCGTGAAAACGACTTTTCTATGAAATTTAGGAAATACGGTACGAAGCCTGGGTCGTGAAAACGACCCCTGAAATTTGGGGTGCTCAACTAGTGCGGGGACTAGAGAGCGGAAAAAGCGTCTGCGATCGACGTGCGAACGAATCCGCACGCAAACCGAGACTGACTTCGGTAGCTCGGCGTGCGCCTTTTATACAAATTTCGCCCTAAATAATTCCAGCGCTCTGATTGGCTGGCGCGTTTGTGCAATGTGCACCTAATTACACTTAAGTTTTACTTGGATTCTAACTTTACATCGAATTATCTTTCAAACTATTAATCAAAACTATTACAATATCATATTCAAATAATAGAGCGAAACGATTCCTATATGTTTACATAAATATCCATTTGATAAAATTAAATACAAAAAACTTTCTAGAACAAAGACTATCTCAAAACACCGTTTGCGCCGGCAGACTACTTACTTAGCCTAACATTGTACCTAAGGCGAAACGGTTACAAACATAATTTTATCATTTTATATTATTAAAATATGCAAACATTCTAATTATAATTAGATTTTAACATAATCAAACAAGATATAACTACCAATTAGGAACATATACAACAACAAAGGTTTTCTCGTTATTCTCTTCAAATACGTAAAACACCATGAAAATAATTATTACATTTCAATAAAAGAAAGCAATTTACACATTATAATCAATATACCATAACAATAAACCCTATAGTTATTGAACGAGAAAATCTCTAGCCATATTACGTCGTTTATTACTTCAAATAAGTACTTTATTGTATGAACCTTTATACAATAACAATATATCTACCATTATCTACCTAATCTGATATGAAATAACCATAAAATTACCACAATTATGACAAATCTGAACAAATCAGTATTTGACAAATAACCTAGGTCTAATTTCTATCTAAGACATACATAAAGCTTCTCATATTACGCTTATCTATCATTGAAATCTCTAAGAACTTTATTAAACACAAATATCATCAATTCAACCATAAATCAATGTTATCAAAATAGCATTCAAAATATACCTATACCTAGGTTCCTATAACATCCTAATTTCCTATAAGAATCTTATTAGACCTTGCTTATGTCAGTCTCGGTTTGCGTGCGGATGCGTTCGCACGTCGATCGCAGACGCATTTTCCGCTCTCTAGTCCCCGCACTAGTTGAGCACCCCAAATTTCACGGGTCGTTTTCACGACTCAGGTTTTCGTACCGTATCTCCTGAATTTCACAGTCTTCCTAAATTTCAAAGAACCGTCGTTTTCACGACGAAATCTTCGTTCGTCGCCTGCAGCCAGTCGTCGCCGATCCGGCAAGCTCTGCGTTCCAGGACTTCGAGTCTTCGTGTTCGAGTAAGTTATCCGCGTCGTCCCCAACCGCCCTACCGCGTGTAGGGTGGTTTTAGAAAGTTAGCCATCGTTGGGAGGTTCATAGCATATATATTTATATATTGTTGTCCCTCCCCAACCCCTCCGCAATGGTTATAAAATGTTTTTTAGAATCCTTTCAACAATTCTCCGCAGACGTCGCCGCCGCAGGCTCCAAAGATCCTCAAGTAATTTTCCAACTACTTGCCACTCATATCCCCTTGTTGGCCCCACTGGTCTCTCAGGCCACCTCCATCCCTCAGACCCCTCTGGTCTTAGGCCCTCCCGCGTCCCCTTCCTCCAGTGACATGGAGTGCGAAGTAGATGCCCCTTCGTGCCGCAAGCGCGCACCCGCGACCGAGTCATCCTCAGACGCCATCCCAACTGGCCCTGAGCCTCCCTCTTTCACCCTCGTTTAGAAGCGCTCTAAGAAGCGCTCGAAACAAGCCCCGGTGTCCTCAACGCCCGTCCCGGTGTTTTCAACACCCTCCGTGGCGATCACAACGCCAGCTACCCCGGCGCCTACTGCACCCGCCCCGGCCCTATTGATGTCACTCACTGTGACCCCAACCCCTACCGCGACTTCAGTCAAGTCTAAGGTCCCACCACCCGTATTCCTTCGGGAAAAGGGTAAATGGTCCGAGGTCTCGACTTTGTGCAAAGAGCAAAAGATCCTCTACACCCGAGCGACCAACTCGGGTGAATCTATTAAAATCACTGTCTCGTCGATAGACGATTTCCGAGCTTTGACTAAGCTCCTCACCGGTAAGCAATATGCTTACCACACTTACGCTCTCCCAGAAGAGCGCAAGTTTGGAGCGGTACTCAGGGGAGTCCCGTTCGAATTATCGAATGAGGCTATCCTGGAGGATCTGCAGTCCCAAGGCTTCCCGACACTTGCGGTGCATAAAATGCACAGCAAGTACGGGAGGCGTCACCCTCTCGCATTGGTGGTTCTCACCAATGTACCCAAGTCCAGGGAGATCCTCAAAGGGGTTAGCACCATATGCGGCCTCTCTGGGATCTCGATCGAGGCGCCTCATCGCCACGGTCATCCCGGCCAGTGCCACCGGTGCCAGTTGTACGGGCACGCGGCGGCCAACTGCGCCGCCCCGCCCAGGTGCGTCAAGTGCCTGGTCCCTCACTTCACTGAGGAGTGCAACCGCACTCCTGAAACTCCCTCTCTTCCCGATTGCGTGCTTTGTGGGCAGTCCGGCCACACCGCAAACTACAGGGGCTGCCCTCGTGCACCCCGTTGTATGCGTTCTAATTCTAAGAGGGCGGCACCCAAACAGGTCCCGCCCCTTTCTCAGGAAAACTTTCCTCCGCTGCGTAGCCGAGATCTTCCAGCTGCAAAGCCTACACAGCCCAAGCCTGCTCCAGAGAACTGGAGGCACCGCCCCGCTGCACTAGCGAATCCCATCCCGGCTCCTCGCCCATCCAATACCACTCCTCAACCCTCCGTAGCAGACGATATGCATATCGTCTGCGACGCTATCAAAAGTTTTGATGTTCGGGAGATTTCAGTCCTAGCCCGTAAACTTAGGGCTTCACGTTCTCCGACAGAGTGTCTGCTAGCTCTGGAGGAGCATAGGTTCATTTAAATGAATTGATCCCTAAATCATGCTTCGGCCGACCTCTGCGCAGCCCCGGCTTCACCGGAGGCTGCCCAGAACGGCCACCAACTCATGTCACTTTAAGCACCTTCAGTGCAACTTTTACTTCAGGCGGAAGACCCGCTAGCGGGCTTCCGCCAGCGCGCCCAACTTCCCGACGGGTGTCGTGTCCGATGAAGGCTAACGGTAAAATTTTACCATATGTTATATGGTGACCCCCACATAACCCCCCGCAGAGGACGGTATTTTCCTGCGGGCGGTATGCATGACGCATCTTCCACCTCATTCCCGCGAGGGTGCCTCGGCAGCAAAAAAAAAATTGCTTACGTCACACTCAAAAATAACCACCCATCCGAGGACGGGCACAAGTAGCGATAGCGCTGACAAGCAAATATTACCATTGAAACATATGACTTACTAACAATTTGAACGACCCGGTGTTCGAGTGTGGGCGCAAGTAGTGAGGGCGTGGACTAGCGTTATTTACAAACTACTTATATGACTATGTCCCTATTATGCCGAATCCGTTTCATGTTGCGTCGCTAACAGTCTCCCCCGCAGTGCGTACCACTCCATCCTGCGGTTGCGACGCTGCAGCTGGAACCAGGATGACGACCCGTCTCGTTGGCCGCCTCAGCATTCCCCATGGTGTCTGCACGTCCAGAACTCGAACTCTCCCATCAGGTCCAGGGTAGACTCGGTGAACTCTTCCTCACGGCCAGGTGTTCCTCGGCAGTGTTGCGTCGACGACCATGACAATGTCGCCAACGCGCGGATGTTGCGTTGCTGCACCGTTGGTCTTCTTCGGCAGCAGGGTAGGCAGATACTCCTTGATCCACCTGTTCCAGAAGTGATCCGTCAGCCGTTGTGCGGTCTTCCACGATGCCTATCCGACGAGTTCGACGTCTGCAAACTCCCCAGGCGCCGGTGCTCCACAAGATCTGCCAAGTAAAAAGTGGTTCGGCGTTAGAGCTTCCTCATCGTCAGGGTCTACGCTAACCTGGGTGAGTGGCCTCGAGTTCACCACGTGTTCGACTTCAGTCATCAGCGTGTGCAGGACTTCCTCTTGTGGTGTCCTGGACTGCAGCACCGTCGTCAGAGCCGTCTTCACCGGTTGTACGAGCCTTTCCCAAGCGCCGCCCATGTTTGGACAGCCAGGTGGTATGAACTTCCACCGGGTTCCCTCTTGACTCGCTGCGTTTTCCAACTTCGGTGAGATGCATCTGGGTATTCGAAGGTCTCTCAATACGGACACTTCCTTTACGTATTTGGCCCAGACTGCTCGCTGGTCTTCGGGAATCTCGTCGTCCCAGCCGATCTCCCCGCACCATATGTCCCGAATCAGCTTATTCCCCTGAATTAGAACTGGGGTAGCAAGGCCCAGGGGGTCGAAGGTGGACATCACGGCGCTGGTGACTTCTCTCTTCGTCGGTGTCTTCTTGCCTTCGAGTATGTCTGGGCTGGTATTCCGGAACCCGACGTTGAACGTTGACGGCCAGCAAGTCTTCTGCCATCAGCCATCTCAGCCCAAGGGTCTTCTCTTCAGCACCCAGTTCTGTGCTGTTTTCTTTGAGCTGATCTCCTATCCCGTCGAGGATCTTCGGCCTGTTGCTGCTCCATCCCCTCAAGTGGAAGCCTGCCTTTGCGTGAATGCTCTGCACCTAATGCGCGATCTTTCTTGCATCTTCTTCTGTGGCAAAGCTCTGCAAATAATCATCCATATAATGATTTTTCTTGATGGCTTCCACTGCCGCCGCGTAATCTTCTCCGAAATCTTCTGCGTTCTTGTTCATTATGAAAATCGCTATAGACGGTGATGAAGCCGCACCAAACACCACTGAGCACATTCGGTATACATCTGGTGTCCCATTTCTTCTGTCGCCGCGCCACAGGAACCTCAGGCTGTCGCGGTCCTTTTCACGCATTTGTACCCTCAGGAACATATCTTGAATGTCGGCGATGACGGCGACTGGCTTCTCTCTGAACCTCACAAGCACCCCAAATAGCGATTGCAGAAGATCTGGTCCCGGCAGGAGTGCGTCGTTCAGGCACTTCCCGTCAAATTTGGAAGCAGCATCCAGGACTATCCTTGGCTTCTTCTTCACGGGATGCATTACCGCAAAATGCGGCAAATAAAATATTCTTCCAGCGGTCGTTGATACTGGAGCCTTCTCTGCATAACCATTTTCTATCAGCTTCTCCATCTGGTCTTCATATGACGCCTTCAGGGTTGCATCCTTGTCCAATTTCCTTTCAATCCCAATAAGACGTCGATGAGCTTGCACGTAGTTGTTTGGGAGGGTTTCGTCTTCACTCTTCCACAGCAGCCCGGATTCAAACCTTCCCTCTGGAAGGCGCTTCGTCGTTGATTGCAGGACCTCAAGCGCTCGTTGGTCTGCGTCGTTGCTCGGGCGGCGAGGCTGCACTCCGATTGATTCTAACTCGAAGTGTCGCCGCACCAAGGCTTCTGTCTCATCTTCTTCGATGAGCCTGCTGTGGTTGACGAACTGTACTGGTGACGTCTTCCCGTTGTGACGCCCATGGAGGACCCATCCCAAGCTCGTCAGTGATGCAACTGGATCGGACCTTTTCCCTTTCTTAAGTCTTCTCGTGACGATGAGACCCCAGTTGTCTTGCCCGATGAGAAGTTTTGGCTCTTCATCTTCATATAGTAGTTGACCTTGAATGCCTTGCAGGTGCGAGCATCCTTGGATGACACCTCAATCCACACCTTGTCTTGAGAGCTTCAAACTGTCGATTGTTCGCACTTCAATCGTTTCTTTCTTCTTACGATGAGCTCCCTTGATCCTGACGCTTGTCTTCTGCGAGTCGCACCTCTTGATTCCATGTTCTCCAATTGTCTCGATAGTTATCGGACTCGGCTTGCCTTCAGCCCCAATCATCTGCACCACCCCAGCATCCAATAAAGTGACTGTTGTGGTTGTGATACAGGTCCACTGGGATCATCTTTAGATACACCTGCCCATCACTGGCAGTGTGCACGGAGGTGACGACTTCCTTGGGCTCTTCTCTGCGACTGGAGACATTGCAGCGGGATTCTTCTCTATCCCCAACAGCTGCTGGTGGACGGCTTTCTTCATGAAGACTGGTGTGGTGCCATCTTCCGCACTTCTTGCAATCTGCTGCCCTGCAGGTCTTCTTTGAATGCCTTCCTCGTAGACACCTGAAGCATAAAATTGCCTTCTTTGAACTTCCTGCATTCGTAAATCCAGTGCTCGCCGTTACACACTGGACACCGATTTTTGCGGGGGTGCTCTTCATTCCCCTGCACGTAGTGAACCTTCTTCACTGGTCTTCGCTCGTGGCCCCATGATATCTTCGGTGGTGCAGATCGCTGACGGTCTTCTTTCTTCCAGGATACTTCAGGGTCGGCTATTTCCGCGTACCATTCGCTTTCAGCCTCCAGGAATGCGTTCATGACTTCCAGGTCCCGAAGTTCGTCGTCAGGATTCGTCCTCTTGTATGCGATCCACCGGTGTTTCATCGTAGTCGGCATCTTCGCAATGAGGGCCCTCGTGGTTCTAAGAGAATCTAGGTACTTGCTTGCTCCCATTGCCTTGATCGTGGCCACGGCGTTCCTCACGTGGCTGTAGAATGTGCTCACGTCACTCGGATCCTCTGCGACCCGTGGCAGGTTCTCCAGCTTCTCCAGCTCCGCAGTTGCCAGAGCTTCGGGTCTTCCGAACCTCAGTTGTTGCCCCCTCATGACCTCGTTGGGATGCTCTGCCGTAAACAAGAGGCTCTTCACTGCCTCTCGCGCCCTCCCTTGCAGCGCCTTCCGTAATCTGGCCAGGTTCTGCACGTGACTGAAGCTGGGTGCCGTGTCTTCGAACGTCCTCTTGAACGCCAGCCATTCTTCTGCGGCGCCGTCGAAGTTGGGAAGGTCGATGTGTACAGCTTCCGACCAGCCTCTAGGTAGCTTCCCCAATGCTTCAGCCAACTCCTGGATGGCGATCTTCCCAGACGCAGGCGGTGGCTGTGGTAGCCGCAGTGGTGGTGGTGGTGACGGTGGTCGTGACTGCGGCACCAAGGGTGGCATTACCCTCGCTCTCCTCTCAGTCTTCTGTAGCCACTCCTCCACGTGGTGCTGCCGCTCCTCGTCTGCGGAGTCCTCTTCACTGCCGGACTCGACCCGCACGAGCTCCAGTGCTCCAAAGCTCCAGTGCTCCAATGCTCCAGCTCCTTACATATATTAGAGAAATTGAATTGTTATTTTCTATATCCTGAAATAAAATATAATAACCAGTCATTAAAATAATGTAATGTATTTAATGGAATGAATTAAATTAATTTAATTTAATTTAATCTTGTAATTAGACTTTTTTTTTATGTTGACATTTTTAAATTTATTATTTACTGATGATTTTATTGCTTATGACATTTAATAATTTATGGGCATTTTATATTTAATAATAAGGACAACCAATTTGTATTATTCTTGTATAATAAATTGTTTTGACATTTGTAACAGTAATGTGACAGTTGTAACATTACTAGTACTACTTTAAATATTTGCACGCCTGTTAAGGTTGAATATGATTGTACTTTTAAACTATTTAAGACCATTATATATTTTTGACCATATTCAGCGAATAAATGATTCTTTCTTTCTTTCTTTCTTTCTTTCCAGTTCGGCCTCAGCGAGATCCAGCTTCCTCTGGGCTATCTCCATTTTCAATTCGGCTTCCCTTCTTCTGGAAGCCCTCGACCTGGTGGTGGAACCAACCCTCCTGGGTTCCACGGGCGCTGGTACCGCGAACAGTGCTTCTTCATCCGCAGCGCCCCTCGACTGGTTGGCTTCTTCTTGATCCAGGATCTCGGCTCGAAGGACCAGGAAAACTGTTGCGGGTTTTGCGCCGGCTGAGAAGATGCCGTGGTACCCTTCGAAGCCCCGAAGACACCACGACCTGACGAACCACGGAGTGACACCCGACTTGATCGAGTGCAGGTTGGAGCGCAGTGAAAACAACACTTCTTCAAAATATGAACGTTTATTGCGGTTACAAATAAACTTTAAGTATAAATAACCCTGTGAACCGCAATTGTTCCTAGCGTTCAGCTTCTTTCTTCAGACCTCTTCACTGGCCTCCGGATACACCGAATAGCGCTTACGTCTTCTTGGGTCTTCACTAGCCTCCGGATTCACCGAACAGCTCTTTCTTTCTTCTAGCTGGAATCTTCTGAACTTTTCTTCTTAATAGACTTTTTCTTTCTTCTTATTAGTTGTTGTTTTCGTCGCTGCAGGCACCGAACTATTTCTTTCTTCCTATTAGTTGTTCTTTCTTCACTTGTGGGCACCGAACTGACTTCCGTAGCTCGGCGTGCGCCTTTTATACAAATTTCGCCCTAAATAATTCGTGTGAGGAGGGTGTTAGATCTCTGAAGTCCGCTATCGTGGGGACTGAAATTTTTACGGCCTCAGACATGTTGAGGGCGTTGGTGTAACTGATTTTCTTTTCCGAGCATTCTCGAGACAAGAGGCCATTTGGCCTTATCCCGTAGGAATACGGGGGGAGGGGTCTTCGCTTTCGCGAGGACGGAAGCGCAGCGCGAGGCTAGCTTTGAGGTAGTGGCTGCTTGGCCGGCGGGAAGTGTAACTTCGAGCGACATTAGGGAGGGGACGGGCGACTGGGTCGCCGGGACGATGGTTGGTGTCGGAGACACCGTCCTGGAGGCGGGTGTCGGCGACACCGGCGCTTTCTTGCTCCTTTTGGAGCGGCGTTCCACCAGCGTGAAGCTAACGGTGGGTTCAGGGGAGGTGAGAGTGTCCGCTTGGGAAGCGGACTCGGCGCTGCTGCCAGACGCAGTGCGCTTGGAGGGGCGGGCGGCGGATGAGGCCAAGGTTGAAGTGGCCGTCGAGGCGGCGTCCATAGTGTCGACCTCCATTGAGGAGGCCGAAGAATTAGGAGTGCTGTGAGGCAGCGATGGGGCTTGAAAAGCCTGGGCCTGAGGGGCCTTCGGAGCCAGTGTGCTGGCGAGATGGGGAAAGATGACGCATAGTGCCTGGAGAAGCACATTTGTGTCAGGGCGGAAGCCGAGAGTGGCGAGGCCAGTTAATTGCTTCACAAGGTCAGAGACTTCTTGTTAAGCCATCGCGGCGGGCGGGGTCGGGAGAACAATATATGTGAATATAATAAATATATAATTTATGAAGGACCTAAATATTCAAAAACCTAACTAAGCCCTCCCTACCGGCGGTAGGGGGGATAGGGACGGCCGCAGCGGTGCCCCTAATTCGGACAGCGCTGGTTCCGTCACCCTGGGTAAGGCCCAGTGCACTGGGATCGGGACTTCCGGTTTGTTGTTTGCCTGAAGGGCAAACTATGCGCACCGGGGTAACGCCGACTGGTTTCGTTGGCACCGTTACGCGTATCCACCAGTCCTCGGAGTCTTGAACACGGCGAAATTACTCCACGAAGAAACACCTGGAACGTCGAAGCCCGTCGACGTAGCTCACGTTTGACGAAATACGCAGGCGAAGAACGAAGATTGAAGATTTCGTCGTGAGAACGACGTTTCTGAGAAATTTATGAAGTACGGTACGAGAACCCGAGTCGTGAAAACGACCCGTGAAATTTGGGGTGCTCAACTAGTGCATTCAATCGCGTCTGCGATTGACGTGCGAACGAACCCGCACGCAAACCGAGACTGTTATGTTGCTTACGTCACACTCGAAAATAACCACCCATCCGAGGACGGGCGCAAGTAGCGATAACGCTGACAAGCAAATATTACCATTGAAACATATGACTTACTAACAATTTGAACGACTCGATGTTCGAGTGTGGGCGCAAGTAGTGAGGGCGTGGACTAGCGTTATTTACAAACTACTTATATGACTATGTCCCTATTATGCCGAATCCTTTTCATGTTGCGTCGCTAACAATTATCTATCGTAAAAAGGAAAGATTTGTTTGTTTAAATGTAACCGAAAAGCTCTAAATTGGACGGATTTATTAAAACATCTCTAGGAATAACATTAACCTTGTTCCAAAATTTGAACGGTTTCAGGAATTACGCGGGTAACGCCGTGCCGAGATCTCCAGTATAATGTAGACGATAGATCAAAGTGCCTCTAAACCTAAATAAGAATCATAAGAAATCGATTCATAAATTACAAAAACAAATTAATATACAGGGTATTTTTTCAATCGGTGCCCAAATTTTGACAGTAGGCTTAGAATCGGTAATATAATCGATAACAGTAATAAAATCTTGTTTTTTTTTTCAAATTTGACCATTTTACTCCCTAAAACACAGTACTCGCTGGTCACACTGCACACGAATGGAAATTGAATAGTAAAAATAATAAGATAGTACACATAGTAATTTATAATTACAAACATAAGACTAACCAATCACAATAATGAGATAGTACAGACATTTATAATAACAAACATAAAACTAACCAATCACACACTTTTATTCGACCCCCTTCGTAAACCCTCCGTCGCCTGAGCTGCGCACCCACCGCCAGCGCGGCGCTATTTTTAGATATTGATTTAGATAACTCTTAAAATGGGAATCTAACTTATTTACTATTTTACAGATGTTGGTAAACATTAGTATTGCGTGTAGTCTCAATTAAGATAGGTTAGGTTGAAATATACTCAAGTGTCGGTATCCTTATAAAACGTGGTTGTGTGTGTCATTGCTAATTTTGTTACAATGGTATGTAATGCGCCCATACCTAACATACTTTTCTATTTATTTTAAAATGTTTGTTAGCTACTAATTACGAGTGATTTTAAATATTTGGCATATTTTTTATAACATGTTTTACACGTTACAAAAATTTTGGCTACCTTTTTGAAAAAAGACCCTCTATAAGACGACATTTACACTACACGGGTCACGTACAAAAAGCTCAGTCAGCGTTCGCAATGTTAACATCCACTTTTGACGTGTGCTTCTGTTAAGTACTTAGCGCAACCACGTCTATAAATTCGTTCCAAGAAAAGGAGTAAGAACTACTTGGTTACGAGAGAGGCCGTTTATTTCATAATCATAGAATATTGAGACCATAATTTCATAAATCGGACAAATAAGAACCTACTGTTTTTTTATATATTGTAGCAAAATACAACGCGATCCTTATATTATTTGAATGGAGTAATTCATTGCATTTTAGGGCCAAATAACGCATAAAAGACGTAATGAAACTTGGTTCGACTAAAATTTATTCCATCTAGACATAAGGCTGGCCCATGTGCATGAAATTGAAATACGAATATTCACTAATCAACAATAGATAAACAAGAAGAAAAATAATTACACATAAAAAGTGGCTTCAAATATTTCAACGTAACGCTTTGAATGTCACTCTATATTTTCACTTCGAAGCTGGTTCGAGTAGCGGAGTAGCTGTTAATCTTCGTACATTTGACGTGAGAGCTTGAACTGTTCCACCCTCTCGTGGCTTAAACGTTTTTAAACTAGAAAGCTAACAACTAAAACACATGTTATATACCAAGTTTATTAAATATAAAACCCGAAGCAACAAATCTCAATTATTTTTTCTCACATATTTCGCCATATGAATATTAGACAGGTATGGCAGGTTGTATAGAGTTAAATAGTTTAAAAATGCGTTTGCAATTCAAACTATTTGCAAATGATCTTGTTGCTATCTACCCCGAAATGTGTTTAATCTGTTAGAGGTCTGCAGAGCTTTCTAATAGGCTAGAAAGCATTTCAAAAAGGATCACCAAACATATTTTAAGACCCTAAGCCTATATACCAAATAAAATAAATAACTCCAAAAAAAGAATGGATAAATGGTCACCAAATGTTAGGTTACACTCCGCTACCGAACTTCGAATTACGAAATCGCGATGTATGTAAGTTCAAGAGATAGAACTACGATGTACATTAGTTTGAAAGTTCACTTTAGCGACGTTCAATTGGGTTAGGTTAGGTTTGTGTGTAGTTCCCAGAGGGCAGTGACGAGGGGGTGTCACCATTTGAGACACCATCACGACACAGTTGAGCACACCTTGGAGGAGTGCCCGGAGTGGAGTCGGCAGCGGCACGAGTTGACCTCTTTCGTCGGGAGGGCGCTCTCGCTTTCCGGCGTGGTAAAGGCCATGCTGGGGAGCAGAGAGGTCTGAGCGGCAATGGTCTCCAGGACCAAATTAAGTGCCTTTTCCAGCTGTTCACGAAAAGCGACTTTGGTTCAAAACAAAAAGAAAGACACGATCATCGGAATTCCATACTTCGCTATAGTGAACTTTCGAACTAACGTACATCGTACTTCTAAGTATACTTTTGAACTTTCACACATCGCAATTTTGTAATTCAAAGTTCAATAGCGGCGTCGTCAGGTTAGGTTAGGTATTAGGTTCAATCGACGGTTAGTATTTTTTGTTACTTCCCCCAGTTCGATGCATAGTCATCCATAACACAAGCTCTGCTAACTTTGGGGCCATGGAGTTAATGTTTTTGTCTGGGGATATAATTAACAGCATGATTGTCATCCAGTTAATATTTTGATAAGGATATTGTTAAAAGATATAAACGAATCTAACTGACCTAAAATATCACTTTTAACTCTTGTGCCTCACACAACTTGTAAGTAAACTAATTGACTCGTTAAATAAATACAAAACCTGCGCTACAAAATAAATAATGCTCAATAATTTGGTAATTTAGTTTAGTAAATAAATATTTAGATATAGATAGGTAGGTATATGAATAGAAAAAAGGGTTAAATTATGTATATAGAATAAGTATGCACATATATGTATCATCTACGTGTGCAATGAAAGGCATGGTAATTCATTTAATGGGCAGTTACAAAATTTTACAGATAGTTTATCTTTTTTAGTTAACTTATACCCCAATGACATTTTTATAATTTTAGGTGATTTCAATCTCAGCAATGTCGAATGGTCAAATGAAGAGTCAATACTTCAGCCCTTAGGTATGGTAGGTGCATCTCAAATAAACTTCTTTGATACGCTTTGTGAGTGTAATTTAACGCAGTTCAACCACTGTCGCAACGTGAACAATAGATTATTAGACCTAGTATTCAGTAACGTCAGTCTCTCTGTATGCGCTTGTTCCAATCCTTTAGTTCCTGAGGATGCCCATCACAGGTCTTTCCATCACTTTGAATTGAATTTGACATGTGCCAAAACACTTAAGGCTAATAAAATAAAAAAATTCATTTATAATCGCGGTGACTATGCCAAAATTTTGGCTCAGCTGGAAAATATTGATTGGGATACGTACTTGTCTAACGGTTCACTGGATGACGCCGTTGATTTTTTCTACCAATGTCTCTATGACGTCAGAGATAGGATATGTCTGAAAAAACTTCTTAAAGAGAAACTGAAATACCTTTCAAAATATCATGTTTACGGCAACGCTTCAGATTATGCTTGTTTTTCCTTGCTACGTAAAAGAGCAAAAATTTAGAACAAAAAAATTATTAATCCTATACCCAGAAAGTTGAAAGCTCAATTATAGATAATCCAAAATTATTTTGGTCATTTATGAAATCGAATAAGAAAGGTTTTAATTCCCTCCCTTCAATAATATCATAGGAGGGCGAAACTGCCAGCTTGGAGAAAGTATATGAAACCTCTTTGCGAATTACTTTCTAACAACTTTTCGCGCCTTCAAGAAGATTTCAGAAATACTGTTTCCAGAATAATTTGGATTTAAAGGTTTCGAAATGTCACTTAATAACGTTTTCTCTCAAATCACAGTCTATTTTATTTCGCTACAATATCAAAGAGCAGAATCTTTAACGAAATATAATGGATCTCGGCGTAATTCTTAACTCTTAATTAACATTTGAAAAACATATAGACCATGATGGCAAGAAAGCCAATAGATCTATGGGATTCGCAATAAGAACGTGTTCGCAGTTCAAAAGTGTCAAAATTGTTAAACTACTATTTTGTAGTTTGGTGCGTAGCACTCTCGAGTATTGTTCTCAGATCTGGAATCCACAATATGACATATACGTCAGCAGATTCGAAACAATCCAGTGAAAGTTCCTAAGGTACTTACAGTTTAAGAGCAAAACCTATGATAAACTTAATGAGACGAGATGTAAGAGACATCATATTTTGCCTCTTGCAGAAAGACGTAAGAGAGCAGATGTTTCACTCTTAGTTCAAATAGCACAGTCAAAAGTAGATTTGCCATATCGTCTTTCTAACATCAATCCCAGTACCTTTGAGCGATTTGAACGAAGTGCCTTACGTAGAATAGTAAAAGACTGATAACGATTTTACGGTTTTGGAATAGGTTGTCCTTTATTTTATTTTCATTTTATCTCACAAAGAATTTATTTTTTTGTTAACGGGAAGATACGTAAAACCCTGTAGTATTGTTAAATTTTAAAGTTTTTTATTTTTCTTATTGTATGACATGGTCATTGAAGAAGACCAAAAAAACAATTACCAAATTTAGAACCTAAGATGTAAGTAAAATAAATGTATAATATCAAGGTGTGAATGAACAAAAGTTGATTTAAATACTACGTAAAACTTGTTTTAATGCACTGATAACCCATCTAAGTGGTGATTTCATCTATATTAGAATATAACTTGGATTCTTGGTTCTTAGAAACTTGGATCTAGATTAGAACAAACAACTTACGGCGGCTCAATGATCATCACTCATAAGAGCCTAACATTTAAAGAACGCAATGATATTGTAAGTCTGTCTGTTGAGCGATCAGTTGAAATAGCCTGTATTGAGATAGGGAATATTGTTATAATAAGTGTATACAGACCCCCATCCTCACCGTTTGAAGTATTTGAGAGCACTATGGATGAGGTATTACTTAGAGTAAAAAACAAAAACAAAGAAATAATTATTTGTGGAGATTTTAATATTGATTTATTAGTAGAGACGTCACAAAGTAAACGATTCTTGAATCTTTTTAATTGTTACAACCTAAAAAATCTCTTCTTAGAGCCTACGCGAATCACAGCAACCTCAGCCACATGTCTTGATAACATTTTTACAAATTTAATGCCATGTACAAAGTCAGTCATTAATAAACTACAATCAGATCAGAGTGGGCAGTTGGCTACTTTTGATATTGGGCTAAAAAGACTCTAAAAAAAGAAATTACCTTTATACCCATGTATGAGAGACGGCTTGAAACATTTAGGAAAAAAATGTATTTGAAAAAACATTTAAATTAGATTAGTGTGGAGATCCTATTACTCAATATAACTCTATTCATAAAATATGTGTAAATAACAGTTTATTTAGGTTTAGTGACTGGGCAACAGTGTGAATATGCAGAAGTAGAAATAGATTATATGAATTGTACAGTGAAAGAACTTATAATCATAATAAGACATTTTATGAATATGTTAAAAAGTATTCACAATTATTTAAACGACTATGCAGTGTAGCTAAATCTAATTACATTAATAATAAAATTAAATATAGTACTAAGATTTCAAAAACTGCATGGAATATAATTAATCAGGAAACTGGGAAAGCAAAAGAACCGCTCACCAAATATAATTTAAAAATTAATGATAAAGTGTTGTCAACTGACAAAGAAGTTGCTGAAGCATTTGAAAATTTTTTTACTGCCATCCCTGTGTCAACTACTTCGAGTATTAATTTACGTTCCACTCTTGCACAGTCACTGCTAACGGAAAATGTAAATTCATGCGATATTGATTTTATTTTTAAACATGTTACTGTTCCACAAGTTTTACATGCATTTACAAGCATTAAAGTAAAAAATACTGCCGATTTAGATGGGATTTCTGTTAAAATTATTGAATCTGTCATTGACGGTATAGCCCCGTACTTAGCCAGTATATTTAATGACTGTGTTAATAATGGTGTTTTTCCTGATTTAATGAAATTGAGTAAGGTCATTCCAATATTCAAAGCAGGTAGTATGTCTGACCCTAATAATTTTAGACCTATATCAATACTACCAACGCTCAGTAAGATTTTTGAAAAATTTATTTTAAATCAATTACTTTCTCATTTTTACGTTAATAGTTTAATGAATTTTAAGCAATTTGGTTTCACGCGGGGTCGCTCAACAACCGATGCCGGTGTTGAGCTCATAAAACACGTATTCAATGCCTGGGAGGAGTCGTGTGATGCTATTGGTGTCTTTTGTAACTTGTCCAAGGCGTTTGAGTGTGTGGATCATACTACTCTACTCATGAAACTGCACCATTATGGCATTAAAAACCGAGCGCTTGCCTTGATTAAATCATATATTTCTAAAAGAAAACAGAAAGTTGCAATAAATGGAGAAAAATCATCAGGATCGGCAGTGACAATGGGTGTGCCCCAGGGCTCAGTTCTTGGTCCTTTCCTATTTTTAGTATATATCAATGATCTGCCATCGGTCGTTAAGAATCAATGCGAGGTCATATTGTTTGCTGATGATACCTCCTTCTTATTGGCAATCAAATGACAAGAAACTGACTATCGAGCAGTAAACAAACGCATCTCCAACACAGAGCAGTGGTTCTCAGCTAATAATTTGCTCCTCAATGAAAAAAAAAACGAAATGTGTTAAGTTTACATTGCCAAATGTCAAACAGGTAAACACAAACATTGTAGTTAAGAGCCAGGAACTGACTCCTGTAAACTCAACTGTATTTCTGGGCATAACCTTAGACGCCAAACTCCAGTGGGGACCGCATGTTGATGGTTTAGCGAAAAGGCTTGGCTCTGTCACATATGCTGTTAAAAAAATTAGACAAATTTCAAATGAAACAACTGCTCGATTAGTCTATTTTGGTTACTTCCACAGCCTCATGTCATATGGTATTCTGTTGTGGGGGAAAACTGCCGACATCGATACTATATTTATTCTTCAGAAAAGGGCTGTTCGCGCAATCTATTATAGGGAATTCTTAAAGAATCTAAAATAGGGAATTCGGGTATAATTCCCTCATTAACAGGATTGTACTAGTATTTGTAACAAAGCTTGTGTAATGTGTCTGTATGTTCGATGAGTTCTTCGTCCCGATGAATATCTAAAGCGTCATTGTCACTAAAGTACGTCTTCTTATGGTAGCGTCGGGTGACGGGTCGCTCACTTCCCTCTAATATGGTTGAGGAGGGCGATGGCTGGATCCCGCGTTAACTCGTGAACGGGTGCCGTTTGAGGGTGTTCGTCGTTTGGATACTTGGGGGGAGGGAGACTTGCCGAGCTAACAGATGCAGAAAAGAATAATTTTGTATAGACATAAAGACACTCTGTAAATTTATTTTGAAAAAAATATACCCGTGAAGTTTCTTGCCAGTTCTTCGTCACGAAGGTTTTTTCGAACTGGTGGTAGAATCATGTTTTATTTGACGTCAATAAGAACAAGTAATTTTCAATGTTGAGAAATAATTGTCAATGTTGAGAAATAAATATTTCAAAAGAAAATCAAAAAATCAAAATCAATTTATTGCAGAAATATGGTAACATTTGGTGGTCTACATCATTTTTGAGCACGTATTTCACTGTATTACAGCATGCAATATTAACCTAAAACTATCTAAAATTACTCTACAGTTGATTATTTTATATTTGATACTATTATATTACTATTTATAATTATAATCACAAGATACTCATTCCTTATTCGGGAGCACAATTTATTAATACTTAATATTATTTTTCATGTTAAATTTACTACTAAAAAAATCTTTTATATCATAAATACATTGTTCAATTGACCATCGGCGTAGAATATATTTAAATTTAATTAGTGGCAAAGTTTTTATGTTTTCTGGTAATTCATTAAAAATTTTTATACACATAACGAGACAATTTCTGCTACATATTTCGGTTTTAACATTCGGAAGACATAATTTATTTGGAAATCTAGTATTAAAACACAAGATCTCTTTTTTTTAACAAAACTCAAAATTCAGGATGTATTTTAACAAACAACGCTGTTTCGTAAATATTCATACTTGGAACGGTTAGAAGTTTCATACTTTTAAACAAAGGCTTGCAGGTTGTCCACGAATCAACATCAGCTATTGCTAGAATACATTGCTTTTGAGATATGAATGGTTTATTTATTTTAACCGAGTTCCCCCAAAGCATAATACCATACCTTAGTATTGAAGCAACATAGCCATGATACACTTTGAGTGCCGTTTCTTTATTTGTGATTTTATTCAGTTTCCATAGGACATAGGCGAACCTGTTTAATTTAAAACAAACATTTTCTACATGCAAGTTCCACGTACAGTGTAGGTCAAAAAGTATACCTAAGAAAGAATAACTATCTGTTTCTTGTATTATTTGGTCATTATATGTTATGTCAAGTTTTTGTTTTTTTGCCCCTCTATTTAAAAATTGTATGTACTCAGTTTTAGTCATATTAATAGTCAAATTATTACATTTAAGCCAATTGATTATGTCAAAAATTTTATTATTGATAATGTCATTACAGTTATTGTTTGAGTTGTCTTGAATTATAATAGAAATATCGTCTGCATATAAGGTCATGTGGAAGTTTGAATTAAGTGGCAAGTCATTGATATACAAAAGGAAAATCAGGGGTCCGAGTAAGCTGCCCTGGGGCAAGCCTGTCTTATTTACTTTTGATGTAGATGTCTCAATACTCTCTAGGGAAGAAGAAGAATCGACACTTTTTATTTGTACAAATTGTTCCCTGTTTTCTAAATAACTTTGTATCCATTCATCTGCTATAAGTTTCCCATTTTCGTAAAAGTAAGCTGTGAGAGACAAAATCCAATGCTTTGCTCATGTCAAAAAAGACCACTATGGTTTTAACCTTTTTATTTAAGAATTTTATCACGTTGTTGACAAGATTAAATGCGGCGAGTCCAGTTGACTTTCCTTTTTGAAAACCATACTGGTTTGGGTGAAGGATATTAAACTTCGATATGAATTTAGTCAACCGAACATACATGCACCTTTCAAATATTTTTAAAAGTACAGTAATTAAAGCTATAGGTCGGTAATTAGTCGGATCATTTTGGTTGCCCTTTTTTTTAAGAATAGGTTTTATTACGGTCATTTTGAGTTTTCATTTCATTTCATTTTAATTGAAGGGTCCATTTGGACCCAAGATTCCAGTAATGTGGAACAGTTTAGCTATTCCGGTTAAAGGTTAACTTTAGTTTAAACATGTGGACGTGATAACAGACAAAAATTTGCAAAGGTTGTTTTTATGATTCGTTAATCAAAAGTTTTTTTTTTAATTTACTTGAGTGAGTAAGAACATATCCTACACTTTTATTGAACGTTTCGATATGGCAAAACTTTACGCTCAAACGAATAGTATAAAGCAAACAGGAGAAGCATTTGAAGAACATTACCCCGAGTCACCGGTGCTTGCACACAACCTGATTCGTTGCAAGTTTCAAAAATCCGCGACTATGAACAGTTACTGTTCCAGCTCATGAGCAGGCAAGAGGAAGGCTGATTATTCCTCCGGAATACCTGTACAGACGGATACAGAACTTCTTTAGCAGGAACCCATAAGCGAGCACAAGACAAGCTGCCAGACGCTTTCGTGTAAGCAAAATGTACGTGTGGCGTTTGCTTAATGCGTCTGGCCAACATCCGTTTTATTTTCAGCCCGTACAGGATCTTGTGTTAGCAGAGTACGCGAGAAGGGTTGAATTTTGTTGGTAGCTGTCGAGATACAAACATATTTTGGACCGCCGAAACTACATTTACCCTAGTAAATGTCACTTCGTACAAGGTCTGTAAATGTCGAACGTAAAAGTCCGATCCTAACCGGACTTTTACGGACTTTTGGAGCGAACAAGACCCACACGTTGTGCGAAAGAATGCATGTCAAGTGAGGTTCAGTGTGAATGTTTGGGCGGGTATCATCAATAATACAGTGATTGGGCCTCACTTTATTAGCGTCAGAATGGGCCGAATTATCACCATTTCCTACGCCATGTCCTCCCAGGATTGCTAGAAGGAGTGCCTGCGAGGGATTAAGTGGAATTTCATGATCAGCAGGACGGAGCTTCAGCTCATTTTCAACGTGATGTTCGTGATTACTTGGATAATGAATACCCTGAGCGCTGGATAAGCCGAAAAGGACCCTTACAATGGGCATCACGTGGTCCTGATTTAACGCCATGGACTTTTATGGGGTGAAATCAAGAGAAAGGTTTATGAGCAGGTATCCGACATAATGGCAGAGCTTCGTCTTAAAATCGTAGCCGCTTTTGACGAAGCAAAGGCCGACGAATTCGTACTAAGGAGAGTCAAAGACAACCACAGGAGATGCGAACAGTTGTGTGATGAATTAGGAAGCGACCATTTTGAACATTTATTAAAGTACATTTGAAATTCGCGTTATTTTTTGTTTTATAAACTACGATTAAGAACCAATAAGTGTGCTTGCAATAAATGTACAATGTAGGTTTCTGAAATACGCTATATGATGATCTTGTTTGATAATCTAAGTAGGTACTCGATTGATAAGATAAAATAAGTCTACATAGCAAGTGGTACTTTAAGCTACAGACCAAGTCTTATCAAAGGGGGTGACCATGTTTTTGCTATTTAAAATTATTATAAATAAAGTTTAATTGTTTGCTTCTAGAGTTAATCCAATTATTTTGCCTTACAATACTGCTATAGAAACAAAAATGTCTGTTTACGACTAATGTTTCACCTTATACAGGTAATGTATAAGTAATCATAAAAATTATAGTAATTAAGAAGGATAAAAGAAAACAACAAACAAAAGATACACCCAAACCAGATTATGAACGATTGTCACGATGTCAAAATGAAGTCCCATCAATGTATTGATTGATTAAGAGATTGATAGGTTGTTGATAGGTAAAAAAGTTTCACATTATGCAGGGTTTTTATTGTTGTTTTCTAGTTTTACCATAATAAAATAAAGAATTATATACAAGCAAACTCACGAAAATAATGGTGATATAATTAGGCGTCGTTGATCGCTTTTACAGCTATGGCGTTTTTGGAGGTACGTTCTTCTAAAATCTGATTAGGTATTTGATTTAAAAATTGGTTACCAAAATGTAAATGTACATTCTGCTCATTTAAATCCTTTTGAGTTATTTCATGGTTTTTAGTACAGATATACACATTGTTTAGTTTACCATCTAAATATTTAAATATGTGAAAAACAAAAAAGTAAACAAGTTACTGGATTAGTAAACATTTCCAAATCAAATTCATTAACATCTTTTTAATAACTGTAAATAATTTAACTTTATTTCAATTTCAGTGGCGCCGCTTCACTTTCTTTGATATTCACAAAAATGTAGATAATGGGAAAATAGCTGAATGTTTACAAGTGAGTATGGTTTCCTCACTTTTATTTTTATTTCAGCGAACAAGTAATAATCGTAAATCCTTTGGAGAATATAATCTAGTTTACAAAGCAATTATCATACTAGGACATTATCTATGCTTATATTGTCTCTATTAAATACAATTCTTTTAGTCAGTGTGACTAATGGCGTCAATCAGATACATAGTAGCTGGTAATAGGTGCCGTTTGAGGGTGTTCATAGTTTGGATACTTGGGGGGAGGGAGACTTCTAGAGCTAACAGATGCAGATAAGAATAATTTTGAATAGACATAAAGAGACACTGTATATTTATTTTGAAAAAGATATACCCATGAAATTTCTTGCCACTTCTACTTTACGAAGGTTTTTCCGAACTGGAGTCATGTTTTATTTGATGTCAATAAGAACAGTGTTGAGAAATAAATATTTGAATTTGAATTTAGATCAAGTGGTTTATTAAGGATCACTTATCTGAACTTTATCTATATTATTAAGTATACTATTGTCACCTTAATTACCATCAAATTGTCCAAAGACATTAAATGGATGACTCTGGATGTAGTATATATAGATAATTTTAAATTTATTATGTTACTATCCATTTCACATTGCATATGAGCAAGTACAAGTGACACAGTCATCAAGTTAAATAATAGATCAGTGAGATCAATATCACATTGTAATAAACAAGGAATATATAAAAAAATTTGCTTTGTTGCATAGCCTTTTTTCATAGCTACATAAAGATATGTTTTTGATGGTTTTATATTCTCTATTTGTTATACTGAACTTACATTTATTTATTTATCTTAACATATGGCACATAGAAAATGTAATTCTTAGAAGAGAAATTTAATCAAAATGTCATGGTATCAAACAGAGAAATAGTAGACATTTTCCTTACCTTTAAAAATGAAAATGTTTAGAAAGACTACATTGAGAGCTGACAACCGGAAACCAAGGTCTTTTGATTGGTTCCTCACAATGAGTCATTATTTCTGACAAAACAAGATATGAAACTTAATTTATCAATTTATGTTACAGGATACTAATGTATCAGTAGCCACAAGTGGCAATGGTCATGTTATTCTCTGCGATATCACAGGCTGGGCCCACCTCATCTCTAGATCTTGGGAGATCACATCTTTTAAAGCATATGAGCTGACGGTGACCTTGGCGCAGCAACTCCCTCATGACCCTTATTTGGTAACCATTGGGGTAAGGAAACATTTATTTCCTACACATTTTATGATACCAGCTTAATTCAGAAAAGAAAAAAAAAATTGAAAAAATGATTCTAATTCAAGATATCACTTTTGTAGTGAGAGCTCAGATAAAAACAATGAAGCTTATTGTCAACCTCTATTTGTTTTCATAAAATAGTATCGTTTTCTAATTTCTTTTTGGTTTTTAATAAATATCGGTCATCAAGAATCCATAGAGAATTGTAGAGTTGTATACTCAAGGTAATATAACAAATGTTACAATGTGGTTTTAAAAAAGATGACTGATCCATGAACACATTATTAATTTAAAAATTGATTTAAAATTAAGTACTGCATAGAAGTCAAAAGTATACAAATTGTTTTCCTAAAATACCTAATTCTTTTAGAAAAAAAATAAAAAATATATGATTCAATATTAATTGTAATTGTTTATTTAAAAAAACTGACTTCAACACCTTTTTAGGCTTTTTCATACAAGTTTTCAATTAAAAAATGATACATTCATTTTGGAAATTCTTGTCATATTGATGATAGTCCTAATTGTGTAATATTTGGAGATAATGTTAACAGCCTAAAGTCAATGTTTATCTAAAATAAATTCTTGGTTTGTCTAGTTGAAGTCTATTTTTATTTCGTTTTTACAGTGACACTGATAAAAACAGTGTTAAATAAATAAATAAATCCCCAGACAAACACACCAACTTATGTTATGGATGACCATACAGCGAACTGGGGGGAACAGAGAATAAACATACATATATAAATATCAACAACTGTGACCCAAGGACAAATATTTGTGTTCATCACACAAATAAATGCCTTGATCAGGACTTGAACATGAGGCAAGACTACTTACCACTACATCACTCGGCCGTCAATCATAATATTTAAGTAAATAGGTCAGTTTTAAAATAGAATAGGTAGTTTTGAAATTAGAAGTTCTGTAAAAAATTGTATGCACACATCAGCTAATCCAATGACTTTAATTGAGTAAGCTGTTGCAAACTAAAATAAGTGAAAATAAACTTATAGTTGTTGTTGTCTTATGAATGTGTAACGCGTTGTTTGCGGAGTGGTAATTGAGGGTCCAGAAAGGAAATACCAAAGCTCTCTTCTATGTTTATTTTGCAGTAAAATTAAAAATATACAAAAATGCCAAAAATTTTGGCTACGCACACTCGTGTACGTAAAAATAAATTATTGATTTCATGAAAACTTTGATTGTAGATAATAAAAAATTGATAAACATGTAATTTTGAATAATAAACTCGGAAACAATAATAAATAAATAGATTCTAGTTGTTATGATGGATAATTTTTCGTGACTGGCTTGTCAAATCAAAACATTGCCGTTCTCCGACACTGCGTAATTCGTAGTTTAAAATTACGCCGGGAACGACAAAAAAATAAAATTTACTGACAAAAAGAGGTCGAAATAGACAACCGTCACAATACCCCGGGGGCCGGGAAAAAAAAAATCTGAAAGATTTTTTTCAGTATAGTTTTTAAAAAAAAATATTCAAACCAAATCAAAATAAACCGCATATACATATCGAATTTTAATATTTAATCTGCCAAATGAAAGAACGATCAAAAAAAAAAAATAATTAAAGCAAAATGAAAATTAATATTAACATCCTATAGAAGAATTTTTCTGAAAAAACATCCTGTATATATGAAAAAAAAAATAATACTGATATATTGCATATCAACAAGTTATTTAATAGAAAAAGAAAACAAAACAGACGAGAGAGAGAAAAAAAAAATCCTAAATAATTATCTTAAATTACATGGTTCATGAATGATAAAATTTTAAACATGTTCCTGGAATATACAATGTTAATATACATCGTTCAACTCCATCAACGTACATTATAATTACAACATACATTCTCTTTCATACTAGTCTTATTCCAACTACTGGAAATAAAACATCATGCAGTTAGAGTTGCTTATGAGGAATCGTATCTTAAATAAGTCAACTCAACAGAGTTGAACGCAACGGCAAAAGGCTTTAATAGTTGCCATCCGCTGAAAATATTAATAGCTTATGGCTTCTTAAACGTGTCGCTAACTCCCGCACGGTGATTACTATAAACAAGTTTCAGTTAAAGACTGAAATAAATATGCCGGAAAGAAAAGAAAATCATAGCCAGTCGTGAAACATTGACTTTTAAATAAAATCCAAGGGTCTTTTGTGAAGTAATTAAAATACTTATGTAATAAACATATGAAAATAATTCTCACGGGAAAGTGATTCAAGCGTATAAATAATACACATAGGTATGGTTTAGTTTAACGAGTTACCTTAATAAACGCTCGTGCAGAAGGCTTAATTTTACAAGTTGCAAACCGCTTGAAAAAAAATTGAGAAAAAAAAAATTGATAACATTTAACAAATTATACTATAAAGTATAATACAGATATTGAAAATAAGAGTTTACACTCCTAGAATTGCAAATATTAAATAAATTACACAATAAGTTAACCTAATACTACGATGATGATAATTAATTATAAGTTTTGACCAACGTCAATGTTAATGGTATAGCCAAACGATAATGAGGTGCGTAGAAAAAAAATAAGACAAAAAGAATCGGCTTATGCTCGCCGTGAGATAATTAGCAATAATTATATATGAATTCATATAAAGTAATGGGTAACAACCAATCTAGTCACTCAAAGAAGAAGTTAAACGCGGTAGAGGTTTAATGTCTCTGATATGCCAACGACCTAATGGGTTATTATTCATATCCACTAAATCGTAAATTAATGGTGAAACTTTATTTGAAACTTTACATTTAATAAATTTGGGTGCAAACTTAGCACAAAAATGTTTTTTAGAGGAACTTATTACATGGTTTCGCCTCCAAACAATATCACCGTTATTAAATTCTAAATTCTGATGATGTTTGTTATAATAAGTTGCATTATATTGATGTGCATTAAATAACCGTTTCTGTACTTCGGAAAAGATAGGTATTAATTGTCCTATGTTTTCAGCATATACATCCCTAGGACTGAACATTAGTTCATCTCTGGAATCTTTATTTTTGTAGATAGATCCACATGTAACAGCTTCTCTACCAAATACTAAAAATGATGGAGTGAATTTTGTGGTTTCATTAACCGCAGTATTAATAGCAAACTGTATTTTGTTTATATAGGTATCCCAAGTTCTGTGATCTTTATCTATAAAAGCTGCAATCGCCGTTACAATAGTTTTATTGTAACGCTCAACGGTGTTAACCTGTGGACAGTAACGTGGGGTGTAATGTATTTTTGGTATGTTGTAAAATTTAAATAATTCAGATAATTCTGTACTTATCATTTGAGGACCATTATCTAATATAATAGTTTCTGGAACTCCATAAACCATAAAAACTAAATTGTCCAATATATGACGAATAATAGAAGCGGTTGCATGTTTTATTGGAAATAACAAACAATATTTGGAAAAACAACAAGTAACTACAAATAGAAATCTATTCTGCTTACGTGAAGTAGGAAGTGGACCTATCAAATCTATGGATAAACATTGGAAAGGGCGTGAACAATGTTTGGGTTTGCCCATTAAACCAATTAAGTTTTGATTTTGGTGCTTGGTAGCTAAACAAGTCTCGCACTTAGCAATAAACATGGCTACGTCTTTATACATGCCAGGCCAAAAATAGAGATTTTTAATTCTATGGTATGTTTTAAAAGTACCAAAATGTGCCGTTTGGGGAGTAGAATGATTTTGTGTAATAACAGATTCCCTAAATTCTAATGGTATTACTTGTTTCCAATTAAATTCAGAGTTAAATAATGTGTTAGATCTACAAAATCTAAACAATTTATTATTATGAATCATGTAATCCGGAGTACTAGAAGGAAATGATAAACATTTATTATAAATTGCTAAATACCAAGTGTCTTTAGTTTGAGAAGTAGAAAAATTAATTAAATCAATTGGTTTTATACGTGATAAAGTATCTGGTACGACATGATCTGAGCCTTTTTTGTGTTTAATTACGAAATTAAACATAGATAAACGAATACTCCATCGAGCTAATCTGCCAGTAGGATTATTTAAATGCATAAACCACTGAAGGGCTGCGTGATCAGTATAAATTGTAAATTGTAATCCATTATCTAAATAACAACGCCAATGCTCTAGTGCCGTAATAACACTTAAAAGTTCACGTTCAGTGACTGAATAATTCTTTTGAGCGCCTGTAAGTGATTTACTCATATAAGCAATAGGTTTATCAATATTATCGACTTCCTGAGTTAACATTGCGCCAATGCCATAGGAAGAGGCATCACAATGAACAGCAAATGGTTTAGAGAAATCTGGACATGCCAGAACTGGTGTACTAATTAAAGCTTGCTTAATAGCCTTGAAAGCAATTTCAGCTTCATCAGACCACTTAAATGGAGGTGATTTTTTGCTTGTAGAAGTTAATTTAGTTAACGGTGCTGCAAGAGTGCTTAAATTAGGTACAAAACGTCTGTACCAGCTGGCAGTACCCAAAAAACGTTTGATCTCCTTAGCAGATTTTGGAGTTTGTATATCAAGAATAGCTTGAACTTTTTTAGGATCCGTTTTTAAACCATTTTCATTAACTACATAGCCTAAGTACTTTAATTCTTTCCGGAAAAATGAACATTTTGGAAAATTGACTGTGAGATTGGCATCTGAAAGTTTTTTAAGAATTTTAGTAAGTATATCGACATGTTGTTCAAAGGTTTGAGAGATACAGACTATATCGTCGATAAAATAGAAAACATTATTATCATTTGTAAGGTCATTTAGTAGATTTTCAATGAATCTTTGTTGGGTAGCAGGTGCATTAGTTAAACCAAATGGCATAACTTTAAATTGAAACATTCCTCGGCCTGGAACATGGAATGCAGTTTTGAGTTTATCCTCTTTTTTTAAGGGAATATTCCAAAACGCTTTAGCAATGTCAATAGATGATATAAATTTAGCATCTTTAAGGTTATCTAATATATCAGAAATGAAAGGAAGTTTGTAAGCATCTTTTTTTGTGATATCGTTTAATTTACGACTATCAATACAAAATCGCCAAGTACCATCTTTTTTAGGTGTAATAATAACTGGGTTCAGCCATGGGCTGTCACTGGGTTCAATGACATCTAATTGTAACATATCATCAACTTCTTTACAAAGAGCTTTTTGTTTCTCAGGAGAAAGTCTGTAACAGCGTTGACGAATAGGTGGATGGTCTCCAGTGTCGATGAAATGTTCGACTAAATGAGTACGACCTAAAGGTTTACATTCAGTTGAAATCAACCTAAACTTTTCCATAATTGCATCTGCAATAATTTTTTGTGTATCTGTTAAAGAATGGTATTCATGTAAATGAAAGTTAGGATCTGTATTAATGAGAAAAGATGAGTTTAAATTTGAAGGTTGTAATGTGATATTACTAAGAATATCCGGAGCAAGATTAAAAGTTTTCCAAAAATCAATACCCAAAATAAGTGATTCAGTGATTTCTGGGATCACATGAGCTGTAATTAACGCAAATTTATTGTTATAAAAAGTAGGAAGAGTAATAATGCCGATAGAAGAAATAGTTTGTCCGTTTGCAACATTACCTTTTATTAAACAGCTTTTTTGCATAAAAAGACCATGTTGTGATAAAATTTTATGAGAATTATTACCCAATATAGTGATAGCACTACCACTATCTAAAAGACCATTTAAAGTTAAATCGTTTACTTTTATATGTAAATAAGGACGTTCAAAATCTGATGTTTTATTAAAGAGGAGAGCACAAGTGTTATAAGATTTAAAAAAAATTGTTAAAGTTTTTAACCATGTATCCCAATCTTTTTTGTCAAAATTTGATGATTTAACACTATTATTTTTATTTATACACTCCTCGTAATTTAGTTTTTTGGAATCGACTTATTACAATTAGGACATTTACTAGTAATAAAGTCTTTTTTTCCACAACGAAAACACACTATATTAGTGTTAGTACAGTCTTTTAATAGATGTGTATTAGATCTACAACGTGGGCAAGTGAATTTATAAAAATTCTGATTTTTATTAATTGCAGCTACAGTATTAGGCAATGGATTAGCTACAGCTGCTATGGAATTATATGTACAAGCTTTAAAAGGAAATTCAGGAATATATGGTTGATTATGTGAAAATAGAGTATTATTATACGATTTGTTATTAGAATTCGATGTAGAAGGAATAGGAAAAGAATGATAATGATCTGGTGGTGATGATGAAGAGTAGTAAGATGTATTATTAGAAACTTGGAGAATGCTTTCTGTAAATTTGCATGATTCCAAGAGGGAATTTACAGTATGTAAATCAGTAGGTGAAAGACGTAATGTGAATTCAGGTTTAAGATTTCTAACAAGAGTATTAATTTTTTCTTTTTCGGACATTGGTTCCAAGAGTTTTGAAAAAAGAGATTCCATTGTAGCAAAGTAAATGATAATTCTCTCATTATGTTTTTGTTTACGAGCATCGATTACTTTTTTTAGTTTATAATCGTAATCGGTAATTACAAAATCATTCAACAATGCCGATCGGAAAGATGACCAGTCATTAATAGTCGACTTTCTAGCTCTAAACCAATCAAGAGCAGATCCAGATAAAATATCATAAATATGTGAGAATAAAGATTTTTCAGAAATATTTTTTATTTGTGAAAATTCTTCAAGTTTTTGAATAAAATCCTTTGGACAACCTTCACCTTTATAAATAAATCTTTTTAAATCATTGTTAGTTCGATTTTCTGTAATTTTACTGACCTTATCAGTTAATGCTTCGAAAAAAGAAAGGGGTTGTAAATTAATATTTTGTGTGGATTCTGCGGAATGACATGTGGAATGTGTTGGTGATTTTTCCAAATTTTTAAAACGTGAGTCTAATTGAGTTAAATCATTCCAACATGAATTTATTAAATCTAACTGTTCTGAAGATAAATCTGATGTAATGTCAATGAGGCCTAATCTTGTTCTTATATGAGTTAAATAAGGTGAAATTTTTTGTTTCCTAATAGGATAAGAGTTTATACAAGCTTCAACAAGTTTAAAATTTTTTTAATGGTATTAATATCCTCTGAAAATTCTTCAGGGCTATTTTGTAAAATTTCTGTTTCAGAATCTACATTAATATTTAATAATAATGATCGTAGTTCGTCTACAGATTGCGTCGAAGAAAAATTTATATTTCTGATTTTTAATTCATAAATTATTTCAGGTTTATTTAGTTGTGAAAAATTCATTGCAAAATCCAAAAAAAAAAAAAATGTTAAAGTGAAATAAATTTGTTAATAGTCGTTATGCAGAAAAGAGCCTTAAAAATATACGTATTTTCAAGTGATGAAAATGAATAGAAAATGTTATTTAAATAGTGAAATTACTGGGTTATAGAATAAATGTTGTGCCTTCAGAAAATTTCTTCAAAGATATTATAACGAAAGAAACTAAAGAAACTTAAATGTCTGAATAATTTAGCAGTAATTTGATATATTATAGTAGATATATAACCTAACTAGTGAATGTTAATGGTTGAAAATGGTAACAAATAAAGTTTTATGCCTGACCTCAATAATAATTATAAAAAATTATTTTTAATGTTGCTATTCCTCTGTTGATATTGTTCTTCCTCTCTTCTCCATAAACTGCGTTTGAATGGTCGGCGCCAGTATGTAACGCGTTGTTTGCGGAGTGGTAATTGAGGGTCCAGAAAGGAAATACCAAAGCTCTCTTCTATGTTTATTTTGCAGTAAAATTAAAAATATACAAAAATTTTGGCTACGCACACTCGTGTACGTAAAAATAAATTATTGATTTCATGAAAACTTTGATTGTAGATAATAAAAAATTGATAAACATGTAATTTTGAATAATAAACTCGGAAACAATAATAAATAAATAGATTCTAGTTGTTATGATGGATAATTTTTCGTGACTGGCTTGTCAAATCAAAACATTGCCGTTCTCCGACACTGCGTAATTCGTAGTTTAAAATTACGTCGGGAACGACAAAAAAATAAAATTTACTGACAAAAAGAGGTCGAAATAGACAACCGTCACAAATGCTTATTTCAATAGCAAAAAAATAATTTCAATAACCTATTTTAATCTAAATAACATTCATTTTCAGTCTAGATAATTTTCAATCTAATTTGGAAAAAAAAGTTCTTAAAAAAGTTTATTCCCTACTTTCAGGATGATGAAGCGGGCACCAACCCAATGATCAAGGTTTGGGACTGGTCCAGAAGTGACCGGCACGGGAACCCAACCTGCACCCGCTTCTGCCGCGCTGTGGCGTCCCATCTGAGACCCACTCCTGCCACTGCCCTTGCAATCAATGATCATAAGGTTTGGATTAATAATTCATAGATGTAAACTTGAATAGATGGCAAATGTGTTATTGCTTAGTTAAGGTATGCAAAAACTTACTTAATTTTGCCTTTTTTGCCTCTCTCTCTACCTATAATATCTTTGAACACTTCACTTTGACGATGAAGAAAAAGAAGACTTCCGTCAAGTGCATTATTTTTAACCTTTGATGCAATTAAAATACTTCGTTCTTTTTTTACGAATATCACACCCGGCAAACGAACACGCTATCCACCTGATGCCAAGTGGCATCCGCACCTATGGATATTATAAATCATAGATGTCATATTTATTAATAGTAATTGTGCTTTTATATCGAGGAATAGTGCGTTGCCGGCCGTAAGCTTCAGTTGAAATTGCCTTTGTTCCAGTGATTGCACTGGCAGTTCCTTCCCTTTCACCGGAACACAACCAGGTAAGAACTTGATTAATATGTCGGTCAAAATAGGAAAGACTGTAGTACCGCCCCGGACAAGATCTTAACAAAGAAACTCTACAACTGCTAAAAATGGATTTATGCCATTTATCTAGGTTTGTCTCCGATTTGCTGTAGTCGTCCAAACTACGACCTTTACTTACCTAGTGTCCATATTAAGAAATTTTTAATAATTTGCTTCTTAAAAAATTGTTACAGAATCTAATGGCTGTAGGTTTCCAAGATGGATCAGTATCAATATATCGCGGTGAAATTGCCAGGCAACGGAGCAGCAAAATGAAGACTTTGCCTGAAACGGGGACGAGTCCTATCACTGCACTTGCTTTTTGGTAAGTATTAAAGGAATTATGCTCACTTATCCTTACTATTTAAAAAACATATTAATTTCCGAGTCAGTTTCGGTGCAACAAAATTCGACCCACAAATTTTGTATCATTAGAAGTATAGAGTTACTTAAAAAATCTTGTCGTAATTATGAGTTAGTTATATTATACAGGGTGTCCCAAAATTCAACGTCAAGCCGAAACGGGCCGATAAGATGGTAACCATCGTCAGAAAAGTGTTATTTCAAAAAAAATTGGGACAATCGTGTTATTATTTTTTATTTTGACTAAAGATGTGTTATTTAGGGTTATGGTGACACGTTTTAAATGGTTAAAAAATGGAGAAAGCTGCTTTTTTTGTTTAATGCCCATAGTTTCTAAAGAACATGGGATGGCATTTTTTATCATTTTTCTGATGATGGTAATTTATTTATTTGTTACGAAGTAACTTAAGTAATTTGTGGATTAGTGTACTTGTTATTGTATGGCTTTCGCTAGATGTATGTCATGTGATATTTTGACAGCTTAATCCCGCTTAATCCCATAATTCATCGAGCTGAACTTTCTTATTCAAAAACGTAAACCATTAAATTATCCCTCCAGTGGCACCGACAAGTTGTACATCGTGTCTCGTGCCTGCGTGATGATCTACCACTTGAACAGCGATCGGTCGACAACGTTGGACGCGATGGGGGCCTTGCCGGCGTGCTCCGTGCTGTGCGGGAACAACGGGCTGACGGTCGCGAGCAGTGATGTGAGTGCTTCAACAGATACCCATATATCTGTATCAACAATACCCAGAGCTGGAGATTTTTAACGATTTATTCTATACTTTCAAAAAAAAGTTGTCTACTTCTATATTTAGTTGAATAGTTAAGTTGTTGATATATATTAAGTTATATTATTTAAAATTACTTTACCTCACTTAAGTTTTTATAACAATGCCGTGTGTACCTGTAATAGGCTTATACATAAGAATAATTTAGTATGTACATGACCAATGTTATCCAATAATCCCCCCCCCCCCCAGACAAACACACCAACTGTACGGCCCCAAAGTAAGCAGAGCTTGTGTTATGGATGACCATACAGCGAACTGGGGGGGAACCCAGAATAAACATAAATATATGAATATCAACAACCATGACCCGAGAACAAACATCTGTGTTCATCACACAAATGAAAGCCCCGGCCAGGACTCGAACCTGGGACCTCCGGCGTATGAGACAGGGCTACTGACCACTACGCTACTCGGCCGTCAATAATATGTATAATGCTGTTGGTATAACCTTTTTAATAAATAAATAATTGTTTGGGCGGTCGTAACGTTAACTGGCGCGTAATAAGTGTTATTCTATTTATCGATTCAATGAGCAATTGTATCTTGCAAACTCATTTTTTTTTTTTTATTTCTTACTAAGTATACCGGGTGACTATTTAACCGTTCGAAAAATGCGCACAAAGGGATATTTTTTTCATTTTTCGATATATTTTCTTTTGGAACGTCGTTCAGAATTATGGTTTGAGCCCCTGTGCTCATTTTCCGATCGGAAACCTGAGCAGTCACTCACGTAGTACCGCGTGTAAAGATTACTATTTGGGATTAGCTTTGGGTCATTTTAAAAATAATGCTACTTGGTAATCCAAGTTATCTGAAACAATAAATCTGTTGTAACTAAAAAAAAGTTTCATTAAATAATTTTAAACCTACTATTATTAGTATCGCTGAATTTCAAATTTATTTTTCTATACTTTGGCACTACATATGTTAAAAAAAAACTATCTATTTATTCACAGGCTATATACTGCTACACAACGGAAGGCCGAGGTCCCTGCTACGCTCTAGACGGTGAAAAAGTCCGGCTAAACTGGTTCCGCAGCTACCTGGTTATCACCACAAATGAGACCCCAAAATCTAACACAGCATCCACCAGCACAAATACTCCAAAATCACATCATGTCACCATCTTGGACATACAAAATAAATTCATAGTTTTCTCCAAAACTTTCGACGAAATAGATGCAGTTCTGACTGAGTGGGGCTCATTTTATATACTAACGAAGAATAAAGAAATTATCTATCTAGATGAAAAGGACCTACAGTCGAAGTTGTCGCTGCTGTTCAAAAAGAACCTTTATGACGTTGCAATAAGGATCATGATGTTTAGTAGTCAACATCACGACCAAGAAGGACTTACTGAGATTTATAAACAGTATGGGGATCATTTGTATAGTAAGGTATGTTTTTCGTGATAGCCAAATTATTAAAATTTTTATATACTTATACTATAAAACTGCATAAACATATCTTTTTTCTAATCCTAATGCAAATAAACATTATATGTTTACTGGTAATGTTTAATGGCCTTAAACAAATAATAAAATACATTATATGATGTAAATTTTCAAAAGAAGCTGCTCAAACATTTATTTATTTATAATACTGTATTTTAAGAGTACTGTCCTCTAGGTAGTTATTTATACCAAACTTAATACCTATCAAAATTTTTCATCACATTTTATTTTAGGGGGACTTAAAAGGTGCAATAGAGCAATACGTGAAAACTATCGGCTACTTAGAAACTTCGTACGTGATACGTAAATATCTGGAGTCTAGACATTTAGAGCCTTTGGTGCAATATCTAGAAGAATTACATAAAAAGGTATGTGACTTGTTAAATAAAATGTTCATTCCGGAATAGAAATGGAGAAAAAAATGTTTTTCTGTAAACTTTAGAAATCAATTAGCAAAGTATTAGCCATAATTTTTACTGAATCGTAGAGCGTTGTTCTCTTGACTGTAGCAAGAAAATTAGAAGCCAATAAACCTTTATTTGCGACTATCTTTTAAATTTATACACCATGACGGCCCTGACAACTGTCTTAATGACGGCCCGGGATGTTTTCAGGCAATTTATAGTTCACCACACTTGCCTATATGAGGTTGGCAGGCTTTACATGTGTTTGAAATTTTTTTCAGGATTGTCTTACATACTTGTTTACTGTTAGAGACCTTAACTGTATTATTTCTTTAAATTGAACAGAGCAATTATCAGTGGTAATATATCATCTTCTTAAAGAATTAGTTCAAAATGGACAAGATAGTTTTCAAAATCTTTTCAATAATTTCTTTGTTAAATTTTCCAGGGTTATGCAACGGAGGACCACACAACTTTGCTTCTAACTTGTTACGTAAAGATCGACCAACACGACCAACAGGGAAAGTTGAAGGAATTCATTAACTCCAAGGATAAAGTCATTGAATTTGACGTAGATGTTGCTATCAAGGTAAGAAATTTACTAAAAAAACAAAAAAACAATTTTTCAAATTATACAGCTCTAGAAGTTTCTCAATCTGTAATTAATGGAACCAAAGAGATTTGTTATCGGGTTTCCTTTTTTAAAATTAGTTTACTGCAAGATCTTCGACTCTGTTCGATGGTCATATTTATTTAGAGTTTGGTTGTTTTATGATAATATTCCACAGAATTAAAGAATGTTTTACATCTTTAAGATCGTATTATGAAACCTACAAAAGCCTTATATAATTAAAGCAATAGCCCAAATTCTTAGTAAATTATATATATTTCCTTCTTTTCCTGGATCTCTCTCTAAAAAAAGTTAACAAAATAATTACATGATATATCAATGAAATACTTCTTTATTTATTTAAAAACGAATTGAATCAACAAAAATCATCTACAGGTAGTCCGTCAAGTGAGCGCCACCGATGCTCTGTCGCTAGCAAGTCACCACAGAAGACACGACTGGTACCTACAAATTACTATAGACGACAAAAAGGATTATAAATCTGCGTTACAATATATGTCTGACTTGGATTTTGATAATGCAGAGCTTTATATGAAGAAATATGGACATGTCTTACTGCAATACGAGCCGGAGGCTAGTACTAAGTTTTTGAAAGGTAATCAAATCTTTATTGTTGTTTCAGTTTATTAAAGTAATTTGTATTTGTGTGTACCTATTGTGTGTCTCTGGCATCATAGCTTCCTTATGAGAACGCAGATTTTAATTTAGTTTTTTTATCAAGTAATCAGCTAAGTTTCAAGATTTTTGTTTAGCTTCTTGTAATCTGGGTAATTTATACATATTTTGGTAATTTGATATGATACATGCTGTTTTGGTACAATTCTAAAGAATCTGTATTTTTGTTTATAATCTATGATTTAACAAAGTTATTTTTAAGAACCAGTTTAAAAATCCCTTCTGACGGGACAAAGCATGCATAACTTATGAAAAGTTGATCTTATTTTCTTTTTTAGCATTGCTAAGAACATTTTATTCATTCAGTTTTCAAACAAACAAAAACCAATTAAGATTGGTCCATACGGATACTCACGTAAAACTTATAAAGCCAATCTTTTTGCGTCAGGGGCAAAACATACTATTGCTTTCTACATATAATATATAGTCTAGTTTTGAGATGACTACTAAAAATAATACCATTGTTCTCTTTCATTTTATTCAAGGCTCTCAAAAAGTAAACTTTATCTGATTCAATATTTTGTTCCACAGATCTCTGCACGAACTATAAACCGCGGAGTCAACCCCTAGTCGATGAAATTACTCTAAATGGGGGTCAAAGTGACCCCGACATGTCCCTACCCGATGATTACATACACATGTTTCTGAGTAACTCTGAAAGGTTAATAGAGTTCCTGGAACATATGGTCAGTTCGGGCCTGAGGTGCTCGAAGTTGGTTTACAATGCGCTGTTGGAACATTACATTCACGTTTGGTAAGTTCTTTTTGGTTGATTTTATAAAATAAATAGCTTAAATAGTGATTTATAAAATTTATTTTATTTTCGACGAAGTTTAAATAACTTAGGTATTATGCTTTGGTTGCGTAGCGCGCAGTGTAGTCAGGTGATCTAATGACAAGCTCATTTGTCAAGGGTCAAGCTTTTTTACCTTGCCAATTTGACGCAAATGGACCAATATTGTTTTGATGCTAACGTCGAAAGCTGCTGCTAATTCAGCCGTGGACTGAGTTTCATCAGCTTCCACAATTGCCTTTAATTCGTCATTGTCGACCAAAGTTTTCGGACGACCACGGGGTTCATTTTTCAGGTCAAAATTTCCAGAACGGAAGCGGGTAAACCAATAACGGGTGGTGCGTTCGTTTGTAGTGTTCGCTCCGTAAACGTCGTTGATGTTGCGTGCCGCTTGTGCCGCTTTGCTGCCACGACGGTACTCATACTCCATAATTACTCGAATTTTTAACTTATCCATGATGACGAAAAATGTTCGAATGCGTTGAAAACAAAACACTAACTATTAAACAAATGACGATTTTAGAAAAAGAATTCCATGTTTGTCAAATAAAATTAATTTGAAATTAGAATTATCAGTCAAAAAAAAAAATATTTTCAGTTGAAATGGCCAAACGGCAAAACGGCAGTTTCATAGGTAAAGACCTATTAATATCACAAAACAAATCTTCTGCATTTTAGTTTTTATTTAAATGGTGACATTATTCCGTTTTGTAAAGGAAAAAATTAAATAGTTCCATACTATTATAACATATATTTTAATATAAGAATTAAAAACTTTAACCAGTTTTTTTTACATGATATGCGATACATTATAATACATTATACATTTTGCCATCAAAAACCTAAAATTAATTAATTTATGTGGGAGACTGGTGCCTATACTAGGAGGTCCTGTGTGACAGATCACCAGCCTCCTCTCTGGATAGAATAAGAACATAGGTTATACTTATTCCGATTTTCCTACCTGCGCAGGAGTCACGCGAGTAAAACCGTTACGGACCTCTAGATTATGTAAAGCAAAAGTCTTAAAATATAAAGTAAAACTTCCGACAGGAATTAAAATCTTAAATTCACATTATTTATTGCATGTATGAAACTGATATATGAAAACAAAATAATAGTTTGATGGCCGAAGTAACATAGTGGTTAGTAGTCCTGCCTAAAACGCCGGAAGTCCCTGGTTCGAGTCCTGGCCGGGGGATCATTTGCGTGATGAACACAGATCTTTCTTCTCGCGTCATGGTTGTTGATATTTATTTATATATGTATGTTTATTCGGGACCCTGCATGTTCGCTGGATGGTCATCCACAACACAAGCTCTGCTTACTTTAGAGCCATATACTTGGTGTGTTTGTCAGGGGATTTATTTGTTTAATTTGAATATTTGGGAATAAGAACGATTTCTTATTTGCAGGGCAAAATCAACTGACACAGACAAAGAAAACTACGAGCAGAAAATAATGAAGGTACTAAAAGATTCTGAAGCGAACTATGATAAAGACCACACTTTGATAGTCTGTCAGATGCTGGGATTCAAACCCGGGATCTTGTACCTGTATGAAGAAAATAAATTGTAAGTACATATTTTAAAGCGAATGTTAATACTTCATTATTTACTAAGCTTTTTTTTAGGACACTAAGATATAATTTTTTTAAGTTATGTATTTTTGTCGATTTATTTATTATTTTACAGTTGCCAAGCTTCGCAATATAACACCCGAATATTGAGTACTGTTAAATAAACCAAATAATCCCAGCTATGTTTCATTAAAAATTACATGAAACTTTTATTTACAATATTATTATAGGTTGTAATTTTTTGTATTGTTATTGAAAATAATAAATACCAAAGCCAGCCCAATCGGTAGCATTACGTTTTAAGTAGCAAAACCTGGGCATTATACGTTCCTATCTATGACTGGTAAAATCCCTTAAGTTGCGACTTCAAAATCGATTCAAATTAAGAAATTGCTTTAAATGAACTTCAAGAAATTAAAAAAATTCTTGGTACCTTTGAAAATTATAAAATACTATATCTCTTAAAATATATAAAAAAAACAACCCTAAACTCAAATGATAAAAACATCGTCAAAACAGTGTCAAACTGTACCTTTAATATATTACTTCAGAAGGTAAGTTCTCTCAACTCTCTAAGTTGACATTTTAATACAAAGTTACCTTTTATCGCTCCCAAATAAAACAATCCTAAAATATTATATTTTATAGATGGCGTGCCCAATTATCTCTATACATCCGCGCGAACGATGCGTCCGGCGCGATGGCTATCTGCCGGCGCCGCGGCTCCACCTGCCCCAAACTTTGGCTGGATTTACTAAGATGGCCGCCGCCGGCCGAATGTTTGAACGAGGTGCTGAATGTTATCGGTAAGTTGTAAAAGTTCGTACAGATGCTTCCAGTCATTTCGAAGATCTGTGTTTACGTTAAATTTGTATACGTCGCGTATGTCGTTATTTTATGATTTCACTTGAACTTTTATCGTAAAATTATAATCGAATGGTTATATTACAATCTGTCCTAACCTTACCTTAGTTAGATTGTAATACTGCGGTTTTGATAATTTTACGGCGACATATTGACGGCCTGTTTGGTGTGGAGGTAAGTAGCATTGCCTTCCTTTTTTTTTCGAAATGGACAGTTTATTTATGGCCCTATGGGCCTTTTAAATTTCACCGGACTTTGTAGCTTAGCGCTGACGGCGATTAGCTGGAACTTAAACTACTCCTACATACGATATGCCTAAGGGCACCCGAGAGGGTACAGACCTCGGCTTAGGATGTCGTATATTGAAACTACCACTGCTTCGGAAAGTCAGTAGGAATGCGTACGACGCGTTAGCCTGGCCCACCGGTGGGTTAGTCGATTCGAATGCCTTGTTGCCCTATTTCTAACTGGAACACCGGCGTTTTTTGTTGTAATATCATCGTCGGGATCTGTTAAGACGTTACGCGGACGCCTATAACGAACCGCCGCGTCTGGGTTGGCTGTGTATTCAGATGACTTATTGACCAGCGGGTTGGTATGGTGGGAAGCATTATCGAAGTGGCGTCTAGACCCCAACTTCATGAATGCGGCATTGGTGGGCAGCTCGAGATCCTTGTGCAGATCTAAGTCGCGGACATAGGGCGGGGCACCGACGCATTTGCGTAAGAACCTATTTTGAATAACCTGCAAGTAATTGAGGTTCGACTTGCTGGCGTGAGCGAAAGCCACACTGGCATATGTCATGATGGGTCGGATGCAAGTTTTGTAAAGTGTAAGCTTATTTCTAAGCGACATTTTACTCTTTTTGCAGATTAAGGGGTGCAGCCTACCCATGACGAAGGTGGTTCAGTCCCGGACCCGTTTTATGTGATCCGCGAATGTTAGTCCACTATCTAAAGTAACTCCTAAATATTTGACTTTTTTTGCCCATGGGATCGGAGTACCAAACACGGTGATCTGACCTAATCTTTTGGAGGGTTTCATAGAGGTTGTCCTAGAGCAGGTTGAGAGAGAGCACACTGCTGCACTTTTTTCTGGGTTGACTTCTATTCTCCATTTCCTAAACCAAGCGCCTAATGCGTTGGCTGCGTATTGAAGTATTCTAGTTAACCTACGTAGCTTCCATCCTTGGTATGTCACAAGTGTATAGTGAAAACAAAGTTGGAGAAAAGTTCGACAGGGTCTGTCACAACGCCAGACCTGTGTCAGAGCCACGTCAAATAAAAGCGCACCCGTGCCTATCGATTTTCGACCTACGTTCCTTTGCTCCAAGATGTGCTCCGTGATGCGGTGCACCTGTTGGACGCAGGAGTGACTGGACCTAAAGCCGAACTGTTCATCCGGTAACAGGTGCTTCGAATGGATGACCTCTCGGAGCCTGTTCAAAATTATCCTTTCGTATAATTTGCCTATCGCGTAGTTAGATTAGCTGGTTTTTCGGGTTTCCTAATACCGATGACAATCGCTTCCTTCCACGTTTGCGGAAAGGAGCAGTTTGTTAGTAAGTTATTGAAAATAACTACAGTTGTATGAGTGCGAGTGGGAGAGCTTTCAGAACCCTGTTTGGTATTTCGTCTGAACCTGGAGCTTTACGCGGTTTTTAGTTTTTAATTATTGTCTGTACCTCTTCCACCGTTACCGGTTGGAGGGTGTCTGTCGGTGGGTTGCCGCATTTAGTTTCGACTATGCTATTCACAGTTTCTATGTGGAGAGCGTTGGTGCTTTCTGTACTCGGTGTACATTGTTGGGCTAAGCTATCGGCTAGGGTTCAAACTTTTTCGGAGTCATCGAAGGCGGGAGTCATGATCGGAGGCCTAAGGAGCAAAGGCATCGATGATGCGGTAGAGTCCATCTTAAGAGACTTCGCCAAGCTCCAGTCTGGCTTACCAGATGCGAAGGCGAAATCTCTTCAAAAAGCGCGTCCCAGTTGTTAGACCGCAGTTCGCGTATGCGAGATTTAACATCTCGCTGTAGGGCCCTCATACGGATGCGGTTTGCCTCGGTCGGAGCGTAATCGTACGCCCGCATAGCTGCATTCTTTGCTCTCAACAACTCCCTCACATCCTCAGGCAGGATCCAGTGGCGATCATTCGCCACCGGAACCCGCCTGGAAAATGCACTGATAGCAGTTCGAAGGTAGTATGTGAAAGCACCGATCGCTGCATGGGTCTCCTCGATGGATGACAATGAATCGGGAATGGTGTTCAGGTCGGGGCTGTCGGTTGCCTTAAGAGCTTCCGTTAGTTTGGCCCAATCAATGTGTGCCCTTGTTTGAGGAACGGGGTCACTTGGGCTACCTAGCTGCATGACTACCGGTCGGTGATCCGAAGTAAGCTGGTGGATGACTTCTACTGAGTGTACCGTTAAGTTAACACTTTGTAGGATTGCTATATCGAGAATATCGGGGCGATGATTTGTATTATAGGGATAGTGAGTGGATTTATCTGGTGGTTGGTAGACGGATGCCAGCGTGATGCCAGGCTGATGGCTGCTTATCGCTATTCTACAACAAGAAACTTCGATATTCTCGAATGTGGTGGAATCGATAGCATTACAGTGTAGTGACTATCGTTACGTACTATGTTGTATTTCGCTATTTTCGGGTCCTTGTGACTAGGTTTCAAAAAGGTTTCCTGCACAAGTAAGATGTCGTTTTGGAATTCTCGAAAGAGTTCATAAATTTCATTACGCTGATGTTTAAGACCATCGGCGTTGAAGTAGCCGATAGTGAGGGACCGAGGTTTTAATCTAGAGAACGCCATTTAAAAGTTTAATTTATTGAATTTTTGGACGTTGGCGATAAGCGCCTGGTGTTCGATCGCGACGAAGTACGTCGCCTGGAAGTCACCCTTTGCGGCTCGTAGTTTGCGAGCCAAAGTGGTGGTTTCTCCCAAGTCGAAACTTGAGGCGAAATCGCTTACAAGCGCGAAGTCTGAAAGTGGCTCTCCATGGGACCTGGCCGTGAGAGGAGAAGGTATGCAAATTCAAATTCAAATTCAAATTCAAATATTTATTTCTCAACATTGACAATTACTTGTTCTTATTGACGTCAAATAAAACATGATTCTACCACCAGTTCGAAAAAAACCCTCGTGAAGAAGAACTGGCAAGAAACTTCACGGGTATATATTTTTTTCAAAATAAATTTACAGAGTCTCTTTATGTCTATACAAAATTATTCTTTTCTGCATCTGTTAGCTCGGCAAGTCTCCCTCCCCCCAAGTATCCAAACGACGAACACCCTCAAACGGCACCCGTTCACGAGTTAACGCGGGATCCAGCCATCGCCCTCCTCAACCAGGTGATAACCTGACCTGCTGTACCTGAGAAGACGGGAGGGTGAGGGCTGCCATGGGTTTCCTCACCATGGTAGGTGGGGTCACCCATGCGTTCTTGGGAGGCGGTGGAGGACCGTGAGGGTCACAAAGCGGAGGCTGCGGTTTATTGCGTGGGCCGGGCTTTGCAGCAGGAGCAAAGGCTGGACACCTTTGCTTTGCGTTCTGCGCCTTTTGGGGTTGGGCTTTGGGGCCCTGGGGCATCCTAGGTAATTGGCAGTGTGGCCAACCGACTTACATAAGACGCATGCAGGAGGTTCGACAGATTGCGGGGTTAGCGCGCAATCCGCAGTGCCATGATCACCCAGGCACTTGACGCACCTGGGCTTAGCGGGGCAATTTCTGGCCGTATGGCCAGCGACTTGGCATCTATGGCATTGGCTGGTCATACCACGTTTAAAAGGGATCTCAACGGTGATCCGCGAAAGTCGTGCTATAGTTTTAAGGTTGAAAATCCCCTTGCCCTCAGGGGTGTGATCTAGTGTTACCAACACTAGGTTGTACGGCATACGATCTTTGCCATACATACGGTGGACGGAAATGACTGGCAATCCCTGGTCTTTAAGATCCTGGAGAAGGAGCTCTGACTTAATCTCCTTCGGTACGCCTCTAAGGACGACGCGCAAAACGCGCTCCTCCTCGAGCGCGTAAGTGTGGTACTCAATGGATTTCTCATTCAAGTACTTATTGAGGGCGCAGTAATCGGCGGGTGCGACGGTCTCTACGCGGATGCCGATCGCGGTATTCGTCGCGTGTGTATACGCGATTTTTAAATTTAACATATGTGTGGACACAGATGTCCACGTCGCTTTATCGCGGATGAAAATAGGAGGCGGATGCCGACTGGTTGGCTTGGCCTTGGGGTAGGAGAGATTATAATTTGAATTTGACGTGGGCATGGACTGCGGCGCCCGCTTTTTCGGAGTTTTGGACTCATCGCCGGATGAGTCCGAGGGCTTGGGCCTTTTTTTGACGTTTTGCGACGACGGTGAATCCCTTGTTGGATTCGATGGCTTGGGCAGGAGCCAGGGTATCGCAATCCATCGACGATGAACTACGAGTGGACGAAGCCACGGACGAGCGCGAGCTAGAACGATCGCGTGAGGGGTTGATGGATGCGGGTTGACGCCCCCGTTTCTCCTTTTTTGTCGGAGTTTTGGTTATGGGTTTGAACCCATTTTCGAATTTTGTCCAGATGTCTGGACACTGCGAGCGAACGAAGGCCATGAAGGCCTTCGATATGTCTGCCTCCAGCCTGAAAATAACTTAAAAACTAACCGTAGTTCGCCGAAGTCCGCTACCTGGAATCCTAGAAAGGGTACGCAGGTAGATAAGATAAGATAAGATTAAATGTTTATTTGCCAATATATGGTACAGTTAGATCTTAAATATAAATTAAATCCATCATATACTGCTGATTCTTCAGCGTGCAAAATTATAAAATTGGAAATATATATCTAAATCATTAAAGCAAGCGAATTAATTACTCAAATTCAAATTCAAATATTTATTTCTCAACATTGACAATTACTTGTTCTTATTGACGTCAAATAAAACATGATTCTACCACCAGTTCGAAAAAAACCGTCGTGAAGAAGAACTGGCAAGAAACTTCACGGGTATATTTTTTTTCAAAATAAATTTACAGAGTCTCTTTATGTCTATACAAAATTATTCTTTTCTGCATCTGTTAGCTCGGCAAGTCTCCCCCCCCCCCCAAGTATTCAAACGACGAACACCCTCAAACTATTACATAAATTAAAGAGTCGACCGCGTTAGGGCCGACCTTTACCGACAAAAGAGCACGAATTGTACACGAAAAGACACAAATATGATAAAGATAAATATGAAAATAGAAGAGTAAATAAATAAACAGTAGAAATAAATAATATATAAAATAAAGGACTGGATCAGTACAAATTGGTTGTCACCGTAAGGTATCCTCTGTACTAAAACCAGAATACTTTACGCTGGGAACACACAGCACTCAACACAAGCACAACACAGCACTCAGCACAAGCACAACACAGCACTCAGCACAAGCACAACACAGCACTTTGGAAACTAAGAAACTTAGTCGCAAAAAAATAATCACTTTGAGAGCGCTCGGAGGGAGTAAAAATCCTAGAAAAATCGTATCACGGAGCCAACACGCTAGTCTGTGACGTCAGTAAACTGAGCGCCACTGAATATCGGGAAGGGACCGATCAATCGGAGCGGTCTTAGAACGTCCGTACCGGGCGGCGGTCGCAGCAAGAATCCAGCTTCATGACACTTTCTTAATGACAAGTTCTTAATGACACTTAATTTAGGCTAGATAATGTGGTGTGATTGTTAAATATTTAATGATATATATACAGCAACTGTGACCGCCTGACAAAAATGTACTGATTTGTCACGCACACTGTGTACGTGGCTCGTACACCAAGGCGAGGAGAATATGGTTTGACAAGATGGCGGCTGCCGCGTCACTGCCTGAGAGCAGAGCGCTTGCCGCGCGAGCAAAGGAGTTGAACCATCTATAATAGGACATGTAAAATTGGGTTTGGTTAAATAGTAGAAATAACGTTAAAAGAATTTGTCCGAATCAATCGGGTATCAATACGCAAAAGGTACGAAAGTTCCTTTAGGTGATTTTAATTTATTTTTGAAAAACAGTTTTAATGGTACATCAGCAGTATTGTCTTAATTTAACACACATCTCTGAAATTACATTTTTATTTTTGTAAGATTAACTCGGCACACTTTTTCCAAACTTTGTATTACACTGTGTTTTATTTTTATGACAATGACTAAAATATATTGCGCCTTTGGATGTACTTTCAATTATTTGCAATATATATAATACCTAATATTTGCAATCATAAGATAGGATGATCTATTGTGGTTCGCAAATAATTGTATTATATTTATTCAATGATCCTGGTGATAATAAACCATTTTTTTGTTTCAGCCAATGAAAAGTTACTGTCAAATATTCTAGTCATAGATTCTTTAGCAAGCACTTCTAACTACACATTAGGAGATGTACGAAAGTAAGTTATGTTGTTGAATAAAAATAATTTTATCTCTTAAATAATAAATTATGTAACGAACGACCATATTGCCTTGCGTCTTTCTAAAAAGGTTTCAGACAAATCGTTTTTCGTTCACGTCATTTTCTTAATCAGACCCAAAAAAGGGTTATATTTTTGACGTGTGTACTGGTCTGCGGCATCATACCTTCATATGAAAGTACCAACTCTAAGCGTTTATTTTTTTCAAACCTGCATGAAGCGAGAGAGTTCACGGCCACGTTTGAAAATCTTTCAGTTAGTCAAATTATACTTTTTTTGTGTATCGGGGGTATTATTTGTGTTTACACACGTTTACTTGCGAATCATAAAATTGTATTTTTATCTTGACGTATTGGCTTGTTTGGGGATTCAATTTACAAAATAATTGCTTATTTTGCATTAGGGGTGCTACTAACATATGCCGGTATCAATCGACACTGATGAGGGGGCAAAGCCTTATTTGTGTAAAGTAACGATCGGGAAAAATGCCGCCTCGCCAGGTGTTAGTGAGACGAGCCACATAAATCGGCCAGTCTCAAGCCCGATCGGACTAACCGAACGGTACTTGCCGACCCGAATGTGCCCGCCAGAACATGGGGGAACACCCCTTGCTATTATTATATTCTTCTACATAATATTAAGAACCAAACCCATTTTCAGATACCTAATAGACGTCCTAAAATCCGAAGAAGACGTAATAACCCGAGAGAAAGAGCTAGCAAATAAGTATAAATCGGAAAGCGAGAGTATGAAGCAACAAATACAGAGAATTCAAAACGAACCCGTTACCTTCCAAAGTTCTAGATGTGCTGCTTGCAACAGGCCATTGGAGCTGCCGAGTGTTCATTTCTTGTGTCAGCATTCTTTCCATCAACAGTAAGTAATTATTATAAACCTTAAGGTGGGGTATAATAGGATGGATTCTAGTTTATTTATTTTGTAGTAGAATGTCTTTAGATTTTGTGCAATTATAATGTGCATCCGTGTTATACCTTCACGATGAAACACGATTGCATATAAAACACAATACACCTAAAAATTTAATTCTGAACAAAGTAAATAAATGAAACTATTCTTTGTTAAACTAGTTTTCAAAATGTTTGCGATTAAGCAATTGCAAGCCAGTTTTATCACAAATTTTATTATTATTACGTAATAGTATTCTATAAGTAGTAGTATAAACTAACTAAAATATTTCGTTTACCATACTTCCGTATGACGTTTACCATCTTTATCCTCATCGTAGCAGTAATTTGACATCGATTCAGATTATAGTTAAGAAATTATATCAATATATAGAATAAAGAAATATTTTGCATGTTTCATATGTGAATTAGGTACATGCATTTTGAAATCAACCCCAAACAAGCAAGCAAGGTGACTATCAAACGTCGCGTCATTTGTTTCGTCATTGTTCACCCGAACTAAATTACCAAAGCATTGAGCAGCACTTCTTTTGCACCGCTTGTTTCGTTTATTATGTGTAAGGGCTTGAAAGGATAAGTTATATACCGCCTGTTTCTCGAGTTGAGCAATGAGAAATCACTATTAAAATAATACCAACACATTACTTCGTTGTCTACAGCTGTTTCCAAAGTTATTCTGAATACGAGCGCGAATGTCCCACGTGCGCTAGAAAGCCGAGCCGGTCGGTGCCGCCCAGAGCCGCTGAAGCGCTGCACGCTAGGCTGCATAATGAACGTGATCCGTAAGTAGCTAAGGCTATATTCCTTATTATTATTACTTTTATTAGTAATTGCAATAGCATACATAATATATCATTGGAAGGGAAGGCATTACAACAAAGAAACGTAATAAATCCCCAGACAAACACACCAACTGTATGGCTCCAAAGTAAGCAGCGCTTGTGTTATGGATGACCATACAGCGAATCGGGGGAAAAACGAAAAAAACATACATATATAAATATCGACAACCATGAGCCGACAAAAAAACATATGTGTACATCACGTAAATCGATGCCCTAATAAAATATTTATTTTCTTAATTAGTTATTTCATGGTAACAGTAGTACGCAAATTTAAATAAATACAAAGACCGTGAAAAGGGGGAAATTAATTGTGCTTTATGCGTACCTACCAACATTTATTTATTTTATTTTAATATTTAAAAAGGTAACACCACATCATACATATTTACATTTACACAATAGTTTCAAAATATAAATTTACATAATTTCTAATAAGCACAACTATAACGGTGTATACATGACTTTGCCATAATACTATTTAAATCTAATACAATTAATTTTAAATACCAATACTAACACTACAAACATATCATACACTGCTTAATTAAAGTAGAATAATATACCTATTAAACATGCTTACGATTCCCCTTTTATAGATGACAAAACATTTTTCTTAAAGCTATGCAGGGTTTTGCGAATTTTACCATTCGTGGAATTAAATTCGATGAATAAACGATTGCTTGGAGATTGCAGACCTAGATTCGTTTTGCATGGCGGAGTGTAAAAAAGGTTATTCATTTTAAATCTGGGGTATTTCTGAGCGACTCTTAAAGCTATTCGTGAATAAATTTTAATATAGTCGCTAGTTAATGTGATGGTTTGCAGTTTTGAATTAGAAACATAAGTCCAAAAGTCTTCTACGGTCTCAAGCTTCACCATATTAAATTGAGATGTCGCTCTTCGTACGGTTGTCTATGTGAAAAACCTTGCGATGATAAAGCCAGATGACGAGTAAATGCTGTCTGTATACTCTCAATACGTTGGTTGGCGTAAAACCATTCGAGATGGCTACGTACCAATGAGTTGTAAAGTAAGATTTTGGTGTTGTGCTTAAAACCTCTACTGTTCCTTTTCAGAAATCCGAGCATCTGGGTTGCTTTTGTAAGAGAATTTTAACTTATTGTCTATGATAACACCCAAACCTCGAACTTCATCCATCTCCTGTAACTGCACACCGCCAATGTTGTACTTAAAGACAGTACACCTAGTACACCTGATTAGAAAAAAAACATTTACTCAAGTTGAGAGTCATGTGATTAACGTCGCACCACTTCTGGATCACACCCAAGTCATTCTGAACCAACACACGGTCTCTGAAAGACTTTAAGGGACAGTAGAGTTTAAGATCATCGGCAAATAAGAGTGATTTGCAATGTTTGATGTTGGTTGTGATTGATGATTTATCGAACCTTATTCCAAGAATGGTAAAATTAACTTGAATTTATTTCATAACACCCTACCTAGCTTTCAGAAAAATGTTTTGTCACCTATAAAAGGGGAATCGTAAGCATGTTTAATAGGTATATTATTCTACTTTAACTAAGCAATGTATGATATGTTTGTAGTGTTAGTATTGGTATTTAAAATTAATTGTATTACATTTAAATAGTATTATGGCAAAGTTATGTATACACCGTTATAGTTGTGCATATTAAAAATTATGTAAATTTATATTTTGAAACTATTCTGTAACTCTAAATATTTGTCGTTCATAAAAATTTTAAAAAAGTATGGGACTTAAATGAGATCCCTGGGGCACACCAGATGCGGCAGCATAAACTTCAGACTCATAGCCTTCAACAACCACACATTGGGTTCTTTTTTGTAAATAGGACTTAAACTATTTTAACAATGAACCTTCGACTCCATGTTTTTTTATTTTCTGCAAAAGAAGCGTGAGGTCCACTTTGCGGAAAATAAAACAACATAGAATCGAAAGTTCATGTCGTTTCAATTCCATGTTTATACTTATGCTTATGTTTAACTTAAGTTGATATTATATAACACAAAAATTTATAAACTCTTCTCTTATTTAAAGTTCAAGATTAGTTAATGAATGAATATGGATCATGTGACATGTGTACCGTATTCAATTTCTTATTATAAATACTAAGAGATGAATGTGCTCAAAACAAACCATATTAACCTTTTATATATCACCCACTAACCATTGTTTTATCTTTCGCACATACATTTAAGAGAACCATAAACACAATTTTCAAGAACACAGGTACACGTTTTCTGAAACGTTTTAAATCGCATGATTGAACTTGCTCGCATAGCTTTTCCTCGCATACCATATTCAACAAATTTTGTCAAACAAAAGCTTATAACGAGAACTTTATTACTCGAAAAGATCTCACTATTTGAAGACTTAAGCTATAAACTCATCCTTCAAGTATCTACATACATACTTACAAGTCAAATACTTGAATAAAAACCACAAATAGGTGTGGTTGCAGAACCAAAGATATAATTAAATTTTCTTTGTTTGAATGATCTGTTATTGTTAACACAAGTGTTCATTAATAACAAGTGAATTTGACGTCGACCAAAGGTACACAAACCTTGAAGACAAAAAGATAATATTATATACAATATTGTAAATCAATATAGATAATTTCTTTAAACTGTAGTCACATGTACAGGTGTAATTATCAATCTTCGTTATAGATTAATGTTCTTTTCATTTTGCATTATTGGATATGTGTTAGTGTCGTAAGGTTCTTGTGTTAAGGTCTCGTTTAAGGCTGTATTACAGTCTTCCTATTGTGACCGCCGTAATAACCATGTTTACCTGTGTTCTGGTTAAAGGGAAGGGACAGCCAGTGCAATTACTGGAACGGAGGCAATTTTAACCGAAGCTTGCGGTTGGCAGCGCATGATTAGTCGATATAATAATGAAATTCAAGTTCAGATATTTATTTCTCAACATTGACTTGTTCTTATTGACGTCAAATAAAACATGACTCTACCACCAGTTCGGAAAAACCTTCGTGAAGAAGAACTGGCAAAAAACTTCACGTGCATATTTTTTTCAAAATAAATTTTCTGTGTCTCTTTATGTCTACAAGATTATGTATACAAAATTATCCTTATCTGCATCTGTTAGCTCGACAAGTCTCTCTCCCCCCAAGTATCTAAACGACGAACACCCCAAAACGGGAGGTTCACGAGTTAACGCGAGATCCAGCCATCGCCCTCCTCAACCATATTAAAATCATTATTAATAAATAAAACGCCTACGACATATGATGTCCATGGGTTAGGTCCATGGGTGTCCATTCTACAATCAGATCATAGTGGGCAGTTGGCCACTTTTGATATTGGGCTAAAAAAGACTTTAAAAAGAGAAATTACCTTTATACCCATGAATGAGAGACGGCTTGAAACATTTAGGAAAAATGTATTTAAAAAAACATTTAAATTAGATTACTGTGCAGATCCTATTACTCAATATAACTCTATTCATAATATAATTAGAAATGAATATGACTCTGTTTTTAAAAAAAAGAAAATATGTATAAATAATAATTTATTTAGGTTTAGTGACTGGGCAACAGTGGGAATATGCAGAAGTAGAAATAGATTATATGAATTGTACAGTGAAAGAACTTATAATCATAATAAGACATTTTATGAATATGTTAAAAAGTATTCAAAATTATTTAAACGAGTTTGCAGTGTAGCTAAATCTAATTACATTAATAATAAAATTAAATATAGTACTAACATTTCAAAAACTGCATGGAATATAATTAATCAGGAAACTGGGAAAGCAAAAGAACCACACACCAAATATAATTTAAAAATTAATGATAAAGTGTTGTCAACTGACAAAGAAGTTGCTGAAGCATTTGAAAATTTTTTTACTGCCATCCCTGTGTCAACTACTTCGAGTATTAATTCATGTTCCACTCTTGCACAGTCACTGCTAACGGAAAATGTAAATTCATGCAATATTGATTTTATTTTTAAACATGTTACTGTTCCACAAGTTTTAAATGCATTTAAAAGCATTAAAGTAAAAAATACTGCCGATTTAGATGGGATTTCTGTTAAAATTATTGAATCTGTCATTGATGGTATAGCCCCGTACTTAGCCAGTATATTTAATGACTGTGTTGATAATGGTGTTTTTCCTGATTTAATAAAATTGAGTAAGGTCATTCCAATATTCAAAGCAGGTAGTATGTCTGACCCTAATAATTTTAGACCTATATCTATACTACCAACGCTCAGTAAGATTTTTGAAAAATTAATTTTAAATCAATTACTTTCTCATTTTTACGGTAATAGTTTAATGAATTTTAAGCAGTTTGGTTTCACGCGGGGTCGCTCAACAACCGATGCCGGTGTTGAGCTCATAAACACGTATTCAGCGCCTGGGAGGAGTCGTGTGATGCTATTGGTGTCTTTTGTGACTTGTCCAAGGCGTTCGACTGTGTGGATCATACTACTCTACTCATGAAACTGCACCATTACGGCATTAAAAACCGAGCGCTTGCTTGATTAAATCATATATTTCTAATAGAAAACAGAAAGTTGCAATAAATGGAGTAAAATCATCAGGATCGGCAGTGACAATGGGTGTGCCCCAGGGCTCAGTTCTTGGTCCTTTCCTATTTTTAGTTTATATTAATGATCTGCCATCGGTCGTTAAGAATCAATGCGAGGTCATATTGTTTGCTGACGATACTTCCTTCTTGTTTAAAATCAAAAGACAAGAAATTGACTATCGAGCGGTGAACAAATGCATCTCCAACACAGAGCAGTGGTTCTCAGCTAATAATTTGCTCCTCAATGAAAAAAAAATGAAATGTGTTAAATTTACATTGCCAAATGTCAAACAGGTAAACACAAACATTGTAGATAAGAGTCAGGAACTGACTCCTGTAAACTCAACTGTATTTCTGGGCATAACCTTAGACGCCAAACTGCAGTGGAGACCGCATGTTGATGGTTTAGCGAAAAGGCTTGGCTCTGCCGCATATGCTGTTAAAAAAATTAGACAAATTTCAAATGAAACAACTGCTCGATTAGTCTATTTTGGTTACTTCCACAGCCTCATGACATATGGTATTCTGTTGTGGGGGAGTGCTACCGACATCGATGCTATATTTATTCTGCAGAAAAGGGCGGTTCGCGCAATCTATCAGCTCGGTCCAAGGGTGTCACTTAGAAGTAAATTTAAGGAAATAAATATTCTTACCTTCCATTCACAATATATTTTAGCAAATTTAATGTATGTTAAATAGAACATAACCTTGTTCAAAAGAAAAAAAGATCTGCACAATGTTAACACAAGAGGAAGAAATATGCTGGCAGCTCATAATAGCAGGCTTCATAAAGTCACTAACTCATTCATGGGTCAATGTATACGCTTTTATAATAAGGTTCCTGAGGATATCCAAGGTCTTCCTATTGACAAATTCAAAGAAACTATAAAGGAGAAGTTGTGTGCTAGAGCATATTATAAACTATCCGATTATTTGGATGATAAAAGCCCTTGGGTATAATCCCCTCATTAACAGGATTGTACTAGTATTTGTAACAAAGCATGTGTAATGTGTCTGTTTGTGCGATGAGTTCTTCGTCCCGATGAATATCTAAAGCGTCATTGTCACTAAAGTACGTCTTCTTATGGTAGCGTCGGGTGACGGGTCGCTCACTTCCCTCTAATATGGTCGAGGAGGGCGATGGCTGGATCCCGCGTTAACTCGTGAACGGGTGCCGTTTGAGGGTGTTCGTCGTTTGGATACTTGGGGGGAGGGAGACTTGCCGAGCTAACAGATGCAGAAAAGAATAATTTTGTATAGACATAAAGAGACTCTGTAAATTTATTTTGAAAAAATATATACCCGTGAAGTTTCTTGCCAGTTCTTCTTCACGAAGGTTTTTTTCGAACTGGTGGTAGAATCATGTTTTATTTGACGTCAATAAGAACAAGTAATTGTCAATGTTGAGAAATAAATATTTGAATTTGAATTTAGGCTCGGATGCCACTTACCATCAAGCGGGTTGCGTACTTGTTTGCCGGCTATAAATTTAGTAAAAAAAAAGATATGTCCCGAAACTTAAACTGCAAATGCAAATAAAACTACTAGCCTAATCTTGACATCAACATAACATTTAAAAAAGGTACCTTATTGCTAAATTATAGAATGTCGAAAGTTTTTCAACTATGTCACTTTTAATTTTCTTCTGTTTTATAACCGCCCATAAATTAAGGTTTTACAGTTAATTTGCAAGGTATCCTTGTACAGTTCGTTCGCGGTAAGAAAACAGTGACGTATCGTCGCAGTATTGGTCGTACACAATAGCATCACCGACAATAAGAAAACTTTTACTATAACGGTATCCTCATTGGCTAGTATTATAGTTGGATCGATGATTCACTGTTTTCTTATCGCGGATAGTCTATAGCAATGATGTCATAAAGCCAGCTAAGTGTAACCACTAGCTCTCAATCAACACGTAACTCGGAGTCAGCTGACTGGGGTTCTAATAACGCTATATGTCACTCTCAGTCCAATAAACATTAACAGTGATTGAGGGACACTTTAACTAATTAGCCGGCCACCTTTGGGTTATTTTTTTTAACTTAGGTCTGTATAAGTTAGCCTCATTGAATTATAATATAATGATAATATAAAGTTCTGGTTGTCTTCCCAGTAAAGACCGGAGAAATGTCTTACATCAAAAAACATAGACAACCCAGGCAAAGTAAGAAATAGTATTAATTTTCTTATACCAAAAAAACTTTAAATATTAACAACGTGCCACAGACAAACCAACACCACGTCCTGATTACAAAAATATACCGAAGTATTGTTATCTAAATAGTATAATCGAAAAGCATTCATATTTATACTGTTTTCCTGATAAGACAAAACATGCTTCTTGTGTTTTCAATAGGTTTGTCATAACATATCGTTGTTGTAATAACTAATCATGGAGCTATAACACATAGAGGTTGGTCAAAAATTGCCTCAAGTACCTACGTTTTAATTGAAAGAATGAGTTTCTATAGTACAGGCGTGTCATTCATCTGTATTATTAAATTATTTAATTTTTCATTTCGTTTTATTTTACTCTACAGGTTACGCCTTAATGTAATCAGTACAGTCATGTAATGTTTTTTTAGTTTTCAATATAATGCCACCGAAATTTATCGTGCACTTGTGACAGTGTGGTTTTAAAGACTATCTGTTTCAAATGTGGTGTTATTTTCGCTATCAAATTTCGAGATAGGTGTGGTATTATGTAATTGTGTTTAGATAGTGTTTTATTTACTAGATTTTGCCTTAAGCAGTCTTTCAACGTCAAAAGACAGTGTTAAACTCAGGTGTAAATGAAAATCACACACATGAATTATCCTGTACGTGTTCTATATCAGTTTCAAGCCAATTTTGGCGCACTCAGTAATACACGCGGAACTGTGGATAAATAATAAATAAATCATATGTTATCCTTACTTTTGAATTTACTAAAGTGATCGAAACAAATTTAAAACGCAACTAAATTATATTCATCGTGACCATAGTAAACCGGCTTGTCCGTTGGAAACAATTCTTGATTTAATCCAGTTTGACTGGCGGCCTTTAACCACACAATTAACAGATGCGTTATCTTAGACTAAGAAAACAGACGGTTTTGGACGTCTCACAAGATATAGAAGTAGTACAAAACAATATTGACAAATTAATCTGTTTTAATTAAATTTTTAATTACAAAATGTATTTTGTAACCTTACAAATGAAACGTTAACTTAATGAGAGCCATTTAAAATGTATTAAATAACGACTTTTCGTTCTGTACTTTTATAATATAAACTGTAATCAATATTTTATGGCTTTATTATCGAATTGTGGTCACGCCGTGCGTAGATTAAAGTTTGAAAGTGATGTGGAATATTGAGTGAGGATAAATGTCGGAAATCCTAGTGAAACTGCCACCGTTCTCATGGTGTTTTTCGAATACGGTGGATGATGGTTATAATGGGTATGTTACTTTTTTACTTTGTTATAGCTCGCGATTCATCTGATAGTAAGGGGCATGCGTGCCCATAGACATCGTTAGTCGTAGATGTTATTGATTTATTGTCTCTTATTGATTAATAATGCGTCGCCGACGGTAGGCTTAAAGTTGGAATTGCTTTTGTTCCACTAATTACACTGGCTGTTTCTCTCCTTTATCCGGAACACGGTCACGTCAATGTGGTTATTATAGCGGATAAAATAGGAAGTACTGTAGTACCGCCCTCTAGGGCGATATCATAACATAAGAAGCTATACAACCCCTGAGTAATTTGTTACTTTACTTAAGACGATATTTTTAAAATTGTTTATAATAAACTGTCCAGAGGAGCCTGACAACCACGCTGCAGGGAAACCTAATGTGGGTGTCAGATCTAAATTATTAGGTATCCATATATTTTACAAATAAAGATTATTTTCATTTTCATTCCCAATGAAACCAATGTTTATTTCATCTGTAGAATACAGAAAGTTGTTTAATTTAACGTGTACATTAACAATATTTTCGTGTGCCGGCTTCTTGAAATTTCTACCTTGTTTAACTTCAAAGGTCGTAAATTCAGATTCTCGTTGGTACAAGTATCCATGTATTGAATACATATGTTGGGTCGCGTTTTGTGTATATTTTCTATTTCTGGTTATCTTATTGTGACAATTAAACGAAGTTATGATTAAAAGTTTAAGTAAATTAATACTGCAAAATGTGTTTAGTTTCTCGCCTGTGATTTTCTGTACATGAACTTATACACTATTCAGTTGATGTTGTTTTATTGTGTAACAGAAGTACTAGAATATTTGCAGTGCAAATAACATTAAATTTAAGATTAGTCAAAATGAAATAAAATTTGCTGTGCCTCTAGATACATTACCCATTATCTGGATTGGCAGTTGTGATATGGCAAAATGTGCAAAGGTAACAAATCTAATAATCTCACTAAGTAGGAGTTTTGGTCAAATTTGAATGAACCCCATGTAAGGTGTTTTTATTTAAAAACTGCCTGAAAACAGTAAACATAAATAGTAGCTAAACATATTACTATTAACTAAAATAAGAATAAATGGTAATTTCAAGTTCTTATTTCTTAATTAACGCTAATGTTATAAAACTGAGAGATATAATTGATTGCTGTTTGCCTGAACGAGCTAATCTCAGGTACTAAGGTTCATATGTTTGCTTTTGATTCATCATTTATTTAGGAAGATATATAATAGGCTTTGTTGAAAAAAATCCCGCGCTGTCACAAGTTATGTAAGGAATACAAAAACAACTATTGAATTAATTATGTTATGTTTTCGTAACAAGAGCGCTAAAACTTCCTTCCCCATATATATCTAATAACAAATAACATTCAACAACTTGCTCTTATCTTTATTATTTTTAATTTTTCCAGGTACGCCGTAGTTTCGGAATACTTCGGCCGGGGCTTGTTCAACAAAGTCACCGTTGTGACAGAGGCGTCGACGCCCGAAAGCCCGCCTGTCCCAACTCCCCCAGCTGTGCCAAATGTGGCCACGGTGGTCCCACAAGTGACCCAGGCTAGGACTTATGGGCCGGGAGTTGAAGCTAAGTTGAGGCTTCAAGAGGGACAGAGTAAGCAAGGTATGTTGTGCTGCTACAGACAATTTCCTTTATTTTCCACGCGATGTGTAACTACTACTAAAGGCTAAAATTAGATTTTCATTATTAATGAACGAAACCAGTACTGCAAAAGAAGTGCTGTTCAAACTCTGCTAAAATAGTCAGGTAAATACATACTGGGATTAATGAAATAATTGTTCATAGAGCAAATAGAAAGAGGAAGTGCCGTATGTGTCATTCTCTAGGGAATCAAGTGAAGCCGCCGCGCGAGTAGTGGAAGCTACTCGGTGGTGGCATAAATTAAAAACTTTTGTTGAGCTGTTTGAAAAGTTTTTGCATAATTTACTAGATGGCGTCACTTGCAGCAGGAAACTTTATAAATTCTTATTAGTGAAAACACACATGTTTTTCCTTTGATTTTGATTTTAACACAATTTTGATACTCCTTAAAACGTAGACGCGATATAATACAACGCATGTTTTATACTGAGTAACAAATAAAGACAAGATTTCAACAATGCAGGTTCGAGTGCATGCCTCAAAATAAAAAAAATTTACCCTTCCGGACCAGTGGTAAGCCTAGGTCCGTGCCCCTCTCGGGTGCCCTGAAGAAGCGTTATGTATGTAGGAGTAATTTAAGTTCCGGCTAAGCGCCCTCAGCGTTAGACCACAAAGTCCGGTGAAATTTAAAAGGCTAATAGGGCCATAAATAAACTCTCCATTTCGAAAAAAAAAGCACGCCACAAAGTAGCAAAGTTTTATTATTAATAAAACTTACTTAATAAATGCAAGATAACTAAGTTTGTAACTGCCATGTGGATGTCTGTTATATACATTGCTTAAGACATAGAACATTATAATCATAGAGAAAGCAAATGGGGTGATAATAACACTTTGCCAAAAAAACAACTGTCGCTATAAAGGACATTCAGTTTTAATTAGATGTATAACACAAATGTGTTAGTTCAAACTTTGATCACAGTGGCGTAAGAACCAAAAGTATGAGAGAAAGCTCGACAGCGTGCTATGACCAAATCGACCAATAAAATGACACCTACAGTCGCACTTACAGATCTCAGACGGTTAAAATGGGGCTCTTTATTACAAATTTTGGTTAGCAAATCTATACTAATGGAGTATAATACAGTTGAGAAGTACGATGGCTGCATCCCGTGTTAACTCGTGAACGGGTGCCGTTTGAGGGTGTTCGTCATTTGCATACTTGGGGGAGGGGGGAGACTTGTCGAGCTAAAAGATGCAGATAAAAATAATTTTGTGTAGACATAATATAACCGTGAAGTTTCTCGCCTGTTCTTCTTCACGAAGGTTTTTCCGAATTGGCGGTAGAGTGGTTTTATTTTACGTCAATAAGAACAAGTAATTCAATGTTGAGAAATAAATATTTGAATTTATACATAAAGAACAAACTCGCGAACTGAAGTCTATACTTAAGACCGCCTTAAGAAACTTATTTGAGGTCTCTAAGAGCGGTCATCTTGTTTTTGTTCCATTGAGGAAATGCAGCACTCCTCTCGGTGGGTTTTACCCGTACACGCAGTCGAACTCCATCGCGAAGTTAAATAGAAAATTAGTTCCACAGTGTATGTCGATAATTATCATACATTGTAAAGAAGATAAATAGTAAAATTTGAACTTTTATTACATTATTCGTAGATAGTGCATGTATTTACTTAAAATAGATATTGTTATTTGCTAGTTAGTCCTGATATTATACATAACAACTTATTTTTATGACATAACTAAACAATAATTTTCAATTTTCTAATATAGAAGTACACAAACGCTCGGTCAAACCGCCCAGTAATGCAACCTACTAAATAAGTATTCAACATTTTCTTCAAAAATAACATGCACATTACCTGTTTGCGACCACCACGCTTTTACTAAAAGCTATTCTGCATAGAATAATTTCCAGAAATATTCACTTTTTGAGAATTACTTATCTAAATAGAAAATAAGTTGACCTTTTTTTTCAAAAGCTTTTGCAGCTGCAGTTAAATACGCTTAATCGGTTAACATTTAAAATTAAACTTATTTTACTTTGTATTTATTACGCATTTAAAATCTAGAAAATAAATCTTATAGCCTCCTTTCAACCTTTAAAAGAAAAGCTTAACCTATTTTAAATATCATATCATCAATTGAAAGAAAATTAACGTTCAACATATACCTTTCCAGTTTTCGTCTCAAACACAACAAATCAAGTGGCACCAAAAGGGACATCCGTTATTCCTGTGCCAGAAGGCAGAATGCGAGTTTTAGAACACCAAAAATACAGCTCAAGTTTAGAAGCAAACATAACTAAATTAGCGCCAATCCATACCCACACAGGGTCGCCCTCGTCGCCAACAACTACGAAGAAAAAATTCGGCGAACACCCGAAAAGTACAAGTGGTTCGCCAAAAATCTCTGCCGCTATTGAAGGCAAAAACCCTTTCGAGGAAGAAAAATATGATGAAGCGAAAAATCCGTTTGCAGATGAAGAGGACAATGACCCGAAGAACCCTTTTTCGGAAGATGATTATGATAAAAATCTAAACCCTTTTTCGTGAAATTTGCAATTTGAGTAGATATTTTTAAAATTGTTGATGGTATTGAGAGTGGAGATGTTATTACTAAGTATAGTAAAATTATGTCTGCAATATCTGAGGATGGAAGAAGTAATAAGCAAGTTGTTGGTCGAAAAGATGAGGTTAGGATAATCATGGTTTGGTGTAGCTTGGAGATAGGTCCATATTAATAAGTCACCTAAATCATGTTTTATTTCAAGACCGAAAACATACACAACACAAGAAAGCGAGACATATTATGTTTTTTTACACCAAAATTAGGTTATCTGTTCCCTCAACATGGTGCAGACATAAATGAGAATCATTAATACGGGCTCAGGTTATATAATCTCAGAAAATTTCACTATTGTAATGATATGAAATGATGACTACCTATGTATTCCGTTATGTAACTCGGATTACGGTTCACGAAATAGTTCCAGAAATATATTATTATGGAATATTGTTACCCTCGAGACCCATCGAAAGAACATCTTTTGTCCATCAACTTTAAACTTTTACGCCTTATAGTTAAGTACCTTTCTAAGGTAAAAAAATCATATTAATGAAACGCAATAAAAATATAGTATCCCAATGAGGGTAATTTTTTTTAAATAACTTGTCACTTTTGCTTAAAGTATGTGTTATTCCATGTATATGCAAGATTAGATTAAGATTATATTTATACTTGTAAACTTAATTGATTAAAAATTAATGTTATAAATTAAAAAAAAATATTTAATATGCTAAAATTACATGTAACTGTGATCCTCATATATTATTTGAATTGCTTTTTAGCACGCTTTAAATATAATATATATATTTTGTTTTTCAAATAATACAGATGGTTGACTTCTTTATTTATGTACCTAAGTATTTCGTAAGTTAAACGGAAATCGTTTTGTACTGAATCAGTTTGAAATAAAATGTATAGTCGAGAAAAGAGTGTCTTTTATTTTATTGAATAGGCCTTTTAGTTTGAACACAGCCTCATCACTACTAAAATTGTTTAAAGAACCGACTGATATCCTCAGGGTTTCAACAGAGTGTTATTATTGAAATCGTACCGTTACCGTGTCCACTTCAAGAGGACTTTAAATAGTTCTTAAATGTTATTCTTAACAGTTCTTAATACTTATAGAAAATGAAATGCTAATTGTTAATTAATGTTTGTATCTCTGTATCAGCGCGCATCACGGAAAACTCAAGGCTCCTGCTTGAGCCTATCTGCTTGAAATTGAAATTCGGCGTGGGCAGAACTAGTGTACCCGAGCAATTTCTAAGATAATAAAATCCCGTATATAATTTAGGTTTCTGAAAAAAGACTCCAGAACTAAAAAGGGTACATATAGGATTCTGAAACTGTATGAGTTTGACATGGTAGTTCCGTTCGGGTCGCTGGCGCTCACCTAGGCCTCTACCTCTAAACCATACCAGTCGATCGATGGTAAAATGAAATAGTCGAACCCCATTGATAGTTTCTACTAGACCAATGCCAGTAGATGGTATCGGTCGAGGTCGGTCGGTGGTATCGATTGATTAGTGTACCCGTCGAACAACCAACGCTACCACACCAATCGGTCTATGGTAGAATGGAACAGTTGATGTCGATCGATATTTTCTACTAGACCAATCGATCGGTGAAAATTTTATTTTCATACAAGACACCCTATCATCACGAAATCTTTTTAACTGTAAGACATAAAAGTCTGAAAGTTACTTTTGGAGAGTCATGAGAATTACTTTAGCTAATATCCTCCAAGACAGCATCTTGCATTCGTTCTAGTCTTAAAGAAATAAAAGAAGGTCATACAGTTTTTCTGTTAAAGTTTGATTTTAATCCTCTAAATTCGACATTGCGACATGAAGATCTTCTGAATCTTCAAAATAAAATATTATATCATGTATATAATAGCGACCCGCCCTGGCTTCCCTGGGAAAAACCGTACCTATAGCGTAGCTATTTTCACCAATAGTTAAAACTTCACGCGTACTACTTAGTGGCGCCTACCAATCAGAACTGCTTGTAAACAAACACTTGTCGCTGGAGGCTCGCGCAATTTTTCTCGGTAATCTCGTTAATCTTTTTTGGTAGTTCTGATCTTATTTTCAAGATTATACAAGCAGTGATTGTGAAGTGTACACACGCTACAAGTAAGTCACTAATCAACTATGTTGAAGGTGATGTATTTACTCTGAAATGAAATGTTTGTTTTGACTATGCGTGAGTGAATGATGTTTTTGTTCTACACTGATGTTGGGGTACAACCGTATGGATGTGCGTATACAGGGTGTTCAAAAAAGTATTTTACAAAAAAATATTCCAGATTGAGTAAGTCTCCATTATTGGACTACAAAAAACCGTTTTTTATTTGGACTGCATTTGGATCGCATGGTCCGTGCGTTATCTGGATAGATGTGTGGCCGCGCGCTTTAACTCTAAATGATTAGATTTTTTTTTGGAAAGACCAATCGTCCTTTAATAGTATAGTAGAATAAAATAATAGTAAAATAGACTATAAGTCCAAATAAAAAACGATTTTTTGTAGTCGAACGGTGGAGACTTAAATCTGGAATATTTTTTTGTAAAATACTTTTTTGAACACCCTGTATACGATTTTGACCCGGAAAGATAAGTCTAATTATTCGCCATCGACATCCACTTCACAACTCGACTCGGTGTCATCGATTCCTGCTAGGACGCTGTCAACACCTACTACGTTGAAGCCGGTCCTTGAATTTGTCTCCAGCGGATATATAATGCCAGTCCCTGAAATAAGCAATTATCGCAAAAGAGCAACCGATAATCGTCGAGGAAAAACAGCTATCATCACGTCATCTTATTTAAATGAATTGGTTAACTCACAAAACAAAAAGTCTAGACTAAATCTGAATCAGTCACCTAAATTAGGAAAACTAAAACTAACCAAAAAAGCAAAGACGACCGAGTGGTGCTGTGGTAAGTAGCCTGGCCTCATACGCCGAAGGTCCCAGGTTCAAGTCTTGGCCGGGGCATTCATTTGTGTGATGAACACAGATGTTTGTTCTCGGGTCATGGTTGTTAGTATTTATATATGATTATTCTGGGTTCCCCCCCAGTTCGCTGGATAGTCATCCATAACACATCCATACAGTTGGTGTGTTTGTCTGGGGATTTATATTTATTGACGGCCTGTTTGTAGTGGAGGTAAGTAGCCTTCCCTTCTATGCCAGAGGTCCCGGGTTCGATTCGAATCCTGGTAGGAGCAGATATTATATTATATTTGCTCTCTAGTCATGGATGTGTACGTACGTTTATTTAAGTTAATATTTATATATTAAAAAAAATCTATGTGTGTTTATATATTTCTTAAGTTTATTTATCCGTTTTCTAGTAGTGGATACTAATTAAGTATCAAATTAAGTATCATTAAGAACACTTAATTTGGGCTAGATAATGTGGTATGATTGTTAGAAATACTTATTTAATATTTATTTATTTATACAAAAAAAGGTAATATTATCTTGTATTACCTAGAAGAGTACGGTGCAAGCTGCATGGACGAAGGTTGGGTGAAATGTATGGGCTGTCAAGGCTGGGCCCATGAAGGCTGCACCGGCTGATACAGAGGAGTAGGATGACTTCTTTTGCACAAGATGCATTGTCTCACGTTAAATTCCGGGGCAATATCGTACATAGTATACGGTTTTACCCATGGGTCGGGGCAAAACCGGAAAAAGTAGTTATTTGGTGTGTTTGGTGTGGAGGTAAGTACCCTCGCCTTCCATGCCAGAGGGTTCGAATCCTGGTAGAGGCAGATATTTTATTATATTTGCTTTCTAGTCATGGATGTGTATGTATGTTTGTTTACGGTTTATTTCTAATATTTATATATGAAAAAAAAATATCTATGTATGCTTATATGTATCTTAAGTTTATTTATCCGTTATCTAGTATCCATAACACAAGTTCTTAATGATACTTAATTTGAGCTAGATAATGTGGTGTGATTGTTAGAAATATTTATTATTATTTATTATATATTTAATTTTTTTCGGAAAGATGTTAATATTGCAATGTGTACCTAATGAGTCTCACTAAATATATATGTTGATTTAATACATTTGCGTTTTGAAATGGATGAACTACACGCCTAGAGCCTTAGCTATACGGCCTTGCCCCGGCCTCCCATATATACCCTTATTCCTTATTTCCTATGCTGCAAGTATTTGGAAACGTAAAGAATCGATGCATATAATAAAAACAAATAACGAATTTACCGACCTTCGATGAATTCACTGAATCAAAAATATAACTGTTGCAAATATTACTGAATCGAAGGTATGTTCTCAACGATCAATTTTAAGTTTGAAATAAGTTAGTACTTACCTCACAAACTACAGACCAGAGAAACCAAAGATTACATTTTAAAGTAATTTACTGCGTAAAACAAAACCAGCGCAACTGCAACCTTCCATACACCAATTATACAACATTATTATTATAATATTATATTATTATACATTTTCTTTATAATTTCTTTGCATTTTATTGCATTACTTTATTTTTAATGAACTTATCAAATTTATATTAGTTTTGTAATTTGTAAGCTTAAGATAACTTTAATTGTGACATTTACTATTTTAATTTATATTTTTTGTCAGACATGAATATTTAACGCAACTATCGCATTAGGTTTACCCTGTAATAATAGTTTTTTGGTGTTTCATAATGAATAAATATAAAAATGTTCAAACAAATATTTGACCACATCAGTCATCGATTACCCATTACGTTTCTATACATGATCAAAATCCTAAATACCTAAATTAAGCGCCAACTGAAAAATTAAACAAATTTTTGGCCTTTACATGGTAGTGTGCGAGCAGAGAACAATAAAGTAGTGGGGCGTGACTTCGTGCATGGCACTGACTATACATTATTGTAACAATAACATGGCAGTCGTATAATACCTATGTTTAGTACACGTCACACAACTCGGCGGCTCTGAAGTATACGCGATACGCTGCACAGAACACGAATGTAGGTGTAAGCAGGGTGCGGGGCGCAGGCAGCAGATTAGACATGAACTGCAGCTAACTTCAGAGCCGCCATGTTGTGTGACGCGCATGATACCCGTTAAAACTGTAGGTTGAGCAATGAGTCAATTTTTAAAATAACTATACAAGGTGATACATCGAGATGGGTAAGTGCAGAATTTCAAAAATCTCGTATATCACTGGAATCGAACCCGCTTATATTCCAATATATTACAAAAATTACGTTACTAAGGAACCCTTTATCTGAAGTCAAAAGAGAATGATTCCCAGACATGCCTTAATTATGTAGATAAACATCAGAAACTGGAGTATCTAGTAAAAGCATAGAGGCCAACGCAGATTCACCATATTTGTGTATAAAACCGTTTATTAAAATAGTAAATTATTATGTCCAAGTATAACCATATAAATAACTATAATTTTAAATATTTTCGGTGGTTAAGGCGTAAGACACATACGCCGGACTCTGTCAAATGATGGTAAAGAAACTGATATGCTTACATAAGAAATTATTACAATGTTACATGTAATTTCCATGAACCCGTAGTTGACAATTGAGGTGGACTAATACACAATAATGTTTTGGAATAAAAAAACATTCGACTTTTTTGTAGAATGAGCGTTTTCGATTCCTTAGTTCGAGCTTATTAATATTATTATAAACTTGGAGGGAAACTAAGAACAATTTTCTCTCTCTGATATAATTTCAGACTTTCCCATATTGATCCATATCGACGAATCACTAAGTGGTAAATAATGGGTAACACATTGTTAGAGAGCTGGGAACTATGAATCGGTCCACTATACGACTTTTTTTTGGATAATTATATGATTATATGATATAGGTATTCCTGGATAAGGTCCGACTTTTTTCGGGAGGTGGAGGGATGTTTCCAGAAAAGTTCAACTTTACGCACACCGCCATATACAATAAAATATATATTATATTATAGAGTCTAGTATATATAATTCAGGAGACAAGCTCCACTTATTTTGCATGAATTTCATGCTACGTGAATTCATGCTTCATAATACGTTTATTACTAAAAACATGTATGTGTTTTTAGATATTCGTCTGAAAACCAATCTCTAACCAAAATCGGTCCGATTTTTGTGGGTTTACATTTGGTTCTACAGCAGGAAGCTGAATAAGAAGCTTACAGTGTTAGACATGTGCGATAGTTTATATATTTTGTTGATTTTTTGTCTTAATCTCACCCTAGACAGTAATTTTAATCTAAATGAGGAGGACAATAATTTTCTAGAAAAGATTTTTCTGTTTCTTAGAACGAACTACATAAAAATTGGATAGCAAACAAAAACAAGTGCGATGTAAGCGCAGTAGTTAATACGCTCACTGTTCAGCGAACAATTAAAAGTTACCGCACCTTTCGTAAATAGGTGCTATCGCATTGCTTTTGTCAATACGTCATAGGGTTACATGACAATAAGCATTTCAAGAGCAAATGTGCGATTTCTACTTCTATTGCATCAGCCTACTAAGGGTTTCAGCGCACAATTATCAAGCGTATTTGTACAAAAAGGAAGTAGCGGGTAGGTACGCAGTAAAACATGTACGTATTATTTAAAATATAAAATCTGATATTTATCAAAAGAAACAACGTGTCAATAGTTCAGAGCGCTGTTTGGCTATTTTTTACGTCGGAAACTGATAACTAGACAGCAGGGTGGAGCTGCCTAGGACATCAATATCTGCCGGCAAGGTACCTTTGGTCTCTATATTTGGGGATGAACATGGAATACCAAGTGTAATGACTACCTTAATAAAGGAGAAAAGGACGATGCGCCCTGTCCAAAGCCCTTGATAACGATGGCCTCCAAATTACTTCCGCGCGCACCTCATCCTCTAGATCTGGTCCGAGGTGATTACTGGCTGTTTGCATGGCATGACATAAAATATTTGTTTATTCAAACGATTATTTTGAAGACACATCGTTATATACTCATGGAATGGAAAGTTATCAAAAGCGTTAGAGGGACCGTGTCGCATGGCAGTCGAAGGAGACTACGATATTGAATTAAATATAATTTTACCAAACAAACTTTGTTTTAGTTAATTAATCACAAAACTTATTGAGCCAAGAGTTGTATGCAGGTACAATGTATGTTCATATATATGATATAGGTATATGTATAGGTATTATGTTTGTAAAATAATGTTTAAGTAACAAACCAGTAAGTTACATCTGTCGTTTGCAAATTGTTTGCTGAACCACCCGATCCCACTATTGTGGAATTTGGCGATGCGACCTGGAGGGAAAGTACTCTAGTATAGTATAGTGGAGACAGCAAAACTTACTCGTATTGAAAAACTCCTTTAAAAAGAAGCAAGCTTGCCGCGCTCAGGAATCGAACCGGCTCAAATCCGAGAAAATAATACTGTGGCATCATTCTGTTGGGTCAATAAAAAATAAGTAATCTCTCCTACGAACATAGTGATTTAAATAAGTAAAAAGCCATTTTTTTATAACGAAATGTTTCATTGGACAAAGCTTACCATGTTCAGTATTTAGAGTACTTCCTCTCCAGGTGACGTCTTATAGACCTTTAAATGGTTCAATACTTAGCGATAAAACCACCTGTTTGTACTTTTTTTTCTGTAAACTAATATCGTTCACACAGTAAATTTTTAAGGTGTACGTATAAGCATTAATATAAATTGAAAAAACTTTTTGAAAATAAAGGTTTTCCTTTAAATGTCGACATGTTGCTTTGACGCGTCAATATCTAAATCGTCATTGTCACTAAAGTACGACTTCTTATGGTAGCGTCGGGTGACGAATCGCTCACTTCCCTGTAATATGGTTGACGAGGGCGATGGCTAGATCCCGCGTTAACTCGGTACGGGTGCCGTTTGAGGGTGTTCGTCGTTTGGATTTGGGGGAGTGAGACTTGTCGAGCTAACAGATGCAGATAAGAATAATTTTGTAGACATAAAGAGACACTGTAAATTTATTTTGAAAAAAATATACCCGTGAAGTCTCTTACCGGTTCTTCTTCGCGGAGGTTCTTCCGAACTGGTGGTAGTCATGTTCTATTTGACGTCAATAAGAACGAGTAATAGACAATGTTGATAAATAAATATTTAAATTTGAAATAATTTGACAAATTGTAAAAAGAGGCGGATTAAATACCAACACTTTTATTGTGGTCGGATATATGTAATGCCACGTTCGCTTCGCATCCCACTCACACCCACGATCTTATCTCGGATCGGATCTTCCCCGGGAAAGTCGACCATGTATGTAGATGTGTATGTTTTGGGTTGTCATCTATAAGGCTGATTCTACACAATAATTTTGCACCATGTCGTAATTTCGGTCAATTCTAGAGTAATCCCGCCAATGCCATTCGGATTTTTTGGCGAAACAAGCCGCATTCGGCTCATAAGCCGACCTGTATAAAGCCCTGGCCCAAAATCGATTGTATGTAAGCTGCAATTTGATCGTACCGGCATCGCCGTCCGTCAAATACTCCCCGAAGGTGGGCGTAGTGCCCCTAACTACGACATTTTCACAAAACTACATTTAAACTAAAGCAGAGCAATGAAGAATGTTAAAGATACTTACAAAAATAATTTCCAACTTATCACCCATCATTTTTTCTGCTTTAGTCAACTGCAGTTTTTACCAGTACAGTTTGGACAGTAAACACATGCAAATAAAACAACAATTTGGAAATTTTCAAAGCATTTTATTTATGACCTTTAACACTGTGTATAATATATTTTGATAGTACATTTAGAGCAATGAGTAATATTACCAATTATTACACTGTTCTTAAATTCATTAATTGAATGAAAATTAAAAATTATATATAATAGAATATATAACTTTTCAAACGTCATTCGCGCCCAACAAACAACAATCACTTTAGAAATCACAATAGTCAAACCTAGCTCGATTCTCATCAACATTTATATTATATGTATTCCATACCTTGTTATAGGGAATTAGAGCCAAATCTGACACACCGATTTTCTCTTATATAACTCATTATACAACCGTATAAGCAATAAAACGCAATAAACCTTCGTAGATTAAAATATCATCCAAATAAATCACGAGAAACTACAAATTAACATTGAAAATAACAGCTAGTTATATAAAAATAGCAGCGTAGCTTACACAGTTTACTATAAAAATATAATATATAAAAACAGCAGCGGCTGCCTTCTCTAATTTAAAATCGTTTGATTTTTACAAAAATATAAAAAAAAACAATTGCCAACTCAAAAAAAGTTAGTATTTCGGAAAAGGACATGTAGAAGTATTTTTTACATTTATCCCACATTACACTCGTGATTAATTCATTCTATTCTCTACATAAACACATGTTTTGCTATGCAAAATATATTAGTCTATTATTTGAAAAGGAAACACGAAACATTTACAACTTGGAATGTTAATATAAAATGACTAGAAAGAAAGAGTTACACATAGATACATACATGCACAAAAGTCATTTAGTTCGAGATCTTCCTTTTACGTCAGAATATCAAAAAGAGATATAATTGAAAAGAACAACAAAGATTCAATAGTCATTAAAATTAATTTAATTTATTTTACAATAACATTATATTCATAGCTTAATAATAAAACTAGGCAACGGGGAAATCAGTTTAAAAAGCCGCTTTCAGTAGGATAAAACAAAAATGTACTCTTAATCAAAAGCCAAACCTATGCTAAACTTGAATAGGCTACAGTCATTCTGGACCTAACAGCCCCAAATTCCTTGAGTCAATATTAGTCCCATTGAAATCGATATAATTATTTTCATAGGACATAAGAATCGACAAGTTTAACCTAGAAACGGCTTTGAACATAGACTATAATAAAAAATATAGATTGATCACAATAAATAAAGTACGTATTGTATCGTAGACAAGAATATCGCATGTCAAAATGTGGATAATACTTTTTTTTTGTTCCTAGCCCTAATTACAATCTATTCTAAATTATTATCAGGGATATATCCATCCAGATACTACGGAATAAGCGGAAACTCGGATATCTTCAAAAATCAAAATAAGAAGATAAATATTTACAGTACATATGATGTCACTTAACATTACTACAGCTTATAATAGCTACACTTAATATTTTTATTCAAAATAGTCTTCTAAAAGCGATACTTTTGAAATATTAAGCCAACCATTAATCATGATTATTCATTATTTTTAAACATTCACTGAAGCCGTAACGAGACAAAATGTCGGACATCAAATTACTGCTTAGATTGTTTTTGTTTTAAATAATAAGTGTAACTTTACAAAACTACTTTCACATTTATTTTATCTAGCTACGTTTATATGTTAGGTGTGTTCATGGACCTGTTAAAGTGTGTAAGCACATGTAAGATATAGATTGTATTGTGAATGTTTGAAGCCCAGCGCTTCTATAGAGCTACGCGAGCGCATGCATTCAGTGTGCTACTGCGAGCAATGACTAGACACATCGAAATATTTGTGACTCGGTCACTAACCAAACTCGAAACGAGAGCAAACTCGACAACTTTAACCTACTTTATACAATTCATCATGCAAGGATGAGGACCTACAGGAACTGTTCAGCATTTTCAACAAAACTGGTTTAGGTATCTTTTTTTAATAATTTTCGACTACACGTTCATAATATGCAGTGTATATATTTTGCTTGCATATTCTACAATTTAACTAGAATGTCTTTTATTATTAATGTCATGTATTTACAATCGACGCTAAATGTGAAAGAACGTACGTATGACGTCGTACGAACCGCCCCCATTTTTGACTGTTGTCCAACAGTCACAAAATATATTTACTCTACCGTTCATGTCATACGTATATACAAGGTAAATTACATTTCTACGTAAGTATCATATAGATACTTACTTTTATTAGATATTGTTCTTCCAAAATGGAGTCTATCATTAATGGCCACCTATTACGTTTGTGCGCAAAACATTTATTAGAAATCAGTTGTTATTGCATTATAAGGAATGTATAAAATTAACTTTCAGTCAACGTCGAACATTTATTTTTCTAAAGGAAATTAATTGGTATACAGAATATAAGTTATTGTAATGACAAAAAAAAATAGACAAACGCATGTATAGATTCGTATATCTAAGAGACCAACTAGGTAGTACACGTATACGAGAACATTGTTGATTTACGTTTGAGCTTAGTCGGTCAGACATATACTTAAAAATGCTGCATTTGTCTATTTTCCACAAACCTATTGGCTAGTATACAATTTATAAATTAAATTACAATATAAATAAATTCCCTAAAAGATACGTCAACGTGCATTATATTTGATATTGAAACAGCCTTTTCTTTTAACAGTTTTTGTTCCACATTTACATAATTTACAATTCGAATGTTACCCCGCTTATTTCGATGCAAGCACCGGTCTGGTCCCGAATCGATTAAACAAAATAATAAATCCGTAAAATATATATTTAATTAACAATAGGTAAAAATATAACTTTATTAAATAATCTATATAAAATGAATTGATAAAATAATTGATCTTTGTTCTTTTTAAGATGTGGTCCCAATAGGTAAGATTTTAATGATATCCTACGAAAATCAAAATAAATGTAACTGATTTAGGAAGGACCACAAAGGTAGGTGAATGGATTAAACTGTATGTCAATTTGAATAAATGGAACATACTTACCAAACCAGTCACTCACTGTGTGGATTATCATTCGGTCTTTTGGTTCACACTTTTTTCCAACGATCCTTGGATTACCAAATGAGTCAATAAGTCATTTGATTTCCAGATTAAGTATATATTGTCTTTAGTTCTGTATCACCATCAATTAAGCAGTTATTAGACCGTTATGCTTAAAAACAGAGACGCATAGTACAGTTAGGATCCTAAATATGTTAATGTCCAAACTCTCTCTCTAAACTATTCTTTCATTCATTAAGTAATTGAGTTAATGACAGTATCACAACAGTTTACAAATCTTAACTATTGACTTATTTGGCAACCTTGCAGACGTATTCATTTAATTATCTTATACTTGATCAATACTTAAAACCAAATTAACATTACAATCCAAAAAACCAAACTGCTGCAACCATTTCAATACCCTTTAACATGCACGTTGCGTACCGGTTTATTATTAACATACGCACGTTTTGTCGCGTTTTCGTTCAAAAACGCTCTTTTTTCGGCGACACTTTTAATAAACGAGGATAGACTCCATGGTAAGGGAGTCTCAGGGAGACCCGGCGCTAGTTTGCGTGCTCGGTGGCTTGTCGCCGCGACGCGCGGATCGCGACCTGTTTGCGACAACCTTTATACGTGCATGACTTTGGTCGAATTTGTAAACTTTTTTTGGTGATAGATTTTGTGGGGGTGGGGGCTACAGTGTAAATGTTTAATTATGCCAAGGTGACGAAAGTTTTTTGCTTTTTTTGACGAAAATATGAGGAAATTTGTAGTTTTATATTATTTAGAACAGTTTCAAAATACACTGTAACCTGAAAACTTGTGTAATCAAACTAAGTTTTTGGTTCTTGTATTAAATGGTTGATTAAAGTAAGTATGTATAACATCTTTATCTTTCTTTCTTTATCTTATTTTCTTTATTTTATTTTCTTCATAATAATCTTTAATAGGTCTGCTGATACGAATTCCATATTATAATGGATTAACAATTACTTTAATATTTTTGGTACATATATTTTCTGTAGAACCTTACTATAAGGCAACGCAATCGTTATAAACAAGTGAAATTACTGCACAAAGCCTTTCATACTAGTACACAATGCCACATCCATAAAAAACTGATTCATGGTAGTTCACATGTAACCTTTATAGGGCAAAGCCGTTGCTTACGAGAAATAGACGAATACAAATAGGAATAGTAATATACCCAGACAAACATATAAACTAAGGCCTGCGATTAAGCAAAGCTTATGTAATTAATGGTATCCCGATCCCGCAGTAGAGGAATGCACAATAACCATCAGTACAGAAATAGAAAACATCCAGAAGTTGGATTGAACGTTTCGCACGCTTATGTTCACTTCATACCTTTGACATTTAATTCAATTTTCTTTTCGAAAGCTACTTGTCTAGATACTAGAAGTCTCAGCTCGGTTTCATCCGCGTAGCCTCCGATCCCGTAGGAATTTCGGAATAAGCTTATGTAAATTCTGGATAGATAAACTTCCCAAAGGTGAAATATTTTTTCAGATCCGATATTTCAGCAAACAAACGATTCTTTCCTCTTTATAATGGCAGCATAGATTTTTTCGAAACGAACACAAATTTCTATCTAGATTCGAACCAGGAAATTCCGATATACGATTCGGAACTACTGCCAACAATAATCAATTAATTAATAGTCGTTATTAATAAAATGTACAGTAACAGCAGACCTAACTTAGTTAAATTACACTAAAAGAGAACATTAATATCTATAATTTGTAAAAACTAACGTGCATTAACATACATGTTTGTATGAATCGAATTAGATTGCATCTTTGAAAGTTTAAATGTCTCCCAATCATTTCGTATGTGATTTATTTGGAGTGAAATGATGAGTGTTTCATACCCCATGAGACACGTGAATCATGATTGTGACATTATATGTCTTGAATAGATCGTGAAGACATTCTAGGCACAATCTTAAAACCTCTTAATTTTTATGCATATTATTATAAAAAACCATAAATTACTATGTATACCATAAAAATCTAAAAATAATAACTGACACAGTTAAATCATAGACAGCTAGAAGGAATCCACAACATCTACCACCAAAATCATAAGAAATCTACGACCAAAATCAATATAACGTAAAAATAATCACATAATAGATACATTGAAGGATATGTATAGAGTTTGATTCTCACCTTATTTGTCCGGCGAGCAATGGATTGATAGCATACAGCCAATCGTGGACTTCTTTGTCTCCAAGAGTTTGAAGAAGGTAGCCACGTTCTTTGCTGACCACACTGGAAACGACAATAGGAGAAATATTTTTATTATTCATTATAATTTTTTTATTAAAAAGAAAACTAGGAAAACACAAATTAAAAAAACAAATATACTTTGTAAATTTGTCATTACATCATTAGATGTACATTCATCCAAGAAAGTGATCTACCACTTTTGACAGAAATTCCTGTGTAACTGAAATATCTTTAAAGTTAAGTATTAATATGCAAGGGAAAATCAACCTTATCGTTTTATGACGTGCAAATAACCTTCACACGTAAGGTATATAACCCTTTTTGGCCGACTTTACACAGTCACCGTATATGCGAAATCTGAATAGAAGTTTAATTAAATGAATATAGACTCTCACCTGAAAGTATTCGGCATGCGGACCATCTGTTCCTGATCTTCAGAGTATTCCACGTGAGCGTTCGCGAGGTTGATGACCGCCCGCTCGATGGGGTCGCGCTCGTCGCGGTATATGAACACGTATGGACGACGTACCACCTGCGTAAAATATGAAATATTTGAGTTATTTAAACGTGCTATATGAGGAGGGCGAGAAACAACAAAAAACTCATAAAAAAAACTCGTTAAATAAAGTAAAAATGTGTCAATAAAGTTCATCAATTTGACCATAAATAATTTGAAAATTACGACTTGAGTCTATGTTGGGCAATTAGAAATCACATTTGAAGGGTAAACTTTAATGTGGTGCTATATATTGTTTTAATCAAGCAATTTTTTTGAATTTGTTTCATATTGTGTTCGAATGTTATAAATTTATAAGTTCAGTTTTAACTTTTAACATTTTGTGACAAATTCGCAACGCTTCTGCATTTAGTTACACACAGTGGATTTGTATAGGCATTTTTTTTAAACTGGAACTAGGTGAGACGTATGCGTGCACATTTAACTGTCCTTTAAGTAAAAGATTTTGGGAAAGTAAAATTGCCAATTCAACTTTCATGCTTGCCTCGTGCTTGATACAAAGGTGTTGTGTATTTAAAAAAAAAAGATATCGTTTCTTACCAAGAACCTCTTCTTCCAGCCACTAGTACCATGCTGCAGTAAGTTAAGGTATCCGCGACGGGCGACGGCGGCTGACACTCTTACTTCCTCACACTCCGGCACGTAGACTCCTCCCGCTCCTGCCGTGGAACTCCACTGGGACATCGTCTTGTCGAGGAGGAGACGTTCGGGAGAACAAAGTCTGGGGGAAAATAGTTTAATTTTTTTATTTGTTATGTGTTAATTAATTAAAATGTCGATTATTCTTAAAACTAGCAGTTTAGGCTATCCATTATTTAAGACATAACAACACAATATAACTTACTCGAAGCTGCTGGCACTGTGGATGGAGGACAGTAGGCTGGGGGTGCACATGTCAGCGGAGACTCCCTCGTCCACGGGGGTCGCTGGCGAGGCGCCGCCTTCTGCCTCCTTGCCCGAGGAACCTATTCGTCCTGCAATTACAATTTAAATGGATACCGTTAGTAGCAGAAGTGTGGATTTTTGTAAGTATACAAATAATGTAGAAAATTAAGCTTAATAAACAATATATCACAGTGTAGTATATATTTAATTCAAGAATTAATGATAAATGTTGAAATATCTATTTTATCAATTTACAAAAGTAATTAAAGTTCATATTATGCATAATTTTAGCAAATGTACGTTATATTAAAGCTTTAGGGCTTCGTTACACGGTATTCCGATGCGGGATTTTTTCAAAACTATTGAAACGATTTTGAAACGATGAAGTTTAGAGATGAAGAATGAAATTTCGATAAAAGATTTTCCGCTCAGTAAGAGGTACGCGTAATTCTCCCGCATGCAGATTATCAAAATAAGCATTTAGGACTAGAAACAACAAGTGAGAAAAACACCAGCTCGTTTATCGCCCATATTAGACCTATACTTCGCATAAGCAAACTTGAATTAAACATTATTTCCACTGTTTGATTAATCCAGATTTGATCCGGTTTGAAAAATAATCATTTAATTCAGCTAACATTGTACTGTCCGAGCATATGCTCTAAGCAAACGGCTATCGCCTAACATTAGGCGATCCAAAAACTGGCCCATCACTTGAAGGTATCCCCTAAGACCTTATGTGTCCGATAAGAGTTGGTATGAGGCACAAAAACCATTACGTAAACCCTAAGTACGTTTACGGCATTCTTTATATTGAGGATACGTAAGTGAAATTGGCCACCAAACACTCACCTTGAATAAGTTTAATATATTTGGTAGCCAGTTCCCTCTCTCGCGGAGTCATCTCCCACGATTCATAGATGGAGTCGTCACGTGTGTGCGCGCATTCTGATGCGGCTTTGGCGGCCATATTGGAAACCTCCTACGAAATAAAAACATGTATTTACAGTTGAAATGTTGACTATCATTTCGTGATAGTGATTACCATTGGGCAAAGAAATCGAGGCGGTGTAGTCAAACCACACATCTGCCATTTATACTTATCCAATTAATTATATCTACTTCAATTAAATCTAATTAATCATATCGTCGATTTTGTTTCTGTTTATAAAATAGAAAGTGAGCACTAGTGATTTGAACAACACTTGCCTCCAAGTTATTTTACATAATATGGATTATGAATAGTGTGACTCTTCAAAAATCATTATACATTTGACACAAGCTGAACTACAAATTGTATATCGCATGAACAATAGCTGGGTTCCATAATACAGAGCTCGGTCTAGCATGGAATCCAGACGCTTCTTTTTTTTAAATACATTTACACCTTGGACCTAATTCCACTTTCAACTGGTATAGTACATAAATATTAAACTTTAATTTTGTAAAATAGCTATGTAAATAAGAAATAAGGTATTATTATTATAAATATGATAAGCTATTTTCAAAATTTAAGAGCCGTCGTAAACGCTTGTCTTACGCCTTATCTTTTGTGTAGACTCGTTAATGATACAGAAAAAGAGGTATACGATTTTGACACCATCTTTTAATATGCTAATAAAGCGTAGACAAAAGTTTTTTTTATCAATCTGATTTGATTCATCTTATTATATTATTAACTTGAGCAGAAAATGTACTTAAAACGTTATTTATTTAGTGCACCAGCAAAGTGCAATACCGTGTTCCATGTAACAAAATATAAAAGTTTCATATAACAAGTTTACTTCATAAGTACGGAGATTTTAAACAAGAAAGTAAAAAGGTATATTGTGATTTAGCATTTAATCAGTCGAGAATCCTAACTCATAATTTACAATACCTTCCTTACCTTCTCAGTTTTAGTGAAATCATTAGCAGAAACAGTGTTCTCGTGTCCATGTTTCAACCTGTCCCTCAAAGCCAACAGATGTCGCGTGCGGCCGACTTGCTCCAAGCGAGTCATCTTTTCCAACTCCCACTGTGAAAGGGTTAACATACACGTAAGTTTGCAGTCCAGGAGGATGGGCTTTGTGTACCCCATCACCATTAACAATTTCTGTGAAGGAATCTGGATTGACAGTTAAAAATGAGATTTTGTCTTAAGTTTACAGAATAAAAATAATAGGTTTCAGCTTTAGATTTAGGATCGTTTTGTAAAATGCTTTCGGTTCTATAAAAAACTCTTTCGATCTTTCCATCTCTAAGTCAAGGCTGTCAAGTTCTTTATTAGAAAACATTTAGAGATAGACAGTACTACCCTTGATTTTTTTTTAAATTTAAAGATTGCTTAGGTAATGTTTGTTAAAGATCTTATGTGGACATACACAAAAATATTTTATTTTGTAAACTTTAAAAGGACGCAGGGTTTTATCTGCTTAATATATTTTCAGAATGTATGTGATGAGAGCATGATCTAGCGTATTTAATGTGTTGCAAGCGTTATGAAAAGAGTTTTGTGTAAAAGTATAATTTGACATGTAACGCAATGTTTTTAGTACAAAGCAATAAATATGTAAGATAGGTTAGAGATTATTGTAATAAATTTAGAACTTTTAATAGGAATTAATCACCATCAACCACCAAATACGAAAAAGCAATAATGTGACTGGTTCCTTTGCATACATTTAATTTGTGACTTAAACATATTTACAAATAAAACAATACAAATGCATTAACAGATTTAAACAAAAATATATTTTAATAATAAAACATAAAAAAAGGAAATGTACGAACCAGTTACACAAATTACTTTTCAATAGCTATTTAGTACATGTATCGTTATATACAGGGTGAGGTAGGTACGTATGTATGTATATATGTATTAGAAGCGTATACTAAATAGCTACGAAACAATATTTTGTGGACCTGGTATCTCTCAATAACGTCCACGGGCCAATCGTAGTATAGTATACGCCATACGCGCTTCTGTGTAAAAAAGAAATAAAAACAATTTTGATATTTTATGAGGTGGTAACTCTTTTTGAATGTTAGAAAATGAGCACCCTTTCTTTATAAATGTATACCCATATTGATTTAAGGATCTAACAATGAAAAACTTTTGATTCAGAGATTATTTCCATTGTTCATATTTTGATAAGAGTTTAGATGTCAGGTTTACTATAGAAAAGGTATCGTTTAGAAATTCAATAAACATTTATACATAAAGGGTCTCTGTACTGTTAAGTAAGTCTGTAGAATAAATTGATGTTATAATCATTTTAACACGTGGTGGTTAATTGGAAAATTGCTGATAAGAAGTCAATACTAAAAAATGATTTAAAGTAATTTTTGTCGTAAAGATAGTTTTGAAGTGAAACACATAGAGGACATACGTGCAATGGTGTTGGAAAAACAGGTAAAAAAATAACAATAAACAAAAAGGTTTATTTACATGACTGATATCGCCAAACAATAAAGCATTCTAGCACTCTCTTAATATTAACTGTATATTATAAAAAAATATCATCAATTAAAAAAATCATTTAAAATGTTATGTTTGCATAACTAACAATTTTATTTACAGGTTTTTAACAATTATAAATGTAGAGTGAATATGCATCTTAAAAATCATCACTTTTTTCTGACATTTAGTTTTCGACATAACCAAACAATACTTCCTGATACAACCACATTTTTTCAATTTGAAATCTCTAATATCTCAATACCTGATAATCAAATAAAAGAACATCACCGCGAGTGAATAAGTATTTCAATATTTACATCTATATCTCTTACAACGACAGTTTCAATCGATCGAAACGAAACAAATATTATTTAGCCTGATTCAACCAAATCTTTCTTTTATTTCCCATTTCAATCTATCAGATAAATTCCAGAGTAATCTTTAATTTAATCTCATAAATTAGATATTAATCTTATAAACTGTCTAATCAATAAACTCTGAAACTTCTAAAGCAAATTGATTCTTTAAACATTCGAAAGGTTCTTTGATAAAGTTTTACAATTAAATATACTTTTCCTCATCAAGGTTATTCGCAGACATACCTGATGATCAAAAATGAGTGAATCTCCACGGGGTCTCCAGCCGTGCAGGTTCTCCTCGCCGCGCACGTACGTGCCGCTCGTGTCGAGCACTCTCCGCTGGCGGCGCTGTACTCCTGCGATCATTATAAATGTTTATTGGTTTTATGAGGGATTCATGCAATGGTAAGGGATATAAAAATAGGTTTTGTAGTTTAGAATGAATATTCAAGATGGTGGAACTCATAAAGGACTCGTTTCTCTGATTAGTTTCTTCTTTCGCTTTTCAAACTGTATTTCGATTGCAATTAATCATAGTATCTTAAAAGTTATTTAAATCATTTTTATTCAAATGAAACTACTAGCATCTATTTTTAATAACGAAAGCGACTAACGTATTTAATAAATAAAACACATATAATTAATTATATTTACCCGGTTCAAGGGCCCGATGTAGACTAAGTTCGTAGACCCCCGTGAGATGGTCCGCCCTAGCCGCTTTGGACCCGAAAAGTGCGCGGCGCAAGGACCGCCCGTTTCGGGCGTCCCGGCCGACTACAACGACCGATAGGTCTTTTGTTACTATGGCTGGGCGGCCGCAGTTCTCAACCTGGTGGCAAAAGTCGTTTTTATTAATATTTACGAGATGATAGATAGGATATGATTTATAAAAAATATTTTGCAATTTTTCAATTTTTGAGTACAAATTTTGAAATTGTTGCCCAAAATTCAATTGATATTTACATTATAGCAGTCGGGTCAAATATAAGATCTTTTTTCTTACCTCCAGATAAGCGCTGAGCGTGATGTAAACAACTTCTCCATTAGCGCTGACTCTGTTCAACAGCGGAGATCCGTGAAGACTGCTGTCCCATGCTGCTTCGAATCTAAGAAGAAATAATAACAGGTTAGTTTCAATTATTTATTGGTAACGCTACAGAGATATGTGTGAGGGAAATATTGATACGTGACAAAAGTATGAGTCACAAATGAGATGTCAAAATAAAGGGAAGGATTTAAACGATGCCTAAAAACAGATTTGTTTCGTATAATTTTAATCCTACTTAACGTTTGTTAGTATATCCGCAAAAAATCATAGTTTTATCAAATTACTTGCTATATACAATATGATTACAAGTAATTATGCCGTTGAATAAATAGCTTTTTCAAACTCTATTGTATGTAACAAGTATAAAATTAGTTATAAAAACACCAACAAACCAATTATTACGTACCTAAAAACGGATCGATCGTCGAAGGCGGGCCTCTCCCCAGGGAACAGTCCCAGTGACAGCGCGCCGTCCTCGTCTCCATCCGAGCTGTCCTCGTTCGCTTCCGGCGTGTTCCTGATGCGCCCTGGAATATAGGAATCACAGGTTTATTTGTGATTAAATCACAGGTAGATTTGTGACGTTCTGTGAAAAATTATAAAAAGTGATAAAATGCTGTGACTTTTTATACAACTCTCATGCAATTAAACTGATGTGGAACGTCGACAATGGAAATTATATGAATGATTATGAATAATAAAGCCCTATATTTGCTATTTTGATTTTTAGAATCAAATTTGTATTTGATTGAATCAGGCGTTGCTTTTCGTTGATCAATTGCAGAATTTACTTTATAAGGTCTTTCCATTCATGCTCTCATTTTGAATCATTTAACATTTGTAAAATAAAAACATTTTACACTTTTGAACGCATTAAGTAATGTTATCTTTATATCTTTATCTACGTTACTGTTGAGGATGTATCACACATACAATTTGTTTGCGAATGTGCGTATTACACATTGCAAACTATGTTATAGTTTGCAATGTGTAAATATGTTATAGTTGGAACAATTGAAAATGTATCAAAGCTTCAATAATAAAAAAGTACTTTATATCCTTTTAGACATCAAATCACATTATTTTTTTATTAATAAAACACTAGTTACCAACGACGAGCTCCCGAACGTCGCTCCACACCAACTCCGATGAAGGTTCATGTAAAATGGTGATGCGGATACGGCGCTGAATGCCCTGATGGAGGATGAACAGTCCACGGCAGGGTAAGTCATCGCTGTGTTCCACCACCTGATGAGAATTTATGTTGAGAATCTAACGTCGACGAGTAAAAGAAAATGGAGTCAAGATCGAAAATAAGTTTGGTACTAGATCATTAGTAGTTTCTTTAAGTACATTTGGTTAGAAAAAACTTAAGAATTGTAAATAGAATTCTATTACAATTTTACTGTGTAGATTATGGCAGTTACCACCGTAATATGACTTACTGAACAAATGATATTAAAGCTTACTTTCACCTTCAGTTAGTTACTTCGGCGTTGCTCTAGGACTCTTGCCCAAACATTTTCTTCCTCATTTCCGTAACATCCAACAGATTTTGTTTTAAAACTTAAACTTATTAAACTTAAACTTAAACTTTTAAACGTAAACTTTTCTACCGACAAAACGTGTCTCAACTTTTTAGCGTTTATTATCATTTTCTATGCAATTTGGTGATATTCCGAAGCTGCAACATTTGGAAACTCCATTAGCGGACTGGCTTCAAGGAACATTTTTGCGTCTCAAAATGGCCTGTTTGGTGTGGTTGCCTTCCATACCAGAGGTCCCGGGTTCGAATCCTGGTAGAGGCAGATATATTATTATTATTATTATTATATTTGCTTTCTAGTCATGGATGTGTATGTATGTTTATTTCTTATATTTATATATGATAAAAAAATATCTATGTGTGCTTATATATTTCTTAAGTTTATTTATCCGTTATCTTGTATCCATAACACAAGTTCTTAATGATACTTAATTTGGGCTAGATAATGTGGTGTGATTGTTAGAAATATAAAAAAAAGCTTTTTGAATCTGAAACACACTTTATTTACTATGCAAACGAACACGCGACCTTCCTATTGGAAAGAGGCATCCCCACCCATGCAAATCATTAATCGTAGCTTTTTGATTCAATAATAGTGATTGTAATTATTATATTGACTAATGATTGACGAGTGATTATTAAATGACTTCCGGGTGCTGACGGAAGATCAGCGTTGCACCGTGTGCAACATTTGTGCTGAGTCAGTGCCCTTTCACCAAGCCCTTTATGGCTTTTAATATGCTTCTTGTAAAACATTTTCCTTTTTTTGTTTTTTCTTCTTTGTGTACTTATTGTCCCCTACATCTATCCAATTATGTAAAAATAAGAACTTATTTTTTTTTTGTACTATAGATGTTTAATGGTTGAATATTTGTGTTGTGTATCATTATGAAAGATGTGAAATAAAAGATGTATCATGTGAAAGATGTAATTAGCTCGGTGAATAAATCTTTTATCTATCTAATGATGCGTTGGCGATCAGAGGCTTCAGTCGCATTTGCCTTTGTTCCAGTAACCACACTGGCTATTCCTTCCCTTACGCCCTTCTTCCCCACGTAAACGTTACAACTCCTAAAGTAATATAACTTACCGCGGGCACATATTCTCCATTAGGAGCTAGCTCGCAGATCTCGAACCAGACGAGCAGGTCGTGCTTGGAGTGGAGATGCGAGGAGCAGCACGGCGGCTGCACGGGCGAGGGGCCCCATTTGGGGCTGCGGACGGGGGCAGAAATGGGGATGGAGGGGGGTAACATCCTACGAGGGGGCGTGCGGCCACTGAAACCGTCTTGTTTTGCGTCCTGTTGAGAAATAGTTTGGTTAGGGTTACACTATGGTAGAAAAACGAGTTATTTTCTATATGTATTATTGTTTTATAAATGTGTTGTACAAACTCAACATCTACTGCACTAGCTGTAACTTAAAGTTTGAATGGCAAAGTTATTGTCTTAACAAAAGGAGACATTTCAATATTTAAGGGGCCTCGGCTAGCTTTTGTACGGTTGTTTCCAGGATTTTATAAAATAAATACAATACAACGAGTAATTAATGCCAATATTTTATAATTTTGTTTAGTTTTGTCTTAGGAAGACATTTTCGAATTCGTACAGCTACACTAAATATTGAAAACATAGCGTCATCTGGCATGTTGATGTTTTATTCATATTTCAAGTTTTGAGGTTAATTGTGCTGTAATTATAATTTCTCATTTTTACGAGCTCCTTTGGAGTTTTTCGTTTGATTGAACTATTTACCATAAATATAAAAACTGCAAAATCTTCATTTATAATCGAATAATTGATAATGCGTAAAATAATATTTTGATTATTTGTGGCTGCCAAAACGATTATTATCTTTGCTGTCGATCATTGGACACCTCCAAAGTTTGAGTAAGTGGTTTCGGTAAACTTAGAACGTTGTAATTCGTAGTGCATATCGATTATTAAAACCATACGGTCTGCTCTCGTGCGACAAACGGACCTGAACATACCACAGACAAGGCAGACAACAAGTTGCCACAGACTCGATGGTACAAGCATACTGTTTCACATTTTGGTTCAACGTGGCGGAATATTGAAACGTCACCTAGGTGTGGCCACATGATGTTTTGTTTTTTGTTTCGAAGTAGAACATAATGCAGAATGTAATTTTTTAAATAATTATATGTAAAGTGTGTTTACCACATTTTTTCATCCATGCCAAGTTGGTGTACATCACGCTAGCCGAAAATGAAATGTCTCCTTTAAATGATATTTTTAGTGTATAAAATAGAATATTTCTTTTTATCATGTCATTTGTGTGTGTGTTTTAAATTTTTGACTAAACTATTTATATGTTTATTTTTTCAATAACCTATTCAAATACGGTAGATCGAATTTGAAAAAATTAATAATTTAAGTAAGCATTGAACACGAATTTGATTTCTATTATTTAATGTCTATTTCAAGTAAATATTTACGAACTAATACAAACCTTATGCAATGGATGTTGTTGGTAATGTCCGAAAACTTCGAACACGATTGGTTGAGTTTTGATGTATTCCACGAACGATTTTGTTACAGGTACTGTGATCTGCAAAAATAAATGGAAAATAAATCTCAAAGTCACCACCAATAAATCAACGGGAAGTGATTTCACTTAAGCGTATTTATAATAGGCTCTTTTTACTTCCTGGACTTAGCAATTTTTCTTGTTTTAAAAAGAAAACATACTTTTAATATAATGAAAATATAATGCCAATAGAACTATGCTAAGATAGAGAACAATATCTTAATATGATTTTTTAAATGATAAATAGAATTTAGGGGAAATTTCGGCCCAAGGTTTATTCATAATCAAAAATAACTTACATTCTGCACGTGGTAGAATCCGAGAGGAGTATTTTTGCCAGCATTTTTGACGGGTTCCGTAGAAAATGCGTCCTCGTTGCGGTGTAGGAAACTGGAAGGAAAAAATAGTTAAATTAGATTTTTGTTTGGCTTTATCCTTTGTCACGTTTATGTTCATTATTTCTGGCAACGTATATTATCCAAAAGAACTTATGGATATAATCTTTAATTCTTGAAATACATAAATAAGAATATTTTCTCAAGTAAAACGACAGATACTCACTTAAACTGACAGAAAACATCGGCGTAATCAGTAGAAACGGAATGTGCTTGCAGCACCGTGACCCTGAAGGTGAGTTCCTTGCCAAGGGTCAAGTGTTCGGGGAGCTCTTCATCTTTGAGAGATGATGCGAGGGAGCTGTCACCACGGCCTGAGTCGGCGTCGCATTCTGCTGTTGAAAGTTCTGCAGGAAGATGTTAACATGTCGTTAATATTTAACACTGCAGCTTTAATAACTGCACTGCAGAAATATAAGCGTCACCCAACTAAGGAGGCGGTCTCCGGCAATTTTTAGTCCTCCGCGTTTGCCTACTGACAAATATCATTAAAATAATTTAATAAGTATGTGAGCTGTCAGCGGGATCAAACCTGGGATCTCAAAATCGAGAAGCTTAAACCGCTGCGCAACCAGCGCTTGTTAATATAATTTGTTATGAATACGCCTTACTGTTTTTTGGACTAATCCTTCATAATGTGTTTCGTTATTTAATAACAAATTAGTAAATATAACAGCGAATATAAACATAAAATAGAAGTACTCTTCGAACATCAAAGTGTTTGAATTTAAGTGCAAATTTTAATTAATAAAGTTTTTTTAAATAAAAGTCTTTAACCCAAACTATATACACAAAATTATGAAGTAGTTTAAATTAGACCTAATTAAATCGTAACTTACAGCCTATATCAATCATTAATGATCTATTAAATATATTTTAATCCCAAGGTTATAATATCAGTGTTGTATAAATTAAGACATCTTTAAAACTTTGTACTATTACGTCGTCAAACGACTTCCCTATTAATAACAAACTAAACAAATAAATAAATGTTTATTTGATTCCTTCATCTCTTATTCAAATTATATACCCGGTGGTTTATGCAATAAATTACTTTTGACAATAGACTGCCGAGAGGTTTTTCTCCTTCGCCGATTTTATCTCTCTATCTACCTAAAGTGACGTTTTAAAAGACAATGTTAAAAGTTGCGCGTGGCAAACCCTGAGGAGTTCTTTATGTACCAGTGATGAAAGATATTATTTGGATTTGTTTGGATTTTTACTAACCTTCAATTTTAATATTAGTGTCGTTAACCCCATCGATGCGTTCTTCTAGATTGATGGCATTATTCTTGTCAATAACGTTAGTCAACGTCTTCAGGCGCTGTCGAGTCGGTACCACGTCGTCGTCGAACGATATCTTGGCTGACTGTTTCACGCCGGCGGCGAATTCTGAATTATCTGAAAGAGAACGCAAATTTTTTTAATGTTTTCGGTAATAATTTTTTGGGAAAAGTTGAGCCGAAAATGACTGTAAAAACATATGGACATAGTAACGTTAAGATATAAATAAAATCATAAGTATTCTTTACACAAGTTCATAATATTGTATCATTTTAAATTTGTTTTTATTTTATTGAATCAATTGAAGCTGCAAGGCTTCTAGTTAAGATACATTTTATTAAATTATAGCCGGATAATTAACTTAAATTTTTTTGGGTCAATAATTAAACATGCAATCTGTACTGTATTAACAATATATTCTGTTTAAGTTCAAGCTCTCTTTTAGTTCAACAAACTAGTGAATGAATGAGACTAACTTTTGTCTGCGTCCAACACCGCTTGCACGGCCACTCGCAAGTAGCCCTTCACGTCTCCCTTCTCATTCACGATCGTGACCTTGTGAATGAGCGGAACCGGGTACAAGAGGTTCGATAGGTATACGAAGCTCCTGTAGAAATAAAAAAAGAAAGGTTTTATAGTAAATGTAAATAGTGATTAAATTTATGCTCTTCAAAATTAAATGGATGAATAAATGTAAATGTTACCAGAATTTACACAAAGAGCTAAATAGGTGATGACTTTATTTGAAAAACGCATTTCGTGAATGTAATAATTTTTCAAATTTTGGAAATGAAATTTCGACCTGTATGAAACACAATTTTTAATAGCTTTGGCATCAAGGATGGAAATTTCTATTCATTATAATTAAAAGAGTTTTTAAAATAGTAAGAGTTTGTGTTAAACGCATGATGAAAAACCCTAGAAAAATCTCCTTAAACAATGCATGCTCAACTCACCGACCAACTAGTCGGAACCAAGGGAACCGGTCATAAAACGGATCTCCTCCGGTAACAGACTCTATGTTATGATCCGGAGAAGTTGGAGACAATTCCGCTTCATTGTGGTACATCTCCCGCATCAGTTCCAGCCGTTGTCTGAAAGAGAAGATGGGTCTTAGTGGGTGGAAGAAAGAGACGGTTAGACGGTTGTTAAGTAAGACTCATAAGATTGGGTCATTCGTTTATTGTAATGCCAATAAATATGTAGGATAATTTAGAAAATATAACTATGATATTACGAATACCAGTAGATACTTCTTAAATAAGCACATATAGAAAAAGGAAATCAATATTTTCAAAATAAAGACTAAATATCTTTGTGTCTACAGTCAGTGAAGTACACAACGATTTCAGAATACCTAGAACTACACATAGACAACCAACGTTTACATGCAAGTGTTTGACACGGGTATTACAAAAACACTTTGTGAGAACAACAATCGTGTTAAAGCACAAGTGCAAGCAAAACTAAGAAGCTTCTAAGATAAAAATATGTATTATTCGACCGAACATATAAAAATATTATTTACTTTCTCAATGCATGTTTGTAAAGTCACCTCTGACAATTCGGCCGAATAACTCAATGAAGCAGAAACTCTACTTTTAACAAACTTTTTATAACAAAAAAAGTGATTTTATTCAAACAATACACAATGTTCAAAATAAATTCAATATCATAATTAACTTATTTACATATAGTCTTATACTTTGTGAAATCATAATATTTTTGGACCGTACACTATGTATTGTTGACTTAACACTTTTATCTTCTACAATATTTTAATCAAATCAGCATAGGGTTAAAGTGATGGCGCTTTGCAATTTTACAAAAGGGGTCCGAATAGTGATGTATCAGTCACAGCGTCTCTATCGCGTGATGAAAGCCTGCCTGCGATAAAGCCACATGTTTTCTTTATTGCCATCTTTTACGGGCAGAAACAAAGCAACTCTTCATCCTTTAATGATAAAGATATTTACAATATGCCACTTCTTATTAAAAAAATGTTCTTTTTTACATAAAGATGTTGATCATAAAATTATCATCTTAATAGCCAGAAAAACGCTGATTTGTTTCCACCCAACAAACCTCGAAGGTAGTAGGTTAGCCAAAGACAATCTCGTTTGTTGTGCGCACGCAGATATACACTGCAATATGTCCGGCGCGTTCGGTGGTTGAGTCACGAATGGCGGCGGTTGCAAGACCAAAGGCTCTTCTATTTCGTCCTCGCCATAGGCTGTCTCGTTCATGTTGTATATTTGTCTCATTAACTCGAGACGGTGTCTACGGAGAACAGTTTGGACGATATAGTGTCCAGGCCGAGTCTTTTAGGAATGCGTATGAAACATCTTTTGATAGCAAAAGTAATTAACTGAAAATTGTTTCTAATATTGACGAACTCATTGCACTTAATGGTACAGTCTTGTCAATACATATTGTTTAATAAAATGATTAAAAATAATTTGATAAGCATTACTTGTGATAACGTTTATAAATATACTTTTTAAATTGAACTCGTCTTAACCGGGATTTTCATACGCATTTCTAAATATTAACCTACACCTATTTAAGGGATATAAAAAGCCTCTTTTATAGAGGTTTCGTATTTTATTAGTATCAAACTAATATAATTTTTTTGTGTATCTATTAAAATTAAGCATTAGTCTTAGACAATGGAATGGCACTAAAATGTTAGACATAAATATGTGACGAAGAAATATAAAAATTAGACCAAGCAGCAAATAAAATCAAGCGCTAGGGTTTAATGCATCTTTCTAGGACGATACTTACCTTCAAATAAATAGTGTAAAAACTCCTCAATATATAGTTTCTTTTTCACGATGGTATCCTAAATATCAATGAATACATTTCTTGTTGATAGAATTTCTAAGGTATATTATAGTTACGTAAAAATAATCGATAAATGATAGTTATATATTAGGTGTTAGGTTGTTTTTACAGTGCTACAGCAATAAAGATAATTTTTTTCAAAATAGGTGAAACTTAAAAAGACATAACAAAATGCAAATTAATAGAAATAAACGTAAGTTATTGAAGTAGATTTATGGTAAAGAATAACTTAAATAAATACTAATCCAAATACACTGATTTGAACTAAACCTTAAATATAGAAAATACATTGGTTTCCAAAAAAAAAGTATCATTAAACATATCTTATTTCTAAATTAATACTAAATCACACACACATTTAACGAGCATATCAGACACTAGAAAATAATAATAAATCGAATTTTCCTTTAAAAATGTAACCTTAAATCCAACTCTACTAAACTACGTTTTGCGCAGAAACACGTCATGTATAATTGCGCGTTAACCGAGACCGTTATATTTATTTTCCTAGTTCATTAACATCAGTCAACCAAAATAAAAACAAATATCGTAACTTCTCCAACCAGTAATACATACTCCATTATTGATGTTGTAATTTCAACCAAAACTACGATAGGCTCGTACACCCGGTATTCGTACATAAATCAATTCCCGAAACTATATTCCTTTAGTTCTATAACTCAACGTCCTTCACAACAATTAACTAGAGTAATAATTACCTCAACTTCTCCAAGGTCCAGTAATGCGTAGCCCCGTTCTTGGTGTCCGTGACTTCGACGGCGACCACGGTGGGCGCGGACGGGCGGTACTCGTCGTCGGCGTCGTCGCGCAGGGCGAGTTCGGGCGGCAGGGGCGAGAACGGCGTGTCGGTGAGCAGAGTAAACTGGAACTGCACTTTTTTGCGAAGCTCCACGGATATTGCGTTTGCTTCCTGTGAACGAACAAAATAGGGATTTGTAGTGTTTTCGTGAGACAAAAGTGTTGCCTAAATTTTAAGGTTTATAAATAATGTATTTATAAAAATATAAGTTTTAAGTATATAATTGGCACCATGTTCAGTATGATTTTAATAATCTAAAAGAAAATACCTAGTTTCGGTCACAAAATCAAGAAAAGGTATGTAAAGTAGTTTTAAGCTAAAAGTGAATGAAAACTATTTATACTTCAAAAGGCACAGCGAACGGACATTTTGTTAAAGATGTGATAAATGTCTGTCCTATTGTTTTTGCCATTATTTTACAACTGAAGATTTCCTTTAGTTGGAAAAATTAAATTAATATTATCACATTATGTTTAATCCACGTTAAGTTTCACGAATAGTTGAGGCAATTGTGTAACAAGTTACTCTGTATAAACACGAACCAATAATAAACTAATAATAAACTCATTCATTTTCTAAGTCCTTACCTTAAGGAAAATAGCGTTGCCCCAAAGATCGTCCCTAAGAGAGGTGAACTGATGGTATTTCCACTTCCGGAATGCCCACGCGGCGAGTCCAAGCTCGCGCGCCGACCAACACTCCGTCTCGAATAGCGGGTTCACTGAGAAGGACATTAAATAATAGTTAAATAACAAATCAAAAATCCGCATGCGTAACATTTAAACGACATAACCGATTTTTTTCAAAGATGGCTAACAACAATCTCGATAAAAAAACCGCATCAAAATCAGCTCATTTGTATGAAAGATACGATGCCACAGACTGGCACACAGATATACTCAAACTTATAATGACACTCTTAATGCGTCGAGGGTTCTTAAAATGATTGTGACTGAAGACAGATGAATAATCATATTTGTTCGACTGAAAGGTCGTTAGCGTACACTGAGTAGCACCCACGACATGGCGCTGCACAACTTTCTTTCGTCTAGTCACACACTACGACGTACAGACCAAAGAAGTAGAGGTTCGCGATTTAGTGGATGGCGTTCACTATGGACACAAATGGACGGCGTGACAAAGTAATTAAAAAAATCCCGAATTGTTTTATTTTCGTAAAATGACTTTGACTAGCAACTTCGCTTGCATACCCTTTTTACGTATGCACATCGTTTTAAATAGGACACTTAATTATTTTATTTATTTATTATAAAGTTGCGCCAACGAACTCAACACTAATACATACACAGTGCAGATAAATACATAACAAAAAATGAATCTAAATGTTGGCTCACTTATAGGCACAAACAGCATGCAAACACTTACATTTACTTTTTACTTTATAGAATGAAAAGTAAAACACAATGACAACATAAATCAAATATTAAAAATGCATTAAAAACAAATCAAGACAAGTCAAAATTAATTAAAAATCGTATCGAAATTACATTAAATCAATACAATATTGATAATATCAATTCAATAAATCAAACTATACTGTATCAAATTCAAACAAAATTAAATTGTACCAAAATGAAATTAAAACCAACATGAATATATTTAATCAAGAATTGAAAATAAAAAATAAAAGTAAAAATCAGAATTTAAACTGGTGAACAGAGTGTCAGCCCAATAGCGATTCTAAAACTGTGAAGCCTATTTGAGAAAATATCAATTTCATAATGTTGTCCCGAACCACCCTTGTGATCAATTTGTATTGTACTCTTGTTATGAACTGCATTGTAGCTATTAAACATTCTATTTAACGGGGAATTTTGACCCAGATTTAAACGAGCAAAACTTTTCACGAACGGAGTAAATTTGTTCTTTCTAGGTGGCTTCCTGGAAACTTGAATGGTTACTTGGGACAGTAGGTAAGGGGTGTCTGTCAGTCCGTTCACCAGTTTAAACAGAAACAAGCTGTTCAGGACTGTTCTGCGCTCAAAAAGAGAATTGATGCCGAAGGCGATCACTATAACTGGGTGACTTTTTTGCTCTATTATGGCTATATGGTAAGTGCCAAAGGAAACGCTTTTGCACACTCTCCAAACGTTTTTTATAAATATCATAGTGTGGGTTCCATACTGCACTGCAGTATTCAAGGGAGCTGCGCACGAGTGAACTGTAAAGAGTTATCTTGGTGGAGGCCTTTTTGGCGCGAACGAAAAGGTCATGCCTGTCATAAGTTCATGTACAGCAATGGCAGAGGTCATGCAGGAAGAACAACAAAGTTTAAAGAATCTTGGTGTCTCTAACAGATAATTCAATTTCGAAGTCATATCTGCTGACCATCATTTGGTGACAGAAAATACGATTATGAGAGTTTCATATTTCTTGAAAATGAAACTGATATCATAGAGAGACATTTTGAATTTATCAAGTTACATAATTGATTCTGATCTTCTGATCTCTTGACATTAAACGACTAACGGTTTCATTTAGACGCATTCATCATGGCTATCTTTTCCGCAAACTTTTATATCAATAATATTTGAAATATAAACGTGAATAACTTACCGAATATGTCCTCATCGTTATGGAAATCTTCGGGCGTGTAAGAACTGTACATGGACATCGTAACGCTTTGCTCTTCGACCTGGCGTTGTAAAGCATCGATACGAGCTTCGTAGTTCTATAACAAAGAGAAATATGTATTTATTAATGTTTTAAATTGTTAAATAAATGGCATTAATGTCAGAGAGCCCATCCTCTCTAAAATATGCTCGAACATGGATCAAATATACGCAATAAATGTTGTTGGCGAAAAAAGTCACAATGAAATAGGTACGGAAAATACATCTTTTATCACTTAATTACATTATACACTAAGAATTTACTTTATTTTTCGCAACTTAAGAAAATGACATGGACTTGGTAGGAGGCAAAAATAATTTAATACTATTTTTGCAGAAGCTAGTTAAAGAATAGTTGATTCCAAGCCAGTAACAGTGATTATAATGAATTATTGAGTGACAAGTTACGTAATTGAACGCTTCAATGGTGGTTATGAGATATCAAATGTTATTTTATGCTTCAAAGACTTGAATGCTGGACTAGTATTTTTATTGTTTATTTAAACTCATTTACATAAAAATATATATGTGTATATAAATCGATTGCACTTTACATGTGAAAGTAAATTATTGTTATTTCAAAGTAAGAATTTTCTCAGCCCTTTGCCGGTTATCTATACTTCGGCGCGGTCTTTTGGCCAACCCTTCAAGAATAAGTATGTCTATATAGGTTACTTTATAATTGTTATTATTCCAATCCCGGTAAGGACTAATAGACGACTAATAGACTTCATATCGTTATATATCATCCCTCTCTTTACTTACAATTTGGACTAGATAACTTATGTAAATATCCTCAATATCTACAACTTTTTGACTTGATTACAATTACGATTGGACTACGAGCTAAAATTATTTTAAAAAAATGTATATCACGAAATGTTAATAACATACTATTTATGCATGATTGCTTTCCAAAAAGCCAAACTATTAAACGAAACCTATTTAATATCAAATCCAATTTACCTTCCTCTGCTCCTCAAATCTCTGATCAGCATGTTCCTTCTCCTTCCTGAACTGTTCTTCCAACACCACGAGACGTTTCTGCATTTCCACCTTCAGGTCTATTCCTTGTTTTTCCAGTAACTCGCACTGGGCGAAGTCCCAATCTACTATTTGTGAATCTGTTCCTGTGAACATAAAAAACTGTTGGAAAATCCATGGCAATGGTCCAGTGACAGAAGGCTTGCGTATATAATGTAAGTTTATGTTATTCATTGCATATATGACGGCCTGTTTGGTGTGGAGGTAAGTAGCCTTGCCTTCCATGCCACAGGTCCCGGGTTCGAATCCTGGTAGAGGCACATATTTTATTATATTTGCTTTCTAGTCATGGATGTGTCTTTATGTTTATTTAAGTTTATTTCTATTATTTAAATATACATGGAAAAAAAATCTATGTCTGCTTATATATTTCTTAAGTTTATTTATCCGTTATCTAATAACCATAACACAAGTTCTTAATGATACTTAATTTGGGCTAGATAATGTGGTGTGATTGTTAGAATTATTTATTTCATTTATTTAAATATGTCTCTATAATTTTAATGAGTCGCATTCGCCATATTAGTTAACGCCGACTAAAACCGAATGTTAACACGAATAACAACGGGCCTTAAATACAAGAGCCACATAAACTTGGAATAAGTAGTTCATAATATGCGGCGAAGAAGACACCAGATGGCAAAAATACCGAATCGAATAAAGTTCGAGATATTTTTGGGCCATTAATAATTATTAGGTACTGTAGCGTTACTCATCAATGTGGTAATGCTTATTTCCATGGACAATTTCTAGGGATTCTACTGCTTATGCGTAAACCGTGAGGTTCAAACGTCTGTATTAGAAAATTCGGTATGTAAAGTAATTTATGAGTATTTTTATTATTTTCACTAACTTTTTAATACATTTTTAAAGAATTTCGTATGGTACCGTCTCGGAGTAGTTTTCTTTTTTTTTTTATCGCGTTACAAAATGAACAACTTTATAATTTACAGATTCTTGTGACAAATATTTATTGTAAACATTGACATGACAATTTAAACAAAGAGTAATAAAATTTATTTAAGAGGTTTATTAAAGTCAGCCGTTTATCGATTTTACAAAAGAAGTATTTCTCTCACCAGGAGTATCGGCCTCAGTCGCCTCGGCCTCCTTCTCCTTTTCTCCAACTCCTCTGGGCTCCACCTTCTCTTCTCTGGGCTGGCCGGGATGAGTGAAACGGAACACGTGGTTTTTGCCAAGGATTACACGGGAACCGGTTTTAAGGATTATGGGTTCGGTTACCTGAAATGAAGTGTGGTTTTAGGCATGAAATCGTATTTGTATTTTGATAATTAGGTTACAGCTGTTGATGTTTCTTAAGTTTGCAGATCAACTTTGCAGAAAATAATTATTCCACTCAATGATGACAAATATTGGCACGAGTTTCATCCCTTTACTACACAAGCCAAAGCAATCTCGTTCCTTATAATAAAGATGACAAATAGAATCATTGATTTAAGTAACGAATACATGTTCCATTAAACGGCTATTACTAATTAATAATGAATAAATTAAACGCTAAATAATTTAAGATGTAAAAAAACGCAATTGATGTTTGCGTCCCGTGTCTTGCGCAGTATGTGACGAGTACTGTAATAGATGTCAATTATATCAAATTATCCTATCAATATCATACCAACTTTGATCTACCAAAACATTTATACTATTTACCATCTAAAACCGACTTACCTCACGTCCATTTACATAAACCAAAGCATTTCTATGAGGAATCAAACAGATGACTCCATCGGTATTCTCGAAAATGCAATGTTCAGACTTGATGTGAGCGCCCGAGAGTTGAATATCCTGTGGCACGTTCGCTTCCGAAGTACCGACGCGGGTTATACCTGTAAATACATGTTATATTAGAAATTGGAAGCTATATTTAAGATTTATTAAAACATAAAAGGTTTCAAAATCTACGTTTTAAAGTAAAACATAGTAATAACGTAAGGACTGATCTCAGCTAAATGGTCAAATAAAAAGCGACTTTATTTTAAAACTAATAGTATATATTCTGAAAACACGTTACACTAAACTTGTCAAAAGTGTTTACAGAGATTTTCATGAATATACACCCACACATGTACAGAATTAATATTAAAATAAATCAATTGCAATTTGAATCGTGCTTCATTGCATTTCAGCTGAATATTGCTTGCCACAAATCACCTAATGAAGTGCAACTAAGAAGTTGACCATAAAATCACCTTATGGTTTTAAATATATAAAAAAAATTCCGATACGATACAGCAAATTAAATGTCTTTGTAATACAAATTAATGCATTAATAAGAATGAGGTGTTGACGTAATACATTGCTACTTTGGGCTAAATTAGTGGTATAAAATGCGTTTACAGTTATTTATTATCTTTGTGCGTTACAAAAATAAAAACTAATTTTTTTCCCAAAACCTTTACAACTTAAGGACGAATGATCGAAAACGAAAAATCATAATTCTAGATTATTTTGCTAAGCAAATAAAGACTAAGATAAGGCATGGGTAAAACCATTTAGCGTATCTAAATGCGGATGTAAGTTCTTTTAAAACATATATCTTAACAACTCACCATCTTTAATATAATAAATGAGGCATTCCGACAGATTGGGGTCCTCGTTCAAATTAACCAAATGCGGTGTCTTCTTCGGCGAGAAGACTCCGACTGTAATGCCCTCTTTTACGGCGAGACCCATTTCTGCGAAAACTGCCTCTCTTTGGACGCGGATTTCTTCTGTGCGTTTTAGTTTTTCTTCCCATGTTTCGTTTAATTCTAGAACAAGGGCAAAATGTTAGTAATTTTACTGGATGTAGAGTATGACAATAGGCTCTTTCAGTAGTTTTCAAAAACCATTTTACATTATTTCGTGGTGTATAAGGACCCTAAAAATAATATGGATTTTGATTTATTATAAGTATGTCATTCAGAAAAACTCATTACAATGTACACTAATAAATTAAGCTGCCAAAATGCTTGCTCCAGCAATATGGGGTGGAGACTGGCTTGTGACGTCACACGGTGGCTTTAAGATACGGCATGCATTCACATACACAAGATTTTTAGATGCCTGTGAAGTCATTTCAAACTTAGCCAATCAAAACCGTTTTATGTCTTGATGTTCCGCCAACTCAAACTAGATGTTTTTTTCTGAGGCAATATTAATTATAGCTTATGTCTAATAATGCGAATTGCTTTTAAAATACATTATCTATGCGAAAAGGAAATAAATATTAAATTAATTTAATAATAATAATCCCCCCCCCCTCCCCCCAGTTCGCTGTATGGTCATCCATAACAGAAGCTCCGCTTACTTTGGGGCCATACCGTTAGTGTTATTGTCTGGGGATTTATTTATGTATTATAAAATAATTTTAAGACACCCTTCAGTACAAAAGCCGCTTATAACCAGGAAGATAGCATGCTCGGAATCAAACAAGAGAAAAAACAAGTAGAAAAACATATTATGTTCCATACCGAAACAGCTTACACAGTATTATTTTTCTCTTTACAGATAATGGAAAAACATTAAAAATCGTGTAAATGTTACACTAAACTCACCAGCAATAAGTTTCTCCGAAGCTTGCAACTGATCGACTGCCTCCTCAGCAATGGCGGTGGCAGCGCGCGATAGTTTCGGCGACTTAGCTTCTGTCTCGCTCTTGCGAGCCATGGTGGACTCGTCGCAGGCTAAATTTGTAAATAAAAGTTGGTTTAATGTATGTTTAATCATGTAATTAAAAAAAACGTTTTTAGTATTAGTTTCATTTGTTAGTTTAGTTTTAGGGTTTTATGGGTTTGTAGTATAGTATAGTGTATAGTATAGTAGTATAGTATTGTAGTATAGTAGTATGTTTTAAGGTTTTTTAAGAGATTCAGGACTGACACAAAAATGTTTGTGTACAAACTTAGTGTGTTGTAGGAGGTACTTAATTTAAGAAAAAAAATTATAATTACTTTTGTTTTGTACCCGTAATTGTTATTTACCGCCACGTGGTGGGCTCCTAAGAAGAAGATTTACTTTTTATCTTTGTCTTAAAATTGTGTCGACTGTGAAAAAATTGCAACAAAACTAACACTTTGAAGTGAGAAATTCAGTGTGGACGTACACAATTTTGCAAATCACAAAGTCTTGTTATTAAATTATGCTTACTAAGAACTAGAAAGATAAATATACGGTACATAAAATGTTATCTATTTTGCCTAATTTGACTGGGTAAGAATAGTAGAAAACATTTAATAACCAAAACATGCGAATGCAGAAGCCATGTAAAGCTTTTTTTTATAATGGCAATACATTTAATATTTACCACGCTCGCAGCCATTAACTAATGAACATAATTTTGTTAAAACTGTAGCCAATTAAATATATGTGGCAGCGAACGCTGATTTTTCATATAAAACAAGAACATTTCCGAGCATTTCAAAACTTATCATTGTACAAAATTAATTTAATTTAAAATGCTCAGTGTTTCAATATTTTGCACATTCAATAATCGTACATAAATGACACACCCAATAAATGCATAAATATTCCATATTATGTAAAATAGTATATCAACACCAACATATATAAGTTTTATATTTTGAAGCGAGTGTAGGTGTTTCACTCGAATTGTGTAAATAGTGACGCAATAGATATTAATATATTATATCCCAAGAACGCCACAAGCGTAAAATAAGTGCGTACAGATTAAAAAAAAAAATTTGACAGAAGTGACATTGAGTTCCAGAGTTTTTATTTTATTTTAAGTCTTTACAATCTGGCAACCCAATTGTAAAAGGAGGCTAAAGCGTAAAGGTGTTCGATGCAAATGCAAAGCCTCATTTGTCTTGAATTTTACTTACACATAATCATTTCTCTTTTTTCATATACCACTTTACCATCTGGTCCTAGAGGTGGTGGTTTATTTGAAAACAAAAGCTTTGTTTTAGTATCTTGAACATGAAGGAATTATAATACTGTGGCGTTTTTTTAAAGCTTTTAGTACTGAAATATTGCGTAATTTATTTGTGATGTTATCTACTTACACGAAGACTAAATGCTTCTTAAAAACACATATTAGTTTAATAAAATTGGTTTCTGTGAGCATTCAAAATAGAATATTGACAAAGGCCAAATCGTGTAGGAACGCAAAAAGTGTAAGTTATGATTAAATTTTGAGATCGCAACCGAAACAAACAAACAAAGGAAATACTACCAAATTATATGATTCATTAATAGTTCCTAAATTGAATTTTCTTTTAAACGACCTTGTCAATTCAAAACCAAAATCAAGGACCAATTCTACAACAAATCCCAAACTCAAAAAAGTCTCAACTAACACAAAGCACACAAAAACCAATTACGACCCTACTACACAGGAGATACGGTGTTTTTTCTCTTGACTTACCCTCCTCAACTTCAATGCCCTCAGCTTTAAGTAGCTCTCGTAATTTGAGTATTTCTTCTTTGAGTTCGCGAATAAGTTTGGCGTTTGCGTCTTCGTTGACAACGGCCTTGCAGACGATTTGTTTGGCGCGGTCAGCGTATCTAGGATTTTTAAGGCGTTGATAAATAACTTTGCTATTAAAAAGGAAATAAATAGGTATACCAAAAAGGCGATTTGAATTCATCGAAATTTCGAAATCTTTTATTTCAGTTTAGGTAAAACCAACAGGTAAGATATATCCTGATATCTAAAACTTTTTGATCCTGCAACCGAAAAATATAATTTTAGATCTTTTAAAAGTAGAAGTAAATAGGTATACTGTTAGCTGATCTTTGATCTACAATTGATCTTATAAAAAATCTTCAACTTGACCACATTCGAATCATACCAATATCAAAAATGACTTTTCAAAAGGCACTATATATCTTTCTTGACTTAAACTTTGGTTAAAGTAAACTAGCGATTACAAGCTCCTGGCCTACGGATCTCGTATATCTTGACCCCATCGCCTAATCTAACTTAGTCGCAATCCGACAGTCACAACACGACATCCGTCTTGCTCGGGCACCACGTCATAGCATCATTGCGTCTTTTTAAGAAATGTACAGCTTCATTATTATTACGTGAGTTTGAGTGAGTTCCATTTACTTGCGTCATGTAAGAACTTCTCGTGTGTAATGTATCTTTCACCATGTTAATTAAATCAAAGTATTCTTACATCGACGGCCAAGTGGCGCAGTGGGTAGTGGCTCTGCGTGGTTCGACGGAGGTCCCAGGTTCGAGTCCTAATCGGCGCATTCATTGGTGTGATGAACACCAGGGTCGCACACAGTGGTCGTTGAATCAATCAAGAGGTTTTTTTAAAAATGCATAGAAAAGTTAACCATACAGTGATATAAATAAGAAACACAATAGTATTTATGAAAAACATACTTCGATATTCACATATTCTTTTTTCATACAATTTCGCTCCTTATTTCTATCGCATATATTTATATAAAAAAACATTTTCGCTTACAACGTTCAGAATCTGTTATTAAATTAACAGTTTTTTTAACCTGTTGACCATAGAAGATTAACAGTTAAATTTCATTAATACAAAAACCATTAATGACCCATGCCTAATGAACACATATGTTTGTTCTCGGGTCATTATATAAGTATGTTTATTCTGGGTTCCCCACAAGGTTGCTGTATCATCCATAACACAAGATCTGCTTACTTTGGGGCCATACAATTTGCTATACTGCATTACCATGCAGTATTATTATTATTATATTGCAGTTTTCCCTACCTGAGCGTACTCAAAGTTTCGTCATAATTAATATCGGCGGGTGAAATGGCCGCTATCATAGCCGTTTTAGAATTGCCTCCGAGATTCTCACGTAAGAGCCACGTCAGTACCGAATCTCGATATGGAATGAAATCAGCTTTCTTTGATTTCTTGCTTTTTGATGCCTGAAAAGTAATTTGTTATTATTATTAAATGCATTTGAGGAATCGTAATGTTGCCCACTTTATTGTGTATCAATTGTTTTGTCAATTTAAACTGATTAACATAAATATTGTCAATCCCGGTAATATTATTTAGCTCCATTTGTGAATGAAACTTCATAATAAGCCAATGCAGCTATTAGGAATATAAAATTATTTCCTTTGAAAAAAGTTGAATATTAAAACAATATTTACAATACACAATACAGGAAATAATCAAACTTTCTTCCGAAGTTCGTTCTTTTTCGGCAACAATTCATTAAGATACTCCTCAAAATCTCATCAAACCCTTCAATAAAAATAACAGCCATAAGATTGTCCAATTTTAAAAAGAATAAGTATTTATATCAAAGCAATTCTCAATATTTTGGCTATTAATAATATTCTAGATTAACTCTAATTATTTAATCTCAAATTAGCAACAACATAATGTATGATTCACGTTCAAGTTACATTTTTGTAGGCCACATATAAAAGTTAATGACTTACCGACTAGAATGGTCCAAAATAAAGTGGCATTGAACAAGGTAAATAAAATGACGTTAGAAATTATATGATCATGCCAAACAGCTTTGTAAGTAATACTGCATATATTACTTTAAAATGTGGATTTTTCTAGACCATATGATAGCTTAACTTAATTAACTTCTTAACTTAATTAACTTCTTAACTAAATGTACTTTGTATAAGAAAGTTGTAATTATAAAATCTAAAGGTATTATTTTAGAATTGATATTATTTTTAGTCTATATTGCAATTAATTTGCTTTGATCTTGTAATATCTCATAAAGACAACAAAATAGTCAAAATACTTAATTTTCAAGTCTGTGCTCTCACTAATTACAACTCTTATCTTACATTTAACACACGTGAAGTTTCTTGCCGGTTCTTTTTCACGAACGTTTTTCGGAACTGGTGATAGAGTTCATGCTTTATTTAATGTTGAGAAATACATATTTGCATTTGAATTTGACACATACACGTATGTAACTACTAAATTAGCAAAGATGTTGCGTAAGTTTGTTACTTCAAGGATAACTTTCAGTATAGCCTTGTAGTTGCATCTTACTAATTGTTCGTTAATTAATACCAATCAACTACAAATTGACTTTTGCATATAAAAGTTGACCAAAGGCACTTGTTTAGTAAACATAGCCTAACAAAGGTTTTACCGAAATTTGAATAAGAGCACACCATATTCACAAATCATATCATGAATTTCGCAAAAACTTACGATTTCAGCCAAAGCCGATATGACTTTTCCCAAAGTGGTCAGAGATTTGTTGATGTTGGCGCCTTCCTTGAGTCTCGTTCCTTTAGCTCCCGTCGAGTCGGCGCGTTCGGATCCCGCTAGATCTACTAGCGAGATTTTTGATACCTGAGAAAATCGTTTAGGTTTTCAAAATGACAAATGATTATAAATATTCGTAATTAGTCAACATTTTAAGGTATATAATTCCGAAAGTAAATTAATTAGGTAAATAAGTCGTAAAAAATGTACATGACGTCTTAGAGTTCCTTTAAACTCATCAAAGGAATGAGTCTTCATGCCTTCAATTTTGAACATAATTATATTTAAACAGTCTGGTTATTTTGTTTGGATGCGAGCCATTCCACATTTTGTTATTTACTCCTGAATACTAACTATGAATGCGAATTAAGGTACTGAAACCCATTCATAGATATGTATTAAATCGATACACTTTTGTTCTAAATACATACCTTCTCAGACATCAAATTAGTAGTTTGATCGTGTCGTTGCTGAGTGAAGAATATTGTGAATACTGCGTGCGAACGGGACGAAGTCTCATTCATGTTCGTCGCTGCTACCGTCCTGGGTAAATGAAAAAAGAAATTACAAGAGATAGAGTGACAAAGAATTGTAACCAGCGAAAGGGTATCTATCTACAGATAACGCGTTGTACGAGCACGTTGTTTTGCTAACGGCTTTGATTAGACTTATTCTGAGAAACTAAACGATTACTTTGTAACCACGGAGATGGTTACTTTTTAAATGCAATGTGTTAAATTAATGAACAAGGTGAATAAAATATGAATGACACACGATCCAATGTTGTTCTAATGCAGGTATCGCAATAATAAAATAAAATACTATTTTGTATTAAAAAAAAAAAACAAAGAAATCTTTTGAACTTAAATTCATCAAATATAAAATATTCGTTGCGAAGACAGGAATTCTACAAATAAGTTCCAAACTCAAGCAACTTAAACCAGAATATATTTTCTTTATGTTGAAGTTGTGTTTACTGGATATGTAAGAAAGACTTTTACTCCTCTAGAGTTTCGAAAGACCACAAAGTACTCCATTTTTTTGAACTTAAACTTACCTAGCCTTATTTCCCTCATCGATCAACTCATTAATATCCTGATAGGATGTGACCGCCAGCTTGCTAAGGTCCTCGACATAAGGGCCCAGGGCGGGGTGCTCTCGGACCCTAAGGTTGCCCTTATTTTTGGGGTTCAGGAGGTCCCGCACTCGTTCGCAGTAGATCTCCATGTAGGATACTTCCACCTGATTGAAAAAAAAATTTGGAATTAATCAAGAATTGTATAAATTACGTATAAAGACGGGTGTTGCTAAACTTGGTTATTTCAAAGATAGAAAATATATTTCTATCTTGATATGAGATAAGATGACTAAAAGACCAATCAAAATGAATATAATATTGTTTATCTGGCTTGTAGTACAATGTTAAAATCATTGTTTACTTAAGTCGGAAAACTTCTATTACTTTACAGATATAAAACACTAATTCACATTTTTTTGATTCATAGATTTTCTGAATCTCATTACAAAAAAATCTGATTAAAACATTAAAGTCTCGTTTCTTACACAAGAAAACACGTGTCTGATTCCTATTTAGGTGATATGTATGATGAATACATATATTTGCTACATATTTATTTTGAGTATTTTCTAAATTCACATTATTCACCTAGTTCCATGAAACGTTGTTTACTTTGAATCCAGATGTTTGTCCTCTGATAATTACATTAAAGTCTTTATCAAACAACATTCTAAAACACCACTCACCGAATACTTCAAATCATCCGAAGTGGTCTGTCGAATGCGTCTGAAGAGGTCCTTACAGATCATAGGTATAATGCCCTCCTGTCCCTCTTCACCTCTGCCCATCATGGTGTAGGACTTACCAGCCCCGGTTTGACCGTAGGCGAATATGCATATGTTGTAGCCTGTAGAAAGAAAATATTGTGTTTGTTTATTGTTATCCCGGGAAAATTTTCAATTACCCTTTTTAGGCTTTTTTTTAAATACTCAGGTCAATGTATCAAAGATGAAAATGCATAATTCATTTCGGTTACAATACCCCGAGTGTTTCGAATAAAATTTAAAATTATAATTGGAAGAATAAGTTAGGCTTTCTAAACGTTTCTTTAAAACTTTAAGAAGAAAACCGCGAATTTTACAACGGTAAAAATGTATACAACAGAAATTTCGTTTATACAAGTTCATTTCGTTTAAACTATTTCATATATTAATTATACTGAATGTGATTATTATCTCGACCAATGATGCGTTGCCGACCGTACGCTTCAGGTGAAATTGCCTATGTTCCAGTGATAGCACTGGCTGTTTCTTCCCATCATCCGGAACACAAGCACGTGAACGTGAATATTATGGCGGTTTAAATAGGAAGGACTGTATTCTGACGAGATCTTGACATAAGAAACTCTACTTGCACTAAGAGTGAAAATATAAATCTAGTACAAAATGGCCGCGTCATCGAATTAATTAGCGCGCCCTGGCCCTGTAAGTGCAAACTTCATGTTTACGCTTTTCTGACTACTTGAAAATTACTTAAAGATTCTCGTTTGTTGGTGAACTGAAATATGCAAATAAATATTGAACACTTAAGTTGAAAATATGAATTACCATCAAAGGCGTGTTGCAACATTTCTTCCCCGATGTCCTTGTAGACCATTATTTGAGAAGAGAATTCTGGATCGCTCGGCTGTAACAAATATAATTATAATTTCGTTAAATTTTGATGCAAAGTAAAAATAATTTTATGGGTTGTACTGATCCAAATGACCCTGGTTCTTTGTATGATAAGATCTATACCGAGGATATACATAGCAGCTTACACCAGTATATAAAGTATATGATTCTAATTTAGTTATACATTTTCGGTATTTTAAGTTGCTCTGATTTGTGGCATGCTCTGGCGCATGTCCCCATGTTCCGAACGGTAAAAAACGTCATTCAGTATGTTCTTTTTGATAAAATAATATAATAACAACAACTAAATGAATCACAGCTTTGTTTCTTTTCATCATATACTAATTAAAGTTTCTATAATTTTATAAGAATGTAAAAATGTATTGACTAATGTACTTAGAGACTAATACATTTATAATTAAACAAAATGTAAATATCCAAATTATAAAATTGCAAACGCTAAATTACTACCTGGTCTCGTTAATGGTACCTACATGTTATTACAATTTTGCATTAGTTTTATGTACAGAACGATACATATTTTAGTATAGTTTGTTAGCTAATTTAGGCACGCGGCTGTGTGTGTGTGTGTGCTTGTAAATACGCAACTTAAGTTTGTTCTCGTCGCTTCAGTGTGAGTGTACATTGTTATCATACACTCACAGTTGATAAAAGCTTAACACACACATAGGACCGAGGGCGCAGATGTTTTAAATATTATTTTTGCGATCTTTGTTTTTTCAGATTAAAACACAGTGCATTACAATGTCATATTTAGTTGGAGTATAAAGAATTCAACAAGAAGTTTTGGAACTTCGTGATACTCAATTATATTTCCTTACAATCGACTTGAATTTTTAAATGCGCTTGAGCGCGCTTCAATACTGAATGAACAAAAATTAAATACGCTGGTACTTTGTTTAATTGAAAAGTCTCACAAGATTAAATCTGTGTACACGAATAAACATTTTTAGTTTTTATGTTTCACCTCTACACTTTCCCAAACCATGAATTAACCTACTTAAATGAACATACTTCACAAAAGGGCACAACACCTTATAAATAAGATCAAGGCAAACGGGATTATTATTTAAGCAGGGACCCACAGAGTCCCCGGATTACTCAGCTAGCCACGCAATCAAAAAGAGATGGCTATTCTTTTGAAAAGAAGGTTTTTTTTGGGTCAAAGCATACTTTGAATAGATGGCTAAGGGACCCTTTCGTGTGTAAAACGACCCTTATCGAAACTGAAAAGCTTAACAGGACCAATAAGAGTGTTTGTAAAAAAGTATATAGATACAAAAGACACATTTACTTTCAGTGCAAATGCTCTAGGGAAAAAGATTTGGTATCTCATACTGACAAAAACATTGAACAAATTCCATAAATGTATATTCCGTAAGTAATTTTGTTGCGGTAGCTCAGAAAACTTCAAAACAGATCTACTAGAAATTTTTCATCAGCTTATTAGGATCGCAAAGAAACAATTTTATGACAAGCACTTAGATCTTATTATACACTTGGAATTAAGATTAAGATAAGACCATAGACAGGAAAGATATTTGAAAGGCAACCCCAAAAGCACTTTTAATCTATTTCTGCAATCCACAAATTTAGAGTACTTTTTTATTGCATTATAGGCTCGACGTTGAGGCGCCGAAAGTCGAATAAATTTGAATGAATTAGTAGCATTTGGCTGAAATCTTGCCAGTTTGAATTGCAAATGGCACTGGAGGCTTTATCTAAGAATTAATTAAAGCGAGCCACTTTCTGCTTGAGATATTAATATCAAAACCTTGGTAGAGTTGGAGTTCATTTGGCTACTTTGAAAAATTTCTTTAGCAATTAGACGGTGCGGGCTGGCAATTAAAGTCCTTAATTTTGTGTGTAATTCCAATATATACTCTTATAGTCCTTTAAGAAAAGTAGATCATAACGCAAAAATTCTCTATCTGGTCAAAAATGATAGTCTAATTTCTATGTATTTACATTATTTTATTTAAATTCATAAAAGAGCAAGTTTGACGTAAAAAGCAAAACCATTCGAAAAGATTTTGATCTGGGTTCAGACACCACAGTCCGTTGGAATTGAACCAGACGGTCAAACCTGCGCGGAAATTGAGTTCTGTCAGAAAAAAATATCCCCTGATCCATGTAACTATCACAATTATTGAGCAGCTATCCAAACAATATTTATAAAATCTATGGAATAATATCAGATTTTTTGTCCAGCCTATGAAGTATTTCCACATTTATGAAGTAATTTTTAACCCTAATTTAAGGGTTTTACGTGTCCCTCTTTAGGGAAATACTAAAATAAATCCTTATCTGTATGAAAACAATAAAAAGCTATGACTCATCATAAAATCGCAACATAAAAATTATATGCTACAATTTCGAGAGGTATGCATATTTATGTTTGGCATTTTTTTGAAAGAAAATATTTTTACTAAAGTCCTGTAAGTAACATCCTGGAACTTTCCAAAATAAATTAAGAAACCCAAAAGACAATAACAAAAACAGGCTGATCCGAAACCAATCTATCCAAACAAAAAAACAAATTTAACCCTTCTTATCCCTACCAACCATGCATAACATTTAAACGAGCATAAGACCCACCCACTAGCCGCAAAACGCCGATACACAAAACCACAACCGCGCGTTTCATTTCGAAACAGATTGCCAATTCTAATCGGATCCTACGATTGTGGTCTAGGGATATTACTACACTATAGATGTTGGCTGTTGTGAAAACATCTGTAGGGTTGAATAGCTTTTTTAATTTGTAGGGGTATGTAGATAGCTCTAATCTGGGGATCTTTTATGGGTTAAGGTTTTTCGAAGGACATGATGCTAATTCACAAAATTCATATTAAGGATTTATTTAAATTTAAATATTGCAAATGTACTTCACCTCTTAAGGAATGAACTTTCAAAAATCTTAGTGCCTCCCTAGACTACATAAGGAACCAAATACAAAGTTTCTGATTAAGTCAGCGTCAATTAGAAGATCATTGTACTCGATAAATATATGCCATATAATAATAAAATAAACTTTAATTGTACATTTGAATCTCGTTTGTGACGCGACTTTCAGTAGATCTAAACTAGCATCCACCTTAAAAAAGTTAACTAAAGCATTACGTAACCTTTAAAACTTGGACACAAAAGTCTGATTCAATAACGCGACAGAACGAAACCCTACAGTCTATCTATAATATAGATATTATAAGCTTAATCCGATAATCGCGCAAAGGCCAAAGGCCAAATCCAATATGGCGGCCGTCCAAAATATGGGGTCGATTGGCAACACCGACGGGAAATGGCGGGAAAATCGTATTATGGCGGACAACGTGAATGAAACTATTATATAGGAATTGAAAAGTATAGCGATTGTGTTTATTTAGAATGACTTTGTGAATTTCCTTTTCTACTAAATATTATTTGGTAAAATTGTTATTAACGACCACATTTATTACTTTTCTACTTCATACGGCTTTACTTAAAAGAACAGCGAACAGAGCAAACATACCTTATGTGAAATTGATAATTGCTGTCATGTCATGTAGGTTTTATAACAAAAAATACCAAGAAACACTTTTTTAGGTTAGGAAGGATCATTCCCAAAACTACTTACTAAAGTGTCATGTCATATGAAATGACTTGTTCGATACCATAGAAGAAACACAAGAAAATAACTGAACAGTACTTACATTGTGCGACCAGTATGAGAAGTCAAAGTTGAAGCTTTTTAGGCTCTCCTTGCTTCCTGGAGGTGCTTTCGGGTTAGCGATAACTGGAACAAGGAAACAGTACATTTATTACATTTTTGGCTTATTATTATGGTATGAATAAAGAAATTAGTATCTTCCTACAACGGGGCTGCTGGCAACATCGGGGAAAATGATAAGCATAGGAAATAGAAACATTTAGAATATGGCCATATTTTTTATACTTAATTTTTTTTTTTTGTTTTTTTTTTATTCCCAGACAAAGACACCAACTGTATGGCCCCGAAGTAAGCAGAGCTTGTGTTACGGATGACCATACAGCGAACTGGGGGGAACCCAGAATAAACATACATATATAAATATGAACAACCATGACCCGAGAACAAACACCTGTGTTCATCGCACAAATGAATGCCACGGCCAGGACTCGAACCTGGGACCTTTGGCGTATGAGGTAAAGCTACTTACTACTACACCACTCGGTCGTTATTTTTGAGGCTTTTGGCGTTGAGGCCATGGGGTCGTGGGGTCAGGGTGCTCATCGACTCCACAGTGCAAGTTCTAAACGATTGGTGAGTGAAACTTGCGACCCTGCGGCTGGAACTTATGTAGTGCACCATTTAACGTAAGCGATTAAACGTGGCAATTCTGCCAGCTTATTGGCCATTTTGCGAAAAGTAATTTAGGCGTTGTATTTTATCTTTAATTCTTTATCTTTATCTTTTCTTGTTTGACTTTTTCCTATTGTTAATTTGTAAATATTTTTAATTGTATTAAAATCTACGAATACTTATTACTCATTTAGTATCCATACTGTTTGTAGGTTTATTTTTTCGAAGAAACTGCACAAAACTGCATGTCAAAAAACATGCAATGCAATATAACAGTAGGTAACCAGTACAATCGTTGAGGTAGTCTCCAATCAACTCGCACACAAACATACAATCAGTGTAAACACATACATTTCGCCTGTTTTCAACAAAACCTGCAATTGGGTTGCGTTTCGGTGTGTGCGTGTAGACTCTCTGTCGCGACGTATCGACCGCGCCTGTCGCCGCTGCTCTCATTCCTTGCAACGAGTGCTTTTGTCGAGTACCATGAAACGAATTGCGCGGAAAATGTATACGAATGCAAAAATAAAATGCTACAAAAGTCCTTTATTGCGTGTTTACACTGTAGATGGGATGCGAACGCAGTTGCGATTTGAAATTCTGTTTTGGCACAGTTGGGTGAATCACGGTTAGGTTTTATTGCTGTTACAATATTTTTACGCTTTACAATAGCGGAAGAAAGAACTGTTAATAAGTTTTATATGAGTACCTAAATAATTTACATAAGTATTTGTAGAGTCTGCTGCAATGTTTTAAATAAACACGACTAACATAATTTTGTGTTGGCTATTTAGATTCTAGAGAGAACAATACAATTAATTTTTTTATTATTAATTAAACGACCCAAACTCAGTTTTGAGAATCATTTACAATTCATCAGTACAAAAAAAATTAGAAAACTTTATAACTTAATTGAAAATATGAAACATATCAGAAAAAAACATCTTGACATGTAATTTTTGCGTACCTACTTAATTAGGGCCTGCAGCAAAACCCTTTACCGCGATAAAACAATGGAAAAAAGATCATTTGCATTATATCCTCCACCGACCCCTGAATGTCTAGACCTCTTCTAGACCTAATTACCTATACAAATACAGTTCTCCGCTTTCTCGTTTTAGTCGTTTTAGTCGTTCTTGCAGTGGACTGCATTTAATTAACTTTTTATACATCGGGGACGAAGCAGTAATAGGTAGACTTGAGCTGATGGTCGAAGCAATTTCTAAGCGTACGCAAATACAGTTAGTTTTATTTTCAGCATTACTCGATGATCGAGTACATTCTTTAAAGTCTTACCTTGACATTTCAATTGAATTGCAGCGACCGAGGTTACTAGCATTCTTTCTAAGCTAGACTCAAATAGATGTTGTATGTTTGTGATGGCTGATCTATAAATGATACCAGAATAAAACTAAACGTTAGGTCTAAAAGTTACGATACACGTTTTTACGTTACGATGTTATTCCGAAACTTTCAAAGCACTGACTTATATGTAGGAGCAAAGGAATACAAACCCTAACAAAACGTCATAACAAATACTGTAATACTTCCCCATAGCAGTATGAGTCACCACCACATGGCATTGAATTCAATCCACTTTGCCCCCATAAAACTGAGTTAAGGGATGCAGTTGGTATTGCTATATGCGGTCGGTATTATTGTGGTTACATTTAGATATACATATTTGGATCATCATTGAAAACAGTATTAAACAAACTTACGCTATATCGTGTTTTGGTGTAAAGAAGTAACTGTAAGGATTATTTTGTAAGAAGGTGTGATTAATTAATACAAAAATAGAGATACATTAGGTGTATCTTTCTATCACATCAAACTCATTAACACAATCATAGTACTACATACATAGTACTAGTACAAAAAAAAATACACTGACGAAGAAAAAAAATTAAAATCATGGTGCATTTGAATTTTTTTTTCTATTCATTATTTTAAAAATTACTAGAAAAACGGTGTTTAAACTAATTATAACAATTAAGTTTTTAGCATACGGTTCGTACACACGAATAAATAATTAAAATTTGTTTCGAATAATTCGCATGAAATTGGGTTCTCTTGTCAGCAACTATCAATTAATCATCAAGAGAAGAGAACCCATACTAATTCGAACGTATTTTCGTCAACAATTACCATTACAACATGGAATTGAAACCTCCGACAGTAAACCAGGGATGCAATTCCAGCCGTCTGCTCGGAGACTCACAGGTAATGGAATTGCTTTGCTCGAGACGTTCATTGATGTTTTATTTCTCTCTGTTAAAATGTTGTTGGAAAATAAAAGTTGAAGGAAATATGGTTGAAAGAGGAAAGCAAAATGGCAGTTATTGTTAATTGTAAAATGTAGATTAAAACTGTAACGTTAAACTGTAGAGTTTCATTTGAATTTCTTCGATTGAAATGAAGATATGTTTGATTTTGTGTGCTGTGCGGGACAAAAGTGCTCATGGGTTTGAAAGATTTGACTGGCAAAACTTCTTTATTCCGGCATATTTATTTCTAATGAAAACCTTCTAAATGGAATCAATAAGTTATGCAATAGAGCAGAACTTGGTATAATTCGTACATATGAAAAGAGAAAATTTATAATCCATTTCCAAATTATCATATCCGATCTGAAGCTGCGGAAACCAAACGATCCTGTTCATAGATACAACACATTTTTTTATTATTGAACTCAGGTAAAAAGTCCCCTAGTGGTCATTCAAAGCGACAACGCAATAGTAATAAATCCTAAAATCCAATACATTACTACGATTAAAAGTGCAGTTCATTAAATTATTAATGTATGCCAGTTACAGTAGAGAATCGAACTATTGATTTTCAGTTAAACACAGTATAAATAAGCATTGGCTTCTAACATGTAGATTTTACAAATTTGAATATTTCATGTCTGTACCGGCTTCTTACGGTCTCTAAAACGGTAGAGCAGTGCGATGGCTGGCTCCCGGGTTGGTTACGCCCTTCCACGGGTGCCGTTCGCGGATGTTCGTGGTTTGGATAGTTTATGGGGAGAAGAGTTTTGCTGAGAGACAAAAACAGATGCAGATGTTTAGGAAATAATTGTGAGACTGTTTGTTTATTAGGTAAGCGATAAACTCTGAAAGTACTACACCGCTTTAAAAAAAATCTTTTACCATTAGAAAGGCACATCACTCCGAAGAAATAATAGGCTATCACAAAGTTCCCACGGGAGCAGAGTTATGCGGCTGAAACCGCGACGAGACTACAAGACTACATTCATCCTTCATTGTTACTTAAAAAACGTACAAAATAATTCAATCTAAATGAACCCTGTCAAAACAACAGCCATAGACAACAAACCATCCGACCATTGATTTACAAGACCACGGTTCATAAAACCGAGTACTTAAACAAATCAAAGGTCGAAGAGCACAGTAAACCCCCGCAGAAGGCTCCCTTCTAGAATTTTCCACGTCATCAAACGCGAAATCACTTACTATTACAGCTTTGTATAGTGTTGTATTGTGTACAAACACTTCTCTATACTTTTTTCTGTAGGAAAATTTGGACAATCTTTTCATGGTTTTCCGACTGAGTGGATAACTATCGTTGTGTGGTTTTGTGGAGAGAATTGAGGCAAGCAAGATGTTGAGGAAAATGGTTAGAGTAATTTTGGTTGTAACGATCATATTGAGCAAAATATGAATAAATGGTACGAGTACTAATATTAGAAGGGCGAAAGTTTGTTACGCTGTGCGTTTGCCCTTATTCTTTGCTGACAAGTTATTTGTGTCACCTCTGTCGGATCTGTTCACTTTGATTAAAGTAAAATAGCGGAAAATAGGCGACATTCTTACATTACGTACCTTGTTTGTTTAAAGTAAGTGACAAATTATTACTGTCTGAATCGCATATGTATTTTTTCAACACATAACATTTTACAATCACTGTACTAATTTCAATGCAATATCGGATCACGCCGAATATTAAATGAGTATGTTAACATATTTCTTAATAAATTAAAGCAAATCATGCTCGATAGACGTATTCAAATATTTTCGAGTTTCTACATGAAATGGGTAAACATTAGCAGTAACGTCAGCAGTTGTGCTGACTCACTAGTTGAACCTTAATTTAACATTTCTAGGTCAGGCTTACGTTTATATTGCCCTCTTTTTAACGGTCGGTAGAAGCTTATTTTAATATTCCTAGTTAAAGGTGAAAACAATCTGGACGAGCGAGTAATCATCTAGAAAAAATTTTTTTTTTTTTTTTTTTTTGAGAAAAGAAATCTTTCGTTACTGATTTTTTTTTTACAACAAACAGAGTGTACAAATAAAGAGTGAACGCAATTTGTTTTTTTAGTTTTAACTTGGTAAGTTTCCCGATACTTGATAAATGTGCAAAAGTTTTAGAACAATTCGTAAAATACGTCCTTCTCACTTGCTTTACCTTGCACTACTTTACCTATATTGACCAGGTATATAGCAAATATTTTACTAAAGATAACTCAAACGTTTCATATTCAGATATAAGAATACCTGTTTTCTTTATTGTTTGGGTCTCAAACCAAGTAAAGATTTTTTTTTGTGCCGCTTTATTATTTTTCCTGCGGATCTACGAATAAGTATTTATTCGCCAAATAATAATAACAAGCTTATATTCCATTACATCCCCCTTATTCCTCACTTAATTTTGATCAGAAAAAGTAAAAATTCCAAGGTACCAAACAATACTAATATTCCACCGTGCCTAATGCTTGAAATGCCAAGGTACGCCATCTTAATACGGCTATGATTACTTCAAGTCACTTTCACCATACATTTAATGATACATTTGGGCGAACTGTTGCAACCGCATAGTCTAAATTTAGAAAATGTTGAAGAAAAAATTGTGTTTTCATTTTACTATGGTTAGGTTAGATTAGTTGGCGACTTTTGCTATGTTTTTTGTATGTAGTTTCGTTTTCATTTTATTTTAACGTTAACTTCATCTAATGGATTCAGTGAACGCGATTCTTATTAAGATTTTATATTAAGCGATACCTTCAAATATTTTGAAAATGTCGATTTAATTAAATATCATTTAGATGATATTTAATTAAATCGTATTTAAAAGACTTTCTGGAAAATTTTTTTGGACAAGAACAATCACTGCGCCTGTACAAGTTTATTTATTTATTTTTATTTATTTATTTATTTATTATGGCATCAAACAGTCATACAATGAAAAAAATAATTTTTACAAAAAGTATTTCAATATAAGAAGACAACGAGTGCCGAAAAGTACTTTATATAAAGTTATGTTGTTTGTTACGCTTATTATGCATAATATTTTGTTTTTACTTCTCGTACTTAATGCTAGCATACTTATAACAAATTATGTAGTTTAGTCAAATAGTGTATGTTTTAAATGTTTTTATCAAACAATTAATCAAAAAGTTTTTTCTTAAATTCATCAAGAGAATTACAAAAAATGTCAATATCAGAGAATTCCTTATTATAGTTAGAGACACAACGATAAAAAAAGTTATTACGAGTGTAATTTTTACGAAGCTTTAGGGGTACTAATATGTTAAGGCAACGTGAGGAGCGAACTGGAATGCGAGCTTTAGATATGAAATTTATTTTTGCCAGTATTGTTGGGGAGTCTATGTGGTTATTTAGTATTTTAAACAGAAAAGAAATATCAAATTGAGTTCGACGATCTTGCAACGAAAGGAGTTTGTATTTGTTAAGTGAGCTTAGGTACGATACATTTGTATTATGATTACGGAAGTTAAATATTTTTATGAATTTTCGTTGGACCTTTTCAATCCTATTTATATGATGCTTATAACAGGGATTCCAAATTATGCTACCGAAATCGAGAATAGATCTCACGAAGCTAAAGTACAGAATTTTTAGAGTAATCGCTTTTTTAAATGGATTGGTGACTCTTACGATAAATCCAAGATTCCTAAAGGATCTCTGAATAATTTCTTCAACATGATAGTTGAAGGAAACTTGACTATCCATGATGATACCTTAATCGCGAGTATATTCCACTCTTTGTAAAATATTGTTTTTAAGACTATAATGATATAAAACAGGATTTTTTTTGCGTGTAAATGTTATTATGTGACATTTTTCATTATTAAGATAAAGTTGGTTAATAGAACAGTAATCAACAAGAGCATCCAGGTCTTGTTGTAATTTAATACAATCAGCGGTACCAGTAACCACTCTGAATAAAGTAATAAGTTATGTATTTCTAATCTATGTCCACACAAAGCAATATGCTTGTCTTCTTATAAATGTTATTCACAAAAGCTGCGTATTTAAAAATAAAATTACAAGATAAGGCCGACTTGCGCACACCATAGTTAACAATTGAACTCGGAGTTAGCTGGTTAAAAAATTAAAATGTCCATCAATTACGTCAATTTCTGTAGACTGACAGAGACTAGTTAGCCGTAATAAGTAATTTTATCCTACCTAAGCTAGGTTTAATTTTTAATTTAGGTCCGCGCAAGTTACCCTATATGAAGTTCTCCTATTGGTGCATTTTTTGTTATTACATCAGCAACATTCATCGCACAGCTTGGTAGTGTCAAAGGAGCTATTCTAACTTTAAGACCTGAAGCGTTTATGTTTTTTATTCATTTTTAAATGGTGTATAAAATACATGAGTAGGTAAACGGAACAGAGACAAAGCTTCATACAACCGCACGAATCGGTTGCACTACTACAAGCACGCGGAGCATGTGTGCGTGACCACTGGCTGCTTGTTGCGTACGCGGCGGGACTTGTCAAAAGAGATTGTCAAAAGGCACAGCCAGTTGACAACCTCAGGGTCATTGCGACGCACGTTGTTTGTTTTGCTAGTTGCAAGTTTAAATATTTTAATGTAAAAACGTGGTATTTTATTATTTATAATTATTGTTTACTGTACTGTGTGTATTAATAATACTAGAAAAAATAAAATTTTATTGCTCGAGCAAAAGTTTAGCGAATTTTTGATCTTGAAATAAATATTGTCAATATTTGCAATGAAATACTTAAACGTATTAAAGATAGTAAATTTGATATGCCATTTGAGTGTTTTCCTTTAGTTTACTTGAAAAAACTCTATTTTAGATTCAGAATTTATCACCCATACCATCAAAAGAAACAATAAATTATTAAAAAACAAAAGTTAAAAAAAAATATTAGAGTTAGTAATTTGTGAAGTGTTTGTTTAATATCTCTTAACCTATTTTCACAACCCTACCAAAATAGGTAACAATATTTCAATTTTTCATGTTCCGTTTATCTATTATCATGTAGTATAAAAGGTGCTTCAAATTTAAAACGCGATATCAATGTATTGTACTTTGTTCTGTGATTAAAACATGCAAAAATCACAGATAAAATAACTATACATTAGTGATATAATTTACGTTCCAGCACGGATAACTGTCATGGCGTGGCCTGCGTTTGTTAAAAAGGATAAAAGAAGCGCATTATAACACATACATATAATGATGTCTCTTCAAAGACCGTATTTTAGGCTAGTTCATTTCAAAACGAAATAGCTAAGGGGCGCTACACCCACAAAAAGTTGAATACGTGTGGATGTTCGGGGCAAAAGCCGGGCGAGTTGTGCCGTTCAGGTTTAAGCGAGGTGAGCCGAATGTGCCGGTGCGATTATGTAGGTAGCCCTACTAACGATTCTCTGCTGTTTGATATTGGCAATTTGTTATTTGCTCACAGTTTAAACATTTTAAAAGATTCATACCTACCATTGCTATTCTAGAAAAAAACATCCTCTTAAGCCCATCACCAGAGACACAGGACTCACAAAATACCAATATTTTTAGAGTTTGTTCGGATAAATGCTGCAAAACTAAGTTTACAATTACGAAATACTTGTGCTAACTGCGTGAACTTTTTCATGTAATATGTACCTGATAGTTTGACCTAAACTGTATTTCTAATAAATCATATACACATTTTAGACAAAATGAACAATATTGTTTTTAGATATCAGTTGTGTCATATTTAATAAAAAGAAATCGTTTCACACAAAGCAAACAAGTAAAATACTCTCTTAATTCCTATTTAGGTAGCAAAAAACAAAAAACATACAACCTCTCGGTATTCTAACAAAAACTCCCATGTTGGACATCAACTTATTATCAAACTACACTATACAAATATAAAATATAATAATTTCAACCAGAAACCATACTAACCAATCATAAAAACTTTGAATATAGAACACCCAAAACACGCAAACCCTGTTTGCAACCCATGTTGTGTGTTTAAGTGCCTAACCTCGGACAATTTTTGGCACATACAGGTATACCCGATGGGGTTTGAAAACGTGAGTCGCGTGTTCAATACCCTGGAAAGCCATCGTTGACCAGTTTAAATGCATGTCAGTTTCGTAAATGGGGCAATTAGCTACTTACCCGTTGTTTATTTTGGTTACGACTTGATTATTGGAGTTGATGTTTTGAAGTGTGCGTCTTTTTGTTTTGCGACGACCCATTTATTTGGAATACAGGGCTTTTGACATGTTTTGGGCTGTGCAATTTGACAGAGTGGTAGCTTTGTTGCCTTTATATATTTTTAAATAATTATTTCAAAACTAAAATAAGGATAATATTCGTAGAAAAGATAATACATTGAATTCAAATAACAAGTCTATAATTGCTTTCTAAAAACTCGGAGTACGGTAGAGACAAATCCAAAACAATTCCTTTACTGTTACACAGAAAACCGTTTACAGGAACTGTTACAAAGTCTACCGTACAAAACCTAAACCCTTAACCAACCCTTACTAACCTTATAACCATTCAAACACAACCTACATAAGCTTCCACAGAGCTACCGCAGCCTCTACAAGGCAATAAAAACAGCTGAACAATACATTTAAAAAAATCCATTACATTCCCCCGCCATCCCACAGATATGGGTCATTCTAAGAGTTACAATTTTAACTGCCTGTAAACCTTAGCAATGGAGCTTTGGTCACGTTCTGGGTGTAATGTTTAACTGAAAAATGTTGTATGGCATTGTGTTGTACGGTTTTTATAAGAATGTTTTAAGGCTGTGTATGTAAACATGTGGAGACAATGGGAACATTAAAATGTAGAGGCAATAGGAATCTTTGAATTTGTTTCAGGAGCATTTAGGATTTATTTATTTATCGATTCTCTCTTTATGAAGCATTTCTTCGTGGTCTAAACGATTTTCTAGACGACAATGTATATTTACTGCTTTAAAAAAGATCCGGTACTACAAATATGTCACAGGAATATTGCTAATCACTAATGTTGCTACTCCTTGTTGATTTAATATAAATACTGCCTCCGCACACTACCTATTCCAGTGTACAAATTAAGATATTGCTATAATTCAGTGGGTGAGTAGTGGACATTATGCATGTTTCTAAATATTAAATATCAATGATACATAATAAAAATATAATTATTTTTGCCACAAGCAAATGGACTAACAGTTTAAATAGCAAATATGTTCAGTAGAGGGTGGAGGTGGCGCAGCTGCCTATGCGCAAATGAAGTTTACTCAGAAAAAAATGCTTAATTACAGTTTTTGCTACTGAACGAATAATTTGGTGGCACTTTTAGGGTAGTTTATCAACACACAATGAATAGAAAGCACCCAAAACTGTTCATCAACTAAATTCAAACGAACATAAATATTAAGGTACAAAATTTGGATCTTTATCCATTCAATTGGTACGTACTACAAACAAACTACTATCCAAAATATACTATGGCCTACTATGACATCTACCAACTACATACTATGACATTACATTAGACGTCTCTCGTCACACAAAATGTTTCTAAAAAAAGTCCATTCTGCAGCAGTACTCGAATGACGTCAATGAGCAGAGTTCCTCGAACTTAGCGCCTTTGACGTGGCTTGACGCGAAATAAGAGGGTAATTTATTTGGAAATAGCTATTCCAATTGCAGAAAATATCTGTCTCAGAAAAAATCCGACTTTATTTCCCTGTGAAGTTCAATCATTCCATGTTCGTCTTTGTGAGATTGTTGGAATTTTCATTTGTCGTTAATACTATAAATTCTAAGTGCGCAGCTTTTTTATTAAAATTTAACATAGCATCGTTGGTCCTATAAAACTGTTTAATTAATGAAATAACTTTTAGCTTGACACAAGAAAATAAGAAGCTAATCCTTGATTTAGATCATTAAAGCATTACTTTATTATAAAAAGAAGCATTTTTAACGGAAATAAAACAGAATAAAGAAAAAAATATTTTCGTAAGAACTTGTTTTACCGCATAGGCTTGCAAGTTTTGCATAGGTTTGACGTAAGAACTACCTAGTTAAAAAAAATTCTAGTTAAATTAAGGATTCTAAAAATACGTACTTACTCAGAAAACAGCATTTTTATAAAAACATCACACACTAATTTCATTGTCACATTTTCAGTCCACCCCCAAGTTCATTGTTAGGTTAGGGCGCACAGACGTCACAGCGTCGTAAAATCCGTGACGTCATACTTTCATGGCCATATTTGTGACTAATACGTTGTTAGAGTTAAAACAAGCCTTGTATGGTCAGTTCGCTAAATAACCGACTAAAACTTATTTTAAAGTTAAATGAATCTAGTTTGTTCGTATAAATAAATGATGATTTTGTGTGCATAAGTATAGTTGTTTTTACAGAAATTGCAGCCTTCACATGAACCTTCATAAATCCAAAAGTATAAAATGTTTATATTATATTCTCTTTGTGCCAATGCATTTGAATAATGTTGGAATCAGACTTAAATACTAATTAAAAGTAATTAGAAATAACGGCCTGTTGTAGCTATCTTAAGATTTATAACAAAAATTTTTTTTGTTGATATTTTTAACATCATGGTGCCACTTTACCCTGCTATTCGGTAGTCGCATTTTTTTTCGCCCACGTGTGCTTGTGTGCCTTTAGAATTTCGAATAACAGCAACACACCGTCCAAACATCTGGAGGGATACGAGTGTTCGTGTATTCGTCTTGTTTATGAGAATAGGCGAATATAGATGAATAGAGCAACCTCACGGCGCCGTATTTGGGAAGATAAGACGATGGCGCGAAAACGAATAGCGATTTGAATTGGGACCATCAGATGATCCGGTGATAGTCACATGATCTCGACGACGAATACGAGACTACATTCTGCAACTTTTTGTTGAAAATTTAAGCTACTAACAAAAAAGTATTATTATAAGTATTTACATCATTTTTTGTACCTAAATGTCAACAGTCCTTGCTCTTCTAACCCACAGCCGGAACCTGCATGTATGCAAATCGTATCAGGAAAATTACTTTGATCAAATGCGTTACTAATGGATGCGCATATCATAGCGATGAGTCATGTAAAAAGCACTTATCTCTTGATAATGCATTATTCTGGGGACTTATAACTTCTGCGCTTATCAATCATGCAGAAAAATGATGAATAATACTTTCCCTTTTATGCTATTTATGTGTATAAAAGAGTGACACTTGTCATTTAACTTCTTTTATATCGGTCCAGAGGTTTTGAAATTAACCGCTTACTGAGGACCATAAAAAGAAATGATAGGACAATTTCTTTTATTTTAGACAAAGGATTTTTAAAAGGAAGCTATGAATCATTATTTATCATATATGTAGATATGTAGTACATATAGAAAAACTATAAATTTAAAATGTGATTCGGCAATTCAACAACGCCAAACCATATTTCACTACCAGGGCGATTCAGCTCCCACTGACTCCTGGAATGCGTCATAACCTATAAGAAACACCCATAACGCAATGTAAATGCCCAAAATTACCATATAAATGGAGGGACCATCGAATATCCAGCATAACTTGACTCTTCACTACCTTAAGTTAACCTTGAAATTCAGATCTATAACTTGAATAGAAGGTTCTCTCTCAAGGACGTTTTTAAGGTATTGATTGATGAATGGCAATAGACGTCACGTTTTGAATAGCATATGAATTTCTGAATTAGTATATATATGGAAATAAAACAGTCTGTTGACACTCGTTGTTTCATTCACCAGTCACTGTTTATGGTATAAGTAATATTAATGCGAGCATTAAGTACGCGAGCCAGAGAAGGGAAGGTACAAGAAGTATTTTCCTTTCAATGCAGTGTCTGAGATGTGCACGCTTTCCGAAAAATATTATCTTTAGAATATACCGAAAAATATACGAATATTATTACATTATACTAGGTAACATGATATTTGAAAAATGTGGATCAGACTTATCACGTTTATAACTTATAAAACTTTTTGTCGGCCGATTTCCACAGTGGGTAGTAGCCTTATATGCCGGAGGTTTGAGTCCTAGTCGTTTTATCGTTAATAATAATAATATATATTTTTTTTGAAATCATCGAAACTCGACTGTGTCGGTTAAATAAATACAGATTACGGGCTATGCCAAGTACTCTGGTAAAGTCATGAACCTATGATTATTATTATTATTATTTTTATTCTCATTATTCTTATTATAATTATTATATTATATTAGGTATTATGGGCTTCGCTGCATGGTGATCCATAAATACAAGCCTTGCTTGGTTTGGAGCCATACAGTTGGTGTAATTGTCACGTTATATTTATAACGCTTGATGCATTTAAAATAATTTTAAATAGTTATTATCTTCCTCTATGACAATGAATTGATATACTTTTTGAATATATTTTATTACAAAGATCTAAATATGTTATGTGTGTATAAATTTATTTATTTATATATTTATGTGTATGTGTATATATTTTTATATTGGCACTACCCTACAGTAGTTCCGAGTCACTATTTTCAAATTATGAATTACAAGGTTGCCGGGAAGAGATCACTCTCTTAGTGATAAGGCCACCTATATTGTCATTCTCTGGTTGCAGGGTAATTTCAGTTTTTTTTTTGTGTATTTCAATTTTTATAACTGGTTTGGCAATAAAGTGTATTTTCATTTTTCATTTCCTTATTATTATAATTATTACATAGTTAAACGACACACGGTGAAAATTAAAATCGTCCCTAAAAAAGCCTCAAATCAAACCTAGCTAAAAACATCCCCCGTCATTCTACGTCTGAGTGACTACATAAAAAACACCGTCTCTTTTCAAATCCATCCATTTTTTTATACCAGCATTTCAATGTTCCTAATTAGCAAACTTAATTACTCAACCTTCCCCTCAGGACGCTTGCTTTGATTTCCTGAAGGGAAACTAGGAATACTGTAACCAATGTAGAGTCGCTAACGTTAGTGCAGGCTCAGATTCGTATTCGAATCCCTTGTAACGCCGTCGCTGTTCATCGATGGCTTCCACTGTGTCTCATTTACATTTTACATAGTATCAAACTAACAAGACCGCTCGTTAGGAATACCACGGAGAAATACGGCGTCTACAATATTCAAGGAAACGTACAATTTTGCCAGTTAAAGAAAACTCTAGAATTCAAATAAATAATTTGTAAATCAGAAGTCACGTTCCCAGTTTTCAGTTTAAAGTCTTGGTATGAAAATTCAAATTGAGTTGGAAAGTTGTTTGTGTGAATTTTAATAAGACGAGGTGTTGTAGCGGAACAAATGCTTTAACTGTTTTTTTGCTGAGATATTGAACTATTGTATCTTAACGATGTAACGGTTCTTCACGAGTAATTTAAATAAGCTTGTTATTTTTTTACATTCTTTGCTGGATCGAATACAATAAGTTGGTAAATCAAAATCGAAAGGTATGTAGTTAGACACAGAAGAATCCGTCAAAGTTGCCTGTGGGCCGTATACATAACTAAAGATGGAACAAAACACGTGTCGGTAAAGGCATGTGTTGAAGTATATTCCATAAAAGAGTGACACTTGTCATTTAACTTCTTTTATATTGGTCCAGAGGTTTTGAAATTAACCGCTTACTGACCATAAAAAGAAATGATAAGATAATTTCTCTTTGTTATTTTATTTTAGACAAAGGATTTATAAATAGAAGCTATGTATAATTATTTATCATATACATACGTATAGAAACATTTCAGTCAAAGTTGCCTGTGGGCCATCACATACATAACTAAAGATGGAACAAAACACTTGTCGGTAAAAGCATGTGGTGAAGTATATTCCAGCATACATTCGACATGGTACTTTTATAAGAGGGAGGTCGGTGGCCGGTGCTATTGAGTACTAATATCATAGCGTTCTGCTTGCGTCCAAACGCGGATGAAGCAAGCCATTATTATTTTATTATAAAACAAACTCGATTAAAAGACTAGCATAAAAATAATTAGACATACATTAGCAAAAAACTTCCATAATATATAAGCGGTATTAAAACAATCTATTACTGCTGAAAACATAATAAAGTATCTAGGCATTAAACGAGAAATTCTTGAATACATCAAAACACAAAAGTATTAAAACATTTTCAAGTCTACCCTAGCCCAGACCATGAAATTACAAAGTCTTAATAATGTTCGCGAAACATTATTCCCGAGTCAATATTTGTCTCTAAAATCCTGGTTTGGGTTTAGAGTGGTCTATAAATTATAAACTCAGTTGGATAAAATATGAACGTATGCTGGAGGGCTTTTGAACGTTCAAGTATTCAAGCGGTGAAACATGGTTCTATAAAAATACTGCTAGTAAATATGTACATAAATTACAACATGATTCTGCGTGGCCTGTTGCGAATCTTTTTGAATTTCAACATGGGAAATTTTGCTATTTTCTTTTATAAGTGGATCAAATAAAACTATTCAATTAAATAGTCTTCACAGAAAATATTAGTAATAATATAATAAAGCGAAGTCTGTGGGGTTTTCAGATGCGCTTAGTCAACTATGACACAAGAGGAGTCGAGTAGGTACTTAACTTTAGTAGCTGTAAAATAGCTTCCAGTTGTGCAAACAAGTTCTTCTAAAGTAAATCTCAATTATCAGCATACCATTTTCTTATTCCTTTAGACAACTACGTCGCGAAGTGATGCCCATTATGATATAATTCTAAACGATATTTTTCTTAAAAGTACTATTAGGCAACTAATAAAAACAAGAAGGTAAAAGTCACCTTGTATATAAGTTAGTTTTTATACGGAAGCAATTTCAAAGTATTAGCAATCGTGTTCTCCCGCAACTGCTCTTTGTAAGGCTTCGTTGCACAACAGCCTTCGGTATCATGTTTGTGTGCGTAGCGCAATACGAAGTTTTTGTTGCCATTAAGAATTCTTTTACACTCTGTTTAATAATTTTCATACATTTAAGTAGGTTTGTTGAGGTTCTTCGCAAAAGTTGCCAAAACGATAACGGATATAATTACAAAACTAAGAAGTGGCATTTAGATTTGTTTATCAAAATTAAATATTACTTCCATTTTACTGACTACGCAGATAAAAATATATGCCCATATAAGAGATGCCTGGTTACTGTTCTCGTAGAAATATAAGGACTAAAACATAATTGGAAATCTAGCCATCCACACTTGGCACAACCCCATGATGTTGTGATGTGATGGACATGAAAAACATGGTTTGAACAAGTTTTAAAACAAATTATAAAAGATCTTTAACACAATTTATCATCAACCATTTCGGGCTAGTAAAAAAACATACTCCATCCATTAAATCTGGCATATATATAAACATAAACCGCAAACTCCTCATAAAATCCAACTCCATCAATAAATCCCGAAACTAAAACCAGCGGGAGGTGTATATATATATTTACATATATACCATATTTATTTATGTCTAGACACTAAACAACTGAGCCAAGGAAAAATACTTAAAAACTATATATCTTCATTATGTCCTCGGCTACTCGAGCTGATTCGGAAAGGTCTGCCAAGGTGACTTTCAAGATGGAGTGTCGTAATAAAATTAAATAAAGTGCTTTTCGGAATGTCCAGGAAAAGTGGATGAAATTTTGATCAAGAATTATTTGATTTTTGCGTTTTTTAATGTTTTTACAGTGTTTACAGCGGTTGTTTAGATTATTTAAGGGTGTGTAGTTTTAGGTATTTTTCCTATTTCTATAAAGCCTTTGGTTTGAGTGTAGTAGTTGAAGTTAGTGTGTGAAGTATTTACACTTTTTAATTTCATAATTTGTATTACTTTGTGTCAAGGCCATAACGTCGTTAGTATTAAATTTAGGGTTCAATTTGAACTGTCATTTACAGCTCGCAAACATATTATGTCAAGTCCACAAAATACTGAAAGTTTTAGAATCTTGTTCTATTTTCTGATGTCATTTTGTAGTAAGTCAATAAAAGTTGATGAATAATATTTTGGATAAAGTTTATGTTTCGATTGATTTATATAAAATAACATTATAAATGCATTATAGAGTAGGTTATAAATGAATAAAATAAAACATTAAAATATAAAAATTATCCACTTTGACATTGCTTTTTATAAAATCTCGAAATATCAATAAAAGGAAGTTACAGATATGATTTGCTTTCAAGCAGCTCCTATTTTTTCTTTCCAATAATTCTCACATAGGATGATCAAGTCAATGTCATGAAATATGGCGGATAGAACTAACTTTCGTTTCCCAGACCAGTCCCCAAAAGACAGATTGAATGAAACATTATAAAACTTTGAATGTTAGTAGATATCTTTCGGACCGTTCATAAACTATACCCCGACCCTTAGTCTGCGTTACAACTGAAGATATGCGAGGTAGTTAAGCGTGTCAATCCGAGAAAGGAAAACTACTTTCTTGACGCGCTATCTTAGTCTTTGCCCCAAAAGTATGAAATAGCAAACATAGGGCAAACGGACACATCACATAAAACGTCGTTTGGTTTGTTCACACAAACTCCAGTCCCTAACAAAATGTAGTTTTTAATCAAGGAAAAATTACGTCAACCTAGCACATTTGTTAACACTAATACAATATTATATCATACGATAATACACCTCAGTTCAAACACATCTCCTAAAGAAAAGCAGCCTTTTTTTGCTTCATACACTACAGCAAGTTAAGTTAACCCTTCGGAAGGCAGGTTTATGTCATACAGTGACACGCAAAGCTCATAAATTCCAATACAGTCGTAAATTCGTATACTTTTTGTACTTATCTATGCGTTCAATCGTGTTTCTGTGTACTTTGGAAAAAAGGATTACAAGGTCGCAGTATAATTGGTGGATAGATTGATCAGTTTCTAATGTTGAGCTGCGGAACGTCATATGAAGTTAACGAAGTAATATTCAAATTAAAATATTGAAGTGTAATTAAGTAATTTTGAAGTTAAAGATATTATTCATAATTGGTGATTGTATTGTCATATGGGAATTATATTTTGATCGCTTTAAAAGATGCAAATAAGCAGTGTTTAGTCTGTATGGATAGCAATTAATCTTGGTGGATAGAATGCTCAGAAATATTTAAATAGGACCAAGAAATATGCCAACAAATGCAATAAAATTTTTGTTTTCCGTCGTCCTCTTCTGAACGGTTCATACTTACATAGTTTTCGTCACGAACCGATTTCTGTATCTTTTCAAACAATTATTTGACTTATGATAAAAGATTCAAATAAGATTTATCAGGGAATCCAACTGACAATGTATTATTAATATATCCTTCTTCGTCACGTTAACTACCTAATTACCTGCATCCTATCATTCTTTAAAGATATGCACGTAAGTTTTTGTAGAACTTCATAAACTCTGGACCAAAACTCAAGAATAAAATAACAAAAATTACTAACCTGTAGTATTCCCCGTCATCTCGATGATGCACTTGGACTCGCGCGCTATCTCGCGCGAGTTGAAGGGGCGCACGCGCACCGCAACTTTGACCGACGACATGTTTGCTGATTGGTCGTCGCGCTTTAGAACATCGGTGCAGGCGGTAACTTAGACCTGGAACGGGAGATAAGGGGTTAGAGATTTATACATATAAATATGAAGGTGGTGAGAATATATATATACGGTTGTTTCATGATATGATTACTTAAGTAGGTAACTGTGTATTGGTAACTTTACGTACAGCTAAGAATACACAGTTGTTTATGTACACAACTTTTTTTAAACAATTTCAAGATTGCCATTTTTTCTTCGCGTTTCTTAGTCGACAATATGGTGTATGTCACATTTAATGTATAAATATTTCTACATACAAGCTAAACGTTGGAAAAATATATCCTGTGCTGTGCATTTTCGCCCATTTTCTAGTCAATATTTATGAATTAAAAGCCTTTTCATTTTTACTATAATAAGAAAACCAAATTTGGTTTAATTGGATGAGACGATGCCAACAAAAATCTCTTCAAAACCCCAGGACAAAAAAGTTAAATAAATAAGTGTCGAACTCCAAGGAAAGCTACATCAATACCAATATAAAATTCAAAGAACTTCCCAATGGGAGGGCTAGTTTCCGAACAACTTGAACAACCCATATTTGAACATGGACAAAGCTACTTAATAACCACTTTCGTAATCGATAATTAAATCGATTGTATAACATTACCGTTTACATTGCCCATACCACCCATAGCTACTAGATCCCCACACAGCTAGTAATTAGATGCAAATGTAAGCAAACTACAAAACTGGCAATAGTTACGTTTTGTAATGAATAATCACAGAAACATTGAAATATGTGTGTTACAGATACAAGTTTAAGTTTATGCCGCTCCGTACAACAGCTGTCTACGCAGCTCTTTTGGTTAACAACTTTTGAAAAGCAATCAACATCATTCATGGCCAAACGGTGTTAACTGTCGCTTCACGTTTGTCAAAGTGAAGCAATGTTCGTTTCGGCACACCTAGGATGGGTGACCGCCAGTGGCTTCAAATACTTCAGCATTCCCGCGCTTCGACGGACACATAAAGCAGGTGGTCACGGTTGTTGTTACAGAATAAGTCATGAAGCCATATCAGTCGCGCTAATTTCTGGAGGCGGCTTTATCAACTAGAGGACATATCACACAAGAAGTTGCCGCTCCCTTCAAGAATAAAAACAGTAGCGGCAAGCCTGATAATTTAAAAAATATGTCAATAATGTACGACTCCGTGATACTTAGGCCAACTCTGGAGACAAACTTTACCAATGCGCTGTAAATCATGTTCTAAAGGGTCTAGAACATAGTAAAATGTTCTAATTGTATAGTTTTAACAAATTAATGATTTCATAAAGAAATTCCTTGACTAACCTAACATACAGACGGTATGCCCCTCAGCCAAGCAAAGTTTTATGTTATACAAACAATAATGTGAATAATTAAAATACAGAAGTGGCAAAAGAGAAAACCAAAATTTGAACAAGAACATTACAGTAAACTGGTTTGTACACATTAAAATAAAATAAAATAATGCACGGCAAAGTTTCCTCCTAAAAACGATATAACATAAAATATAAAAGAATATGCATTTGAATTGTGTGTATGTGAAACTTGCGCTGGCTCAGCATGTGCCGCAGAGACGGCGACGCTGTTACTCTGTGAGGACCAAGTGAGGTGAAATAGTGAAGGATAAGTAACTATAAATAAAGATTTTTACTGTGTGTAAAGTTGAAAAATTTAATAAATAATAGATGAATAAAATTAATATAAAACAGTGAACATATTATTGTCGTTTCAAAATTTTGAAAACGATTATATACAATTTACTTACTTATATACTTGCCAAAAATAAAAATGTGGAAATATTGGGACAATTTTCTAAGTAAATGTAAGTTACAGTGGAAATGAAATATGTCTATGATTCATGAACAAACATTTGTATCAATCATAAAATATTCTGTCTAGACAAGACGATTCAAGCATTGTATGTAGACGATGATCAGAATCAGGGATCAGGGCGTGACTAAAAAAATTGTAGAACGTTTCAAATTTGAGAAATTCTAAAGGACTTTAAAAACGAAGTATGGTTAATTTAAGTACCTATTTATCTGTCTACCGAGATAAACAAGGTTATGCCAGCTTTAACTGACTTTCGATGTAGAAAACTTAAGACAGGAGTAAAATGGCAAAAACAGTATTTACAGAGCATTATGCTCTGGATTAATTTTGACAAAGAGTAACGCAAGACCAACACACAGAGATTACAAACAATTCCTTCCGAATTGTTTTGGTGTTTAAGCAGTAAGCTTCCCAATCATCGGTAGATATATTAAAATTTTCGTAAGTCTAAGTTAAAACCCGCCGTCGGGTGCTCTAACGTGATTTAATGCGACATCTAATATTAAAGCGCGAAAATATTTAATTAGTTTATTTATAATCGATGAAGTGTAACTAATGAACAAATTTTTATAATTATTTAATCATAAAATGTTAAATGCGGTCTATGTTTTATTTAAAATGGAGTAAAAATCGCACAAAAACTTTACATAGAAAAAGTATTTAATTTTAACTACCTTCAGACTTAATAAAAAATGAAACATACAAAAAATGCCCCAAACATCACTTTTGAAAATGGAAATACTTTTCCAAATCGAAATTAATGTCACCAAAACGACAACACGACACAACTAAACGCGCCATTTCAATTCAGAACTCTTGCAATAACAATAATCCAGGTCTTTGGTCATTACCAGTCCGTCGCCATTGCCAATTGCCCAAATGTTGCTGGGAACCGTTGGCAGTTCGGTGCTAATGGCGTCTTTAACATTAAAAAAAAAAGAAAACATCTTCATGGCTGTGAAAGTTTGACGTTACAATGGTCATTTGAAAGTACAGAAGGTTTTTAAACAATTATTAGTTTTCTAACAGTGAAGAGCAGTTTGTTTTGAGTTAATAAGAATGCTTTTCTGACAAAAATGTAGCAAGATGTCAGCGTGATTGAGGAGAAACTGCCGTAGTAGCTTTTTGAGGAGGCGACGGTTAACATATTTTTCAATCTGCGTCTAATTTACGCTTAAGTACCCTGCGCCCATGCGACAGCTTGTAATTAATTTTATTTACATATAGGTGTTACACTAGGCGTTCCAAGTTCGAACTTAACTGAGACTAATCTATTATCGTTAACGGAACGTGCGTAAACCAAAATTTATTATAAGTCCAAACGCAAAACAAAATTCGGTTCATCGAATCTCCCACAAAAGATATATCTGATTTGTCATTGAACTTAAAGATATTTTACTAAATAACTTATTCCAATTTCGAACTAAATCCGAACTCGTTCATCGTTATTAAATAACGGAGAACATTGATCTCCGATATTCAATCATATAATTTTTAACACGTAAAAGATTTAGAAGTCATGTTTTTCACAATTTAGTGAACTTTTATTTTACTTTTTGCGTTAATAAAGTTTAAAATTGAACAAAATATTATATTTATATTATTCGCTATCATGTACCAAAACTTGAGTGAAATTATGAAGCCACTAAAGCCCTAAATTAGATGCCTATTCGTTATGATTCGTAAATTATGAACATTGTATTGAAAAATGACATTAAAAATACAAAAACGGTCATGTAAGACGCAAATCACTAAAAAAAATTTACAGACCAATTGGGAACCTCCTCCATTTATTTAAAGTCGGCTAAAAGTATTTTCAGTTTGCTTTATGAACTTTGCTTTGGAAAGAATGTCATAATCGAAATTATTTTTAACTGGATCATCTAGAACCAGAAAAAACAAGTGACATTATCACGATGTTCTTTTTTTTATAATTTATATCAGCTTAGAGTAAAATAACATTTCATTATCATGAACCTTAATTGTATTCTTTTGCAAACGATTGTACAACATTGTATAACATAGTACCTACCTATACGTAAGAAAACGCTCTGACATTAATATGTTTGTTGAACTGCATTATCTACATAAAATGTGGAAAGTATGTAGAATCTTAGCTGAGATAAGTGGAGAAAGGAGAAAATAATTTCATTTGCTTTCACAGTAATTTATAGATAACATTAACTGTAAATGCGAAAGTCTGTATGTCCGTCCGCTATTGTACCGTGTTAACTACTTGTACATTACTTATCAAATTTCCTTTTATATAAAAATTAAGGCAAAACATTATTTAAACATATTATAACCTGTATGTAAAGTAATTTGAATTAACAATAATGAAACGGAAATCATGAAGTTTTGTTTTTATTATAAAACAGCTATTTTGAAATTAAGTTTACCCAATTATAAGACAATTTGTATCATAATTAGCATACTTAACATAGTAGTCATTTTAGATACTGTTTTCAATTCTATGAAAATCTTGGCGTAAAAAGTGGCGTTCAACCAAAAAGAAGACAGTTTCAACCATTTAACAATAAGAACTAAAGAAAACAACTCTTTAGAACCAGCCATCTCAATCTTTAAGAAACAATCTAGGTCGCTAATAAAAAACCCGAGCTAGGTCATTCGGCCTTTCGAAGCCGCGCGGTCACGGTCCGGCGCAAACGCACCTCGCGCCAACTCACAACATTACTTTAATCAATTAAAACATATCCAACGATGAGTTATTGTTCAATTCCAGATGTTCCACCGATGTTTCTAACCAGTGAACGGCCAGCTCCAACATTGCGCAATTCGCATTTTTCGTAAGTAGTTTCGAATTGAAAATCATTACAACAGAAATTTCAAACTCTTACCGATTCAAGTATCAAACAGATTAGTAAAGAAAACGAGAGTATACTGGATCACTGTTATTTAGACCACAATTGTTAATTCAATATGTGTAACAAAGCGATTAATACCCACGTTTAAGCACTCGGCAACTGACTACGATGCACTTGAAACAAAAACAATTCTTTAGAAAACACAATCACACTGGCGCACAGGGTTAGCCACGGGAATCCTCGAGAAGGCACTTTTGCGTCGCACACATTCCAAACACGAGAGCATGTCGCGGGACAGAGAACAGCGCCTCGGCCGAAAATCGACACGAAAATGGTGAATGCTCGGACGAAACGAAGGCGAGCACCGGCTGCACGCTCGAGCGAGCGCTGAACATTGAAAGTGGCGGTCGCGATGCATTCCCAACGCACTTACGTAACGCTGCAGCTAGATCCTCCAGGAAATTGATATTTCAGCCGCCCTGGTTACGTCGCAGGGATGACTCACCCGGCGCACTAGCGCCACCTATTCCTCCCCTAACTAAGAGCTAAACTAAAGCTCCACTGAAGACTTACCCTGGTCTGCTGCTTCGGACCGAGGGCTTCAACTGGTTTATTTTTTTTATCTGGGCTGTTGCGGTCAGGTCGCGGCGCGAGCGGACATGGTGCCTCGCGTGCGAGCGGGCTGTACTGCGGGCGCCGGCGGAGGCGACGCGGCGACGGCTGGCGCCTGCGCGTTACCCCGTCCTTCTTCGATCCCTTCAGCCTGCGCGGAACACCGGCGCAAACAACCACACGAACCTGACCGACGATCCCCTAAGACAGTTGCATTGAAACCCTCTCAAATCCCATCTAACCTCAAATCCCTCAATCTCTTTATCCCCCATATTGATTCGACCGAGACAATTACACTTCTCAACGCTCTCTTTCCCTGTAATTCCGATACGAATCTATTTCTTTCTGATGCGTCATTCGAATACTGGAAAGGGTAAACGTTACGTCAATACCACGGCCATTAATGTCTATTCGAGGGCTACGATTAGTTTTTATAATTACACTAAAGTCTTTAATGAAATTTAAATGCCTTGATTGGTCTTGTCATTAACATTTTCATACTAAAATATCTTTTTTTTTCGAAGTAGGTCAATTTCATGAAAACACTTCAATTGTTACATATTTTCAAACGTAAAAGATTTAACATAAAATATGGCTTATAAGGAACGTTCATTTTCCTTAATATTTCACGTTCAGGGCGTCCTTCAGTGTACTTAATTATTAACCCATATTTCTTGGTCGATCGCGCGCTTGCCTCTAAGTAAACGATGTTATGATATCGGAAGTCTAATAACTAGTTATGACGCTCTCAAAATGCAAACGACGTCGATATCCGAAAACCCGTGGTCCCAATAATATTACCCATAAGAACTGCGTGACTCGTATTCGTAGGATGTTCATATTACGTCTTTGGGGGGTTTGGATTCCCATTACAACTTCAATTGTAGGATATAGAGCTATTGGTAGATACCTGTGATTAATAACAAATACTGATAATGAAAGAAGATGTTTATTTTGAACGTATGAACGATATCATTTATAACAAGGTCCGCAAGGCTAAGGGCCGCACATAACAGAAATATTTGCTTTTGTATTTCTGTAATTCGCTTGATTTTCCATCGTTCTATCAGTTTTATTTTTCGAAATATATATTTTGAATTTCAATGAGTAATGTTTATCTCACACTCACTAAGAATTCTTTATATGAATTCTTGTGTTAGGTCATTACATATGAAATTGGCGTTTTGTAAGGTAGAAAATGAAGGCAATTCTTTAAAAATGTAATATATTTATTTAATCAAAGTAATTACCATTGCTATTTATGCACTTTTGCCACCTTATAGGTAGTTCATTGATCCCTTTACTAAAAAAAACCATTCGGACGGGAATCAATAAAATCTTTCAAGGGGCTTTGGCCCCACCGGTTAAATATTGTCCCTTGCAAGAAATTATTCAAATTTCGAAAAAAATGGCAATCTGTTGGGGCAAGGTCCGAGGAGTACGGTGGATGTCTTAGACTTTCCAATTGAAGCTCCTCGAATTTGGAAGCCGTCTGTTGTGCAGTGTGTGGTCTAGCGTTGTCTTGAAGCAGCAGTGGCCTAAAACGATTGACCAGCCTCGGTTGTTTAGCATCTAGCTTTTCCATCATGGTTTGCAGTTGCTGACAATAGGCATCTGCCGTAATCGTCTGGTCAGATTTAAGAAAGCTGTAGGGAACGACACCGGCACTAGTCCACCAAACGCTCACTAGTAACTTTTTTTGAGTTAATTTTCGCTTGGATTTGGCTTGTTCGCTAGGGTTCAACTATTGCAATGAGCGTTTCCGATAGTCGTACAGGATCCACTTTTTATCACACGTAATGATTTGATTTAAAGTCCTTTCATTATTATGCCAGTTGAGTAATGTTACGCAGCCGTCGACGCACGTTTGTCGGTTTGCTGCACTCAATTCATGAGGTACCCACCTCTCGTGATCAAAGTATTGAAAGCATGACCAAAGGGACCTGATTGTCCCTTTATAATATGAGATAAATATTTCTGTACAATTTTAAAACAGGAATCGCAAGTCGCTACCTGCAGTGTGCTCGGATTGCAAGTATGCCAGTCACGCACACTTTGATTTCTGTACTCGAACCCATTCCGTAAGATTATTTGAGTACATGAGTAGTTAACTATCCAGTAATGAAGCTGCAAGTACGGTTTAGCATGTTTATTTACTTAGCACGTGAATGATATGAGTAATTACATTAACAACTAGCCAGTGCTTATCATAAATATCTATTATTATATCTATTACTGTAATTATGAAAGGTGTAATTCTTTTATTCCATTATATTACAGGGAGACCAAGAAACTAGTGAACCAATTTAAATTTTTCTTTCACCCTTGGAAAACTTTCTTGTCCAGAAGTAATTAAATCGAAATTTCATCAAAAAAAATTTTTTCTAGTTAGTTCGGAAAACAAGTTTTTTTTATAACGCACTAAACTTTGTCGCAAGTCGAGTCGAGATATAGATCTAATAATCGAGCCAGGATAGTATCTTAGTTTTTATACTTTAAAAAACTAACCACAAAATCGTTAAAAAAAACCACTTATGTATTCCCAAATAAACAAAACGGCCTAAATTCATTTAATTTCGATCATAACACTAAGGCCCAGTTTCAATATTATAAAACATAAACAGGGCTCCCATCGCCCGCTTCGCTACGTCAAAAGGTACGAAAAGTATGTAAATAGAAAATTGTTCACACGAGGATCCCTAATTATTTTCGAACAGGCAGGTATGTAATGTTTAAGAAATATACTTTGTATAAGTATATGAGGTAGCGCGCAGCTATTACATATACGAATGTTTTTATGATTGGGTTTATTTCCAATTTCTTTACGATTCTTAAGCGGTTTTTTTAATGACCTTTTCCTTAAAAAACTCGATATTAGAGTAAATCGATTTTTTTATTTGAAAAGGATAATACATTGTTTGTTGTTATTGGCTATACCGGGTGTTATTTTATTAGAGCTTAATCCTTTAAGAGGTTATAGTACAGGTCATTTACAACATTTTTTTGTGTGGACACTCATATGCGAAAGGGAACCATTATTGAGATATTTTAATTTTAGTGTTTATTTGAAAATATTGTAGGTGGAAACTTAAAATGTAAAGATGAAAATAAAAAATTCAAAAGATATAGCAAAGCAAATAAGTGGTACTTTTGACAAAACTTCACGTGTAACCAAAACAGCTGTAGGTAAGGTGGAGTCAGTAACTATCAAAAAATTATTAAAAGGGAAAATCAACCCTATTGCTTTATGACGTGCAAATTAACTTCACCTGTAATTTTGACCACATTTTTGGCCACTGATCTGTAAAAATCGTCGGAAATTGAAAGCTTGAAGAATATAAATAATGTTTAAACGTCGTACGTAATGTTATAAAGGTAGTCAAACTGTCAATAAAAATCAAATCCATAAGGAATCATAAATAAGGTTTTCACGCAATTTTTTTAATCTGGTATTGAAACGAGGTATTTAGGTTTCATGGCAAAATGGTGGATAGGGAAGGATGAAGATGGACAATCCTTTAAAAACTTTATTTTCATTGATCCGGAGGTTAACCCAGATATTCTAACTAATATTATATAAAATCGACCCTGACTGTAAAAACAAGAAAACATGTAGATCTCCTACATAAAACATGATATACACTGCAAATGGTGAAGCAATGTCCCGAAATCTTCATTTTTTATATTTTTCACATTATAAAACGCAGTACGGATATAACACCTAACTGAGTACAGCAACCTTTTTCTAAATCGTTTAGCATTAAGCGAGTATTTTTAAACTTCCATCTTTATCACAGCCGATGTCGCTAACCCCTTCATCCAGGCTGTGTCATTTTAATAGGATGCTGACAGTCTTCATACTTGGTAGTACATTCGATACCAACGCAATAACAACCTTTATATGCCATTCTAGCTCTTTTCACGTAGGCGTTAAGATCGTTAAAAACAGTTGATGGTGACTTGTGCTGAGGCAGTATCTTGTACATTAAACAGCAAATCAGCAGAATCTCGCGAATACCATTATAGTTCTTTTTTCGTGGGCGATAAGATCGATAAAATTGTGTAGTCCGACTGTTGAATATGCTTGGTGGTGTTGCCCTGGTGTTGAGTAATCGATGTGTACTGAATATATTTATTAAAGTGATCTTTGACTTCATAATGAAGGAGTGAGATGGCGGAGACATTTTTTTATAGCGGGGGCTGCATCGGTTTATATCTCCAGTATGAATAGTAATGACAACATTTTAAGAATTAAAATTACAATGATACAATTATTTATGCCTTTAAATGCTTTGTATAACAGGCTATTTGATTAGTTTTCGAAAATCATCTTACATTATTTTGTGGTGTATATGGACCCTAGAAATAATATTGAATTTTATTTATATGCATTATATCATACAAAAATACTAATTACAAAGTAAACTGCTTATTTAAGATGTCAAAACGCTTGCTCCAGCAATATGGCGTCGAGACTTGCCTGTGACAGAAACAAGATTTTTATTCGCCTGTGACGTCATTTAAAACTTAACCGATGAAAATCATCCAACTCAAAATAAATACGTTATTTGTTTTTATTTAGGAGTAAATATTATTTATGGTTGATGTCTAGTAATGCGAATTGTTTTTAAAATGCTTTATGCATGTGGCAATAAATATTTCATTACCTATTTTTTTATATTGTCAAATAGCCTTATTATCAAAACCATATGAATAAATGGCAGTTAATAACTAGATATATCAAAAGAGTAACAAAGTAATCACTTTTTTTCTAAAGAACGCATGTTAGCGAAAATCACGTCGTGTTTTGTTAACAACATTAAAAAGTGTATTAAAAATCTTAATCGGCGTTTGTCGTTTTTTCAGTACTGATTAGTATTAAGAAATTAACAGCTATTAAAAGCTATTTATTATTCATTGTAGAAAACCAACATGCTTATTGAAATGTAATTTAGAGGGCCTAATAGTTAATAATTGTAGCTTTACATCTAAGACTACAAGCGATGGATTCAGGTCCTGGAAGGCCAAAAACTGGTCGAATATTATATTCGTTTCACAATTAAGGTGTATATGTAATCTTATTTACCCCAGCACTTTATTTGGCGCATACGATCTATTTGCTTCCGCATACGCACGCATGCTCTCTTACACGTAACGTAATCAAGTTTTCGAACAGTTTCTAGACTGCAGTGACATTACTTCTTGGCTCTTTGGACAGACTGAATGAAACAGGAGGAACACGGTATTACGGTCAGGTCGATACTAAGCAGAGTGCGCAATATTTTTGTTAAAACTACTTAGAACTGTCCATGCTTTTTTAAACAGATTAAAAAAATTATATGTACGAAGCTGAGAATTATAGGTAATAATAGGTCTTTACCTATGAAACTGCCGTTTTGCCGTACTGGCCATTTCAAATGAAAATATTTTTTTTTGACTGATAATTCTAATTTCAAATTAATTTATTTGACAAACATGGAATTCTTTTTCTAAAATCGTCATTTGTTTAATAGTTAGTGTTTTGTTTTCAACGCATTCGAACATTTTTCGTCATCATGGATAAGTTAAAAATTCGAGTAATTATGGAGTATGAGTACCGTCATGGCAGCAAAGCGGCACAAGCGGCACGCAACATCAACGACGTTTACGGAGCGAACACTACAAACGAACGCACCACCCGTTATTGGTTTACCCGCTTCCGTTCTGGAAATTTTGACCTGAAAAATGAACCCCGTGGTCGTCCGAAAACTTTGGTCGACAATGACGAATTAAAGGCAATTGTGGAAGCTGATGAAACTCAATCCACGGCTGAATTAGCAGCAGCTTTCGACGTTAGCATCAAAACAATATTGGTCCATTTGCGTCAAATTGGCAAGGTAAAAAAGCTTGACAAATGGGTACCCCACAAAATCAATGACCGCCAGCGCGAAGTACGCGTGGAGACGTGCTTTGCCCTGCTCAGCAGGCAAACAAATGAAGGAATTCTGAACCGCATTGTTACTTGTGACGAGAAATGGATCCTGTTTGACAATCGTAAGCGCTCAGCAAGTTGGTTGGACCCTGGTTCAGCACCCAAACAATGCCCTAAACGAAAACTTACCCCTAGAAAAGTGATGGTCACTGTTTGGTGGTCTAACGCGGGTGTAATTCATCACAGCTTCTTGCCAAACGGGACAAGCATTACTGCAGATGTGTACTGTGAAGAACTGAACACAATGATGGAGAAGCTCGCACGTCTCCAACCAGCTTTGGTCAATCGTTCAGCTCCACTGCTCCTGCACGACAACGCGCGACCTCATACTGCACAGCAGACGGTCTCCAAGCTACAAGAGTTGGGGTTAGAAGTTCTCCGTCATCCGCCGTACTCACCAGACCTTGCGCCTACAAACTTCTACTTTTTCCATAATTTGGATAACTTCTTGGCGGGAAAAAAATTCAATACCCGAGAGGCAGTACAAAATGCCTTTGAAGAATTTGTTGCCTCCCGTCCAGCTGATTTCTTCAAGAAAGGCATCAATAAGCTACCAATGCGTTGGCAAAGATGCATTGATTACATGGGTGATTATTTTAATTAATAGAAATAAAAAATATATAAAAAAATTACGCTTCATTTATTTCGTGAAAAACGGCAATTTCATAGGTAAAGACCTAATATATAAGTTACTAATATAGTGGTGAGATAAAATAAAAATCGGAATAACAATCCTTCCTATTTTGACCATCGTAATAAAAAACGTTTACATGGTTATGTTCCGGTTTAAGGGAAGCTCGGCAACGCATCATTAGTCGATATAATAATCACAATTACTACCAACAAAAAAAACACCTGTAAATTAAAAACTATGATAAACGACATCCATGGGTGCGGATGCGGTATCCACTTACCGTCAGTGGATCACGTGCCCATTTGCCGGCTGCGAAAATAGTGAGAAGAAATTTTTTTTAGAAGATTACACATTAAGTTGCTCAAACGAGGTTTTAATTATTTATAAAAACACCCAAATTTCAAGGGAGTAATTTTGCATTTAACCACTATATGATTTGTGTACAAAATATATATGTCAACGAAATCTAGAGTTGGATTTAATATTAAACAATTCAAAAGCCCTACTAAATCCAACAACAAGTCCACTGGAAACAAGTAAAGGGCATTAAAGTGATGTTATTCAGCAGAAGCATTGTTCCACAGACAGATGGGATTCGCCCATAAAGTTTTTATTCCAGCACAGACGGAAATAATCCTCAGTTGAATGGCTGTTATGATAACATGTATCGTGAGTAGTTACACAGGTTTTTGGTGGGTATATCACTGATATTTAGTACATGGTCATATTAGCTATACTACTAACAGCTATACTAACACATCTCGGATTATCCAATTTTGTCAACATTCTAATGAAATATTTTGTCTCGCTCGCAAGCTCATGTATTGCATCATTCTCTCTCTTTTATGTCGGGGAGCAATACAATTGATAATATTTGATCTTGTTATTCAGTATAGTTGCCTTCAAGGGCGATACAACGATTATAGCGGTCATACAATTTTTCGATACCATTTTTATAGTACGATTTGTTTTAAGCCTCAAAATAGGTCTCAGTTTCGGCGATTACATCTCCATCAACGCTAAATTTCTTTCCAGCGAGCATTATCTTGAGGTTTGATACCAGGAAAAAGTCACTAGGTGCCAGCTCTGGAGAATATGGTGGATGCGGAAGCAATTCGAATCCCAATTCCTGCAATTTTGCCATCGTTTTCATTGATTTGTGACACGGTGCATTGTCTTGGTTAAACAGCACTCTCTTTTTCTTCAAATGGGGCCATTTTTCCGCGATTTCTTGCTTGAAACGCTCCAATAACGCTATGTACTAGTCGCTATTGATGGTTTTTCCCTTTTCAAGATTGTCGATGAATATAATACCATGCGCATTCCAAAATATTGATGCCATAACCTTGCCAGCCGACGGTTGCGTCTTTGCACGCTTTGGAGTTGGTTCACCACGTGCTGTCCACTCAGATGACGATCGTTTTGATTCTGACGTGAAATGATGGAGCCATGTTTCATCCATTATCACGTATCGACGCATAAACTCGGGTTTTTAATGGAGGAACCGCTTTAAACACTGCTCCGAATCATAAATTCGTTGTTGTTTTTAAGCCCAATGTGAGCTCGCGCGGCACCCACTTTGAACAGACCTTTCGCATACCCAAATATTCATGCACGATATGTCCTACACGTTCCTTTGATATCTTTAGAGCCTCAGCTATCTCGAACAACTTCACTTTGGGGTCATCCAAAATTATTTTGCCTCTTTGGGGCGTCCACTGCGTGCATCGTCCTCGGTGCTCATTTCGCCCCGTTTAAACTTAGCAAACCACTTCTCGACTGTTGATTTTCCTTGTGCAAATCCCGAATAATGTTTATCAAGCAAAATTTTGGCTTCAACAGTATTTTCTTCGCCAAAAAGCAATGCTTTATTAACACACGAAATTCCTTTTTATCCATTTTCTTCAAATTAACAAAAGTTGCTTCACTCGAAATGCTCTATCCCACAAACTAAAAGTCTGACAGCTGTCAAATTTCTACACGTGTCTTTTGAAGGTTAGGGTTAACTAAAAATCATATGGGTTTTGTACTAGTAGCGCCATTTGTGTGTTAGCCTACGAACTTTTCAGCCCAACTAATAGATGTTTATGTCGTAGCACCAGAGCCATTTTTCAAGCTTCGCCTATCTTTGGTTACTTTACTTTAATCACAGCAATCAGTTCCATAAAATGGCTGTACAATGATGAAATAATTAGCACTGCTACTAAATATCAAAATTGGATGACCGATCCATCGGAATTGTTGCAAGCGCACGCCTGGGAACCTGATGGCGGAAGCGACTTGGGCTCACCTGCTTCGTTGTAAGGAGTCGTATTACTGCTGTACCAATGTTATATGAGTAGATAAATGATACTTTTATTTAAATTTTGTTGATGTCATTGCTAGATAGTCTAACTTTCGGACGGTGAAAGAATTATGAAATGCGTAGTTTCCAAGTTTATTGATTAAATACGGGCAATTATTTTTCGTAACATTTGCGTAGCTTCGAATTTATCAGTAATTTTTCCGTACACTACAACCTACACTACACCAGGCAACTTTTAATATTAAATCACTTATTATTACTAACAATTTCATTAATATCTTCGGCATAGTAAACATGTATAACAATATATTCAATAATCATCATCCTTACGCATGCTTTTGAAATTCTTAGGGGTTTAGAAATCAATACCCAGTTTCACATGTATGAAGCATTATAGAGTATCGACTAAATTACAAGTTCTTCACTTCGGCAGCTCGGCGATGCAACATGAATCAGCCAATTACGCATAATAAGTTAACTTTATGCAGATTCTAACAGATAAATAAATAAAAAAAACTTGTGGTCCGCATTAGTTACCAATTAGTTTTAACGATAGATCAGCTTCTCAGCAGCTGGCCACGCTTACTAAATAACTTTACAGAGCTAAGGAATACAATACTACATCGATCAGAGAACTTGAATTGACTAAATGGTAATATAATAGTGACTCAATAAATGTATTTCAATGGTCACTGAAACAAAAATACTTGTTTAAAATAAGTCCCTAATATGATTAAACAATGTTATGCTGGAGGTGGCGTGGCGACAATCCCATTAAATTTTTGCTTATAGTAGTAAATAGATGATTATCGTGATTTTGAGTAACGCGGGCTACCTAAATGTTCAAGCCGGACATTCAGATCGGCAATATTTGTTGAACGGCAGTGCCGGCCCGGGCCAACTTCAACACATCATCGGCAAGTGCCGATCGTGTAGTCCATCCATTCGTGCTTATATGAATCGGCTAGTTCGGCTTATCTTGCAAAACCCGAACGGCAAATGACGGGCAGCACTTCTCCATATTCATCTACACAGATTCGAGACAGACTTTTAAACCCGACGGTACCGATTGATGCTGGATCAAATATAAGGGTAGCGACCCTTAATTTCATTTTCATTTGACATGTTACATTTCACTAGTAGCTGAAACTTTTAAATAATTTCCAAGCCACACAGTTTTAAAAGTCCAACCACCTATCCAACATCAAACACATTTACATTAATGCAATGAATAAAAGCAAATTGCCTGTACTATTGCGTAATTAACCCACATGGGCACTATTAGTATGAAAATCAAATAAATAGGATATTTTATAATTAAGGGGTTTGCAGCGTGCTTCTGATATCGGCACGCAATAGTAAAGTTTTGGGTCAGCGGTTGATTAGGACTTAATTTCATTGGTTTTTTTTTTGTTCCCCTCCGCGGGAAGGGCAGGAGGATAAAACGTTGATTCCAGAGTTATGTGGGATTCATCCCGACGCGTACCAGAACCATACCCACTAAAAACCCCCTGTCGGCTCGTGCATTTTTGCCACTCAGCCTTCATCTGAGCGACGGCCAATTGGAGAAAGAGGCCGCGCTAGCGGGGCCCAGAAGGGGTCACCCGCTGGGATTACATAGCACTGAAGGTGCTCAAAATGAAAATCAAATAATTAAAAAAATAAAATTAAAAATTGCAAAATAAAATTGAATTAATTCGCATTTACGTTAGAATTAGGATTTACGTTAGAATTAGAATTTACGTTAGAATTAGAATTTGCGGCCAGAAGGGCTTCGAGATCGGCTGACAGTCTGGTGGAAGAGTACGCTTGCGCATTCCTAGGCCTAGCGACTTTGAACTTCGAATCTAAGACAGGAGTAGTATATGAGACTGAATCACGAACTAGAGGATTGGGATGGGTTTCGGAGCGTTTGAAGAACGCTTCAGAGAGTGTTTTGAGGTGTTGTTGTACTGTAGGCAGTTCAAGATCTCTATGCAAGTCCGCGTTACGCACGTACCACGGTGCGTTTGTGGCCCTGCGGCAAAAGAGGTTTTGAACTACCTGCAGTTTGTGCAGGAGGGAGGATTTGGCGTGGGCAAAGATTGGCGAGGCATATGTCATGACGGGTCTAACGCAGACCTTGTAAAGTGTACGTTTGTTTCTGAAAGACATTTTACTTTTTCTACCTAAAATGCTATTTAGGCGGCCTAAGTAGTGACGAGCGAGTTTCAAAACTCTTTCGACGTGTGGCTTGAAAGAAAGCGTCGGATCTAATGTGACGCCTAAGTATATAGTAGTGCGCTTCCAGGGGATGGGAATGCCTAACATTCGAACGTGGGGATCGCCAGCGGGACGACGGCGTTTGTGGTCGAAGCGCATCGCAGAACTCTTTTCAGGGTTCACATCGATGCGCCATTTTTGAAACCATACGCCAAGGGCGTTTACGGCCTTTTGGAGTCTGGTTACAAGGTGCGGAACCTTGTAACCTTGCGGCGGAGGGCGAGTTCGACGCCTTTCGGCGGGATGGGAATGTCGTTGGTGTACACGGTGTACAGCAGAGGGGCGAGGACTGAGCCTTGAGGGACTCCAGCCTTTATGGGACGAGGCGCAGAAAGCGTGCCTTCGTGTTTAAATCGAAACGTACGGTCTTTGAGAAACGACGCTATTAACCTGACTAGGCGATCCGGTAGGCCTATCTTGTAGAGTTTATAAACGAGACCGCTGTGCCAGACTTTATCGAAAGCCTTGGCTACGTCAAAGAAAACCGCGACTGTTTTATATCGACGCGGATCGAAACCGTCAAGTATATTTTAAATAAAACACTTTTTACCGGATATTATCGCGTATATTTTAGTTAATTTTAAAATTATTTCGACGTTTCGAGGTCTTTGCAGTTGCCGTGGTCCACGGCAAAAATTAACTAAAATATACGCGATAATATCCGGTAAAAAGTGTTTTATTTAAAGTATGTACCGTCAAGTATATACTCAACGATTCGATGGACTTGCTGAGGGCAGGAGTGTTTAGCGCGAAAGCCGAACTGATGGGGAATAATGAGAGGATCGCCATCCGTTGGAAACAGATGGTTCCGCATTCGAGAGAGTATGACTCTCTCGAGAAGTTTAGACATTGCCTTGAGGAGGCTGATGGGTCTGTGATTAGCCGGGACGTTCAGAGGTTTGCCCGGCTCGGGAAAGCCTATGACTGTCGCTTCTTTCCAAGCTTTTGGAAAGTAGCTATGGTCGAAGCAGGCATTGAAAATGATAGCTAACAAGGTAAGCATCTGTTGAGGTAGGTGCTTAAGTGCGTGGTTGGAAATTCCATCCGCACCCGGAGCCTTTTTGGACTTTTGATTTCTAATGAGAAGCAAGATTTCGTCATTAGAGACTGTGACAGGGTCGGCGGTGATGGGGAGAGAGTCTCTGCGAAGGACTTCGTCCTCCACCGCCTGGATGTGTGAGGGATCAGCAGGTTGCGTGCTGGGCGAACATTGTGCGGCAATGCTGTCAGCGAAGCATTCGGCTGTGACGGTTGTCTATTTCGACCTCTTTTTGTCAGTAAATTTTTTTTTTTTGTCGTTCCCGACGTAATTTTAAACTAGGAATTACGTAGTGTCGGAGAACGGCAATGTTTTGATTTGACAAGTCAGTCACGAAATATTATCCATCAAAGCAACTTGAATCTATTTATTTATTATTGTTTCCGAGTTTATTATTCAAAATTACATAGTTAAGATATTTTATTATCTACAATCAAAGTTTTTTTTAAGAAACCTATAATTTATTTTTACGTTCACGAGTGTGCGTAGCCAAAATTTTTGGTAAGGATTCTCATTCATTAAAATTTTATTTTATTGTTATTTTTTCTTTTCAGATCAAATTTAATTGTATTAATATTTCTGTTCTATTTTGTGTGACTATTTTTTTATTTCAATTTTGTTTATATTTTTCTGTTTGTATTTACAGGCATTTTTGTATATTTTTAATTTTACCGAAAAAATAAACATAGAAGAGAGTTTTGGTGTTTTACTGGTACTACGTTACACGGCTTTCTCTTCGACTTCGAATGCAGTAGTGCCATCGGGACGAGTGAGAGGAGGAACGTGAGAGGTGGTGTCTACGCGTAAGGCTCGGGCCATGCTATAGTACGCTTGGTGGGACGGAGAGATATTCGCCATAAGATCGTTCATCTGAGCGTCTCGGAGTTCAGCGAGGCAAGACCTAACTTTACGTTGAAGCTGATTCGCAGCTGTTCTATAGGCGGGCGTGGGATATTTCTTGGCTCTCCGGAGAGCCGCGTTCTTAGTTTTAATAAGATTGCTAACGGCTTGGGGAAGCGTGGGTTTGCCTTGCTTAGCAACCTTTTCGTTGTCACTGATGGCTGAGTTGATAGCATCAGTGAGAGAATTTACTAATGAATCAATTTTATCCGGGCTATCTAATTGTTTGGGAGAGATCGCGAGTGGAGAGTTCGGGGCCTCTAAGGCTGAAACTAACGTATTTTTAAAGCCTTTCCAGTTGGTAAAGGTCTTAGGAGAGGTAACGTTATCGTTCGGCGGTCCTAGCACGAGGGAGACGGGGCGGTGGTCAGAACCTAGGTCATCGAGAGGTTCGATAGACCTGAGGTCGAGGTTGATTCGCTTGACTATTGCAAAATCGAGGATATCAGGAGAGTGGTTCGGGTTGTCGGGATAGTGGGTGGGAGTGATGGGGGAGATGACATCTAAGTCAAGTGAATTTGTGATGGCGAGGAGAGCGATACCGCTGGTGTTGGTTGATAGGCACGTCTAGTCAGTATGTTTGGAGTTAAAGTCTCCGAACATAATGACTGAATGGCCGAGGGCGAGAATGGCCTCAAAGTCGCTGCGGATTGGTCTGGTACCACTAGGTATGTAGACTGAAGCTATGATGATGGTCGGATGACCAGTCATAGCCAATCTACACACAGTGGCTTCCATGTTGAGGAGAGGAGGGGTAGGGAGAGGGCAGCAATGGAATCCTCTTTTGTAATAAATAGCAGTGCCACCGAAACCGTCGGAGTTGGGCCTGTCGTTACGAATAAACGCGTACTTAGGTATAGCGAATCCCCTGGAGCGGTTTGGAGTTAGCCACGTCTCTTGAAGAAGCAATATGTCTGGCTCGTTGTTCTGAAGGAACAGTTTGAGCTCAGGAAGGTTAGTATTAAGGCTACGAACGTTAAAAGAAACTAGGAATAAGCCCTTTGGTTTGATACGACCGGACGCGGGATTTGCGGGTCTAGACATTATATTGCTAATTTATGAATTTATACAAATAAAAATATAATAATAATAATAAAATTTATAACGAACTAAGAAGCGAGTGATGTTCGGCTAACGCAAATAAACGCTCTTGAGGAGAGCGGGCGGCTCGCAGTTTGCGTGCGAGAACAGAAATTTCCGTAATGTCGACGTTTTGAATGACGTCGAACACGGTCTTCATGTCCTCAGCCAGCGACGACTGAGGTGAAGATGACAAAGCAGGACGCGGCCCTACGGAAGCTACGGGAGCTAGGATGGGTCGGGAAGGTGCAGGCGGGACAGCCGGACGCTGCCTCCAAGACAGAGCCGGAGTAGGCGTCGGCTGAACGGGCTTTGCTTCCGGGGGACCCCGGTTGCGCAGCGGCGGGAAGTTAGCGGGAGTGAGCAGCGGCGCCGGTTTAGGCACGACCCTCTTGGCGGTGGAGCGCAGAGCGCGCGGGCAACCCCTGTAGTTAGCTGTGTGACCGGACTGGCCGCACAGCACACAGGCAGGGGGGGAAGTGGATTCGGGAGTGCGAGGTCACTCCTTCGTTATATGTGGATCCAGGCACTTAAAGCACCTGGGGGGAGCTGAGCAGTTAGCCGCTGCGTAGCCGTAGAGCTGGCAGCGGTGGCACTGCCCAGGGTGACCGCGGGGGTTGGGACGCTCGACGGAGATATTTGAGAGTCCGCAAATTGTGCGAGCCTCTCTAAAGATCTCCCTCGAGTTGGGAGTATTAGACAAGATAACTAAAGCTAACGGAAAGCGCCTACCGCGGTTAGAGTGCATCTTGTGCACTGCTTCGGCCGGGAAACCCTGGGACTTAAGGTCCTCGAGGATTTCTGCATTCGCGAGCTCGAACGGGACGCCCCGTAGCA